>CM056464.1:919502-1527002 GCA_029783895.1 Triplophysa bombifrons
TAGGATGAATAGACCCTTCGCTAGGATGCTGCTCGTGCGTCTTTAGGTTGTTCATTAACATATATACACACATCTGCCGAGTCACGACCTCACACACAAAGACACACACACACTTCTGACGCACACTTCAACACAAAGGAGATCAACGCACAGCAGCCAGTCAGTTTTACACAAAAGGACATAGACACACCCAGCTGCCAAAAACACACCATATCACTTCATTGGCAACCGAGACGACCAGACTACACACACACATGCCAGATGTCCGCTCAGCACGTCTTCTCAAAAGTCACACACACCCTCTTTTGTCCAGCGCGCAACATTGTGGCAGGACACACCCTCTTACACTCCTACAAATAGAGCAACACACAGTCCTGCCGTCTGTGAACAAAATCACACACTTAATCACGTTAAAAACACGCACACACAACTGCAGTTACATGTCCTGTCCCATGGGGGAGCTCACCATCTCTCTCTCTCTTTGTGTGTGTGTCTGTATTTTTAGCTTCATCACTCTGATTATAATTATGTCTGGTTTTCTCCTTAGTCACACACTCACACACAGCAGTAAAATGTGTGATGAGCAACGAGCTCTGTTTTCCCACTTTTGGATATCACACACTGTATAAACGCATCATTTAGCGCAAAAAAATTAACTATGTAACAAACTTGATTCAAACAAAATTAGCGGATGAAAATATTAAAAGTGATCAAATAAAATTTTGGAGATTTTAAGGATATAGTTGTTTATCTTCTGCGTGCTAATGAAACCTGGCAGCTGCTCTATTAACATATCACCATGGAAACAGATCATGTGACTTACCATCCTCAGTCTATGGAGACGTGTTCATGATTCTGATCAAAGGTCAAACAAGTGCCTGTGTGTGGTTAGATTTGTTACAGCAACAAACACAATTTGTTTAATGTTTATAAAATACAGATTTCATCTCAATTCCTTGTAAACCACCTTAGAAAATTTGCTTAATTGGAAACACATTGCGATAACAAAACAAAGGTTCTAGGTTCGATACCCGGGAAACATAATACTGAAAATATAATGTAATCATACATGTAAAGATTTCACTGTGTTTTTCTCACATTTGCCGGTTGCTTTTAGGTACTTTTCAAACGGAAAACCACAATAAAATGTTTTGTGTTACATAGACTCCTAAAAAGTTATTATAAGGCTCTGGATACACAGAAGTAACTGCAGGACACAGGGAGGTTGGGGCTGAATATCAGTTATCACGGTTGATTTTTATATAAAAAAGAACACACACACACACACCTCTAACGACTTTTTCTTCCCAACAGACTCAGTGTTGTCTCTGTCTCAGCTCACACTGGACACCTGCTTGGTAACGTTTGACTTTGTGTGTGTTTAGTGCCCTGCATGGATCATTTCAGATATTTATTTAGAGATGGTTATCAGTGCCTCTGGGAATGATCTGTGTGTGTGTGTTCATCATGATTTCCCCCGCATGGTTTTGTTTTTCCAAGCTGAAGTATGAGAATCAAAGATTATTCTCATCTGAATGTCTCGTTTCTATCGGTTTGCTTCATAGACATTATTGGTGTGTTTATTTCCAGTTGACCTTAATAAACCAACATGGAAGTGCCACATGTTCGCGATCTAACCACAATCCCTCAACTCTCAGTGTCTGAAGCAGTCTGGAGAGATGCTGTAGATGGCAGTTTATGTTTCACATCTGTCTTCTGTGTCCGAGTCGAAATCTGCAATATGTTTCTATATTGAACTAATATTTTGGGTGATATCGTCTGGATGGTCACCACAGACAATAACTGATGCACATGCGGTAATAAACTTAAGATTAAAACGCAAAAGGCAAACAAACGTTAAAATGTTTTAACAATTAACCCAAGAAGTCATAAAAATAGCAAGTTCTGCTTATAAATTCACCTGTGCCATAGACTTCCATTAAAAGTGCACTTAAGGCAAATTGTTGTATGCTTCCTCATTTATAAGTCACTTCAGATAAAATCGTCTTCTAAATAAGAAACCTGGGAATGTTCCAGATTATTTTTTGTTAAGGCTGTCAAACGATTAATCGTGATTAGTCGCATCCAGAATAAAAGTTTGTGTATGTCTGTGTACTATGCATATTAATTTTGTATGCATAAGCAAATCATACATGTATTTATATTTAGGAAATATTTTGATGTTTTTATTTATATTTACCAATAGTTGAATTTGTATATAAAGGCTTATTAATTTTACCTAAATATATGCATCTGTGTGTGTTTATGAATACAAAATGAAGATGCGCAGAACACAGACATATATTATCTAAACACAAACTTTCATTCTGGGTTGCGATTAATCGGTTGACAGCGCTACTTTTTTTATTAAGAGTCTGTGGTTATCTTCAGACGTAGCATGTTGACAGAGTTGAAAATAACGGCTTATTTGCACCTGATGTTCTCTCTGATGCTGTGATTTTACCCTAGACATCTAACCTCTGCAGACTGTGACGTCACGCCTGTATACAGCATGCTGTTTGACATGCTAACTTGATTTTTTAAGGAGGGTGGTAATGTTTGACACATGTTTTTTTCCATTCTTTTCCAGCCAATAATCGGAGAGGAGCCGGTCAAGCTGTGACAAACATTCTAGCCAAAGAGCTGCTGCAGGAGGACGCCCCGGCCTCTAGCACCAAAAAATCCCGATTGGAAGTTGTGGACAGTAAGAAGAAGACAGCTGAAGATATGAGTTCACTGGAGGATCTGTTAGAAGGACATGCCGTCACGGTCAAATTAGGAACTTTCTCTATTCATTCAGCAGATTCCGATTGTGCTCTGGGACCAATTGTATGAGGGGCGGGGCTCTCGCTAAACCACACCCTTAAAAGAGCTTATACAGCCTCCTATTGGCCGTCACATTGCCCTGATAAATACGTCATCCTTTTCTCCACCGTGGTTTTTCTTTCTTTTCCCCATCATTCGTTCATCTCAGATGCTCACATTTTGTGAATATCTATCCCAGAATGCTTCGTTGTCTCAGAACAGAGATTCATCTCAATATGTTCAGTCGGTTTTGATTGTTTGTTTTTGTTTTGTTTAAAAAAAAAAGCCGCTGGATGTTTGAATTTAATGTGATGTTTAACACCAAACACAAAGTGCCATTAATGTCCGGCCCATAAATACAATTCAGGGTGTTGTTCGGTCGGTGTGTACTGGAACTGTTCTCACTGAGGTTCTGTAGCCCATCACAGGTTAAGACAAGTACTTTTAAATGTTCACGAGATTTCTCTTTCTACTTCTTTTTTCTCGTTTAAGCGAATAAGATTGAAACATTTTGACAAATCTTGGTAAGCTCTCAATGGCTTCAGTCCAAATGGTTTTACAAATAATTTTTTCACACGCTCTCTTGTATAAATGCACGTTTCTTGAATGACGGCAGTTGCCGTGCGCTCGTTGTGTCTTGACAGAGATGTCATTGAAACACCTGTGATGTGTTTGTGAAATACCGTCAAACTGCTGATACTGTACACACACACTTAACAGATGTACATCATTCTCTTGACACGTTCGCATCTGTTGGCAAATGTTGAGTCGAATTTCTTGTCCGAGCTGAAATCTACAAACATTTTGACTTGATGCTTGTAGATTTGTTGAATGTTGCAGTCGGGTAATATAATTTTCCTCTTGTTTTAGGGCTGTTACTGAAGTGTCAGTGATAAATAGTTATTTTAGGTCTCTAGTTCACTGTGAGAGTAAACATTGATATTCACAGGGAAATATGATGTCGGGACTTTCTTTTGCGGATTGATTTACCTGAATGTGGGTGTTGGCTGAATGTCTGAAGGTGGAGATCACCGTAACGCCATAACCCGACTGCATCTGTCCAGACATCCTGAGAAGTTGTCTTCTGGATTTTGCTGTATTTAAATAAACAGTCATTAATATAACGAGACAATACTGGAGCAAGCACATCTGAAATCGCCTTGTTCTGGAAATAACGAAGCCAAAGTTTTTGTTTTCTGAATTTCCGTGGACTGCGTTTTGAAGACCTGCACGCCACCAGATTCTCCACAAAACTTTGATTCGTCGTTTGGTCGGATGGTTGCGCGACCAACATGTTCACCTTCCTGTGAGAAGCTGATAAATATCACAGAATAACAAAGACACTTCGTGTTTTCCTCGTTTAGTATTTTTTAAGGAAACTTTTTTCTATGTTAATTTTTATTGTTGATTATTTTACTGTAACAATATAGAGATTGTATCGGGGGAGAATTGTTTTGGTCAGATTGTGTATACCGAGTGACCGTAGAGATGTTTATTCTGATGATCTCTGAACCCACACCATTAAAAGATCTTTAATACTCGTTCCTCGTTTTGTTTCTGTGTGTGTTTCATGTGACTGATGTAAAACAAAACTGATGAACTGATGTGCTTCGGCAGAATGCAGAAATAGCATCTAATGCAATGAAATCCAGACGCTTTAACTGCATTGACACCGAAGCACTGCTGTAATAGATACTGTTATCTGGGGCGACCAACAAAGAACGACAATAACAACAGGTGGCTAGCAAGCAATCTGTAATGCACAATAAATGTCGCACAACAATATTCTGACAGTACTATGGTACACTGATAGTAACAGGTGGTTGTGGTATTAGGGTTTGATTGGTGTTTGTGTGTGTGTGTATTGTGTGATCGTGTGTCTATTGGTGTAAGCGTGTGTGTTGGAGTGTGCTTCCTTGAGTGTGTGTGTGTTTGTGTGTTTGACATTCCTGCGTCTGAATCTGTTAGCTGGTTTTATGTCTCATGAGTCAGGAAAAATGCAGCTATGATTTGGAATTTCCTCTGGCAAATCCAGCTCAGCACACACACACACACACACACTCACAAAGTTCATAAAACATACACAATCTCTGTTGTAGGCTAGATCACACAATTATCACACGGACAAATGTCTGGTCAAAGCCTAATTTTCTGTTTGTTAGTTATGGGTGATGTTTAGCTGCTGTATGTTATGAGCGCACTCTCTCTCTCTCTCTCTCTCTCTCTATTTCTGAGACCCGTTGAGTGAAACGAGGAATACAGAGCAGGAATGTTTGTTTTGGATGCCCTCTCTTCCCTGTTGCCACAGAGATTTTCTTCTAAGAATAAGACTCATTTGACATCAGACTCATTCTCAGATCTTATGTGCCATGTGTGTTTTGTTCAGTATATATCTTATGATGTGACTTACTATGATGTGAGCGTCACATTACTCATATTTGCTTAATACCTAGAATTATAACATTAAATATAAAAAACATCCTAAATTATATAAAAAATCTTTTTGAATTTAATGGTCTATACTCGCAAAAACGTTATTGTATGCTTTGTGTGAACAGGTCTTTAAACGTTCTGCAGAACATGTTAGAATCTATAGACTGTTTCAGCGGCAACACAGAAAAAAAACATTTTGTGGACCAATCTTAAAGGGACAGTTTACTCAAAAATGAAAATTCGCTTAGGTATTTACTCACCCTCAGATTGTTTCAAACCTGTATACATTTCTGATGAACACAAGGGAAGATATTTGGAAGAATGTCGGTAACCAAACACATCTCATTCAATATTTTAGTTTACTGTTTACCATAGTAGGGACAATAAATACTATGGGAGTCAATGGGGGATGAGATCTGTTTTGTTTCTGACATTCTTCCAAATATGTTCCTTTGTGCTCTTCACAACACAGACATGTATACACGTTTAGAAACATCTGAGGGTAAGTAAATAATAACTGAACTAACCCCCGTTGACTTGACCATTGAGTCATTTTCATTCCTGCTACGGTAAGTCAATGGGGACCCTTTAAAGGGATAGTTCACCCAAAATGAAAATTCTGTCATGAACCAAACCTGTATATTTTTTTGTTTGGTCTTGCACAGAGAATGATATTTGGATGAAGGCTTGTAACCGAACAGTTCTTGGACCCCATTGACAAACATTGTTAGAAAAATGACAATGGTAGTCAAAAGTGCCACTGAACTGTTCTACATGTCCTACATTCTTCAAAATATCTTATTTTGTGTCGATCAGAAATTTTAACTAAAGGTGAGTAAATGATGAAATAATTTTTGGTGTGAACTATCCCTTTAACTTCCTGTAGACATTCCTGTTGCAAACATTGTGCGTATGTGTGTTAAAGTGCACATTTCCCTCCATTCCAGTTTTATTATTTTATTTTTTATGTTGCTTGATAAGATTTATGCATTTTTAATTTTATTTCATTTCATTTCTGAGGCAACATTTACATTTTTCATTAACTAAAGTTTTCCAGTAATTTTAAGGCCAATATTTTATATGATTTCAATGAACAGAAACTTATTTTTAATTTAAACAAACTAGAATAACCTTGCTTCATTCAAACACATTATAGAGCTGTTAGTTCATCCAAAACGTCTGAATCTTTTGAGAACTTTAAAGTGTTTTTTTCTTAATGAGCAGTCTTTCGCTTTTGGTTCATATGGTTATTTGTGTTTTTGTGTACAGACACTTGGCCTGTAGTTGGTCGTGATGACATAATGTCTGTTGCATTGATGCTCTTGAGCCACTGGCCAATCAGAAAGCAGGAGGGGAATTCTCAAGCAGCTGATTAGCTGGCTCAGAGTCATCATGGTCTCCAGGTAGCCGGGTGGATGTGAGAGAATATGTGCCTGTTTCTGAAGGGTGGAGTCAGAGAGAGAGAGAGAGAGAGAGAGAGAGAGAGAGGAGAGAGAGAGAGAGAGAGGGAGAAAGAGAGAGAGAGAGAGACAGAGAGAGAGGGAGGGAGGGAGAAAGAGAGGGAGGGAGAGAGAGAGAGAGAGAGAGAGAGAGAGAGAGAGAGAGAGAGAGAGAGAGAGAGAGAGAGAGAGAGAGAGAGAGGGGGGGGAGGGATGAATTCCGTCTTTATTTGGAGCTTTCTTTCTTGTCCTGCTTTGGCAGCATCACTGCGGAACCCTAAACAACACAAGCATTCACATCATTCCCAGAGGTTCTTGGACCTCTTTGCAGTTTGCATCATTTATTTGTGTTTTATTTATATATGTCTCTCACCCAATCTCTCTATTTCATTGGATTTAATGACAAATTAGATGGATGGAAAAGTTGAGAATGACTTAAAAGTTTAGAAAGACTGATGGAAGACAAAGAGAATGGTCTGAAACAAGAATCTTAGAAGAAAACCACAGTTTGATATAAAAAGCATGAAGTGATAATAAAGAAAGAAAAAAACTATTGAGTGTTTTGAGATCTTGGCCAAAGTGATTTTCCTCTACTCATGGAAGAGTTCACAGTCTGTATTGTGTTTGTTTGACCAGCATACTAAACATGAAAAAGCACGATCCTGATGTCAGTTTTTTCGTCATCTCTTTAGGCAGATGTTATGAATCTTTCTCTGTGTTTTTGCTTTCACACACACAGATGATGGTGTTATTATTCAGCTTCACACACAGAACGTCATGTCCTCCTCAGCTCAGATAATATAGTTTAGATGAAGTGTGTGTGTTTCGTCTCTCGTGATGTCCCTCAGGCTCAGTCTGCTGATCTGAGAACTGTGAATCGAGGGTTATAGATGTGTGTCTGTGTCTCTTAATGACCGTGATGCTGTGGAGATTGTCTGACTGCATCTCATCTGAGCAGAGGTCAAAGCGCCTGATGTACTCGTGTCATGTGAGTCACTTTAACCGTTTCAATCACTCATAAAGAGACATTGTTCTCTCTCTCCTGAAAGTGTATTAATGATCTTTGTTGACCTTCAGAAATGATCTCATGTGGCGCTCAATTTAAGTTGATTTCTGGTCATTTATCGTTTCCAAGCTGAATTCAAACATGTTTAGAAAATGCCCATGTTTATTTCTTTGTCAATTCTTCATTGACTATTTCACTCTGTGTTTAACCAAACAAAGAAATGTATAAAGGATTGGAGCAACTAGAGAGTGGGTAATTCATGACAGAATTTTTTTTTGGTGAACTATCCCTTTAATAAAGAAAAGTGTATTGTGTAGAAGTAGTAATAGCAATTTTATATCATTAAGCATTATGTCAGTAAATATGTAACTACATTTAAAATATACTTGTATATTGTATTTGAAATGTATTGCTTTTTTACTAGGGTCATTTTGAGGTTTAGATATGATTGATATATTTTATAATTTGATGTAATCTTCAATTATTAAAATGTCTGAAATGTTTCAGCGTTTGAAAACAATTTAAAGTATAAAGCTGGTGGTGGTGAATTTCTTTTCTGGAACTCTACATCATCTGGCTTTAACTCCATGAAATTAAGCGAAGCAACATATGAATATTTAATCTCTTTCCCTCTCTCTCTCCTCTCTCTCTCTTCTCATCTCTTTCTCTCTCTCTCTCTCTCTCTCTCTCTCTCTCTCTCTCTCTCTCTCTCTCTCTCTCTCTCTCTCTCTCTCTCTCTCTCTCTCTCTCTCTCTCTCTCTCTCTCTCTCTCTCTCTCACACAGATGGTGAATTGTTGGCTGGTAAAGTAGGCCAGTACTGTTGTAGTGTCCCATCATGGTGATGAAGGAATTTACTCCACAGGGAAATCGCTTACTTCCTGCGGACAGTAAAGGACACTTTTGTTTCTCAATCACTGGATTGTGTTCTGCCAGAGTTCATCTCAACAGAACATTTACACACAGCTGTTTCAACTATTTAGTGAGCACATCTACAAGAATTTTACTTTAATAATGTCCTGGCATGTTATAGAAACAATGAAAGACAAAATATGATTTGGTTTTCTTGATAAGTAAGAGTTAGAATGAGTCTCTTTATTAGTTGTAAGCATAATCATCAAAAGAGATCGATACAGCATTTAAGAGATCATTCTTATACTTTTTAAAGGTTATTTTCTGTTTCCATTTAGTTTGTTAAAAAGCTCAATCACACAAGTTTTAAAGGCAATATTATGTGTTTGGGTGAGATGATTGGTCACAGTGATTATCAGACTCTCTGTGATTGGTCGATTGTTGCGTTCCTCACAATTTCAGAGCAACACATTTGGGAGAGTGAGAGCAACATCCCAGAATATCTGAAGCAGCTGCTCGTATTGCCTTGGCAACACCTGTCACCATGGTGCTGAAGTGTGGATTAGAGTTGTGTGGGTCTGAGTGTCTAATGGATGAAACTTTCACACAATCACACTTTTATTCTCTCTCACTTTCTCTGAATCTCAGATGTGTTCTCTGATCGTTCTGTTGTGTGATGGTTCTTAAATCAAATGATCTGTTTCATCTGTTTATTCACTCTCTGTCATTTTTGTCATCCTCTGACTTCTCCTCCAGATGTTTGGTTCTTTTCCGGTATCGTCTCCTCATGGGAAACAAAAGCTTTATTGCTGCTTTAGGAATTAAGGTTTCCCAGATCATTCTTAGACACTAAAATTCATTCTCACGGCTTTTGAATATTAGCATGTAGAAGTTTATTCTTGCCAAGACCTTGCCTTCGACAGGAAATAATGTCTCACAGAAAAAATAACACATGACAGTTTTAATCTTTATATCACAAAAAACGAATAGAATAAAAAATCTACCGTAGCAGTCAAATTTCTGTTTGTCTAACATTATTATTGATTATTGCATCGACCAAAAAGATAGTTATGTGTTGAGACACAGTGAACAAAATATCACACCTATAATTACACTGTGTGGAGATGGTTCTAACAAAAATAAAACTAATAAAAAATTATGCAAAACAATTAGAAACCATATACAAATATACACATACATATCAATCTTGTTTGTACATTAGTTATGCATTAGCAAACAATAAACAATATATATATGTTAACATAATTTTTCATCTTTGTTAATGTTGGTTAATGCCTATACAGTTGATTATCGTTCGTTCATGTTAAGCATTATCAGACATTAACAGATACATTATTTGAGTAAAAACTGTGTTAGTAAATAAACACTAACTAAGGTAAATAATGCGGGAAGTATTGAGCGTTGTTAATGTAACCGATTGTAGTTAAAAATACAAATAACTTATTGTAACGTTATCAACTTTTCAATATTACTTGATCATTTCAATTTAACTTGAAGATTAGTTTTAGGTTGCGATCTGATCATTTTAAAAAGTTTTCTTTGTGTGTCTTTTTTTGTCCTCTTTAGATTCTAAACACTTCCATTTGACTCTTGGAGAAGGACTGGGTTTCCATGGTAATATCAGATGAAGTGGAAAAGGTTTTTGTAAGCCAGTGTGTGTGTGTTGGGTGAACAGATGGGCTTCCCTGCGTTTTCTTTTTGTGAATCTCTCCCAGGGTTTTATGACAGACTGCAGCACACTTTTCCTTTCTGTGGGGTTCATTGTATCTGTTTACATCTGTTACAATCATCTCACATTTAACTCTCTCCGTGACTGTAGTGGAACGCTTTGACCTCTGACACTTTCTACCTCCTACATGGAGCTCTCACCCTGAGCACCTGTTAGAAACCATCACATGGTTCGGAAACATTATGCAAAAACGCTGAAATAGTTTTGGCAAGACTTTTTAGACTTTGAATCTTTGTGGTCATGAAAGAAAATATTGTTTCTGCTTGTTGCCTTAAGAGCTGAGTGTGCAAATAGCTGACTGTCTGAGCAAATACTGTATCCTGCTGCTGTTTTTTTTTAATGCAGCTCACGGTGGTCATTCTTTGATGTATTTTTTCAAGAATTTCAAAGATGTAAGAAAAATTCTTATGTTTAATGTATCAAACCTGAAAATTCGACCATTTTGCAAGTTTGTATTAACTTTAAAATGCTTTGATGACAATTTACAATAAGGTTGTATTTGCTTACTTTGTTAATTCATCTCAGCTATTGCATTATCTACCAAAACGTCTACATCACATCATTCATCATAATTCATATGATTATTTCTGCATTTACTCATATATTTAATTTTAACTGTTAATATTGCTTAATGCACAATGAATCACCATGAACAATTTTATCTGCATTAACTAAAATGATCAAGAAGCAATGGTTTTTAAGCAATTATCAATCTTTGTTAGTTCAAATGCATTTCCTTATCTTAAAAATACAACGATATTTTAATAATCAGTTTTTTTGCCATTAAACATTATTACGAGTCACCATTTATGTTTGTCACTGGGTTTTGCAAATGTCGAACCAATAAAAAGTACAATGTTTTCTACATTTCTTGAAAAACATTTTTGAAGATTTTCGAAGGATATATGAGCTTAATTTAATTTCAGAGAGCTTGCATTGAGCTATTGTGTATAAGCATATACACCTATATTTGTAAAAACGAGAATAAATACAATTTAGACAAAGTGTTAACGATTTGAGAACTTTTTATTTGAAATGTCAGTGTTTAAGAGAGAAAAAATAAAACAGCAATATAAATATTAGCATATAAAATGAGAGTAGCACACAAGGGAATCGAAGCGTCTTAAAGATGTTACAGCAGGTTTATAGCATCAGCAGACATACACACACATATAATAGAACTATTCAGATTCTTCATATAGACATTGAGAAGCATTCGCACGTGTCAGCACAGCAGAAACCAGGAAATGAACAGCCAGGGAGTTCGCCGGTTCGGTTCGGCCTCCGTTCGCTGTACTTTTATGAATAGTCAGACAGGAAAAGAAAGGTGAACACAAAAATATATGCATAACATCACAACTTCTAATCTAAGAGTGCGTCACTATTTATTTATATAAGTAAAAGTTAAACTCTTTATTTACAGGTGCGTTAGTTGCCCTTCATAGTACTGAAGAACTACACTGGTAACACATACTCGGTGTCTCAAACGTTTTCTTCTTTTTAGCTGAGACGTTCCAGTAGTAAGCGGCTCGTCTTAAGTAAGCTGCTTATCTTCAACGTGTTCATCCGTGTTATTAAGGGCGGTTGTCTATTTACAAAGAAGCATCATGCTGAGGGTATGAGTTTGCATTTGGACGAAATATATTTCGGTTGAGACCGCTATATGAGAATGGACTGCTGTACATTCTGAGAGTGTAAGATTGTCCTCCTCCTATAAAACACATCTTAACCTTCTCCAAAAATAATGACCCGTTTCGCTCTCTATGCAGACAGCTCGACAGGTCCTGGACTCAGCTCAGTGGATTTGAGCTGTTAGTACTGGGAGGCTTCACTATGGATGGATTGATTCAAAAAAGAATTCAAAACTAGCTATTATTACAAACTACGACCAGCACTGATAAAGAGTGAGTTTGAACACTTTAGGATAACCAGAAAATACTGAATACTAGAGAAGATACAGCCGATGGTGTGCTGACACACACACACCTCTATGGATTTAGAGATTATGGATTCGTCTGTTACGGCACGGACGACAGTCACAAATGCTCCCAAAAAATTCAGGTAACAAAAAAAAAAATCTCTGGCTCAGTGAAACACAGGGGGATTCGTTCTTAAAAAAGTCATTAAGTGATCAACACCACGAGAAGGTCTAAAGATGTCAGGTTACTGTGCATGCGATAATGACCACCTGACTACATTGATGGCAACACTTCTCATCACGGATCATTTGGATTTTGAATAGTGGTATTTTAGGTAACAACCATCATAAAACAAGGCAAAAAAGAAAAAAAAGATACATTGCAACAGTATCTGAGCTCATGAGCAAACGCAGCAATGGACATTGTGTCTTTGTATAAACAACAACATTTTTGTTATAATAACTCATTTCCTTTTTTCCGTAACGTCTGCATTGGAAACATGTACATGATCGTGGTAAAGTACTGCGGTAAATACATTATTGGCTATATACGTGGGAATATAGTGTCACTTGAAAGTTGCGTAAACTTGGCAAAAAAGTGAGCGTAAAAAAAATGGTTTCTCTCTCAATGACCTGAACATTCAGTGAGATCCATAAAGCTAAAATGAAGGAAACTGAATGCGCGAAAGTGATTTTACAGTACGCAACAAGGTAAAAAACGCAGGAGTGAAACAGCTGCACGGATCGCTACAGAAACTGCATCTGTGAGTTCGGTTCACTTTGACATAATGTGTTATTAACCTTATAGTTCGAATAATCTTAATTTGACTAGTTACTGAAGATTTCCTCTCCCTAATTCTTTCCCTCCATCGCGCCCTCCTTCACATCTCCTCTCTACTCTTGTCTTTCTTGGTTGATTTCTTCTTGCTGGCTGGGGGTCTGGGCCGCCTTGGGCGGTTCGGGTTGTGCGGCGGAAGCCTGCGGAGGGGGCAGGGCCTGCTGGGGCTGCTGAGGGTTGGGGGTGAGCGTAGCCGTGCTGCCGGGGATGTAGACGTTCTGGCGGTAATCAGGGACGTGCTGCAGGGTGAACTGAGGGCTGTAGCGGGTGCTCAGACCCATGGTGCCCGGGGTCAAAGTGTTGGTCGCCTCGCTGACCTCTAAGTGGAAATAAAAGCTTTCAGATTAGATAATACACCAAAGACAAATGATCACAGATGATGACACAAATGATTTTTTTATAAAAATACATGAAAAACACATTGAAAACAGAGCTAGTCTTAAAATTGATGTATTAAAGTCCTCTGTCTCTTTTACAAATAAATGCTAAAAGATGAATGTATTTGCATATGATTCACTCCTTGTGTGGAGTGTCACTGCGTGATGTCTGCAACAATGAGCTTTTGTGATACTATAAATACTGCCTTTGCAAATGTCCTTCAAAGATACAAATTCAATGTTTAGATTTATTGTAGGAGCAGGAAGGGTGTGTGTTAGACATTATAATTACTTTTATATAAAAATAATAGAGGATTTTGTTGCCTCTTTTAAAATAGTGAAGCAGATGTGTGTCTGTGTGTCTGTGTGTGTGTGTGTGTGTGTGTGTGTGTGTGTGTGTGTGTGAGTCACTCGCTTTTATTTCTGCTCGGTCACAGAAGCAGTGAAAATAAAAGGATATATGAGGAGAGAGAGAGAGAGCGAGAGAGAGAGAGAGAGAGAGAGAGAGAGAGAGAGAGAGAGAGAGAGAGAGAGAGAGAGAGGAGAGAGAGAGAGAGAGAGAGAGAGAGAGAGAGAGAGAGAGAGAGAGAGAGAGAGAGAGAGAGAGAGAGAGAGAGAGCGAGATCACAGCTGTGTGCTCTGATGTGGTTTGTAAAGCTATAGGCCAGTAAATATTCAGTGTGTGTTTTTTGCATGTACATGATCATTTTATTGTTCACACAAATCAAGGGCGCAGCCATGAGAAATGATCAGACAAGGGCTTCATTTATCATTAAGACAAAATAATCTACGCCCGTTTTCCACAATGCTATAAAACGTTTAAAACAATCTGGATCTGCATGTGTGAGCATATTATTGTGTATGGGTGGGTGGAAGAGAGAGAGAGAGACAGAGAGAGAGAGAGAGAGAGAGAAAGAGAGAGAGAGAAAGAGAGAGATAGAGAAAGAGAGAGACAGAGAGAGATAGAGAAAGACAGAGAGAGAGAGAGAAAGAGAAAGACAGAGAGAGAGAGGAGAGAGAGAGATACAAGAAACGAGAGAGAGAGAGACAAGAAACGAGAGAGAGACAGAGAGAGAGAGAGAGAGAGAGAGAGAGAGAGAGAGAGAGAGAGAGAGAGAGAGAGAGAGAGAGAGAGAGAGAGAGAGAGAGAGAAAGAGAGAGAGAGACAGAGACAGAGAGAGACAGAAAGAGA
This sequence comes from Triplophysa bombifrons, assembly GCA_029783895.1. NCBI lineage: Eukaryota > Metazoa > Chordata > Actinopteri > Cypriniformes > Nemacheilidae > Triplophysa > Triplophysa bombifrons. Next base: position 934,111 of record CM056464.1, read on the forward strand.
GAGAGAAAGAGAGAGACAGAGAGAGAGACAGAGAGAGACAGAGAGACAGAGAGAGAGAGAGAAGGAGAGAGAGAGATAGAGAGACAGAGAGAGAGATAGAGAGAAAGAGAGAGACAGAGAGAGAGATAGAGAGAGAGAGATAGAGAGAGACAGAGAGAGAGAGATAGAGAGAGACAGAGAGAGAGAGATAGAGAGAGTGCAATAATTACCATTAGCTGCGGCCATCAATGCCTGGAGTTGCTCGGCCTCAGTGGGGGGGTTGGGCCAGGGTCCTGTTCCCATGGCAACCTCAGGAGTGGCAGCAGCCCTGCAGAGGACAAGAGGAAGCGGAGTCAGCAAAACAGAGAGCGTTCTGTACCGCTGCTATCTGTGTGTGTGTGTTCTCTACGACTGCTATCAGGAACAGCTGCAGTGTGTTGTTGCCTTGTTTTTAGACACACACAAGCTCTCTCTCTCTCTCTCTCTCTCTCTCTATCTCTCGTCCTCCATGTTACTTTTTTATTACACAATGTTGGAAGTCTGATGTAAACAACAAAAACAACTAGAAAACGAGAGCTGCTCAAACACACACACATCAACTAAACATTTCCATATGTGGCAAATTAATCTTCAAAGGCTTCTTCTAAACTGCGCGATTTTCATCCACGGTGAACAAAATCCACCTCATTACACACACGGCAAACAAACAAAGACACGTCTTTTGGTTGTCAACTAAACACTTAATGCAAAATTTAACTACACGTCATTTCCCACTAACACATGAAGATTAAAGTTACCAAAACACAGCATGATGTCAATTAGTCTTTTCCCTTATTAGTAACGACAAGAAGAAAGAACAAAGAACAGCGTCCGGATGTTCTCTGTTCTCAGTGTGAGAGGAACAATAAAGATTCTCATCCTGTTCACAATAAAATCAGGACAGAAATCAAAGATCAGAGGTTTAAAACCAAATATCTTCTTTCAAGCTCCAAGTCAGTCATACTGTAATATTTGGATGATATATTAAATGTCACTTATTTGGATGAAACCATGTTAATGGATTTACATTCAACTTCAGTTCAGCACTACATGAAACAGTGTAAGAGACTGAACGTGTGTTTAAATAAAAATAAATAATAAACACGAGACCAGAAAAATCTGGTCATAACAGAGAAGATGTGTATGAATCACTGCAACAAATCTTCAGCCCAGAAAAAACTGAGATCGCACTAAAATACATTTCTGTGTCTGAAGGGGTTAAACAGAAAGTCAGGGTCTCGAGGGGTCTCGCTTCCTGTCTTATATGAGCCCAGCAGCCGTAAAACACTCTAACGCTACTGACACCAGCACCCAATTAACCACAACATCTGCAGACAAGACCTGACCGCAGGACCGAGGCCGAGAGATGGAAAAACATAAAGATGGAAAACAGGTCACAGGAAAGTGTGAAAAAGACTAAACTAACCAAACGAAAAAGTGGAACGCTAGTCAAAACACAAGAACACGATTGCAAAAGCGTATGAAGGAGAAATAAAAGAAACAATAGAAAAGGATGGGAAGAGAGATCTGAGGGGGAAAGAGTGTGTGTTTGCCAAACATTTCCTCGCAGGGCCGAGACGACGGAAAAACAGAGTGATGCAATTTTTTTCAGAAAGAACAGACCTTAATGAGAACCAGAACTGGTCTCGGATTCATTTATTCATGCGATTCTGGTACTTGGTGGGTCATTAGCTTTGTTTCAAAACTTGAGCTTGCCACCTAGAAATTTTACACTTATATACACTTAACAAAGCTGGATTGTTTCAACTTAAAATTCTGCGTCGTGTCAACTGATTGTTGGGCAAAAAAAAATATTTTCCAGGTTTATTTAAATCAACACCTAAACTAGGGATCAAACGACAAGCATTTTTAGACTGAATTGGAATTTAATCGAAGCCATTTGAACCATCTCAGATCTTCATCTTCAAGACTGTCAATGGTGCTTCAGACACAGAACAATCCGGCTTTATCCGTTTCCTGGCTCAATGCTTCATGAGAACAAATGACAGTTCCTGCTCACCAGCGTGAAGATAAGACGCCTCGTTCTCCATAATCGACTTCTCATCTCACTAAGAGGAAACAAACTCACTTCCTGTGTTCGACGTTATCACATCCTGCGGTTAGATTATCCCTTCCAGTAGGCCAGACTTATGTTATATGTTCACACTTCACGTCAAAACCAAAGATTTATGATCCAAGGCTATTTATACAAAAATAAACCAACAGCTGTGTATGAGCTGAGTAAATGACATCATTATTTGTTGTGCAATTCTCCTAAGAATACAGAAAGCGTGGGATGTGCTTTCCACAAGGTCACAGCTACATGCTAATTTAGCACAACGCTACACCAAAACAACGCTATTCTAGGAGCAGGACGGCCCATGAGTGCGCCGCAGAAAACGCCCACTGAACAATATATTACATCGGGGATCACAGACTCGGATGAGGAACCTGATCTAGAGGAAAACAAACCGGGATGATTTCTAACTACCCTTCAGTACCTCAGCCTGGTCGCCGGTGACCATTTTACGCGAGTCGACTGGAACTTGCAGAAACTGGAAGAAAGGTTTACATTACGCCTTTTTGGATGTATCTTAATGAAAAGATGATTTTGGTCTTTCGCTGATTGATCACCAAAACTTTGCCGTCATCAAAATAGGACATCTATGTACAGTATGTAGTGAAAGACACATTTTAATGTAGCATTTTGGAAGCAAATTTTCTCCAGGTTTTAGTTGAAAAGTGCAAGAACTCTGAGATCTTTAGGCCTGCTGTTATACTATATGCAGCCCTGCCAACATAAACTAAACAAAAAGATTTAATTTCTTCCAAATGGCTTCTTTCAAACAGAGTCGTGTCAGTGTGGAATGTGTTGTGTAACACGTGTTATGGTAAACCAATTCGCTTGTGCTGGCTGGCACACGGAGAGAGACAGAGCGCTATTGGCTGACCGTGAGTCTGGACCAATGGCCGTAAGTTACCGAAGTTACAATCACACTGAAATCTCCCCAATTTTTGTTTCAATGGGTTTCAAGACAACACAATAACAGAAGAGACGGCAACGTGGTAATAAACTTCAGTCTTTCCCTCTTCAACTCGTTTACTCTCGCTCTCTTTCTTTGGCACATTCAGGCCGGCTGGAGGGGTAAGGGCTTGAACAATGGTGGCCATTTTGTTTAGAGGAGAAGAAATTAAGATTCAACACACAGCTCCTTATGGACTTTCTCTGTCTTTGTCTGTGTGTGGAATAGCACGACGTTATTTGGCTCGCATCATTCGTGCCGTCAGTGTGCATACAAACACAATCATCCCACAATTCAACATGTTTAGCATCATCTGCCGTTTGAAGTGTAACAAAAAAAACAGACGAGATGTCTCGAAACATCTACATTTTAACTCGCTATCTGGATCCAACATGTGATTATAAATGTGAAATGAAACAGGGCAAACGTGCAAATCTGATATGCGTGTCTCAGTGAGTTTTAATCGTTCGCTCCATGCAAATGTTTTGCTTGGAAATGAGGCAGGATGGGCAGACATTTAAATACGTCTGTATTTACATAATGCAAATTTTGTCAATGTGTGTGCGTGAGGGTGTCACTCACCCGCTGGGTCCTGGTCTCTGGTTCTGAGTAAAACGCCAGTCAGCGCTGGGTGGCTTTTGCTGTAAAGAAACAAAGGAAAAGCTTGAGGTCATGTACAGAAAAAGGAAAAAAGTGCCTACTTGTGGGACATCGATGTGGCCATGGAGACCCTCAATGTGACCTTGAGCCCGCAACAGCAGCCATGACGATGGACTCTTGCTTTATTAAATAGTGTAAACAGAAACCTGATGCTGATAATGTCTAAATGCACATGTGCTCAAATACATTCATTTTACTTTAATATAGGCGAAAGGCTGCTTACTCACGATTACACACACACAGACACACACAGTGAACAAGAACAAAAACGCTGTGAAACACAGTGACTAAGAAGAGGATTCAGTCCATGCACACACACATTCTGTCCTGGATTTTTCCAGTCGGTGAGATACAAGCTCTGTGACTAATTGGGCCAAAGACAGAAATGTCATTGTGATTTAACCTGAGGACACACACACACACTGGCAAGAGTCTTTGATCGCTTGTTACTCTTTTAAAAACATTCTGCAGTTGTGAGTCTGGGGTTTCTGGATGCAAATATTTCCTGTGTATGTGTATGTGCATTGCTGACATTGTTTGTGTTTCTTGTGTAGTTTAGTGTAAGGAAACGTTGTGTGTGTTGGTCATACATTAGACAGGCAGCTTCCCCTATATTCTCTCTCTTGTGTACAAAACACACATTCAATTTATCCAGGTGATTCATCTACAAGGACATAAAGACTTTTATGTGTGTGTGTGTAAAGGTTACATTCACCTAAAGTCTGAAAAACCGCTCATACTGAACATCTCTAGTAATGAGGTGTGCACTCAAAAAAAGGTATATAGTATATAGTACTAAAAGTGGTTCTTGGTTCAAAATCATAGGGGAACCAACAGGTTGTGGTCTAGCTTTTGCTAAAACTAGTAACTTTGTATTAGCACCTATTGTGTTATTGCTCCAGTATGACATATCGCTTATTGCTGAACTCTCTGTAAGCCGCTTTGGTTAAAAGCGACTGCTAAATGACTAAATGGAAATGTAAACCACTTAAAGTGCAATATAGAACCATATATTGGTGCTTCAGTGGTCCTTCAGAGGTTCTTTAGCGGTTCTTTGGGCTGCCTGAGGTGCTAGGCTATATAGAACCGATGAAGAACCATATATAACCACTTCCGTATAAAGAACTTGTTGAGCCTCTGTATGGTTTTTAGTGGTTCTAGCACCTCAGACACCAAGATATGGTTCTATATAGCACTTAAAGTGGTCCCCTATGATAACACGCCAAGAACCCCTTTAGTGCTGTAGCACCATTTCTTTAGAGTGTGAGTGAATTCTTAAACTCTAAAAAAATGTTGGGTTATTTTACTCCATCGTTGGGTCAAATATGGACAAAATCAGTATTAACCTAGAATTTTGGTTATATTTAACCCAGGGTTTGGGATAAAACAGACCATCATAGGTAAATTTAGAAACCCACCAGTTGGGTTTGTCCATTTTTGACCCAATGGTGGGTTGAAATAACCCAACATTTTGTAGAGTGTACCTTGCGAATACAGACTGTGGCTCTTCACGATCAATACAGCATACTGTATACTAAATAAGAAATAATATAAAACAACGAATCTTCCAAACTACAATGCAGTCGCATGACTTCAATATGTTGGATGTTTAGTCATCAAACGGCAGCACTCAAGCATTCCCTGTTTCTACTTGAACCTTTCCGATTATGGGAACTCAATGTCACCAGCAAGGTTGTTGCAGGTGGCCATTATCCACAGACAATCCTATTTACATACTTAATATTTCTACAAATACAACACAATAGATGCATCATACAGCCAAACACACACACCTATAGAACCATGTGACATCTGTCAACACACTCCATTGACATGAGTCTATTGAAACAATCAAGTGTCCACACACACACACAAATAATCTGTACTCACAGTAAAGTCAAATACATGTCTGTCTGCAGACACAACTGTTTTCCAACTATAAAATGTGCTTGAATTTGACATTTAATGGCCAGAAAAAAACACTTAGACATGACATTCTATATTAAACCTGTCAAGTGTCCATAACAACGTATGTTGCTTGGTAACCGTAAACAGTATCGGGATATGAACAGGATGTATAAACTATTATTTAGTGGAGGAAATATTTATTAAAGTGATATTTCACCCGATAATGAAAATTCTATCTTAATTTACTCACCCTCCTGTTATTTTAAACCTTTATGACGTTCTTTCTTCCGCAGAACACAAAAGAAGATATTTTGAAGAATGTTGATAGCAGAACAGCACTGGCCCCCATTCACTTCTATCGCATGGACACAAAACCAATGCAAGTGAATGGAGGCCAGTTAACAACATTTTTCAAAATATCTTGTTTTGTGTTCTTTAGATGGAAGAAAGTCAGGTAAAGTAAATAATGACAGAATTAATTTTTTTGGGTGAACTATCACTTTAAGGTTTTTATGATCAATACATTGAACTGTTGTTTTGTATCACATGGCTGTTTTGACCATTTAAAAAAAGCAATAAGCCATGAGAGGTTGTGTTGACCATGATTTACGCTTCTTACTTGTGGTAAAAATGACTATAACTCACAGAATATTACTTTAATCTGTAGCTTCACATCTGGCACTCATACTAAACCATGAGACGAATACATATGGGTCAATATATCAACTCAACGGTTTTGTGAATGAAACAAAATTTATAACATACACCCTTCCTCATCCAGCACATGGAAAACATCTGCATATGACACACATCCTCTTCCACTTCCTACCTGACAATACAGAGACCGTCAATACACACGACTGTGTTCTCAACACTCAGTGGGAAGCATTACGTGAATGACTTGTGAAGATCTCTTTCTCATGTGTAAACGATAAACAATTTGTGGGTGAAACATGAGGCTTTCTTTATAAACTGTACACACATTATCACTGCAAATCACTGCAAATAAACGGCCAGATCCAGCAACTATAGACAGTGAATCTACTGTTGTAAAATCTGTTGTAAATCTATGACCCTAACTAACACAGACACAGAAAGACGAACAATGTCTTCTGACAGTGAGCAACCATCCACTCTGAATAGCATCTCATTTTCTAAAATAAAATCTAGTTAAAGGAGTAGTTCACCTTCAAAATTAAAATTCTGTCATCGTTTTCACGCCTCATTTTAAAGCTGTATGACTTTCTGTATTCTGCAGCACACAAAAGAAGATATTTTGAAAAATGTTGGTAACAGAACAGCACAGCCCCCGATTCACTTCTATTGTAACCAATGCCAGTGAATGGGGGGCTGTCAATCACATTCTTCAAAATATCTTCTTTTGTTCTGCGGAAGAAAGAAACTCATAAATGTTTAAATTAACAGGAGGGTGTAAATGATGACAGAATTTTCATTTTAAAGGTGAACTACTCCTTTAATTCTATGAGCTTTCAGTCCAGATGTGGATGACAAATGACATGTTTTATTATAAACAAAACGATACAGGAAATGAGCTCATCTGAAAAACTCTGCATGAAGTCACTAAAAAAGTGAACAAGGCCCGTGTTTATAAGCATTCAGCCTCAACCAAATCTCTAGCTTGTGATATATCTGGTTTGTGAATTTAATGAAAACGATCCTGGTCATGATTTGCAACAAATGAAAGGGAAAAACAGGACAATATGTTAACAAAATCAACATACTACTCAAATGTTTTGAAATATGACTTAGACGTGTTGTTGACCCTTGAAAACAAGGATGAAAATCGAGTATCTTCTCTGAACAAGGACCACACACACATGCATACACGTGTCATTATAGCAAGCCAGATGGCAGCCCATCGCCCCCAAGAGATAGATAGATTCTCAGGGGACACGAGGTTCACAACATGAAAGAAAGACAGAAAGAAATCTCCATTTCAGACTCAGCCCTCTACAAACACAAACACTTACGTTACAATCGACCTCAGCAAACTATTTGCATAACAAACATTTGTGCATAACAAATAACCAGCGCACATGCCACAGAAACACACGGAAATCTCTTTCAAATACAGCTTCAGTTTTGAGAAAAATAGTGACGTTATTAACGAAACACACAGAAGAAAATATAAAACTTTTGTGTCCTCACAAATCATACAAAACTTTCAAAATGACTTTTGTTGTAGTCTGAATCATGCTTAAGTTGCATTGAACTTGAAGTCAAATTGTCCGGATTGTGTTTCATTAAACAATACGTCACATCACATATTCCTAAACTCCTCCACCTCACATATTGACTAATCAAAGTTACCATGGAGATCTACTGTGGGAAAGCCCGGAGGTGACACGCTCACAGTAGGTCACATGACTCAGACGTGTGGAATCAATAGCATGAGTTCATCACGACAGGAAGTCAGGGTCAATGCATGACCTTTGGAATCCTGTTTTTCTGCCACATCTTTCCTTCACGACAAACTTCCTCTCTCTCTCTCTCTCTCTCTCTCTCATTTCCCGCCTTTTTCTTCCCCCACCCAACACCTCGTGTCTGACCATCGGTCTCTTCAGTCTTCCTGTCCATCTGTTGTTCATCTTCTAAACGCTGTCTCTCTCTCTGACAGGAGGTGCCACGGCACCCGAGCAAAAAACAAATATGACGAACCTTTTGATATTAAAAAGGGGAGGAAAAACTGTTGATCTTTTTTGTTGATAAGCAGCCAATAAAAGTCTAAATTCATCTGTCACTTGGTCAAGCCACATTATATAAATGCCAACATGGACAGATTGTGTGACACGCCCTCATCCTCAAAAACAGGGCAGACACTGCCAACGTCACCCAAAATACACTAGATATGGGTTTTACGAGCAGTGAGAATAACATGTAGTTTGCTGAACTGTAAAAAACACTGGCATTGATTTTAGAAACTAAACATTTGTGACCCTGGGCAACTAAAATAGTTCTTATGGTTCAATTTTTCGAATTTGAGATTTTTACATAATCTGAAAGTTGAATGAATATGTTGTCTATTGATGTGTGAGTTGTTAAAATAGGAAGATATCTGGCTGAGATACAACCGATTAAAACTCAGGAATCTGAGAGTGCAAAAAAATCGAAATATTGAGAAAATCGCCTTTGAAGTTGTTAATCAGGAGCACTGTGGCAGACCATCCACTCACAAAAATAAAGTTTTTATATATTTAAGGTAGAAAATGTACAAAATATCTTCATGGAACATGATCTCATAGAAATCCTAATGATTTTTGGCATAAAAGTAAAATCGATAATTTTGACCCATACAATGTATTTTTGTCTTTTACTAAAAATGTTCCCATGCTTCTTAAGACAGGTTTTGTGATCCAGGGTCACATTTAGTCTACCATGTGGTAAACACTTTATATTAGTGGCCTTCGATGTTTGTTCACTTTTGTACAAGAAATAATTTTGCTACAGTGTTGTGTCACAATGTTGTGTAATGTAACAGTAAAGTTAGGTACCGCACATGTACATATCTCTCTTTTAATCTGACAACCACGACGTCATCTGTAAAAACGATCCAAATGATCACAAAGCCTGTTTTATTCCTGTCTTCATTCAGTCATCTCCAAACTGACCTCAACTACATCCCTTCTCTAGTTTCTTTATATATCTGCTCTTTTTCTCCTCCTCCTCTTCCTTCCATCGGCCTCTTCCTTTCCTTCTTCCTGTTTAGTCACAGACGTACACTACCGGTCTGCTGTGGACTCTGAAGAACGTGTTCTTGAAACAGCTTCTCTTGAAACAGTTACCCAACAATATCATGAATTGTTATCTCATAAAAGATCATCTCTAAAAGGGACACGCCACCCAAAAATGAATATTCGGTCACGATTACTCACCTTCTAGTTGCTCTAAATCTGTATACATTTCCTTGTTCTGTTGAACACAGAGAAAGATATTAGCCACTGACATTTCTGGGACTACCATAGTAGGAAAATTAAAATGGTAGTCAAAGGTGCCCCAGACCTGTTTGCTCTCCTAAATTCTTCAAAATGTCTCATTTTATGTTCAACAGAACAAAAAAATGATACGATATTTTTCCTACTTTGGAAGTCAATGATGTCCCAAAAATGTCAATTTCCAAACATCTTTCTTTGTACTCACAAGTAGACATGTATACAGATTTGGAACGACTCGAGGGTGAGTAAAGGATGACTGAGTTTTCATTTTTGGGTGTTTTCCTTTGAGATGCTTCAACATGACTCAAGGTCTAAAAAACAGACCTGAGATTTCTGTTACACCTACAAAACATCCTAAAGAAAAAGTTGATTGGGGGTTGAATCTGGTTGGCTTGGAGTATGTTGCGCACTCACCTCATTGCCTGAGTTCATTAAGTGCTTCCTTGTCAAAGTCATATTAAGTGTGTTGTTATGACTCAACATGGGAGTCTTGACAAACACAAAGTCACTCCTGCTGGACAGGGTCGAATAACATGGCCTGTAGGTCCGTGTGTGAGCTTCCTGAGGTCCTCCCACCACCTCCATATATCTAATGGGCCCATCGGTGTTAAGCTGGAGGTGAAGGTCCTTAGGGGCTCTATGCTGATAGCCGTGCCTGGAACGGATGCCCGTCTTGGAGTAGCAGCACGTGGAGCAGCCTTTGTGCCTGACACATCGTACCAAAAGCACCGCCATGGTCAGAAGAGACACTAGCGTCACACAACCCAGCGAGATGATGAGATACAGGCTTACATCCGTCATTCCCGTCCCCTTACGTGAGAATGTGGTCGTACGGATGTCTGTGGATTTGTCTGCGCTCTTCTCCTCCTCTCTAACCGTAACCAAAACGCTGGTGGACATTGCCGGCTGGCCGTTGTCCCGCACCACCACTGTGAAACTGTAGGCCTGCTGAGTATGGTCACCAGAGTCATCGTCCACGAGTTTCCGTGCGATGCGTAGCTCACCCGTGTGCACGTCGATGTTAAACAGCGATGAGTCGTCTCCTGGGGCGATGCTGTAGAACAGCCAGGCGTTGTGGCCACTGTCGGCATCCACAGCGACGATCTTATTCACGCGATGCCCGATGGGGGCGGAGTGTGGTACGGTCAGCTGAAGCCCAGCGTCTTCAGAATGCGTCGGGTAAAGGATGACAGGTGCGTTGTCGTTCAGGTCGACCACAAAAACGTGGACGGTTACGTTAGACGTCTGCGGCGGCGTTCCAGCATCACGTACCTGAACCTCGATCCTGAACATGTTCATCTGCTCGTAGTCCAGCGAGCGCATTGTGAAGACGTTCCCGTTCTCGGGGCTTATGTAGACGTACGAGGAGATGGGGCTGCTGTGGACGGTGGAGGGTAAGATGGAGTACGACAGGCGGGCGTTATCGCCCACATCTGGGTCTGACGCGGAGATGCTCACTATCGGGGTACCAGGGCTGTTATTCTCAGCCACATCCACTGAATAAGAGTTCTGTAAAAACACTGGAGCATTGTCGTTCACATCAGACAGACGAACCGCAAATGTCTTCTGAGAGGACAGTGAGGGAGAGCCAGAGTCGGTCGCCGTGACAACAACAGTGTATTCATCAATAGCTTCTCTGTCTAGACGCCCATCAATAACAAGCGTGTAGTGTTCGCCAAAGGCGGATTTAAGTGTAAACGGAAGTCCTGGAGAAACTTTGAGTGTTACCTTTCCGTTGGCTTGAGAATCTGAGTCGGTGGCACTGATTAAAGCAATGACAGTGCCGATGTCAGCATCCTCCTGGATGGGGCTGGTGAGAGAGGTTAACGTCACCTCTGGAGCATTATCGTTCACGTCAATTATTTCCACCTTGATGTTGCATGAGCCCTCCATAGCTGGAGAGCCTCCATCCCTGGCCTGAACTGTGATGTCATAGACATTTGCTTCCTCATAATCCACATCCCCCACAACACGGATTTCCCCCGATTTAGAATCCACACTGAACGTTTTCAATATTCTGTCTGGAGTGTATTTACCGAATATATAAGATATTTTACCATTCGCGCCAGAGTCCAAATCAGTGGCGTTGAGTTTTGTCACCAGCGTTCCTGGAGGAGAGTTTTCCAGAAGACTGACTCTTTTCACCTGCTCGTCAAACACAGGTGCATTGTCATTCACGTCCAGAACTTTTATAAGCAGGACAGTGGTCCCGGATTTCTCCGGCTGTCCTCCGTCCACGGCCGTAAGCAAAAGGCGAAACGCGGCCTGCTTCTCACGGTCCACAGCCTTTTCCAAGACGAGCTCTGGAAATTTACTACCGTCGCTTTTAGTCTCAACTTTTAAAACGAAATGTTCGCTAGGGGATAGACTGAACGTGCGCAGGGAATTCATTCCTACATCAGGATCGTGCGCGCTCTCCAAACGGAACCGCGTTCCCGGAGCGGCCGCCTCTGATATCTCCAGTGATGAATTTCCATTTGGAAACTGCGGCGCGTTGTCATTTACATCCTCGATCTCAACTAGAACTCGGTGGATTTCTAAAGGGTGTTGAAGAAGAATTTGAAGGTGCAAAGAACACACTGAATTCAACGCGCATATGCGCTCCCTATCAATAGTCTCTTTAATAACTAATGCACCGTTAGATGGATTCACCTCGAAATATTGCGCGTTAGATTCCGACACGACCTGAAGACTTCGTTCGGTAATCCTCGAAACACTGAGACCCAAATCTCTCGCCACCATACCAACGACGGACCCCGGTTTCAGCTCCTCTGGTGCCGAGTACCGGAGCTCACCGGACGCGCTCGAGGGGAGAATGAGGGAGACCGCAAGGCAGAGCACGGGCCACGAGCGCCTCCACTCCATTGTGCGCGATCCGGGGAAAGAAAGTTTCAACTTTTTCGCCTTATCGATTCCATATTCTCGTTAAAGCGACGCTACCATGTCGTGCGTAAAGTAATCCGATCTGCGAGGAGTGTTGGAAAAACTTTAAAATAATTCATGTTGCCTGTAAACTTTTCGGTAAATCACAAGAGAGGTAAAAAAAAACATTCTCCCATCCAGCTCCTCTCCAAAACTCCCTGAATTAGCTGCGCCTCTGCTGCGCAACAGGGCGGAGACTGAGCCACAAAAAGAGGCGCACACACTAACACACACACACACCAACATCCATGCACTCCAAGAGAAAAAGCGACTGAACTTTCCGAGCTGAAGTCGACCTGTTTCTGGCACACATGTGGTTTAAAATATTTACGAGCCCCGATAAAAACCATTAGAGACTCACAGGAACGCGGACAATTTGTAAACACAGCAACAGACCACAAGACGACTAAAATGTTTACTGAAGAGTAAGATTCAATGGCAATAAAAAGGCAATTAGACATTTTAAGGTGATAAACCATTTAAGGGATGCGTATGGATAGATTTAAAGACAGTATATACGTGTCCAGTGTGAGTTACTTCAGTGACAACCCACTAGGCGGCGCAAATTCTACGGAAGCGTCAGCATATAGTTCCATTGAAACTGTTTGGAATCAAATGTCACAAATCTTTACAAATATACATCTAAACACAATCATCACGTTATTTCGCATGTTGAAAAATCTCAGCAGTGGAGAGACGAGCTACTGTCAGGATGGCCGAGCGGTCTAAGGCGCTACGTTCAGGTCGTAGTCTCCCCTGGAGGCGTGGGTTCGAATCCCACTTCTGACAACGATTTTTGGGTCAGTCGTGCTCAAATGGTTTGGAAAGTATAACTAGAAACAGGCACAGGATAATTCAGTGACCCGGAAGGAGAAAAAATAAGGTGCCTTTGAGCAAGGCACCTTTCAAATGGGTGCTCCAGTGATACCTGCCAATGCTCCAAGTGTGTGATCACTACCCAAAGCACACTTCAAACATGGGTTACCATTCATCGACAATGTTTTCACAATTATGTTAATAAATAAAAATAATATAAAAAATACAATAATTAATATTATTGTTTCTATTGTTTTCTTTTCAAATAAACAATTTACAGAAAGTACTATTTACATTCAGTACAAGTATTTACATAAAACATGTTTCTGAGATTGATCTTTTATTAATTTAGATAAAAGTTTCGTACATTATTTTATTTTAATTTATAACAAATTAAAATATTACTAAAATATGAATTACTAAAAACTAAATTAATTAATTATGAATAAAATATTTATTTGTGCTTAATTTAATTCCACATATTTACATTGTTAGACTTACAAATGAGGGCATATAGTGCTATAAAAGGCAACAGTAACTCAGTACACATTACAAAACTTTGTTTAGCAGGAGGAGGAGTTAAACAACGGAGAAAGAAATACAGAAGAGTTTAAATGTTAAAAAAGTTAAAACTGAAAAAGTAAATAAAAATGTTTCTCTGATTTTAAAGGATAGACATATTTAATCTTTTTCTATTAATTTTCAAAGATTGGATTGTAAAGTTTATCCGGAAAAGGTGTGGAATTTTTTAAATAATATTAAGCCAAATAAATCAATGATTTTTATCTCATTTATTACTTAAAAATAAATGATAAACAGCCATAGTGTGACTCACGGACACACGTGTGTTATCATTACTGCCGCCTTGTGGCGAACTGCATGATCTGCAGCGCTCCTCGAAAAAACAGTTTTAATCAGCTTGAGGGGAGGGGCTCGTAAACGGAACACCGTATAAGCGCATAAAAAACACACAAAAGAAACAAACATCTAGAAATAATAACTTCGAAAATATTGACAAAGGAGCACCCCAAAAGGGAAATCACAAATTACAAGTTTATATGTATAAATGCTAAATGCAGTACGTGACGAATTTAAAATCGGAAGGATTGTTCTACATTAAGAAAAAAACGAACAGACAGAGGAAGAGAGGGAGGGTGTGAGAGAGAGGGGAGAGAGAGAGAGGGGAGAGAGACTGACGCATACAGAGGGAGGCGGGTAAAGAGCCCGTTTCAGCACCACTATGGTGGACAGCGCTACAAAACTACTGCATTTGTAATACAGCCAGCATCGAATTAACCAGATAATCTCTCCTTACAACATAAAGCTTGTACCAAAACAGTATTTCAGAATTGTTCTATTCCAACAGAATTAAAATAACAGAAACACTTTATATCCTGCATACAACAGCACCGGCCATTTTGCAACCTAATGTACAGTAAAAATAGAGGGAAAGGGATATAGAATACAGTACTAAACACTATCATTCATTAAGGGTCATATAGCATTTAATTTATTTTGTTAATATATTTTTTTAACCAGGAAGGTCCCGTTGAGATACAATATCTCTTCCACCAGAGAGTCCTGGTCAAGATAGGCCGCAAATCACAAAGATTACAAAAAAAAAACACATATCACTTTAAAAGTGCAGACAGGGAGCATAAAAAAATCTTGGAAACAAGACAAAAACCCTGATAAGCTGTTAACAAATAGTACACTATTCCATAAAAACACGTTAAGATGTTTTTAAACGAAGCACAAGATGGTAGATTCCATATGTAGGACACTTTGACACTGGTTCCACACATACGGGCAAAAGGCAGAAAAGGCAGATCTATTTAACTCTGTACAAGTCATCGGCAACGGAGGTAAGAGACTTTCTGTTGATCTAGTAAATATTTGAAGAACATATGTCCACAAGCTGGATATAAAATATGGTAATTTACCCAACAACGTTAGGGTCACTTTTTTCTTTATTCATACTTTTTTTCACAAAATAGTAAACTCGGCAAAACTATGGAATCACACAAATGACTACGGGAACTATATTGTGACAAAAAAATCTAAATTGTTATTATATTTTATTGTCTTCTTCGAAGAATTTGCAGAAATGTTCTCTCAAAATGTTATATCATTTATCAGTTACTTTTTTATAAACGAACTGGACCGTCAGTGTCCAGGCCAAGATAAGCCAGCACTAGCCCTTAGTTAAATAACAACAATTAAGTAGGTTTTAAAAACATGCCTTACCAAAAAAATGATTACTTCTGAGAAAAAATAATGGCACTGATATATTTCCTATTTTAAGGTACGCCAATGCAAGATGTTTTAATTTACTTTAGTCTTAAGCCCTGTACAGGAGGAAACTATCCCTAAGAGTTCCATACTGTATATTCTGAGCTCTTATTGGCTGTTTACTCATCAGGTTATTCTTTTCAAGAAAGTGTTTAGGTCATTTTTTGTTTGTAATGAAAGAAATTAATATGTTGGGCAGGTCCATAATATTGCTCTCCGCCAAACTCATTTGAAAGATTCAGACATATGACTTCCAGAGTTAAAAACTCATGAAAAATACTTAAGTCAAATGATAAACACCAAAATGTTGAATGATTGTATATAAATATGCATTCAAAGAGTTTCTCTTACCTTGATTTGCGGATACAGGTTTCAATTAGAAGATGAACACCAGGTGAAGAAAATAATGCCAGGAGCGACATGGAAAAGAAGAAAAAAAGATTTCATTAGACTGACGCAGCAACAAACTTGTGTGGAACCTCGGATACTTACCCAAAATCACACCATAATAAGATCTCTAACACACTTAAACAAGGACAGAAATACATGTGTGAAACGAGATAAGGAGGAGAACACGATAGAAAGAAATCATCAATGTGTTCAGAAAAAAAATCAAGCACCTTTGATGAAGAGCAGATACTGTAAATTAATTTTTGATCAGATATTTATAATTCACACATCCTCCATACCACACAAACACAGCCATCATTTCACTCCACGCACATGCATGCGCACACGCACACACACATACGCAGCCTCAAATAGATGGAAATGTTGTTTTGCTAAACAGAAATGTAGTGTAATCATACAATTTTTTTTTAATAAACCATTTCCCAATTTTGAAACATGTTTACAGCACAACATAAATATGGGGGAAAGATTTGACCAGTTACATAAGTCCAGCTTTAATGATATAACCTTGATTTTGACAACACAGTACGCACACTGTTCTCCCTTCCCCCGTCACATTAACCCAGAATTTACAGCCACTACATTCCAACATCTATGACAGGGGTGACAAGCCCTTTAAGCAGTATCTCACTACATCACATCCAAACCAGAACCTTTCACTGCCCCCCTGTGGACTCAAGCATAATGGTACAGCCCTGCCTGTGAGTCAGCTTGTTGCCGTGGCAACACCATCCCACCGAGGGATAAAAACAGGCCACAAGATGAAGAAAGCAACAAGGAGAGAAAGCAGAAGTATGTAAGTGGAGATGTACAGAACATGCAAATCGCATTTATCCTTCTATAAATCTACCCTTCTATATCCTTTATATACAAAATAAACACACATGTCCAGTTAAAAGCAGCACTTGTTACAGAACAAAGATGGAAATATCCTCATATATATTCATTTAGTATTTAAACAATGTTAAGCTTGATCGTTTTGGTGCGTTTCTCCCATTCGCCGATTTGGCACATCAATCTTATCCACAAAGACATCAGAAAGTGCATGAGAGGGGGAGGAAGAGAAGCAGAGAGGTGCAGGAGGAGAGGGGGAGGGGAAAAAGGAGCGATGGGATGGAAGGAAATAGGAGAGGACAGCTTCTCTTGTATAGACTGTAGACAGTAATTCATTCCACAATACAGACCATGAATAAAACAATACAATGTTAGATTACAGGCCCAGAAATGATTCACAAAAGTCAAACAGAAAGATAAAGGTACCAACATATAAGCTACAAATAGGAGATTCTCACGCAATCTTGGTTTTAAGATGTCAAACACGTGATTTTCCTAAAAACACTTGTTTCAACAAATTCCCTCTATATTCATTTAAAACAAGATATGACATGTTTAAAGACAATCATTTTAAAAACTATTACTGAAAGTTTAACACAACTGTTTGTTTTTTTACAAAAAAGTCCTTAAAAATTATCATCACTGTAATCATTTAAAACGGTCAATCTCAAAGCATGTTTTGCTAAAAACAAGCGAAGCCATGATGCCTTAGCAAGTTTTATTAACCATACATAATAAGACATTAATGAACTATGTTATACTAGAATAGTATACATGTATAATTTCTTTAAATGTGGAAGACACCCTGTACCGGTAATGAGAAGGGAAAAAGTCGTCTACACATTTTATAATTCAAATCTTTTCATCCATGATGTTTAAGCGGTGTAAAATAACACATTACAGTAACACACACAACACGAGCCGTCGTGAAGATGAAAGAGCCATTCGTTTACATTTTTATTAAGTTTGAACCTATTTTATTAACATTTGCATATATCCTCCATCTAAACCTTTG
Organism: Triplophysa bombifrons; assembly: GCA_029783895.1. Lineage (NCBI taxonomy): Eukaryota > Metazoa > Chordata > Actinopteri > Cypriniformes > Nemacheilidae > Triplophysa > Triplophysa bombifrons. Next base: position 951,963 of record CM056464.1, read on the forward strand.
TTAGGTTAGCAGAAACAAATATAGTACAAACAAGCAAGTAGAATGAATACAATGGCTTTGACTGTGTGGTTTTACTGTCTGTCTTCGAGAACAGGTCCCTGCATGTGTGTGTGTGTGTTCCACTGTCTCACCGGCCTTGATACACTCAATTTAATCCCTTTCAGAGGATCAACATGCCGCATCACCACAACGGGGACACAAACACACATAAAACAATAGATACAAACTAACAAAGATCATTAAACAAAGAAGCCCACACCGCCACGCTGGTGTACGACAACTGATTCATCTGTGTATGAGAGGGACTCGAGTCAAAACCATCACGTTCGTCTATGAATGAGAGATCATCATCCTGCATTAATCTGCTATGAGACTCACATTTGTGCACAGAGCTCAAGAGAAGGGATTTCCTAAGAAGGACCAAAGAAGCAGGAAAAACAGAAGATAAATCAGAAACTTTTGCAATAGTCAACAGAAATTAATTTACAGAATTTCGCTTTTTTACAAGAACATGTCACATGGCTTCCTATTCTGTTAAACCTAATTTACACCAGAAATCTAGCATATTTACTATAGCGTAAGCATGTTAATCTTTTGATGGATTTATCCTTAGCACCAAAGACTTAAGACAGCAGCAATCAATCAACGAAGGATGCTTTGAAGTGAGAAAGTTCATTTCAGGTGATGGCTGAGGACAACAAAGTTTAGTAGCGTGTGGATTTATGATGTACATTAAAGAACATGTGCACATCAGTGCAGGAATTGAAGATTATAGAAATTGAGGCCACATGTGAAAAGTCGAGGGTTCACACGGTCACAAGCTAGAAAGACACACACAATCAATAAAGATTTGTCTTCATCTGGCTTCATCGTTTCCCCTAAACACGCATGATTCATACGTGCACGTGTATGTTTTCCAACTCCACATGGATACAAAAAATGAAACAAAATGATGAGGGATGAGGTTCTCCTTACATTGTGTGGGTACAGTTCTAATTGGCACAAACACATTATTAGAAAAATGATGCTAAAACGGTCCAAGTTAACAAAATGTTGCATGTCCTGTGACACACACTGTGCGCTGCTAAAATCAGTATTTGCTTTTTCAATAAAGTGAGTTGCACATGTGACATCCACATGTGTTTAGCATTTAATGAGACTCATTCAGATACACAAACATCAGGGTATAAAGCTCATAATGAGTCTATAAAAAGATACCTGTGGGGCTGAGAAACTCAACAAGCTACTGGTTGATGTACATTTACACAAACCATCTCACTTCCGTTATATGAAAAAAATGTCCGAACCTCTCAGGATTGTGAAAACCTACCATTCATTTTTAAGATTTTTCCCAATGTACAGTTGTACAAGCAAAAGTCTGCAATCAAAAGGCCAGACAATTCTGTATTCACTGAAATACACAAAAATATGCTCTGAAAACATCCTAAGACACTGTTGGTTTTGCAAAAATACAAAAAGATTTAAAAATTCCCTTACATTTTTAGTAGAAATTGGAAAAGACAAAATAAATGCACTACATTGGTGGTCTCAGGCCTTTGCATCTGTATATCAGTCATTACAATCTCATAACACGGAAGAAAATCATATCCCTCATTTATAAACCTATCCAACCTTCTCCTCCGTTCTGTATTCATGAACTGCAGCCATTCTCTCAGTTACTGATTCGTCTGAATGCGTCTTATGTTCTGAATCTCTGTTTTGTCTTCAGTCACAGGGCTGCACAGATAGAGGGATACAACCGTTCTGTTCAAAATGGCTGCCAGCATCGCACAGCAGGGGTTTCACATGTAGTCTAGATATTCTGTGTGCATGCTGTGACAGTCTATAAATCCATATTCCATCCAAAGGTCTGGTTAGCATTAAATACTCGCCTTTTCTACTTTATTTGTGTGTTTACAGAATGTTCAGGATGTGTCTGTGAGTGTAGCAGAAAGTGGGTCAATAAGCAAGTAAAACTGTGCTGAATTTCTGCAGCATCATCCTCCACTGAACCTCAAATCTCTTCATATCTGGTGTCCTGTCCATTAGAACTGTTTGGCTATCACATGATACTGCTGCATTATCCCCCCCCACTGCTCCTCCCCCTATGCATCGCGGTCTGTGAGGTCAGATTTACAGTTCTCCTCCTGAAAAACAAATGCTACATTCTACACAAGTGTTACACGTTATTACCTGACTTTAAATCTCACTGCCAACAATTAAAAGCTCTAATAAATATGAATAAACAGTCATCCCAAAAATATTTGGACCTTCAAGGCACTAAAATGAGTGAATGTCACTGAATTCAGTAGTACAAGGGTCACTGTAATGGTATATTTTAACATGAACAGAGATAAATACCTTTGCGTTAAAACTAAAACATGTTAAAACCACTTAAAATCACATTCGCTCCAATTGCTTTAATCATTGCAACAACAAAAAACTGAGAAGTGAAATAAAGCTCTAGCTTCATTGCTTGATATTCAATTCAAGATTATTTATATAGCGCTTTTCACAATGTGCATTGTTCCAAAGCAGCTTCCAAGATAGCACTTGTTTTGATGTGTTTTTCCCCGACGGACATTCAGCAATATTAAATGTAACCAAGGTATACTGTTTCAGACCACTGTAAAAGTTAAGCTAGAATTCACCTCACCTCTGCAATAACATCCAGTCCTTCTGTGCTCCTGTTTTGCTTAGGGACAGTTCTCGTGCCACTCAAATCAACGTTTAAAACACTTTGGCTGGCGGGCCGCAAGAACTTCAGATCACTCTTTCTGGAGTCAGTTGTGCCACACACATCATAATTGTACACATGCTGCAAAGTTCCTGTGCCCCCTACATCTGCGTAAAGGGGCGGATAATACGGAATAACTGGAAGATTTGCTCCAGACTTGTAAAACATCCGCTCGCGTCTCCATCTGTAGCATTTGACTGACAGTATGGCGATGATAGACACGATAAAGAGAAACGAAACAACTGCCAGAGCCAAGACTAGATAAAACGTAAGGTTATCGTTGAATTCCTTGTCGTGCGTAAAGTCAGTGAACTCCGAGAGAACTTCTGGGAAGCTGTTCGCCAGCGCCACGTTAACATTGACTGTAGCTGAACGAGAGGGCTGTCCGTTGTCCTCCACTACAACAGTGAGTCTTTGTTTCACAGCATCTTTATCTGTCACCTGACGCACAGTTCTTATTTCTCCATTCTGTAAGCCCACTTCAAACAACGCCCTGTCTGTGGCTTTCTGCAGTTTATATGAGAGCCAGGCATTCTGTCCAGAGTCCACATCAACAGCGACCACTTTAGTGACCAGATAACCCACATCTGCCGAACGAGGCACTATTTCAGCCACCGCAGAACCACCAGACTGGACCGGATACAGAACCTGAGGCGCGTTGTCATTCTGATCCTGAATGATTATTGTTACACTCACGTTGCTGCTGAGAGGAGGTGATCCTCCATCTTGCGCTTTCACTGTGATCGTAAACGATTTTAATTGCTCGTAATCAAAAGATTTCGTGGCATAAACGGCTCCACTATCAGAGTTAATAGAAACTAAGGATGAAAGTGGTGAGGCATTCAAATCGTTATCCGAAATAAAGTAGGAGACCCGCGCGTTCGCACCCAAATCTGCGTCTTGCGCTTTTACACTGAACAAAGATAGAGATGGGGAATTGTTCTCCATCACATACGCATTATACAATTCCTGCTCGAACTGAGGTGCGTGATCATTTACATCGGTGATCTTGACGTTCAGGGTCTTTTTACTAAACAAAGCCGGACGGCCACTATCTGTAGCTGTTACAGTGATGTTATATTCTCCTGTATCCTCTCTGTCCAGCTCGGAGTCAGTGACTAAACTGTAATAATTAGTCAGAGAGGAGTCAATTTTGAATGGGAGGCTTCTGTCGATGGAACAGATAACCTTTCCATTTTCTTCAGAGTCGCTATCTTGTATATTTATCATAGCTACAACGGTACCAGGCGGTGAATTTTCGGTTATTGCATTTGAAAAAGACATGAGCGTCATTTTTGGTGCATTATCATTTACGTCTGTAACCTCGACTATCACTTCAGAGGAGTCAGATAACCCCCCCTGATCTTTAGCTTGAATTTTAAACTCATAAATAGCAGATTCTTCAAAATCGAGGTCACCTATCAGCCTTATTTCACCACTGGAGGGATCGACAGAGAACAAGTCTCGAATCTTGGGAGTGGTGTGTTCGACATAATAACCAATTTGTCCATTTGAGATTGTATCTGCATCAGTTGCATTTGCAATAACCAGTAACGATCCCTTTGCAGTGTTTTCGGGTACAGATATTCTGTATGTGTCCTTTTGCAACACAGGTGCGTTGTCATTTATATCTAAAACAATAATATGGATTTTTACCGTGCCGGAGCGTTTCGGATTTCCTCCGTCTGTTGCAGTTATGGATAAATACAAATGTTCCTGATTTTCTCTGTCTAAAGGCGTTTGCAAAACAAGCTCGACGTTTTTACCGCTGCCTGACCGACTTTGTGTCTTTAAAGTAAAATGATTCGTCGGGTGAACTGAGTAACTTTGAATACTATTAATGCCAACGTCAGGATCCACTGCGCTGTCCACGGTAAAGCGCGCTCCGGTTGAAGCAGACTCGCTGATCTCTAATGTAATTTCACCTCTTGGAAATGCAGGACTGTTGTCGTTAACATCTAATATTTCTACGGCGATGCGATAGAGCTCGATAGGGTTTTCTAAGATGACTTCAAAGCTCAGGCTGCATGCAGATGCAGCGCCAGAGCACAACAGCTCCCGGTCAATTCTCTCCTTAATGACGATGTGCCCCTTTTCTCGGTCCAGCTCGACATATTCCCGGGCACCGGCTGAAAAGATCCGTGCTTTACCCGTGGTCAGCCTTTTAGGATCAAGACCCAGATCTTTAATGATATCTCCGACGAATGAGCCAGGCGCCATCTCCTCGGGCACGGAATAACGGACCTGCCCGTACACGCCATAGAGGAAATGTCCACAGAACAGTAGCACACACGACTGCCATACAGAATTACAATTCGGTCTTCTCATGCTGAGTGTCGAATTTTTTCTTTAAATGATATAAACAAATTTTAAAATATATTATTTTGAAGCACGAAAAATGAACTAAAGCAAGGGTATAGTTAGAAGCGTCAATCAGATGTTGCTGTGCGCACCCTTTTGTACTAGAGGTATATACAACAGACAATTCGATGCGCGAATGGTCTGAAAAAGTGAAGGCGTGTATCATGAATTAAACCAGGAATTTCAACCCCATCAAACAACAGCGACGCTTAGGGTTCAGTTTTAGAACGGCAATATACTTTTCCATAGTGCGTTTTGGCAATATGACATTGATGGAGACAGGCGCAAACGTTAAACCTTTACAAAACACACAACAAAAATAAATTACGCACAGCAGTCAGATATAAGGGGGGGGGGGGGGGGGGGGGCGGGTAATTTAAGGAAATATGGAGAAACGCAGAATAAAAGTTTTCGCAAGAGTAAAATGCTTAAAATTATGTATATTCCAATGTCCAAGGTGCTCATTTAAGCTCAATTTTTAGAGCTATGCGTTAGCAGCATAGAGGTCAGGAGTTAGAGTCTGATAGATCACACACAACATTTTAAGTATGAATGCACTGCAAGTCGCTTTGGATAAAGGGGACTGTCTGAAATGCATGTGTGTATTTAAACAGGTTTTAACTCAAAATGCAGCATTAAAAAATAGACAAATAATACAACTAATGCGTGCGTGTCAGTGCCACAAACTCGTCAAATGTGCCTCACCTCTCTGCATATGTCTTTATTATCCTGCATGTATTGCAGTGTCTGCGTTCCTCCTGCGTCCAGACTAACGATGCTCTCACTGCAGGGCCGCACACATTTTAGATCACTCTTTCTGGAGTCAGATGTTCCGCACATCTCGTAATTAAACACTTGCTTTAAAGTCCCGGTTCCGTCTGCGTAAAGGGGCGGATAATACGGAATAACTGGGAGATTCGCTCCAGATTCGTAAAACATCCGTTCTCGTCTCCATCTGTAGCATTTAACTGACAGTATGGCGATGATAGACACGATAAAGAGAAACGAAACTACAGCCAAAGCCAAAATAAGATAAAAAGTCAGGTTGTCGTTGTATTCCTTGTCGTGCGTAAAGTCAGTGAACTCCGAGAGCACTTCAGGGAAGCTGTCCGCCAGCACCACGTTAACATTGACTGTAGCTGAACGAGAGGGCTGTCCGTTGTCCTCCACTACAACAGTGAGTCTTTGTTTCACAGCATCTTTATCTGTCACCTGACGCACAGTTCTTATTTCTCCATTCTGTAAGCCCACTTCAAACAGCGCCCTGTCTGTGGCTTTCTGCAGTTTATATGAGAGCCAGGCATTCTGTCCAGAGTCCACATCAACAGCGACCACTTTAGTGACCAGATAACCCACATCTGCCGAACGAGGCACTATTTCAGCCACCACAGAACCACCAGACTGGACCGGATACAGAACCTGAGGCGCGTTGTCATTTTGATCCTGAATTATTATTTTAACACTCACATTGCTGCTCAGAGGAGGGTTTCCTCCGTCCTGCGCTTTTACGCGGACGCTAAATTCTTTTGTTTGCTCATAATCGAAAGAACGAACTGCATTCATTTCTCCGCTCTCTGCATTCACTGAAATATACGTTGAAGCAGAAACGCCGTTCACAAGAATATCCTCTAGAAAATATGAAACGCGCGCATTATTACCAGAATCTTTGTCGTGCGCTCGAACAGATAAAACTGAGACTCCGGGTGAATTATTTTCCATCACATATGCGGTGTAAGACTGATGCTGAAAAGCAGGGGCGTTGTCATTGACATCAGAGATTTTAAGATTTAAAGTTTTACTAGTGGAAAAAGAGGGTGAGCCTTCATCTGTAGCAGTTATTGTTAGATTATATTCAGATATTTTCTCACGGTCTAAAAGCTCATCAGTAACCAACGTGTAGAAATTTGCGGATGATGGTTTGATGCTAAAAGGCAAATCTGAATTCACGGAGCATTTTATTTGGCCGTTTTTACCAGAGTCTGTATCTTTAATGTTGAGCATTGCAATCATCGTGTCAGGAGCGCAGTTTTCTGGAATGGGGCTGGAAAATGATATAATGCTGATCACAGGTGCGTTGTCATTAACGTCAGTCAATTCAATGAGCACCTTACTATTGTCTGTTAGTCCACCCTTATCCATTGCCTCAAGATTCAGTTCATATTGTTTTGACCTTTCAAAGTCCAACAGCCCGTTAACGTAAATGTTTCCACTGTTAGAATCAATTCTAAAAAGGTCTAAATCTTTCCCAGAGCTCTGTGAAAACGAATAAGTCACTTCACCATATGATCCTTTGTCTTTATCTGTAGCACTTACAGTTAACACCACTTTACCTAACGGTGCATTTTCTTCTAAAGAAATTCTGTACACGGACTGGCTAAATTCGGGTGTATTGTCGTTTGCATCAATTACTGTGACGATAATCTTAACTGTTCCAGATTTTTGAGGGCTTCCTCCGTCAAATGCTGTCAATGTTAATTTAAGTTCCTCCTCTTGCTCTCTATCTAAGGGCGACTGCAACACCATCTCAACATATTTTGTTCCATCAGAACGCGACAGTTCTTTCAATGTAAAATAATTAGTTGTGGTCAGAGTATATTTCTGAATCGCATTCAAACCCACATCAGGATCGTGAGCGCTGTCTAAGGAAAAGCGAGCTCCGGGAACCGCCAGCTCGCTTATCTGAAAGTGCACCTCTTTTCTAGTAAAAACAGGAGCATGGTCGTTTATATCTAATATTTCGACATCGATTCTGTGTAGCTCCATTGGGTTTTCTAGAATTATCTGAAAATGTAAGGAGCAGGGAGACACTTGCGCGCACAGCTCCTCTCTGTCTATTCGCTCTTTCACTATTAGAGTCCTTTTATCCACGTTCAGACCTATGTACTCACGACTGTCCTCCGTAAAGATCCGCGCTCGACCAGATTTCAGTCTCTTATTGTCCAAACCAAGATCCTGAACGATATTTCCAACCAATGAGCCCTTTGTCATCTCCTCTGGAATAGAATAACGGACCTGCCCGTGCGCAACGGCCATGACAAAGATGCACAGCATTAGATGCTGCATTAGCCATGATGCAATCCATGACGAATATGCCACTCGTTGGTATTTAATAAAACAAAGGTGAAACATATTCCAATCTTCTATTTTGATACAAAATATTTGGCAAAGACCTAAACAGTACAAAACAAAAGTTGAAATAAATAAAACCTGTCAAAATACAGGACGTTTAAGTGTCGATGCGTCCGTACACAAAGAGTCCGTCTGAAATGAGAGATATTCTGCAAGACTATGATGTCAGAAACTGGAGGAGGATCTAAAACAAGCATTTAATTTTAAACCTGCACACACTGACCAACAGCGGCACTTAGAGCATCAGATAAATATTACAGTGAAAATAAGGGGAAAATATTATTTAGAGTTAACATAAAATATTGTCGAAATGACGTTAGAAAAAACTATGCAGCTATTTCATGAAATATAAATAAACATATGGTTTGAACAGATATCACTCAAGGAATAATGAAGAGTGAATTTTATAATTCAATCTCACCTTATCAAAAGAATCATCACTATTCAGTTTTTCTCTCTGCGCATGTGTGAGTGTCTGTGTTCCACTGGTGTCCAGGCTAATGACGCTCTCACTGCAAGGTCTGACGTATTTCAGATCACTCTTTCTGGAGTCAGTGGTTCTGCAAACATCATAATTGTACACGTGATGTAAAGTTCCTGTGCCCCCTACGTCTGCGTAAAGGGGCGGATAATACGGAATAACTGGAAGATTTGCTCCAGATTTGTAAAACATCCGTTCGCGTCTCCATCTGTAGCATTTGACTGACAGTATGGCGATGATAGACACGATAAAGAGAAACGAAACCACAGCCAGAGCCAAGACTAGATAAAAAGTCAGGTTGTCGTTGTATTCCTTGTCATGCGTAAAGTCAGTGAACTCCGACAGCACTTCAGGAAAGCTGTCCGCCAGCGCCACGTTAACATTGACTGTAGCTGAACGAGAGGGCTGTCCGTTGTCCTCCACTACAACAGTGAGTCTTTGTTTCACAGCATCTTTATCTGTCACCTGACGCACAGTTCTTATTTCTCCATTCTGTAAGCCCACTTCAAACAGCGCCCTGTCTGTGGCTTTCTGCAGTTTATATGAGAGCCAGGCATTCTGTCCAGAGTCCACATCAACAGCGACCACTTTAGTGACCAGATAACCCACATCTGCCGAACGAGGCACTATTTCAGCCACCACAGGACCACCAGACTGGACCGGATACAGAACCTGAGGCGCGTTGTCATTTTGATCCTGAATTATTATTTTAACACTCACGTTGCTGCTCAGAGGAGGTGAGCCTCCGTCTTGCGCTTTTACGCGGATGCTAAATTCTTTTGTTTGTTCATAATCGAAAGAACGAACTGCAATAATTTCTCCGCTCTCTGCATTCACTGAAACATATGTTGAAGCAGAGATGCCATTGAGAAATATATCCTCTAGAAAATATGAAATGCGTGCATTATTGCCGGAGTCTTTGTCAAGCGCTTTAACAGATAAAACGGAGACTCCGGGTGAATTATTTTCCATCACATATGCGGTGTAAGACTGACTCTGAAAAACCGGGGCATTGTCATTGACATCAGAGATCTTTAGATTTAAAGTTTTATTAGTAGAGAAAGAGGGCGAGCCTTCATCTTTAGCAGTAATTGTTATATTATATTCAGATATTTTCTCGCGGTCCAATAACTGATCTGTCGTTAGACTATAAAAATTTGTAGCGGATGACTTTATTTTGAAAGGTAAATGTGGAGCTATGGAACATTTAACCTGTCCGTTTCTTTCTGTATCTACGTCTTTGACATTCACCATCGCTATTACAGTGTCTGGCGACGCGTCCTCAGGTATTGTATTAGAAAATGACATCAAGCTAATTACAGGAGCATTGTCATTTACATCAGTCATTTCAACAAGTACTTTACACGTGTCTGTTAAACCCCCTTTATCAGTAGCTTCTATGTCTAACTCGTGGTATTTGGATATTTCGAAATCTAAATGACCTTTAACTACGATCTTGCCGTTGGAAGGGTCGATATCGAAAATACTTGAAACACTGTGACTGCTCTGAGAAAAAGAATATTGAATGTCACCGTTTGTTCCCTCATCTGCGTCTGTGGCAGAAACGGTTATTATAAGAGAGCCCAGTGGAGTGTTTTCGGGAAGACTGACCCGATATACAGATTGTGTGAATGAAGGGGCGTTGTCGTTTGCATCAAGAACAATAATATTAATCTTAATGACGCCAGATTTAGGAGGACTGCCTCCATCATATGCTGTCAAAATCAATTTGTGCTCACTTTGTTTCTCTCTGTCTAAAGGCGTTTGGAGAACCATCTCTATATATTTAGTTCCATCAGGTCGAGACAATGATTTCAATGTGAAATGATCGCTGGGATTAAGTTTATACGTCTGGAGTGAATTTGGACCTACGTCCGGATCTTTAGCGCTTTCCAAAGAGTATCGAGCTCCAGGAATGGCTGATTCGCTAATCTGAAAATTAACGTCTTTCTTTCTGAAAAGGGGAGAATTATCATTTATATCTAATATTTCTACATCGATTCTATGCAGCTCCATGGGGTTGTCCAAAATTATTTGAAAATGTAAAGAGCAGGGAGATTTGTGCCCGCACAGCTCCTCTCTGTCTATCCTCTCTTTCACTATCAGAGTTCCTTTATCCACATTCAGACCGATGTACTCACGACTGTCCTCCGTAAAGATCCTCGCTCGACCAGACTTCAGTCTCTTAATATCCAAACCGAGATCCTGAACGATATTTCCTACCAGCGAGCCTTTTGTCATCTCCTCTGGAATAGAATAACGGACCTGCCCGTGCGCTACCGCCATAACAAAGACGCACAGCACCAGATTCTGCATTAGCCACGATGCAATCGATGTCGAAGATGCGCGTTTTCGGGAATTAAAAGAACAAAGACTAAACATTTTTTGAAGAATCTAATCACACTCCAGAAGTAAGGTTACAATCAGAAATGTGGAAACCAAAAAGCTTAGTTCAAAAATATAACACCGACTATCTCAAGCGTGCTGTAGAGAGAGACCGTATGAAATGAAAGGGATTTTCTGCGGACTGTACAACGTCAGAAAACAAAGGAGGGTCTAAAACAACGTTAAAAACTGATCAACAGCGGCACTTAGAGCACCACAGGAAGATTACATAAAAATACTTTAAAGAACCATATACTTTGTATCAACATACTTTTACCGAAATAATCATAATAAAAAGACAAAAATAGGACTCAATGCATACAAAACGGATGCGTTACAACACATAATAATAACAGGGAGCCAACAAGGACCCATCTTGAATCTCCTTTCATGATGTTTGAAGACAATCCAGGAAACATCTCATTAATTTTGTTTAAAACATTTGCAGAGCTGTAATGTGGAGAAAGTGTTGCCAGTGTGAAGAAGCTCAAATTTAAATAGGATTTCTTTAACATGTTTGGCCATTTAAAAAAAATCACATGCTCTAGTTGGTTGTACTGCATGCAAACACTTTGACTATAAAAAATAAATAGAGCATAAATTATGGCAACCATATATAATCACTGCAACATCCCATCGCGTAAGAACAGTATGTATTATTTAGAACCAATAGGCGAATTTACCTTTAATCGTTGCTTTTGATGCGTTAAACAAGCTGTTTATTTTTAACTGTAGCCTACAGTACTTCTATCAAAATATTTCAGTTACCATCACACTCCATTTACTATCTTGCTACCACTTGTTCCTTCAGTTGCAAGCCCAATCCTAACACAGTCACGATCCTAAAAACTTGTAAATGTTAAATTGAAAATAATTAAGCGACCTAAAGTTATTTGTTTTAAAATACTTCAAATAAATTCAACGTGTACGAAATATTTCAGTTACCAAATGTCATAGGATAGGATAGTAATTTCCGAAATATGCCACAATTTTTAATTCATGGAATTCAAAACCGTTGTGAATATATCAAACGCATATATTTTTCTTTTTAAAAACATTTAAAAAACAGCAACATTAAAAGCACAGTAAAAAGACAAAACCATAATCACTCATTCAATCTCACCGGATCGAAGGATTCGTCATTAACCATTTTCTCTCTCTGCGCATGGGTGAGTGTCTGTGTTCCGCTGGTGTCCAAACTAATGATGCTCTCACTGCAAGGTCTGACGTATTTTAGATCACTCTTTCTGGAGTCAGTGGTTCTGCAAACATCATAATTGTACACGTGCTGTAAAGTTCCTGTGCCCCCTACGTCTGCGTAAAGAGGCGGATAATACGGAATAACTGGAAGATTCGCTCCAGACTTGTAAAACATCCGCTCGCGTCTCCATCTGTAGCATTTGACTGACAGTATGGCGATGATAGACACGATAAAGAGAAACGAAACCACAGCCAGAGCCAAGACTAGATAAAAAGTCAGGTTATCGTTGTATTCCTTGTCATGCGTAAAGTCAGTGAACTCCGAGAGAACTTCAGGGAAGCTGTCCGCCAGCGCCACGTTAACATTGACTGTAGCTGAACGAGAGGGCTGTCCGTTGTCCTCCACTACAACAGTGAGTCTTTGTTTCACAGCATCTTTATCTGTCACCTGACGCACAGTTCTTATTTCTCCATTCTGTAAGCCCACTTCAAACAGCGCCCTGTCTGTGGCTTTCTGCAGTTTATATGAGAGCCAGGCATTCTGTCCAGAGTCCACATCAACAGCAACCACTTTAGTGACCAGATAACCCACATCTGCCGAACGAGGCACTATTTCAGCCACCACAGAACCACCAGACTGGACCGGATACAGAACCTGAGGCGCGTTGTCATTCTGATCCTGAATGATTATTTTCACGCTCACATTGCTGCTCAGAGGAGGGTTTCCACCGTCTTGCGCTTTTACGCGGATGTTAAAGTCTTTTGTTTGCTCATAATCGAAAGAACGAACAGCGATAATTTCTCCCCTCTCTGCATTCACTGAAACATACGTCGAAGCAGACACGCCATTCACAAGAATATCCTCTAGAAAATATGAAACTCGCGCATTATTACCAAAATCTATGTCATGCGCTCTAACAGATAAAACCGAGACTCCTGGTGAATTATTTTCCATCACATATGCGGTGTAAAACTGACGCTGAAAAGCAGGGGCGTTGTCATTGACATCAGAGATTTTTAGATGCAATGTTTTATTCGTAGAGAAAGAGGGCGAGCCTTCATCAGTAGCTGTTATTGTTATATTATATTCAGATATTTTCTCACGATCTAAAAGCTCATCAGTGATCAACGTGTAGAAATTTGAGGCTGATTGTCTCATTCGGAAAGGCAAACTAGGATTTATTGAACATCTCACCTGTCCATTTTTCCCCGAATCTAAGTCTTTGACATTCAGCATCGCTATTATTGTCTCTGGGGATGAATTTTCTGGTAAAGGGTTAGAGAATGAAATTAAATTGATCACAGGAGAATTATCATTTACATCTGTAACTTCCACCATCACTTTGGCAGTATCTGTTAAACCACCAAGGTCAGTCGCTACCACATTCAATTCATATTTCTTGTTTTTTTCGAAATCTAGAATACCAGTGACTATTATATCACCAGTGGTTGGATCAATTGTAAAAATATCAATGACACTACTACTGCTTTCCGAGAATGAATACGTCACGTCTTTATTTGTTCCCTGATCTGCGTCAGTTGCACTAACCTTTAAGATCACTAAACCTTTTGGGGGGTTCTCATCGACAAGTACTGTATATACAGACTGAGTAAAAACAGGCGCGTTGTCATTTGCATCTAAAACTATAACGTTAATCTTTAAAGTACCAGTTTTTTGGGGGGTTCCACCATCAAATGCCGTTAAAATCAGATTATACTCAGCCTGTTTTTCTGTGTCTAATGGTCTTTGCAGGACCATTTCAACATATTTTGTACCGTCGGTGTGAGACAATGTTTTAATGATAAAATGGTCGTTTGGATTTAGTTTATACGTCTGGACTGAATTTAGACCTACATCAGGATCTTTAGCGCTTTCCATAGAGTATCGAGCTCCAGGGATGGCTGATTCACTGATTTGAAAATGAATCTCTTTCTTAGTGAACAGAGGAGAATTATCATTGACATCTAATATTTCCACATCGATTCTATGCAGCTCCATGGGATTTTCTACAATTATCTGAAAATGTAAAGAACATGGAGATATTTCCGCGCACAGCTCCTCTCTATCTATTCGCTCTTTCACTACCAGGGTCCCTTTATCCACATTCAAACCGATGTACTCACGACTGTCATCCGTAAAGATCCGCGCTCGGCCAGATTTCAGTCTCTTAACATCCAAACCAAGATCCTGGACGATATTTCCTACAAGGGAACCTTTTGTCATCTCCTCTGGAATAGAATAACGGACCTGCCCGTGCGCAACGACCATGACAAAGACGCACAGCACCAGATGCTGCGTTAGCGATAATGCAATCCGGTTCGAAGATGCACGTCTTCGGGAATTAAAAGAACAACGAGTAAACATGTTTAAATAATCTATCACACCCCAGAGGTACTGTAAGGTTAAAAAACAGAGAGGTGGAAACCATAAAGCGTCATCCGAAAATACAGGCAGAGAATGTTGTGAGCGCACAGTAGTAGAAGACCGACTGAAATGAAAGAGATATTCGGCAGAATGCATTACGTCAGACAAAGAAGGAGGGTCTGAAACATCACTAAAAACGGACCAACAGCGGCACTTATAGAGCACAACAGGAAGATTACATCAAAGTATATACTTTAAAGAATGACACCTAACAATAATAATAAACTTTCAATCCATAAATGTATTGCTGAATAATCTTTAAAAATATATATTTTTGATAAAAATTGGGCTTAATGCCTATGTAATGGATGCGTTGTGGCGCAAAATTAAGGAAATCAGTCATAATGACCCATCGAATCTCCGTTTATGTCTGAAAACATCCCAGGTTAAAAAAACAAATTCGCAGAGCAGTAATCTAGAGAAATTATTGCAACTGTGACTAAAGTCAAATTTATAGGATTAGTTTAATTTTTTTTGCCATAACAAAACATTAAGCTTTAAGGACATAACTAATAGTTGAAAAACAACAGTAACAGCATTAAGTATCTAAACCATTAACTATAGTACACCATATTTTCTGTCAACACTTCGACTATAAATAATGCCATAAATCAGCATAAATCATGGCAACCTAATACAACTAATACAATATCATTAAATAACATACGTATTGTGTTTTATTTAGTCTTTTTAACGTATAGAAGAATTTGCGTTTAATCGGTGCTATTGTTGTTCGAAACAACCTCCTCATTTTAAATGCACTTCTATAAAAATATAAAAATCAGCTTCCATAACACTTAATTTATTATCTTAATGCTGCTTATTCTTTCAGATGTCTGTTATTATTTCAAGCCTCATCCTAGAACAACCATGAGCAGTGAAAACGTCTTCATTCGTTGAATGTTAAAGAAAAACATAAATACATAATGCGATCAAAAAGTGATTTGATATAAACTATTAAAAAAATATTTAAAGTAAGTTAGACGTCTGTGAAATATTTCAGTTACCAAATGTCTTCCCGTAGGCTTGTAACTTCTGAAACGTCACAATTTTAAAGTAAAATTCATCAAGCCGTGCATGGTGAATTTAATCAATCGTATATTTAAACGTTTTTTCATTTAAAAAAAGTACAACAAAACATAATTAAAATACAAATATTAATAATAATTCAAAGCACACAAAAAAACGAAAACCATAATCCATAATAACCACTCATCTCATCTCACCTGATCAAAGGTTTCGTCATTGACCAGTTTTTCTCTCTGCGCATGTGTGAGTGTCTGTGTTCCACTGGTGTCCAGACTAATGATGCTCTCACTGTAAGGTCTGACGTATTTCAGATCACTCTTTCTGGAGTCAGTGGTTCTGCAGACATCATAATTGTACACGTGCTGTAATGTCCCTGTGCCCCCTACGTCTGCGTAAAGGGGCGGATAATACGGAATAACTGGAAGATTTGCTCCAGATTTGTAAAACATCCGCTCGCGTCTCCATCTGTAGCATTTGACTGACAGTATGGCGATGATAGACACGATAAAGAGAAACGAAACCACCGCCAGAGCCAAGACTAGATAAAAAGTCAGGTTGTCGTTGTATTCCTTGTCATGCGTAAAGTCAGTGAACTCCGAGAGCACTTCAGGGAAGCTGTCCGCCAGCGCCACGTTAACATTGACTGTAGCTGAACGAGAGGGCTGTCCGTTGTCCTCCACTACAACAGTGAGTCTTTGTTTCACAGCATCTTTATCTGTCACCTGACGCACAGTTCTTATTTCTCCATTCTGTAAGCCCACTTCAAACAGCGCCCTGTCTGTGGCTTTCTGCAGTTTATATGAGAGCCAGGCATTCTGTCCAGAGTCCACATCAACAGCGACCACTTTAGTGACCAGATAACCCACATCTGCCGAACGAGGCACTATTTCAGCCACCACAGAACCACCAGACTGGACCGGATACAGAACCTGAGGCGCGTTGTCATTCTGATCCTGAATGATTATTGTTACACTCACGTTGCTGCTCAGAGGAGGGTTTCCTCCGTCTTGCGCTTTTACGCGGATGCTAAATTCTTTTGTTTGCTCATAATCGAATGAACGTACAGCGATAATTTCGCCGCTCTCAGCATTCACTGAAATATACGTTGAAGCAGAGACACCATGCACAAGAATATCCTCTAGAAAATATGAAACGCGCGCATTATTACCATAATCTTTGTCATGCGCTTTAACAGATAAAACAGGGACACCTTGTGAATTATTTTCCATTACATATGCCGTGTATGTCTGACGCTGAAAAACCGGGGCGTTATCATTGACATCAGAGATCTTAAGATTTAAGGTTTTATTGGTAGAAAAAGACGGCCGACCCTCGTCAGTAGCAGTAATTGTTACATTATATTCAGGTGTTTTCTCACGATCTAAAAGACCATCGGTGATCAATGTGTAGATATTTTGAGTGGACGACTTTATTTTAAATGGTATATTTAGGGCAATTAAGCAGTTTACCTGGCCATTTTTTCCCGAATCTAAATCTTTTACGTTCAGCATTACTATTACAGTTTCTGGTGGTGCGTCTTCAGGTATTGGGTTCGAAAATGAAATCACACTTACTACAGGAGCATTGTCGTTTACATCTGTAATGTCGATCACCACTTTACTGGAGTCAGTTAAACCACCTTTGTCTGACGCTTCAATGTTTAGCTCGAATTGCTTTGCTCTCTCGTAATCTAAATCCCCTTTGACGGTGATCTCCCCTGTATTTGTGTCAATATTAAATAATTCAAGGGCTTTTCCTGAACTACGTGAAAAGGAATATGTAATTTCACCATTTGCGCCCTGGTCCTCATCAGAGGCACTTACTTGGGCAACTACAGCGCCATTTGGTGCATTCTCAAGTAAAGCAACTCTGTAAACAGGCAGGCTGAAGACTGGGGCGTTATCGTTTGCATCTATGACCAAAACACTTATCTTAACGGTGCCACTGCGCTGAACACTGCCGCCATCAAATGCCGTAAGAGTTAATTTGTGAACCTGCTGAGTCTCTCTATCTAAAGGTGCTTGAAGAACCATTTCAACGTATTTTGAGCCATCGTTTCGCGATAACACCTTCAAAACAAAATGATCTGTTGGAATTAACATATATGATTGAAGCGCGTTAGTGCCTGTGTCTGGGTCTTGGGCGCTGTCTAATGAAAACCGAGCACCGGGAACGGCTGATTCACTTATTTGAAAATCTATTTCTTTTCGAGCAAATATAGGAGCATGATCATTTATATCTAATATTTCTACATCGATTCTATGCAGCTCCATTGGGTTTTCCAGAATAATCTGAAAATGTAAGGAGCATGGAGTTATCTGTGCGCACAGCTCCTCTCTATCTATTCGCTCTTTCACTATCAGGGTCCCTTTATCCACATTCAGACCGATGTACTCACGACTGTCCTCCGTAAAGATCCGCGCTCGGCCAGATTTCAGTCTTTTAACATCCAAACCAAGATCTTGAACGATATTTCCCACCAGCGAGCCCTTTGTCATTTCCTCTGGAATAGAATAACGGACCTGCCCGTGCGCAACGGCCATAACAAAGACGCACAGCACAAGATGCTGCATTAGCCATGATGCAATCGATGTCGAAGGTGCGTCTCGTTGGCATTTCATAAAGCAAAGACGAAACATATTGAAAATCTTCAAATTCAGTAAAGCACAAAGTCGTAACCCAAATTTTTAAATAACACAAGTAAGTCCAGACGTTACAGGGAAGAGCTCGTATCTACACACAACAAGCAAATGTCTGAAATGAGAGATATTCTGCAGACTGTATGATGTCAGAAACTGGGGGAGGATTTAAAATAAGCATTTGAATCCCCCCAGACACTGACCAACAGCGGCACTTAGAGCATCAGAAAAATATTACAACAGAAATAATGGATAAAAATACAAACAGCCATGACTTTAATATTGTTTTACGTAGCTAAATGTTAAATAGAAATACAATCTAAAATAAAAAATATTTATAATGAATATATAAATATTTAATATATTCTTTTATAAATATATTTAAAATAATATAAAAAAAGACAAATATATAGAAAGTATGGAAAATTAATATATAAGACCAAATAGTCGACGTCATTAGATATAACACAATACACTAACATAATAACATAACCAACTACACTAAATGAAAAGATACTAGACACAAAAAATATACGTTTTTACTTGGTCTCACCTGATCAAAATAAACATCATTATTCAGTTTCTCTCTCTGCGCATGGGTGAGTGTCTGTGTTCCGCTGGTGTCCAGACTAATTATGCTTTCAGTGCAAGGTCTGACGTATTTCAGATCACTCTTTCTGGAGTCAGTGGTTCTGCAAACATCATAATTGTATACGTGCTGTAAAGTTCCTGTGCCTCCTACGTCTGCGTAAAGAGGCGGATAATACGGAATAACTGGAAGATTCGCTCCAGATTTGTAAAACATCCGCTCGCGTCTCCATCTATAGCATTTGACTGACAGTATGGCGATGATAGACACGATAAAGAGAAACGAAACCACAGCCAGAGCCAAGACTAGATAAAAAGTCAGGTTATCGTTATATTCCTTGTCGTACGTAAAGTCAGTGAACTCCGAGAGCACTTCAGGGAAGCTGTCCGCCAGCACCACGTTAACATTGACTGTAGCTGAACGAGAGGGCTGTCCGTTGTCCTCCACTACAACAGTGAGTCTTTGTTTCACAGCATCTTTATCTGTCACCTGACGCACAGTTCTTATTTCTCCATTCTGTAAGCCCACTTCAAACAGCGCCCTGTCTGTGGCTTTCTGCAGTTTATATGAGAGCCAGGCATTCTGTCCAGAGTCCACATCAACAGCAACCACTTTAGTGACCAGATAACCCACATCTGCCGAACGAGGCACTATTTCAGCCACGACAGAACCACCAGACTGGACCGGATACAGAACCTGAGGCGCGTTGTCATTCTGATCCTGAATAATTAGTTTCACTCTCACGTTGCTGCTGAGAGGAGGTGAGCCGCCGTCTTGCGCTTTTACGCGGAACTGAAAATCTTTAATCTGCTCGTAATCAAAAGACCGCACTGCGTGTATGACTCCACTATCAGCACTGACGGACACTAACGAGGAGACGGGCACTCCGTTAACAGAGGAGTCCTCCAGTATGTAAGACACACGAGCATTCTGATTAAAATCTGCGTCTCTGGCTCTAACTGTAAAAATGGAAAGACCAGGTGTGTTGTTTTCTTGAACAGAGGCCTCATAAGAGCTTTTCTCAAAGACAGGCGCGTTGTCATTTACATCTGATATTTGTAAAGAGAGAGTGATGCTGCTAGAGAGAGAGGGTACGCCCTCATCAGCACACGTCACACTGATATTATACTGGGAGTCTCTTTCTCGATCCAAAACGTTATCTGTCACTAGACTGTAAAACCCATCGGAAGAAGACTGAATGACGAAAGGAACTTCTCCATTCAAGTGACAATTCACTTTTCCATTTTCATTTGAGTCTACATCTTGTACGTTCAAAATTGCGATAACAGTGCCAGATTTAGAATCCTCTGATATGTGACTTGATTTTGAAATTATATTAATAGACGGACTGTTGTCGTTGACATCAGTTATGTCAACAATGACCTTGCATGAATCCGTATGGCCGCCGCCATCACGTGCGTGAACATCAATTTGGTAATACTTATTTTTTTCGTAGTCTATTCCTCCAATAAGCTTCAGAACACCGTTATCAGCATCTATTTCAAAAGTCTCGGCTTCCTTGTCTGCTGTACTCGCAATAAAGAATGATATTCGCCCGTTTGAACCCTGGTCTTTATCGGAAGCACTTACTGTTGTTAAAACCGTGTCTTTGGGGGAATTCTCCGCTATGCTGGTTTTGTACACGGATTGTAAGCAAACAGGGGTGTTATCATTAGCATCTAAAACGGTAATATGTATCTGCATTGTGCCAGACATTTGAGGCTCGCCTCCGTCGAAGGCTGTTAAAAGTAAAGATATATGTTCATGCTTTTCACGATCTAGAGGTTTTTCAAGAACCATTTCAACGGCTTTATTAGCATCAGGAAGATTCTTAAGCTTTAAAACAAAATTATCTGCAGGCTGGAGAGAATAACTGTGCAGACCATTCCGACCCACGTCACGGTCAACAGCTCTTTCTAAAACAAATCTGGCTCCTGCTGAAGATATTTCGTTTATTTCAAATCTCATCTCATTCTTACTAAAAATCGGCGAATTGTCATTTATGTCTGTTACCTCCACCGTAACGCGATACAATTGCATCGGGTTTTCCAAAATAATCTGTAAATGTAATGCGCAAGGCGTTGTCTGTCCGCATAGCACCTCTCGGTCTATTCTCTCTTTGATAAGGAGGACTCCTCTGTCTTTATTCAGCTCGATGTATTCAGCGCTGTCTCCTGTATAGATACGAGCTTTACCCGATTTCAGTCTCTTTAAATCTAAACCCAAATCCTGCGCTATGTTACCGACTAAAGAACCTTTCGCCATTTCTTCAGGAATGGAGTAACTGACCTGCCCGAGAGCTGAACCGAGAGAGAGAAACCAAATAAACAGCAGTACTTGCCGCGCCATTGTTCTCTCCAAAATTCTGAAGGCGACTGTTGAGTAACGATGAATGTAAAGACAAATTAAAGCTATCCAAAAGGAGGAAAGAATAATGCAAATGTTTCACTGCGAAATAAATGTTGTTTAGCAACCCCAGTTAAAATTGGCATAGTCCGCCATAATGTGCAGTCTCTGTGATTAGTTTTCTCTGTTCTTATGCGACAGGGTGCCTTGCTTCCGTTTCTCTCTCTAATACTATTGAGATGGTGGGGGTGGAACTGCTGAAAATCTGCTCTTTAAAATCTAACACATTGACCAACAGCGGCACTCTGAGTCCACTCTGATGAAGCACAGAAACAATCAAATCAACCCACTATCACTTACTTCCAGCAATGTTTAAGAAGCACTAACTAAGCACTTAATTACAGCAATTCATTATAAACAATGGATATAATGGTCAGGCACTTTATAAAATAGGTTATTATCAAATATTAAAATAAAGAAGTGTAAAAAAAGAAAATGTGGAGTGGCTCAAATTACCTAATTCGAGGAAAAGTAGAAATTTAAACGGCAAAACCACTATGAAATATATTTGTAAAAATTAAAAATAATATGCTGCAAAATGTAAAATAGCAAATGTTGTTCATCCTAGAACTCTTACCCTGCCCCCCCCCCAAAAAAAAAGTCAGAAAAGTGTTTATGAGGTTAATGAGAAACAGACATCATTTCAGCACCATGGACAGAGAAGCAAAGCTGAGATGAAAAACATCCAGGACAAAAAAAAAGAAACTATCTCAAAGTGTTCTATTACATTGAAATGATGGTACTGATGGAAAGTAAATACCAAAGTATCAATTTACACTGTCATGCACTGACATGAGAAATGAAGAGTTTGGTTCCAAAATTAGAAAACTCCGATTAAAAAAAATCCAAAATCATGTTTTTATCATGTTATCATGTTTTTATTTTGGTAGTTAGATGTATTTTTTTAAGTTGTTATGACTTAAATAAAAACAAACCAACTGTAGTTTGATTGATATTAATTGAAATGCACAATAAGAAAACATGATGAAGTTATCTTATTTTGGAACCAAACTTTTCAATATAACGAAAACACAAGAAAGAAGATAAAACAATTATGTTTTTTTATCAATTATGATAAAATTAAAATATTTTTTAACAACATGGATTATACGGCATTTAACCTTAAGAACGCGTAGGGACTGATAGTAAACAAACAAACACTCGGAAACCAACAGTCTGTGAAGCTATAGAACAATGTATCTAATTACCAAGTAAGTGGGAAATATTTGTGTTATTGTAAGATGTAAGATTCTCACCTGCTCAACGAAAATCTCATTGGTCAGTTTCTCTTTCTGCGCATGTGTGAGTGTCTGTGTTCCACTGGTGTCCAGACTAATGATGCTCTCACTATAAGGTCTGACGAATTTCAGATCACTTTTTCTGGAGTCAGTTGTTCTGCAAACATCATAATTGTACACGTGCTGTAAAGTTCCTGTGCCCCCTACGTCTGCGTAACGAGGCGGATAATACGGAATAATTGGAAGATTCGCACCAGATTTGTAAAACATCCGCTCGCGTCTCCATCTATAGCATTTGACTGACAGTATGGCGATGATAGACACGATAAAGAGAAACGAAACAACAGCCAGAGCCAAGACTAGATAAAAAGTCAGGTTATCGTTGTATTCCTTGTCGTGCGTAAAGTCAGTGAACTCCGAGAGCACTTCAGGGAAGCTGTCCGCCAGCGCCACGTTAACATTGACTGTAGCTGAACGAGAGGGCTGTCCGTTGTCCTCCACTACAACAGTGAATCTTTGTTTCACAGCATCTTTATCTGTCACCTGACGCACAGTTCTTATTTCTCCATTCTGTAAGCCCACTTCAAACAGCGCCCTGTCTGTGGCTTTCTGCAGTTTATATGAGAGCCAGGCATTCTGTCCAGAGTCCACATCAACAGCGACCACTTTAGTGACCAGATAACCCACATCTGCCGAACGAGGCACTATTTCAGCCACCGCAGAACCACCGGACTGGACCGGATACAGAACCTGAGGCGCGTTGTCATTCTGATCCTGAATGATTATTTTCACGCTCACGTTGCTGCTGAGAGGAGGTGAGCCTCCGTCTTGCGCTTTTACGCGGATCTGGATTTTTTTTATCTGCTCGTAATCGAATGATCGCACTGCGTGTATGACTCCACTTTCAGCACTGACGGACACTAACGAGGAGACGGGCACTCCGTTAACAGAGGAGTCCTCCAGTATGTAAGAGACACGCGCATTCTGATTAAAATCTGCGTCTCTGGCTCTAACTGTAAAGATTGAAAGACCAGGTGTGTTGTTTTCTTGAACAGAGGCGTCATAAGAGATTTTCTCAAAGACAGGCGCGTTATCATTTACATCTGATATTTGTAAGGAGAGAGTGATGCTGCTGTAGAGAGAGGGCACGCCCTCATCAGCACACGTCACAGTAATATTATACTGCGACTCTCTCTCCCGATCTAAATCACCGTCTGTCACAATACTGTAAAATCCATTAGAAGTTGATTTAATCGTAAATGGAATATTTTCATTTACACTACACTGAACCTGTCCATTACTGTCGGAATCCGGATCATTAACACTGACTATAGCAATCACTGTGCTCTGAAGCGAATTTTCGGGTATTGCTGTAGATTTTGACATCGCACTGATGACGGGCGCGTTATCATTTACGTCCATCACGTCTATTATGATTTTACTAGAATCTGAGAGGCCACCGTTATCTACTGCTTCTATATCAATTTGGTAATGCTTGGATGTTTCGAAGTCGAGTCTCCCTACTAACGTCACCAAGCCATTTTCATCTATTTGAAAAAAATCAGACACGCCGTCACTGTTTGCAATTAAGTAACCAATCTCGCCATTCGTCCCTTTGTCTAAATCTGAAGCACTAACAGAGATGACTGATGTTCCTTTCTCAGAATTTTCACTAATAATTGCTCTATACATAGGTTTAGTAAAAACTGGAGCATTATCGTTTGCATCAAGCACAGTTACATATATCTGAACGGTCCCTGATTTCGGTGGTTCTCCACCGTCCATTGCCGTTAAGACAAGAGACATGTTCTCCTGATTTTCTCTGTCTAAAGGCTTTTGTAGAATCATTTCAACCTTTTTACTACCATCACTCTGACCATGAAGTTTTATATTAAAATGATCAGTAGGCTGTAGAAAATAACTTTGCAGGCCATTCGCACCGATGTCTGCATCTATCGCTTTCTCCAGCATAAATTTTGATCCCACGACAGCCGATTCACTTATCTCAAATCGTCTCTCATTTCTTTTAAAGATAGGGGAATTGTCATTAATGTCTGTAATTTCAATAGTTACTCTAAACAGTTCCATTGGATTATCAAGAATAATTTGTAAATGTAGTGCGCAAGGCGTTGTCTGTCCGCATAGCGCCTCTCGGTCTATTCCCTCTTTGATAAGGAGGACTCCTCTGTCTTTATTTAGCTCGATGTATTCAGCGCTGTCTCCTGTATAAATACGAGCTTTACCAAATTTCAGTCTCTTTAAATCTAAACCCAGATCCTGCGCTATGTTGCCGACTAAAGAGCCTTTCGCCATTTCCTCAGGAATGGAGTAACTGACCTGCCCGAGAGCTGAACTGAGAGAGAGAAACCAAATAAACAGCAGTACTTGCCGCGCCATTGTTCTCTCCGACATTCTGCAGAATAACATACAAATACGACGAAGAACAGGATAAAATTTATGAATCAAGAATGTGTCGAGAAAAATACTGATATATCCAAAGTATAAAGCAGCAAAAGAAAGTAACGTAATTCCAGCCAGACATAAAATGTTTTCCGTCATTCGTGTTTTCTCTCCTCCTCGTAAGACTGTGCCCAATTTCCGTCTCTCTTTTTAATAATATTGAGATTATGGGGGTGGAACTAGACTGTGACACAACAGCGGCACTTTGAGTCCATTTTGGTGAACTACAAACATCGATCTACCTTCTCTTAGTTTCAGCAATGTTTAAGAAAATATGTATATGCAGTATATATTGTACATAGACAAACATCAACATTTGTCCCTCCGAATAAACATTGACTACAAAGGAAAAGCACTTCATGAGTCTGAGTGAATTTTTATGGAATTAAATTATGATGGGATTAGAACAAATTTATCAAACCAGATATATTAGCAAAGCTATTAAAATGACAACTGACTATAAGCATCCATTGTATGATGACTTTTAGCCCTTGCCTTCAGGGGGAAGTTTTAGTATGCCAACGGTTCTTAAAAACAGGGGGAGAAATTCGTTTTTAACACTAGCAGTGATATGTTTAAATTATAGCTAGTTTTTTTTTACATTGCTGTGTTGTGTGGTGTATGTTGTATTATTTTAATATGAACGCATGTTGAAAACCCACGGAAACAGAAGTTCCTCAAGGGGACAATACATGTACTGTACTACTACTAATATGAATATTTCGACAACAAAAACGTAAGCGGAGAAAAATCGACAGTTGCCAAAATGAATTCGCATGTATACGTTGACCAGTCAAAATCGTGAAACAAAATCACAAATATAGAAATATAAAAAACATATTATTCTCAAATAATGGAACTGTGAGTGTAGCAGGAGAAAATACAGAACCTGTTACTTTCCCGAAAAGCAGAGAAGTGTATATGAGGTCGATGAAAGACACATTGTATTTCAGGACCATGGTCAGAGAAGCATGGCTGAGACGCAGAAGAACACTTTAAACACTTAGATAAATCTAAGAAATTAGATTACATAACAATGAAAATACATCTAGTGGAGAAAATATAATAATAATAAAAAAAATATGTATTCAATTAATAATGTTAAAACTAATACCGAGGTTATAACGAGGTATCAGTCCTGTCGGGCACTGACGGGGAAATACAAGGTTAAAGTAGTCTAACTGATAAAAACTTCAACATTATGATTCTTTTTTTTATTTAAATATATATATATATATATATATATATATATATATATATAAAGGAGATAAACGTATATAAATTTGATATAAAAAGCAAAAAATAACTTTTTTTATAATATTTAGTCTTATTTATGAATTATTAAAAAACGGATAGGTTAAGATGTGGTGAAAAATCCTATCAAGTGAACCATCAGACCAATTTACTTTCTGAATAAAGAAACTATAGGCTAAATAAACAAAGATTCTCACCTGATCATCAAAAGCCTCATTGGTCAGTTTCTCTTTGTAAGCATGTGTGAGTGTCTGTGTTCCACTGGTGTCCAGACTAATGATGCTCTCACTGTCAGGTCTGACATATTTCAGATCACTCTTTCTGGAGTCAATAGTTCTGCAAACATCGTAATTGTACACGTGCTGTAAAGTTCCTGTTCCCCCTACGTCTGCGTAAAGGGGCGGATAATACGGAATTACTGGAAGGTTCGCTCCAGATTTGTAAAACATCCGCTCGCGTTTCCATCTGTAGCATTTAACTGACAGTATGGCGATGATAGACACGATAAAGAGAAACGAAACTACAGCCAAAGCCAAAATAAGATAAAAAGTCAGGTTGTCGTTGTATTCCTTGTCGTACTTAAAGTCCGTGAACTCCGAGAGCACTTCAGGGAAGCTGTCCGCCAGCGCCACGTTAACATTGACTGTAGCTGAACGAGAGGGCTGTCCGTTGTCCTCCACAACAACAGTGAGTCTTTGTTTCACAGCATCTTTATCTGTCACCTGGCGCACTGTTCTTATTTCTCCATTCTGTAAACCCACTTCAAACAGCGCCCTGTCTGTGGCTTTCTGCAGTTTATATGAGAGCCAGGCATTCTGTCCAGAGTCCACATCAACAGCAACCACTTTAGTGACCAGATAACCCACATCTGCCGAACGAGGCACTATTTCAGAAACCACAGAACCACCAGACTGGACCGGATACAGAACCTGAGGCGCGTTGTCATTCTGATCCCGAATATTTATTTTTACACTCACGTTGCTGCTCAGAGGAGGTGAGCCGCCGTCTTGCGCTTTTACGCGGAACTGGAAATCTTTAATCTGCTCGTAATCGAAAGATCGCATTGCGTGTATGACTCCACTATCAGCACTGACGGACACTAAAGAGGAGACGGGCACTCCGTTAACAGAGGAGTCCTCCAGTATGTAAGACACACGAGCATTCTGATTAAAATCTGCGTCTCTGGCTCTGACTGTAAAAATGGAAAGACTAGGTGTGTTATTTTCTTGGACAGAGGCCTCATAAGAGCTTTTTTCAAAAACAGGCGCGTTATCATTCACATCTGATATTTGTAAGGAGAGAGTGATGCTGCTGGACAGAGAGGGCACGCCCTCATCAGCGCACGTCACACTGATATTATGCTGTGAGTCTCTCTCACGATCCAACTCACCATCGGTGACCAAACTGAAAAAATTATTACTAGTCGAGGTTAGTGTAAAGGGAATGTTTTCGTTTATGGAACACTGTATTTTTCCATTTTCTCCGGAATCTGGATCCTGCACGTTTATTACAGTTACAACGGTGCTAGAACTAGAGTTTTCTAATATGATTGTTAATTTAGACATTATGTTTATCAGCGGTTTATTGTCATTCACATCAATCACATCTACATCAATCTTACAAGAATCAGTCAAGCCTCCGTCATCTGCAGCTTGTACATGGATTTGATAATGCCGAGATTTCTCGTAATCTATAACCCCCGTTACTGTAACCTCCCCACTCTCCTCGTTAATTTTAAATAGTTCCGTTACAGTGTCGAGGGTATTTGTGATTAAATACTTTATTTTCCCGTATGAGCCCTCATCCATATCAGAGGCACTTACTGTGGTTAACACTGTCGCTTTGAGAGCATTTTCTGTAATACTCGCCTTGTATAATTTCTGCGTAAAAACAGGCGCGTTATCATTGACATCTAAAACAGTAATATGTATCTGCGCGGTACCAGACAACTGTGGGTCACCTCCATCTATCGCTGTCAGAACCAGAGACAAATGCTCCTGCTTTTCACGGTCGAGCGGTTTTTGAAGAACCATTTCTACTAATTTACTGCCGTCTGATTGAGTTTGTAATTTTAATAAAAAATTATCAGTGGGTTTTAGTGAGTATGCCTGCAGACCATTATTTCCGACGTCTAAATCCATCGCTCTTTCTAAATCAAATACAGCCCCGGCAGCAGCGGACTCGCTAATTCTAAATCTCATCTCATCTCTTTTGAAAGAGGGAGAATGGTCATTTACATCTGTGATTTCGATATTAACAGAATAAAATTCTATGGGGTTTTCCAAAATAATCTGTAAATGTAATGCGCAAGGCGTTGTCTGTCCGCATAGCGCCTCTCGGTCTATTCTCTCTTTGATAAGGAGGACTCCTCTGTCTTTATTCAGCTCGATGTATTCAGCGCTGTCTCCTGTATAAACACGAGCTTTACCAGATTTCAGTCTCTTTAAATCTAAACCCAAATCCTGCGCTATGTTACCGACTAAAGAGCCTTTTGCCATTTCTTCAGGAATAGAGTAACTGACCTGCCCGAGAGCTGAACCGAGAGAGAGAAACCAAATAAACAGCAGTACTTGCCGCGCCATTGTTCCGTCCGTCATTTTGATGAACACCATAACAGATAATAATGACTGATCCAATTATTTCAATCGAAGAAAACGTCAACAAACTTTAGATTTCCAAATGTGAAAAATATTAAAGGTCAGCAAATCCTGAAAAAAAGTGTAGGTGCACGTCAAAGGGCAATCTCCCTGATTCCTATTCTCTTCTTTCTTGACTGCGTGCTTACACCCGTCTCACTCTCTAATAATATTGAGAAGATGGGGGTGGAACTGATGAAAATCTGCTTTCTAAACTATAACACACTGACCAACAGCGGCACTTTGAGTCCATTCTGATGAACTACATAAACAATCACACAGATCCAAATGAATGCAGCATATGATGTTTCAGAAACAGCACATCAACTGAATGATGCAATACCAATGACCATTAGAATAAACAATAAATAAATAAATGTAAAACACCTGCAGTTACTTTCAAATTCTTAAAAAGTCAGCAGATAAAATTAGTAGTTGTCCAAACATTATCTCTAAATGTCTCAATCAGAAAAATTGAGAAATATAAAGCAAACCCAAATAAATTACTGAAATTGTGTGCTGCAAAATGGTAACATTAAGTTCACGTCTCAGGAAGTGCCACGTCTGTTGTTTTCCAAAATGGAGGTGTGTCGAAAAAGGACGGATTCGATTGCAGGACCATGGACAGAAAAGCAAAAGCCGAGCGATGCCGCGTTTAAATACAGACAGAGAAAAAGCTTCTCACTGGAAGAAAATTATATACCTTAAAAATGAATAGTAAATTATGTGTTTATTATATTATAATAAGGTTAACGGTTGACAGAAAATGACGAGGTATCATTGTATAATGTCGGACATTAAGGTGTAAAATAAAACATGAAAAAATACACATAAAAAGTCCATAAAACCTTCTTATCAAACCCTTAACATAAATAATATGAATGTAAATAAGCAGTATGGAGATCACAGGTATATCAGTAGTAGGGGTGAATAGCTTGCAGGTTTATATTCCTAAATAAATGATGTAAAATAGAAGAAAAACTGTAATGGCTAAATTACATATGTAATGGTAATGGCTAAGTAACTATTCCAGCTTTTATTTCGTTATTTAAATTTTATATTTTAAAATGATCAATTATTTAACATAATTATTAATGTAATTAAATTTGACAGTGGTATTATATTACGAACGGATAAGATGTCGAAAAGAAAAAAACGGAGACCGACCATGCATCTACACACACATTTAGATGGTAAATAAAAAGGATGCAAACAAATGGTTCTCACCTGATCTTCAATATTATGTTTCTCTCTTTGCATATGTGTTAGAGTCTGTGTTCCACTGGTGTCCAAACTAATGATGCTCTCACTGCAAGGTCTGGCAAACTTTAGATCACTCTTTCTGGAGTCAGTGGTTCGGCAAACATCATAATTGTACACGTGCTGTAATGTTCCTGTTCCCCCTACGTCTGCGTAAAGGGGCGGATAATACGGAATAACTGGAAGATTCGCTCCAGATTTGTAAAACATCCGCTCGCGTCTCCATCTGTAGCATTTGACTGACAGTATGGCGATGATAGACACGATAAAGAGAAACGAAACCACCGCCAGAGCCAAGACTAGATAAAAAGTCAGGTTATCGTTGTATTCTTTATCATGCGTAAAGTCAGTGAACTCCGAGATTACTTCAGGGAAGCTGTCCGCCAGCGCCACGTTAACATTGACTGTAGCTGAACGAGAGGGCTGCCCGTTGTCCTCCACTACAACAGTGAGTCTTTGTTTCACAGCATCTTTATCTGTCACCTGGCGCACAGTTCTTATTTCTCCATTCTGTAAACCCACTTCAAACAGCGCCCTGTCTGTGGCTTTCTGCAGTTTATATGAGAGCCAGGCATTCTGTCCAGAGTCCACATCAACAGCGACCACTTTAGTGACCAGATAACCCACATCTGCCGAACGAGGCACTATTTCAGCCACCACAGAACCACCGGACTGGACCGGATACAAAACCTGAGGCGCGTTGTCATTCTGATCCTGAATAATTATTTTGACGCTCACGTTGCTGCTGAGAGGAGGTGAGCCTCCGTCTTGCGCTCTTACGCGGAACTGAAAATCTTTAATCTGCTCGTAATCGAAAGATCGCACTGCGTGTATGACTCCACTATCACCACTTACGGACACTAACGAGGAGACGGGCACTCCGTTAACAGAGGAGTCCTCCAGTATGTAAGAGACACGTGCATTCTGGTCAAAATCTGTATCTCTGGCTCTAATTTTAAAGATTGAAAGACCAGGTGTGTTGTTTTCTTGAACAGAAGCCTCATAAGAGCTTTCCTCAAAGACAGGCGCGTTATCATTTACATCTGATAGTTGTAAGGAGAGAGTGATGCTGCTTGAGAGAGAGGGCACGCCCTCATCAGTACACGTCACATTAATGTTATAGTGGGAATATTTTTCTCTGTCTAAATCACTGTCTGTCACTAGACTAAAGAAATTTGTTTTAACTGATTTCAGAGAAAACGGAATATTTTCATTTATGGAGCACTGAACCTTTCCATTTTCGCCTGAATCAGGATCCTGTACATTTATCATTGTAACAACTGTGTCAAACGGAGAATTTTCAGCTATCATGTTGGTTTTGGAGACGATATCGATCACTGGTTTATTATCATTTATATCAATTACGTCAACAATAATCTTACAAGAATCAGTAAGTCCGCCGTGATCACTCGCTTGGACACGAATCTCGTAGTTGCGAGCTTTTTCAAAATCTACTTTTCCGACCACGGAAACCTGACCACTTTCTTTATTTATGTCAAATATGTGTCTTGCGTTATCTTGCATGTTCGCTATGGAATACTCTATTTTACCATTGATACCCTCGTCGGCGTCAGTTGCTCTCACTGTGCACACAATTGTGTCTTTCGGCGCATTTTCTGTTACAGTCGCTTTATACACTGACTGCGTGAACATTGGAGCGTTGTCGTTTACATCTAAAACTGTAATGTGAATCTCTATACTCCCAGACAATTGAGGATCCCCGCCATCAAAAGCCTTAAGCACTAATATTATATTCTGCTGTTTTTCACGGTCTAATGGCCTTTGCAAGACCATTTCAACATTTTGCCCGTCTCCAGGTTTATTTCTAAATTTAAGGTTAAAATTATCAGTTGGATTAAGTATGTAGCTTTGAAGACCGTTTATTCCGACATCGGGATCTATTGCGGGGTCCAACATAAATTTAGATCCCAAAATAGCCGATTCGCTGATTCTAAAACTAATAATACCCTTTTCAAAACTGGGAGCGTTGTCGTTCACATCTGTTATCTCAATGGTAATGCTATAAAAATCCATCGGGTTTTCCAAAATAATCTGTAAATGTAGTGCGCAAGGCGTTGTCTGTCCGCAGAGCGCCTCTCGGTCTATTCTCTCTTTGATAAGGAGGACTCCTCTGTCTTTATTCAGCTCGATATATTCAGCGCTGTCTCCTGTATAAATACGAGCTTTACCCGATTTCAGTCTCTTTAAATCTAAACCCAAATCCTGCTCTATGTTACCGACTAAAGAGCCTTTCGCCATTTCCTCAGGAATGGAGTAACTGACCTGCCCGAGAGCTGAACTGAGAGAGAGAAACCAAATAAACAGCAGTACTTGCCGCGCCATTGTTCTGTCAGACATTTCCAGAAAAACAGAGAAAAAAAAGTTTTGTTCCACTGAATGCCCGTCCAAAATATTAAATAGTTATATACATCCAACTGAAAAAAAAACGTCTAATTTTCGCTTAAAAACAAGAAAGCGTTGTCTCGGTTTTCTATCCTCTTCAGTCTGTGCGCTTAGCTTTCGTCTGTGTCATAATATGGAGATAATGGGGGTGGAACTGCTGCAAATCTGCTGTCTAAACTGTGAAACACTGACCAACAGCGGCACTTTGAGTCCAGTCAAACGAACTACAAATATATTAAAATACTCTCACTTTTTCATTCCATGTTATATTTACAACACCGTAATTTCAGACTTCAATGGCAATAAAATATCTAAGAAAACTATACCTATGTTTATGCAAAACTACAGTAGGCTTCTTATATAATTAAAAACGACACGATGTAAGATGTGTGTGTGCCTGTGAACTGAATAGAGAGCTAACATTTATATTAAACCAGAGGACAATAAATGAATGCGGTCCTTGTAAACGTTGTTGAACAATTGGAGATTAAAATGACGTAGACGATCCCGAAGAAATGCTCTTACAAATATAGATAAATAATATTAGTAAGTATATAGAAAACTCCACGGCTGCATTAAGTCAGTACACAGAAAAAATAAACGGCCGCATTCAGGACCATGGTTAGCGACGCCGAGATTTCAGCACTATTTTTGACAAACACAGTTGAAAGAGCACCAAACACATTGAAGCATAATAACTGCGCAAATACTAAGTAGCAATATATGTAAATAGTCAAAATATGTAAAAACAAGTGATAGGAAGGACATTATTTTCCAAAAGCTAAAATCTGCTATTAAAACGTGACTAATATTTCAATACAAACGTTAAAAATAAAACACAAAATATGACCAATATATAAACATCATATAGGCTTTTTATAACACATAAATTCATATTCATTGATAAAATATAAATTGTAAATAAACTGATTAAAAATAATTCGCTTAATAGTCAAAGGAAGAACCGAAGAGCGATCCACGTTAGAAAACACATGTGGAAATGATGTAACACAACATCAAAACTATGAAAATAAGTGTATAACAAATCAAGAGAAGACTGTTTAATCAAATGTCCCTGACATCAACAACAAAAACAGAGAATACATCAAGATATAGCCTAATGTACTACCCCCATTCTACAGCAAACCATGCGAACTACTGTCTTAAAACGATAGCAAGAAGTTAATTTTAAAAACAAGAAATGGTTAGAATATGCACGATCTTGTACAGACTGAATTTCAAAGCTTTGGAGAGCAATGTTTTCGTCCACGAGCAGCAGCCAACAATTAAAAACAGAAGTTTTGAATTCGACAAAAATGTACAAAAATATAAATTATCACCTGATCTTCAGGACTCTCAGTTGTCAGTTTCGCGTGTGTGAGTGTCTGTGTTCCACTGGTGTCCAGACTAATGATGCTCTCACTGTAAGGTCTGACGTATTTCAGATCACTCTTTCTGGAGTCAGTGGTTCTGCAGACATCATAATTGTACACGTGCTGTAATGTTCCTGTGCCCCCTACGTCTGCGTAAAGGGGCGGATAATACGGAATAACTGGAAGATTTGCTCCAGATTTGCAAAACATCCGCTCGCGTCTCCATCTGTAGCACTTGACTGACAGTATGGCGATTATAGACACGATAAAGAGAAACGAAACCACAGCCAGAGCCAAGACTAGATAAAAAGTCAGGTTGTCGTTGTATTCCTTGTCATGCGTAAAGTCAGTGAACTCTGAGATTACTTCAGGGAAGCTGTCCGCCAGCGCCACGTTAACATTGACTGTAGCTGAACGAGAGGGCTGTCCGTTGTCCTCCACTACAACAGTGAGTCTTTGTTTCACAGCATCTTTATCTGTCACCTGACGCCCAGTTCTTATTTCTCCATTTTGTAAGCCCACTTCAAACAGCGCCCTGTCTGTGGCTTTCTGCAGTTTATATGAGAGCCAGGCATTCTGTCCAGAGTCCACATCAACAGCGACCACTTTAGTGACCAGATAACCCACATCTGCAGAACGAGGCACTATTTCAGCCACGACAGAACCACCAGACTGGACCGGATACAGAACCTGAGGAGCGTTGTCATTCTGATCCTGAATGATTATTTTAACACTCACGTTGCTGCTGAGAGGAGGTGAGCCTCCATCCTGCGCTCTTACGCGGAACTGGAATTTTTTTATCTGCTCGTAATCGAAAGATCGCACTGCGTGTATGACTCCACTATCAGCACTGACGGACACTAACGAGGAGACGGGCACTCCGTTAACAGAGGAGTCCTCCAGTATGTAAGACACACGAGCATTCTGATTAAAATCTGCATCTCTGGCGCTCACTGTAAAAATTGAAAGACCAGGTGTGTTGTTTTCTTGAACAGAGGCGTCATAAGAGCTTTTCTCAAAGACAGGCGCGTTATCATTCACATCTGATATTTGTAAGGAGAGAGTGATGCTGCTGGAGAGAGAGGGCACGCCCTCATCGGTACACGTCAAACTGATGTTATACTGGGGAATTTTCTCTCGGTCTAAATCACTATCTGTCACTAGACTAAAGAAATGTGTTTTTACGGATTTCAGAGAAAATGGAATATTTTCATTTATAGAGCACTGAACCTTTCCATTTTCGCCTGAATCTGGATCCTGTACATTTATCATTATAACAACCGTGTCATACGGAGAATTTTCATCTATCACGTTGGTTTTGGATACGATATCGATCACTGGTTTATTATCATTCATATCAATTACGTCAACAATGATCTTACAAGAATCAGTAAGACCGCCGTGATCACTCGCTTGGACACGAATCTCATAGTTACGAGCTTTTTCTAAATCTATTTCTCCGACCACGGAAACCTGACCACTTTCTTTATTTATATCAAATAAGTGTCGCACATTATCTTGCATGTTTGTTATGGAAAATTCTATTTTACCATTGATACCCTCGTCGGCGTCAGTTGCGCTCACTGTTGACACAATTGTGTCTTTCGGCGCATTTTCTGTTACAGTCGCTTTATACACTGACTGCGTGAACATTGGAGCGTTGTCGTTCGCATCTAAAACTGTAATGTGAATCTCTATACTCCCAGACAATTGAGGATCCCCGCCATCAACAGCTTTGAGGACTAATATTACATCCTGCTGTTTTTCACGGTCTAACGCCCTCTGCAAGACTATGTCAACGTTTTGCCCGTCTCCGTGTTGATTTTTATATTTAAGGTTAAAATTATCAGTAGGATTAAGTGTGTAGCTTTGAAGACCGTTTATTCCGACATCGGGGTCTATAGCAGGCTCTAACATGAATTTAGATCCCAAAATAGCCGATTCACTGATTCTAAAACTAATCCTACCTTTTTCAAAACTGGGAGCGTTGTCGTTCACATCTGTTATCTCAATGGTAATGCTATAAAAATCCATCGGGTTTTCCAAAATAATCTGTAAATGTAGTGCGCAAGGCGTTGTCTGTCCGCAGAGCGCCTCTCGGTCTATTCTCTCTTTGATAATGAGGACTCCTCTGTCTTTATTCAGCTCGATATATTCAGCGCTGTCTCCTGTATAGATACGAGCTTTACCCGATTTCAGTCTCTTTAAATCTAAACCCAAATCCTGCGCTATGTTACCGACTAAAGAGCCTTTCGCCATTTCTTCAGGAATGGAGTAACTGACCTGCCCGAGAGCTGAACTGAGAGAGAGAAACCAAATAAACAGCAGTACTTGTCGCGCCATTGTTCTGTCAGACATTTCCAGAAAATCAGAGAAAAAAACGTTTGCTCCACTGAATGCCCGTCAGAAACATAAAATAGTTATATACATCCAATTGAAAAAACGACTATTTGCGCAAAAACAAGAAAGGTTTATCTCTGTTTTCTGTCCTCTTCAGTCCGTGCGCTTAGCTTTCGTCTGTGTTATAATATGGAGATGATGAGGGTGGAACTGCTACACATCTGCTGTCTAAACTGTGAAACACTGACCAACAGCGGCACTTTGAGTCCAGTCAAACGAACTACAAATATATTAAAATATTTCCACTTTTTAATACCATGGTTTATTTACAATACCGTAATTTCAGACTTCATTGGCAATAAAATATCTAAAAAAGAAAACTATTACGTAGGTTTAGGCAAAACTACAGTAGGGCTTGATGTAGGCCTAAGCTCAGACGTGCGTGTGCCATGTGAGCTGAATAGAGAGCCACAATTTATATTAAACTAGCGGACAATAAATTAATGCGGTCCTTGAAAATGTTGAACTAGACTAGAGACTAAAATGAAGGAATATTAGTGAGAGTATAGAAAAAATACACGGCCGCATTCAGGACCATGGTTAGCGACGCCGAGTAGAGATTTCAGCAATATTTTTGACAAACACAGTTGAAAGAGCACCAACACATTCAAGCATAATTACTGCGCAAATAGTAGGTAGGTTCAATTAAATTCTAATTAAACTGTTTGACATAATTTGCCTTCTGTAGTCAAAGGAAGAATCGAAGAGCGATCCACGTTCGAAAACGCAATGATGCAACAAAACATAAAAACTAAACTGAAAACAAAATATTAAGCAAATCAAGAGAGTGCCTGGACAGCAACACTAAAAAGAGAATAAATCAAGATTTAGCCTACTGTCCTACTACCTCCATACTATAGCAAAGTAACCATGCGAGCTACAGTCTAAAATGATTG
Source organism: Triplophysa bombifrons (assembly GCA_029783895.1). Lineage (NCBI taxonomy): Eukaryota > Metazoa > Chordata > Actinopteri > Cypriniformes > Nemacheilidae > Triplophysa > Triplophysa bombifrons. Next base: position 989,264 of record CM056464.1, read on the forward strand.
TAAGAAGTTTGTTGTTACTATTTAAAACAGGAGACGTTTAGAATATGAACGATCTTGTACAGACTGACTTTCAAAGCATTGAAGAGCAATTTTTCCGTCCACGAGCAGCAGCCAACAATTTAAAGCAGCAATTTCGTATTCGACAAAAATGTATTAAAATATAAATTCTCACCTGGTCATCACGACTCTCAGTTGTCAGTTTCGCGTGTGTGAGTGTCTGTGTTCCGCTGGTGTCCAGACTAATGATGCTCTCACTGTAAGGTCTGACAAATTTCATATCACTCTTTCTGGAGTCAGTGGTTCTGCAAACATCATAATTGTACACGTGCTGTAATGTTCCTGTGCCCCCTACGTCTGCGTAAAGGGGCGGATAATACGGAATAACTGGAAGATTCGCTCCAGATTTGTAAAACATCCGCTCGCGTCTCCATCTGTAGCATTTGACTGACAGTATGGCGATGATAGACACGATAAAGAGAAACGAAACCACCGCCAGTGCCAAGACTAGATAAAAAGTCAGGTTGTCGTTGTATTCCTTGTCGTGCGTAAAGTCAGTGAACTCCGAGAGCACTTCAGGGAAGCTGTCCGCCAGCGCCACGTTAACATTGACTGTAGCTGAACGAGAGGGCTGTCCGTTGTCCTCCACTACAACAGTGAGTCTTTGTTTCACAGCATCTTTATCTGTCACCTGACGCACAGTTCTTATTTCTCCATTCTGTAAGCCCACTTCAAACAGCGCCCTGTCTGTGGCTTTCTGCAGTTTATATGAGAGCCAGGCATTCTGTCCAGAGTCCACATCAACAGCGACCACTTTAGTGACCAGATAACCCACATCTGCCGAACGAGGCACTATTTCAGCCACCACAGAACCACCAGACTGGACCGGATACAGAACCTGAGGCGCGTTGTCATTCTGATCCTGAATAATTAATCTTACACTCACGTTGCTGCTCAGAGGAGGTGAGCCTCCGTCTTGCGCTTTTACGCGGAACTGGAAATCTTTAATCTGCTCGTAATCGAAAGATCGCACTGCGTGTATGACTCCACTATCAGCACTGACGGACACTAACGAGGAGACGGGCACTCCGTTAACAGAGGAGTCCTCCAGTATGTAAGAGACACGCGCATTCTGGTCAAAATCTGTATCTCTGGCTCTAATTTTAAAGATTGAAAGACCAGGTGTGTTGTTTTCTTGAACAAAATCCTCATAAGAGCTTTTCTCAAAGACAGGCGCGTTATCATTTACATCTGAAATTTTTAAGGAGAGAGTGATGCTGCTGGAGAGAGAGGGCACGCCCTCATCAGTACACATCACACTAATGTTATACTGAGACTCTCTCTCCCGATCTAAATCACCCTCAGTGACCAGACTAAAGAAAACATTATTAGTTGACTTAAGTGTAAAAGGAATATTCTCATTTATAGAACAGTCCAGTCTTCCGTTTTCCCTCGCATCTGAATCTTGTACGTTTATCATTGTTACAACAGTACCGTCATCCGAATTTTCTGAAATGATGGACAATTGAGATATTACATTCAACAGCGGCTTATTGTCATTTACATCAATCACATCTACATCGATTTTACAAGAATCGGTCAAACCACCGTCATCGATTGCCTGTACGTGAATCTGATAGTTGCGAGATTTCTCGTAATCTATGTTCCCTATTACTTTAAACTCTCCGTTTAATTCATTGATTTCAAACAATTCTGGTACATCGTCAAGCGTATTTGTGATTAAATACTTTATTTTCCCGTATGAGCCCTCATCCATATCAGAGGCGCTTACTGTGGTTAACAATGTCCCTTTGAGAGCATTTTCTGTAATACTCGCCTTGTATATTTTCTGCGTAAAAACAGGCGCGTTATCATTGACATCTAAAACAGTAATATGTATCTGCGCGGTACCAGACAACTGTGGATCACCTCCATCTATAGCTGTCAGAACCAGAGACAAATGCTCCTGCTTTTCACGGTCGAGCGGTTTTTGCAGAACCATTTCTACTAATTTACTGCCGTCTGATTGAGTTTGTAGTTTTAATGAGAAGCTATCAGTGGGTTTTAGTAAATAAGTCTGCAGGCCATTAATTCCGACGTCTAAATCCATCGCTCTTTCTAAAGCAAACACTGCTCCAGTAACAGCGGATTCACTGATTCTAAATCCCATCTCATTTCTTTTGAAAGAGGGAGAATGGTCATTAACGTCTTTTACTTCAACAGTAACGGAATACAGCTCCATCGGATTTTGCAAAATAATCTGTAAATGTAATGCGCAAGGCGTTGTCTGTCCGCATAGCGCCTCTCGATCTATTCTCTCTTTGATAAGGAGGACTCCTCTGTCTTTATTCAGCTCGATGTATTCAGTGCTGTCTCCTGTATAAACACGAGCTTTACCAGATTTCAGTCTCTTTAAATCTAAACCCAAATCCTGCGCTATGTTTCCGACTAAAGAGCCTTTTGCCATTTCCTCAGGAATGGAGTAACTGACCTGCCCGAGAGCTGAAGTGAGAGAGAGAAACCAAATAAACAGAAGTACTTGCCGCGCCATTGTTCTGTCAGACATTTCCTCAATACAAGAAGATAAAAACGGTTTAATCCATGGAATATCAGTCAGTAAATTAAAATTATACCATAAATCCACTTGATAAAAACGATTATTTCAGGGAAAAACGAAACAAAAAGGGTTCTTTGTGTTTTCTCTGTCCTCTTTATACTGTGCTCAGCTTTCGTCTCTCTTATATTATGGGCATGATGGGGGTGGAACTGCTGCAAATATGCTCTCTAAACTCTGAAACCCTGACCAACAGCGGCACTGTGAGTTCAGTTAGATTTACTACAAATGCTTTAACGTTTGTAGCATTCTGTAAAGATAAAAATTATACATTTCCTTAAATCTATTGCAGTGAAATATACAATGAAAATTGATGTAAAAACCCATCTCAATTAATTAAATGGTAAATTAGCTCAGACTTCTTTGGGCATGTTAAATAAAATGAATAACTGAAAGGGCATTAGGGATAATGTTATGCTCTGTCAAACAGGGAAGAGAAATACGAGTTGGAATACACGCGAATTTTCAGGACCGGCTTCCTGAAGGTCTGCAATCTTTTAGCAAGCAGAGAAGAAATGACACCAACAGGTTTGAACGTAATTTCTACAAATTTTGTGAGGGGAAAAAAGTAAAAACATTTTTTTTAACTATAATGGCACTTAACATTATAAAAGAGCGATGATGAAAGTGAAACCGAGGACAATCTTCAGATTAAATGCACAACCAATATCGAAACATCATATTGTAAATAGTAAAAGAAGTTCTTCAAATATTAATTTACATTATACTTAATAAATTGTATACTGTATGGCAACACACCTTGTTTAAGAGTAGAGAACTAAATAACGAAATGTGATCTAGGAACTCAACAACAAAGCTAAACTGAATACTACTTAAGAGAAAGAAGAAGCAGAGAAGAAGTCCAATGTACTTTGGAGTTTAATGTCCAAAGTAAATCTTTGGACTTTGAAAAAGAGAAAACTCCAGCAACAGTGTTATCATGAAAACAATGTCTATAAAGTTTGCGTTGACCAACAAAATCCAACGATTAAAAACAATAAATATTTACATTGCTACAAAACCTTAATCATCTTACCTGATCATCAAGATTCTCAACCAGTTTCTCTCTCTGCGCATTCGTGAGTGTCTGTGTTCCGCTGGTGTCCAGACTAATGATGCTCTCACTGTAAGGTCTGACAAATTTCATATCACTCTTTCTGGAGTCAGTGGTTCTGCAAACATCATAATTGTAAACGTGCTGTAAAGTTCCTGTGCCCCCTACGTCTGCGTAAAGAGGCGGATAATACGGAATAACTGGAAGATTCGCTCCAGATTTGTAAAACATCCGCTCGCGTCTCCATCTGTAGCATTTGACTGACAGTATGGCAATGATAGACACGATAAAGAGAAACGAAACGACGGCCAGAGCCAAAACTAGATAAAAAGTCAGGTTGTCGTTGTATTCCTTGTCGTGCGTAAAGTCAGTGAACTCCGAGAGCACTTCAGGGAAGCTGTCCGCCAGCGCCACGTTAATATTGACTGTAGCTGAACGAGAGGGCTGTCCGTTGTCCTCCACTACAACAGTGAGTCTTTGTTTCACAGCATCTTTATCTGTCACCTGGCGCACAGTTCTTATTTCTCCATTCTGTAAGCCCACTTCAAACAACGCCCTGTCTGTGGCTTTCTGCAGTTTATATGAGAGCCAGGCATTCTGTCCAGAGTCCACATCAACAGCGACCACTTTAGTGACCAGATAACCCACATCTGCAGTACGAGGCACAATTTCAGCGACCACAGAACCACCAGACTGGACCGGATACAGAACCTGAGGCGCGTTGTCATTCTGATCCTGAATAAGTATTCTTACACTCACGTTGCTGCTCAGAGGAGGTGATCCTCCATCTTGCGCTTTTACGCGGAATTGGAATTCTTTAATATGCTCGTAATCAAGAGATCGCACTAATTCTATGACTCCACTATCAGCACTGATGGACACTAACGAGGAGACGGGCACTCCGTTAACAGAGGAGTCCTCCAGTATGTAAGACACGCGAGCATTCTGATTAAAATCTGTATCTCTGGCTCTGACTGTAAAAATGGAAAGACCCGGTGTGTTGTTTTCTTGACATGAGACCTCATAAGAGTTTTTCTCAAAAACAGGTGCGTTATCATTCACATCTGATATTTGTAAGGAGAGAGTGACACTGCTGGAGAGAGAGGGCGCGCCCTCATCAGCGCACCTTACAATTATGTTAAATTCAGCCTCTCTCTCTCGATCTAAATCACCATCCGTTACTAAACTGAAGAAATTATTAGCTGTAGGCTTCAACGTAAAAGGTACATTGTCATTAATAGAGCACTGGACCTTTCCATTCTCGCCAGAGTCCAAGTCTAGCGCATTCAGCATTGTCACTACGGTACCAACTTTTAAGTCTTCTGAAAGAGCGCTTGGTTTTGACATAATATTAATCACCGGTTTGTTGTCATTTACATCGATTACATCAACAATCACTTTGCAAGTGTCAGAGTGTCGCCCAGGGTCTCTCGCTTGAACATCAATCTGATAATGCTTAACTCGCTCGTAGTCAGTGTCGCCAGATAACCTTAACACTCCCTCATTTTTGTCAATTTCAAATAGATTAGAGGCGACGCCAGAGGACTTTAATATGTAATATTCAATTTTACCATTTTGTCCTTGGTCAGCATCAGACGCTTTAACTGTAGTTAAAATCATGCCTTTTGGCGAATTTTCTGCAATGCTTGTTTTATATACCGGTAGGAAGCAAACTGGCGCGTTATCATTTGCGTCCTCAATAGTGATAACAATCGGCATTGTGCCAGACATCGATGGGTCTCCTCCATCCACAGCAGTAAGTAAAAGCGAAATGTGCTCCTGTTTTTCTCGATCAAGGGGCTTTTGTAGAATTAATTCAACATTTTTAGAACCATCCGGCAAATCTTGTGTATTTAAGACAAAATTGTCAGCTGGGTGTAATGAATAACTCTGCACGCCGTTGATACCAACATCATCATCTACGGCTCTTTCTAAAACAAATTTAGCTCCTGCCAAAGACGATTCACTGATATCAAATTTCATTTCATTAACTGTAAAAACTGGAGCATTGTCATTTACGTCTTCAATTTCAATTGTAACACTATAAAATTCCATGGGATTTTCCAAAGTAATCTGTAAATGTAAAGCACAAGGCGTTGTCTGTCCGCATAGCGCCTCTCGGTCTATTCTCTCTTTGATAAGGAGGACTCCTCTGTCTTTATTCAGCTCGATGTATTCAGCGCTGTCTCCTGTATAAATACGAGCTTTACCAGATTTCAGTCTCTTTAAATCTAAACCCAAATCCTGCGCTATGTTACCGACTAAAGAGCCTTTCGCCATTTCCTCAGGAATGGAGTAACTCATCTGCCCGAGAGCTGAACCGAGAGAAAGAAAGCAAATAAACAGCAGTACTTGCCGCGCCATTGTTCTGTCCGACATTTCAAGAGATGGTTGTAAAAAGCAGTTTAATCCTTAGATTAGATGTCAAAAAGATTAACTAATTACAAAGATCGACTAAATGAAAAAAAAAAAACAATTATCACCAAAACAAAAGCTTTATCTCTATGTTCTCAGTTTTTTTTCAGACCGTGTGCTTAGCTGTCGCCTCTCTTATGTTATGGGAAGAATGGGGGTGGAAGTGCTGCAGATCTGCTCTCTAAAATGTGAAACACTGACCAACAGCGGCACTATGAGTCCAGTTAGATGAGCTACAACAATTAGATTATTTTTTGTACCACTGTGTAAAATTTGAAATGAAACACTACCCAAAACCAAAATAAAACATATTTAAGTGAAAATGTATGTTACAATACAGCTAAAGAAATCAGTGATCAAGAGGTTAGCTCAGACTTCATAGAGCATATTTAATTACAAAAGAAACTGAAAGGACGTTAATGATCCCAAAGTTATGCTCTATCAAAAAGAGATACGGAATAAACGTCTTTAAAAGAACACATGTCTGCATTTAGGACCATGGTCAGCGACGCTGCTAGATGAAAGAGTACAAAACGCATTCAAGCTTAATTACTACGGTGTGGGTGGAAAGAAATGTAAATAATACAAATAAATAAATGTAATTATTGTTTTAAGTTTATTATAAAAAACACTTAAGATTATATAAACGGCACCGATGAAAGACCGGTGTCTTCTAAGCGCATAACTATTAAAACATAAGAAAAATAATGATTAATGAAGAGTTTGGTTCCAAAATGATACAACTCATATTTTTTATTTTGTTATCATGTTTTTATTGTGTTTTACTGTGTTAGTAAGCTTTACTTTTTAATTATGGCTTAAGTCAAAACAAACCATGTGTTGTTTGATTTATATGTTTTGAAATGCACAATAAAAAACATGATTTTCTCATTCCGGAACCAAACGCTTCATATAAACCGTTTATATTTCCTACTTTAGAAACGTGTATATTTTAATGCAGTAAATCAAGCGATTTTCTAGTTAAGAAAGGAATAACGAAATCTTGAAAACACCCAGTTCAAAACACACACTAAAAACAAAAAAGCCGGAACTATAGGAAAATCAAGTTACATTATTACATTATGAGGATGAAGTGTGAGTAATTCTTGGACATTGAAAAAAGACCGTCTTGTCTCTCCTCCAACATACAGCAACGAGTTAACCATGAACAAATAAGGTAAAGCAAAGCAACATGTTTGTTGGAACTGCAAGTTGAACATGAAAGGTTTATCGTTATATAACTATAGAGAATACATTTCGATACAAGAGCCAACGATCAAAAAAAATATCTAAAAACATCCATTCTTACCTGTTTGTCAGATCTCTCTGTGGCTAGTTTCTCTCTGTGCTCATGCGTAAGTGTCTGTGTTCCACTGGTGTCCAGACTAATGATACTCTCAATGCAAGGTCTGACATATTTCAAATCACTCTTTCTGGAGTCAGTGGTTCGGCAAACATCATAATTGTACACGTGCTGTAATGTTCCTGTTCCCCCGACGTCTGCGTAAAGGGGCGGATAATACGGAATAACTGGAAGATTCGCTCCAGATTTGTAAAACATCCGCTCGCGTCTCCATCTGTAGCATTTGACTGACAGTATGGCGATGATAGACACGATAAAGAGAAACGAAACCACGGCCAGAGCCAAGACTAGATAAAAAGTCAGGTTGTCGTTGTATTCCTTGTCGTGCGTAAAGTCCGTGAACTCTGAGAGCAATTCAGGGAAGCTGTTCGCCAGCGCCACGTTAACATTGACTGTAGCTGAACGAGAGGGCTGCCCGTTGTCCTCCACTACAACAGTGAGTCTTTGTTTCACAGCATCTTTATCTGTCACCTGACGCACAGTTCTTATTTCTCCATTCTGTAAACCCACTTCAAACAGCGCCCTTTCTGTGACTTTCTGTAGTTTATATGAGAGCCAGGCATTCTGTCCAGAGTCCACATCAACAGCGACCACTTTAGTGACCAGATAACCCACATCTGCCGAACGAGGCACTATTTCAGCCACCACAGAACCACCAGCCTGGACCGGATACAGAACCTGAGGCGCGTTGTCATTCTGATCTTGAATAATAATTTTTACACTCACGTTGCTGCTGAGAGGAGGTGAGCCTCCGTCTTGCGCTTTTACGCGGAATTGGAAATATTTGATCTGCTCATAATCGAAAGATCGCAGCGCGTGTATAACTCCACTCTCAGCACTGACAGACACTAACGAGGAGACGGGCACTCCGTTAACAGAGGAGTCCTCTAGTATGTAAGACACACGAGCATTCTGGTTAAAATCTGCGTCTTCCGCTCTGACTGTGAAGATGGAAAGACCCGGTGTGTTGTTTTCTTGAACAAAGGCAACATAAGAGATTTTTTCAAATACAGGTGCGTTATCGTTTACATCTGATATCTGTAAGGAGAGAGTGACGCTGCTGGAGAGAGAGGGCGCGCCTTCATCAGCGCACGTCACACTTACGTTAAATTCCGACACTCTCTCACGATCTAAATCACCATCCGTTACTAAACTGAAAAAGTTGTTTTCTGTTGACTTCAGGCTAAAAGGAACATTATCATTAACAGAGCACTGGACCTTTCCATTATCTCCAGAATCCGAGTCTTGGGCATTCAGCATAGTCACTAATGTGCCGGCTTTTGAATCTTCTGAAAGCGCGCTTGGCTTTGACATTATGTTAATTACTGGTTGATTGTCATTAACATCTATTATATCAACAATAACTTTACACGTGTCAGAGTGTCGCCCCGGGTCTCTCGCTTGAACGTCAATTTGATAGTGTTTATTTTTTTCATAATCGATATAACCAGAAAGCTTTAACACTCCCTCATTCCTGTCTATTTCAAAGAGATTAGCAGTGCCACCAGAGGATTTTGTGATGTAATATTCAACTTTACCATTTTCTCCATGGTCAGCATCAGACGCTTTAACTGTAGTTAAAATCATGCCTTTTGGCGAATTTTCTGCAATGCTTGTTTTATATACCGGTAAAAAGCAAACTGGCGCGTTATCATTTGCGTCCTCAACAGTGATAACAATCGGCATTGTGCCAGACATCTGTGGGTCTCCTCCATCCACTGCAGTAAGCAAAAGCGAAATGTGTTCCTGTTTTTCTCGGTCTAAAGGTATCTGTAGAATAAGTTGAACAATTTTAGAGCCATCCGGCATATCTTGCGTTTTTAACACAAAATGATCAGCAGGATGCAACAAATAACTCTGTACACCATTTATACCAACGTCATCATCTTCTGCTGTTTCCAAAATAAATTTAGATCCAGTTGGAGACAATTCGCTAATTTCAATTTTCGTTTCCTTAGTCGAAAACATCGGCGCATTGTCATTTACGTCTATAATTTCAATTGTAACACTATAAAATTCCATAGGATTTTCCAAAGTAATCTGTAAATGTAAAGCACAAGGCGTTGTCAGTCCGCATAGCGCCTCTCGGTCTATTCTCTCTTTGATAAGGAGGACTCCTCTGTCTTTATTCAGCTCGATGTATTCAGTGCTGTCTCCTGTATAAATACGAGCTTTACCAGATTTCAGTCTCTTTAAATCTAAACCCAAATCCTGCGCTATGTTACCGACTAAAGAGCCTTTCGCCATTTCCTCAGGAATGGAGTAACTGACCTGCCCGAGAGCTGAACCGAGAGAAAGAAAGCAAATAAACAGCAGTACTTGCCGCGCCATTGTTCTGTCAGACATTTCCTCGATACACGAAGAAAGAAACGGTTTAATCCTTAGAATGTCAATTAAAAAGGTAAAACAATACCATATTTCCACCTGATGAAATCGTTATTATCCAAAAACAAGAAGGTTTATCTCTATATTCTCTGTCCTGTATAGACCGTGTGCTCAGCTTTCGTCGCTCTTATGTTATGGAGATCATGGGGGTGGAAGTGCTGCAGATCTGCTCTCTAAACTGTGAAACACTGACCAACAGCGGCACTATGAGTCCAGTCACATGAACAACAAATATTATGCATTGGTGCCAAAATGATTAAGAGTTAAAACAAAACAACAGCCGATAATGATGATAAAAATAACTCAAATGAAAAAATATGTAAAAATGCATCTTAATAAATTAAATGGCCAGGACGTAAACTCAGACTATACTGAACGTGTTAAATTAGATGACATTCTGACCGGACTTGAAGGATAATGTTATACTCTATCTCAGAGAGAAAGAAACACACGCTTCTACAGGAATTCGCGTCTGCATTCGGGACCATGGTCAGCGAAGCTGCATGTAGTGCTAAATTTACATTACATTTACGCATTTGGCAGACGCTTTTATTCATATCGACTTACATTGCATTGTATTATAAATTTGTCTCTGACTATTGGCAACACCTGGGATCGCACCCATGATCTTGACATTGCTAGTGCCATGCTTTAACCAATGAACCACAATAAATCTCTTAACAAAAACAGATGAAAGATAATTAAAAGCAATTGATGTCTTTCAATGGCACAACTAATATGGAAACATCACAGATTGAATGCGGAGAGCTATACATTTAATTTAAAAAAATAGAATTCGATAAACTGTATATTGTTATGCTGAAATATCAATTAATTTATAAAAAGGAAAGAAAAAGGAAATAACGAAACCATGAGGACCACTTCATTTAAAATAGAAATTAAAAAACTTAAGAAGCCCATCTGAAGAGATAAACTAAATGTCAAATTAGGAATATACAGTTTAAGTAATTATTGAAAAGTAGAACAAAACAAATAAATTATACGTTCGTAAAGAAATATTGTATACCGCCCAGTGTTTCCATGTAAACAACAGCAGATGGTAACCATGAAAAATACAGCCTAAATAGGATGGGAAAAATTTGGTGTCAACCAAGAAAAACATAAAAAGTGTATGGTATGTACGCAGTAGAGAAACCATGGCTAGCAATTTTGTCGACAATGCGTGCATACACGAGCAAAACCGGGCTGCTTTTAAAAATAACAAATAATATCCATTCTTACCTGGTCTTCAAAACTCTCAGTGGTCAGTTTGTCTCTGTGCGCATGCGTAAGTGTCTGTGTTCCACTGGTGTAAGGTCTGACGTATTTCAGATCACTCTTTCTGGAGTCAGTGGTTCTGCAGACATCATAATTGTATACGTGCTGTAAAGTTCCTGTGCCCCCAACGTCTGCGTAAAGGGGCGGATAATACGGAATAACCGGAAGATTCGCTCCAGATTTGTAAAACATCCTCTCGCGTCTCCATCTGTAGCATTTGACTGACAGTATGGCGATGATAGAAACGATAAAAAGAAACGAAACTACAGCCAGAGCCAAGACTAGATAAAAAGTAAGGTTGTCGTTGTATTCATTGTCGTGCGTAAAGTCAGTGAACTCCGAGAGCACTTCAGGGAAGCTGTCCGCCAGCGCCACGTTAACATTGACTGTAGCTGAACGAGAGGGCTGCCCGTTGTCCTCCACTACAACAGTGAGTCTTTGTTTCACAGCATCTTTATCTGTCAACTGACGCACAGTTCTTATTTCTCCATTTTGTAAGCCCACTTCAAACAGCGCCCTGTCTGTGGCTTTCTGCAGTTTATATGAGAGCCAGGCATTCTGTCCAGAGTCCACATCAACAGCGACCACTTTAGTGACCAGATAACCCACATCTGCAGAACGAGGCACTATTTCAGCCACCACAGAACCACCAGACCGGACCGGATACAAAACCTGAGGCGCGTTGTCATTCTGATCCTGAATAATTATTTTTACACTCACGTTGCTGCTAAGAGGAGGTGAGCCTCCGTCTTGCGCTTTTACGCGGAACTGGAAATCTTTAATCTGCTCGAAATCGAAAGATCGCACTGCGTGTATGACTCCACTCTCAGCACTGACAGACAATAACGAGGAGACGGGCACTCCGTTAACAGAGGAGTCATCCAGTATGTAAGACACACGAGCATTCTGGTTAAAATCTGCGTCTTCCGCTCTGACTGTTAAGATGGAAAGACCCGGTGCGTTGTTTTCTTGGAAAGAAGCCTCATAAGAGCTTTTCTTAAAAACAGGTGCATTATCATTCACATCTGATATTTGTAAGAAGAGAGTGACGCTGCTGGAGAGAGAGGGTACGCCTTCATCAGTGCATGTCACCGTGATATTATACTGGGGCTCTCTCTCCCGATCTAAATCACTGTCTGTCACAATACTGTAAAATCCGTTAGAAGTTGATTGAATCGAAAAGGGGGTATTTTCATTTACACTGCACTGAACCTGTCCATTACTGTCGGAATCTGGATCATTAACACTTATTATAGAAATGACTGTATTTTGTGATGAATTCTCCGTTACGGAGACCGATTTTGACATTACTGCGATAATAGGTGCGTTATCATTTACATCAATTACATCCACAATAATTTTACTTGAATCAGAAAGTCCGCCATTGTCTGTAGCTTCAATATCAATTTGGTAATGCTTTGCTTGTTCATAGTCAATTTTTCCAACCAATGTAACCTCGCCTTTGTCATCTATATGAAACAGCTCAGACATTCTATCAGCAACATTTGAAATCGAATAGATTATATTACCGTTCGTTCCTTTGTCCTGATCTGACGCACAAACCGAAATAAGTGATGATCCAATGGGCGAATTTTCCTTCACAATTGCTTTATAAACAGAATTACTAAAAACAGGAGCATTGTCGTTTGCATCAAGCACTACAACGTGTATCTGAACGGTTCCTGACATTACAGGATCCCCGCCATCAACGGCAGTTAAAAGCAAAGCGATGTTTTCCTGCGTCTCTCGATCAAGCGCTTTATGTAGAATCATTTCTACTTTTTTGCTTCCGTCCGCTTGGCTGTGAAGTTTAATATTAAAATTGTCAGTTGGCGTCAAAGAGTAGCTCTGAAGTCCATTAGTTCCTATGTCTGCGTCTATGGCTTTTTCTAATACAAATTTTGAACCGACAACGGCTGATTCACTGATCTCAAATCGTTTCTCAGTCTTCATAAAGATCGGAACATGATCGTTTATATCAGTTATTTCTACTGTAATTCGAAAAAGCTCCATGGGGTTTTCCAGAATAATTTGAAGGTGTAATGCGCAAGGCGTTGTCTGTCCGCATAGCGCCTCTCGGTCAATTCTCTCTTTGATAAGGAGGACTCCTCTGTCTTTATTCAGCTCGATGTATTCAGTGCTGTCTCCTGTATAAACACGTGCTTTACCAGATTTCAGTCTCTTTAAATCTAAACCCAAATCCTGCGCTATGTTACCGACTAAAGAGCCTTTCGCCATTTCCTCAGGAATGGAGTAACTGACCTGCCCGAGAGCTGAACCGAGAGAGAGACCCCAAATAAACAGCAGTACTTGCCGCGCCATTGTTCTCTCCGGCATTTCCACGAGATGAGAGACAATTCCGTTTAATCCAGGTTGTTATCAGGATATATTTTAAATAATTACACACATCCAACTAGAAAAAAACGTAACTGATAATTAGCGCAAAAACGAGAGAGGTTTGTCTCTATGTTCCCTGTCCGTTTTAGACTGTGCGCTCAGCTTTGGTATCTCTTATATTATGGAGATGATGGGAGTGGAAGTGCTGCAGATCAGCTTTCTAAACTGTGAAACACTGACCAACAGTGGCACTATGTGTCCAGTCACATGAACTACAATTGTTCTTCTGCACCATTATGTAAATAATTAAAATAAAATAGTCCCAATGTCAGTGAAGGTCAAAAAAACAATGCTGCTCTAAAAAGACATCTTAAAAATGGAAATGTACAACACGTAAACTGAGATTTACTTGGATATGTTAAATTATATGAAAGACTGAAAGGATGTAGAGAATCCCACATACATGAGCTACTGTATCTAACAGAGACAAAAAATAACCGTCTGCGCCGCTGGATAAAGTTCTAAAATCTTTTTTTTTGGCAAGCATCGATGAAGAAGGGGAAAAAAATCAAACATTATTTTTGAATATTAGTTAGCATTCTAGTTGGCAAATTGTGTAATGCTGGTAAAAAAGCATTTTTTACAGTAACCTACAAAATAACTGAAAAACAATACCATTAAAAAATCGAAAAATTGAAAATTGACAAAAATACTTAAGCTATGCAAAAGTACATTTTAAATTACTTTTAAACTAAACATAAAATGTCTTCTGTTCATTTTAAAGTAAATCCTCGGACAATAGAAGAAGAAATAAATAAAGATTTTAGCATCGTCGAATCTTTTTAAACTACAGCAACGACAGCAAAATTATGGTTTTAATTACATGTAAAAAATAAATTGCACCTTGATAAGCAATCATGTCGACAATGCTTGCATACCCAAGCAAAAGAAAACGATTTTCATCGATTGAATATTTACGAAAAATATTGATTCTTACCTCGTCAGAACTCTCCATGCTCAGTTTTTCTCTGTGTGCATGCGTGAGTGTCTGTGTCCCGCAGTTATCCAGACTAATGATGCTCTCACTGTCAGGTCTAACAAATTTCATATCACTCTTTCTGGAGTCAGTGGTTCGGCAAACATCATAATTGTACACGTGCTGTAAAGTTCCTGTGCCTCCTGCGTAAAGGGGCGGATAATACGGAATAATTGGAAGATTCGCACCAGATTTGTAAAACATCCGCTCGCGTCTCCATCTGTAGCATTTGACTGACAGTATGGCGATGAGAGACACGATAAAGAGAAACGAAACCACGGCTAGAGCCAAGACTAGATAAAAAGTCAGGTTGTCGTTGTATTCCTTGTCGTGCGTAAAGTCAGTGAACTCCGAGAGCACTTCTGGGAAGCTGTCCGCTAGCGCCACGTTAACATTGACTGTAGCTGAACGAGAAGGCTGTCCGTTGTCCTCCACTACAACAGTGAGTCTTTGTTTCACAGCATCTTTATCTGTCACCTGGCGCACAGTTCTTATTTCTCCATTCTGTAAGCCCACTTCAAACAGCGCCCTGTCTGTGGCTTTCTGCAGTTTATATGAGAGCCAGGCATTCTGTCCAGAGTCCACATCAACAGCGACCACTTTAGTGACCAGATAACCCACATCTGCCGAACGACCCAGCTAGCAGGGAATGTTCTCAGAACTTTGACTAACATTCCCTAAAAGTTTATAAATGTTTTGAAGAAAACTTTTAAATCGAATGTTTATATAATGTTTTAAGGATGTTTAAAATTTAAGTTAATGTTCTTGTAATGTGCTGTAAATTCAAAACTAGAACATTTTATATTCAATATTTTAAGGATGTTTTGTTGATGTTGCTAATGTAACAGATAATATAATGGTATATATAAAACATTGCCACAATGTTTCAAGATATCAAAGGTAGAACGTTTTAACAGAAACATTAAGGAAACATTATAAGAACATCGTTTAGGTTTGAGATGATTTAATGATTTATAAAACGTTCCTATAATGTGATATATAAACAAAACTAGAACATTTTATATTCAATATTTTAAGGATGTTTTGTTGATGTTGCTAATGTAACAGATAATATAATGGTATATATAAAACATTGCCACAATGTTTCAAGATATCAAAGGTAAAACGTTTTAACAGAAACATTAAGGAAACATTATAAGAACATCGTTTAGGTTTGAGATGATTTAATGATTTATAAAACGTTCCTATAATGTGATATATAAACAAAACTAGAACATTTTATATTCAATATTTTAAGGATGTTTTGTTGATGTTGCTAATGTAACAGATAATATAATGGTATATATAAAACATTGCCACAATGTTTCAAGATATCAAAGGTAGAACGTTTTAACAGAAACATTAAGGAAACATTATAAGAACATTCTTTAGGTTTGAGATGATTTAATGTTTTTATAAAACGTTCCTATAATGTGATATATAAACAAAACTAGAACATTTTATATTCAATATTTTAAGGATGTTTTGTTGATGTTGCTAATGTAACAGATAATATAATGGTATATAAAAAACATTGCCACAATGTTTCAAGTTATCAAAGGTAGAACGTTTTAACAGAAACATTAAGGCAACATTATAAGAACATTCTTTAGGTTTGAGATGATTTAATGTTTTTATAAAACGTTCCTATAATGTGATATATAAACAAAACTAGAACATTTTATATTCAATATTTTAAGGATGTTTTGTTGATGTTTTTGATGTAACAGATTATTTGGATTTATTTAAAAAAAAAAAGATTTAATAACAAGGATAGAACATTCTGCCTGCAACATATAAGGATGTTTAGAATGTTGTTGAGGCACAGATTATACAATGTACAAGCATGTTCCTTGATAATGGATGCTGAGAACAAGTGTCAGAAAAGAGTTTGGCTGTTTGACTGGTGATATGGCTCACACCACATCTTCTTTGCCACTTTTTCTGACTTGATCTACTGCTTGTCCCTCAACTCTGTTTTATAACACCTGGATTAATCTTATATTTCAACACGTAACTGCTTGTAATTCTTATTATGTGCTGGTCATGTTGCCATATGCTCAAAAATATACGCTTGCTCAAATAGTTTTAAAACTCATCTAGCTCCATTTAAAACTGACATAAGTTTTGCTAGTACAACTCATACAAGTAAGCTCAAAAAACATTTTGTAGATCAAGAGTGGTGCAAGCACAATCCATCTGGCTTTCATCTTTTTGACTGCAAGACATCTGCAATATAGTTTGCTCATCTGCAAGACGTCTCGGAGACGTCTGAACGTCTGTAATACGTCTGCTAAAGATCTGGACATCTGCTGCTTAAAAACATCTGCTAAACATCTTAGAAAGAGCAGCTTTACATCCATTCTAAATCATAAACATCTTACAGATATCTTCAAGACGTCTGACAGCAGACATCTCCGAGACGTATTGCAGATGAGCAAACTATGTATTGTAGATGTCTGGCAGATATAAATGCAAAAGCCAAATAGACGTAAGCCAGATGAATGTGTGCTATCAGGGGCACATTTGTCCCCATTCCTTGTTCCCATATTAGTGAGGTTCTTTGATTTAGGAGTAAAATAAAGCTTGTGTTAAACATCTTGACAATACTTTGAATATTTTTTGTTAAATGTATGCTTTATTAAGTAACTACATAAGAATGGGGTGTGAGTGTGAGCAGTTTGCACCGAGTGTTTCGTCAAGTTTACCACAGGCCTCATTTTATTAAAATTAAGAAACCTCAATATTAATTTTATAGTGATTTTTTATTATATTTTATACATTTTATTTATTTGGTTTGTAATAAAATGAACTGAGACATTTTATGGAAACTCTGTAAATTTAAAAATCAATAAAATAGGATTTGTTAGTTCTGGAACACCTGGTTATTTTTGTTTCTCTGTTATTTTAAAGTCAACAAAAGTATTTTTCTATAACGTTGTATTGACTTTTCATTACATCTCTCTAAACATTTACTTTATC
Organism: Triplophysa bombifrons; assembly: GCA_029783895.1. NCBI lineage: Eukaryota > Metazoa > Chordata > Actinopteri > Cypriniformes > Nemacheilidae > Triplophysa > Triplophysa bombifrons. Next base: position 1,006,725 of record CM056464.1, read on the forward strand.
TCCATGAACTGTGAAGAAAAAGACAGGAGTTTTTAACTTTAAGACACACATTTTTATATAGTCTTAATAGTAGGTAAACATAATTAAATAGCTTAATACAAACATTTAGACAACAATATGTATTATTAACGTATTATTATAATATCAAATACTTATTATTATATTATTACTACGACTGGTGTTGCACAGCTTGAATAGAAAACGTTTGTATTTGTGTGAGCATGCGCAGGTGTGCTTCAATGAAAGCAACGCGTTAATTCAAAACTGTGAACTTCCTGGAACTAACCGTTTGGACGCACATAACAGCCAATCAGAATCTTTTGGGTCAGTTGATATAATCGAAAGAGCGAAGTTTTAGACGTCATTTACCAGGGTGCTGCAACAGATAAGGTAAATCAAAACAATGTAAATTAATATAGCTAGGCTTTAGTTATTATCCCATGTTTTGTATAACGTTTAAGCGATTGTCAGCATGATAAATTGACCCAAATGTAATTTTAGCAGTTATGTTCACTGTGGAGGTGATTGAATGTGTTTTTAGGGACAACTAGGAAAGTTGATGTGTTTTACTAACTTGTGCATAAAAAAGGAAGACAAGCAGCCAATTTTTTGGAAATTATAAAAGATTTGGCTTAAAATTGACAGCGGTGTTGTAAAGTTAAGATAAAGTTACCAAAAACGGAAGTACCTGCCGCATGTACTTTTAAATTAACCATTCAAAGAGTTTTATGATGTTGACGATTATTTAATCATTAACTTACTGACAAATACACCAAAAACACAACTTCACAAAGTCATCAATTGCACTGTAATCCAAATCTTTATAATCCATACAAAACTATCCAAATTCAAGCAACCGACTGCTAACGATCCCGCTTAAATTTTAAATAAAAAAACTGGCGCCTAAACACGCATTGCATCATCTTAAACCGAAGTGAAATCAACGCTCATTGGCTCTCCTCTGCTCCATGTTTTTTGATGCAGTACGTTTTTGGGATATAATTTTTGCCATCACAGAGTGATATCTCTGCACCGCCACAAAACACTGTTGGAGAATCGTCATTTGAATTGGTTAATACATTTATGATGAAATTACACTTCTGTACTTGTTATTTTTAATAAGGATTTAAACAACAAATGGTTTATTTTAATCTTGTGTTCCTTTTCATATTCTTGAATACTTGAAATGTTTGCAAAAAGCTTCGATAACGTTTACTAAGCGGCACACATTATTGATTGAACGGTAGACCGCAACACAAGACGACTTAAAAAAGTTCATTGTTACTAGCTAGGGCCGTCTCCGTCTCCGGAATGCAAGGGCGAACACACCGGTGGAAGCATAATCGATCTGTGCGCCAGCTCCCTCTTTGTCCGGGGAACGCGATGGCGTGTGGTGTGTGCGATTCTATAGAGAAAAAAATGTTACTTTTAGTCTATGATCCAAACTGAGACTATAAACTTCGAAGCAACGGTATGAGCTAGCAGTCACGTATGACGGTGTACGTAGTAGTGAGCAAGTTGACATTCTGTTCAAAAGTATTTTATATATGTATATTTTTTATAATCTTTTTACACTGTCTTTATCTCTATTATAATTTGTCTTGTCATTATGTTGAATGTGTGTACTAGATCCTACACCATAGAACGTTCCTTGTGTGTGCAAGCACAAGTTAATATAGATTATAGTTCTGCATGTCATTATTATGAAAAATGATGCACTTGACATGTTTACCCATACAGCCAATTGTTTGTGTTCTTTCTTTACAGTGAAAGCAGCATGGATGCAACATTGTGCTCGGTATGATTTTTTTATTTACTTTTTTCTGTGTTTTCTGACTTATCTTTTATCAGTATATAGTTGCAATGTCAGATAGAAAGTACTCTTCCCTCTGGAAAAGAGCAAAAAGATTAGAAGAAAAATGTGCAAGAGCTCAAACGGCTGCATCAGAGTTTTTGCCGACAAATGTCACTCCTTGTCCTTCATTGCTCTCCCAAGAACCTGCACAAGAAGAAGGTTGTATCAAACAGAGTAGTGCAGATGACAGAGATTTTGATAATTTTTTGTCCCAGAGCAGCAATACGGAGACTAACCTACCACTTAGACATTCCATTGCACAGTGGACAAACGATTTTCATATAAAACATAATGCAGTGGATTCTTTGTTAAAACTTTTGATAGAAAATGGGCACCCAGAACTGCCAAGGACAGCAAAAACACTGCTTGCCACTAATGAAAGTGTTGAGTTTGAGATGAAATCAGGAATGCAGTATGTCTACCTTGACTGCAAAGATCAGTTCCTCAAACATTTCAAAATCTATCCTTCACAGGATATTTCTGAATACGATTTCGTTGACTTTTCGATCAATATTGATGGCTTGCCACTTTTTAAAAGTACCAAAGTGACACTATGGCCGGTATTGTGCCAATTAAATTTATCTCCTCCCTCCATATTTCCATTGGCTTTGTGTTTAGGTACGTCTAAACCAACTGATCTTGACTTTCTTGATGATGTTGTCAGGGACCTTTCAAGTATCATAGAAAATGGATTAGAGACAGACAGTGGTGTGATCAAGCTGAAGCTGCGTTGTGTTACATGTGATGCCCCAGCCAAGGCGCTTGTGAAGTCAATCAAACTGTGTTCAGGCTACTATGGGTGTGACAAATGTACCCAAAAAGGAGTGTGGGATGGTCATCGTGTGATTTATCCTGAAGTAACTAATATAACATTGAGAACTGATAAAACATTTAGAGATCAGTCTCAGGAGTACCACCACCTGCCTTCGGTTGTGTCGCCCCTCTGCCATCTTCCAATAAACATGGTTGAACAATTCCCTGCTGACTATATGCACCAGTGTTGTCTTGGGGTTATGCGCAAGTTGATTGTCATTTGGCTGAGGGGACCACTGGGAATCAGGCTGTCATCTGGACATGTTAAGCAGGTCAGTTTACAGCTGCTGAACCTTAAACCATGCATCCCGAATGTGTTTGCAAGAAAACCAAGAGGCTTGGAAGAAGTTGACAGATGGAAGGCCACAGAACTGAGACAATTTGCCCTCTATACAGGAAAAATAGTGCTGAAAGGCATTATTTCTGAACAGCTCTATGAGCACTTCATGGTTTTTAGTGTGGCATTATGCATCCTTGTTTGCCCAAGACTGGTAAAACAGTACAGTCACTATGCAGGGGAGTTGTTGGTGTACTTTGTATCACAGGGAAGACATTTGTATGGGGATGAGTTTCTCGTTTACAATGTTCACAGTTTGGTACACCTTGCTTCGGATGCAAAAATGTTTGGCAGTCTTGATGAGTGCAGTGCTTTCTCTTTTGAAAATTACTTGCATCAGCTGAAAAGATTGGTTCGTTCTGGCCGAAACCCTCTCTCACAGATTGTGAGAAGGCTTGGGGAAGGAGACAAACTGAGAAGAATACATTGCAGACCAAAAAAGACAGTGAAAATAAAACAACCCAACAATGTCTTCACTCTAAGTGATCTAGAGTGCTGTGAAGTTGTTGCAGAATCTGGTGAGACTGAGCACGGGGAGAAAATCTTTCTCTGTCGTGTCTATGATCGACTTGAGCCATTCTTCATGCAACCATGTGACTCAAGGTTGATTGGAGTCTACATAGGCAGAGAGAGTCACACTCGGATGAAAACATTATCTGAGAGCCATTTGAGTAGGCAGGCATTTATGACCATGGCAGAGCATGGTTTGAGGATTGTAGTTACATTGCTTCATTCATTCTAAGAAGTTTACAGACTTTATACACAGTTCCATAGTTGTTTATGTATTGTGTCTCTTTTTCGTGCAATGGTTCATAAGTAAATATTGGACACAGAGGACACATTTGGCGTTTTGTTCTAGTATTTTCAGTCATTTTTAATATACCTTCTGCAACTGTTTTAAATTGTGTGAAAATTCAACAACATACATATTAGTGGTACGTACTTGTAAGAGTATATACATTTAAATCAGGCATTTGTTTGAAGAATCACAGTGTGACAACGTTATTATATTATATATATTTTTCAGGGCACTGTCAAATCTTTTGCTGTTGTCAAGTTCCTGAAGACAAACACAGTGGATGCTGTGCCAACTAACTGGCTAGAGAGAACTGAAAAGGTATTTCCTAACTTATGTATGCAATATATAATCATGTAAGCTTGTGCTGTCTTTAAGAAAATGATTCAAAGCTCGAGATTTATCTCAACGGGGACCAATGAACTATCAATTGTTCTGGATATAACCTTGATACATGTTTCAGTAAAACATGTTCACAGGCCAAAGCAACTATAGCATAAGCTAAACTTTTTAAAAACTTCAGTCAATGTGTTTTTCATTCAAATAAGCCAAGAGAGTGAAAAATATTTACCGAAAAAGTAATTTTAGTAAACTATTTAGGGCATAGATACAGACAGTCAATTTTTTAGAGCCTTGTTCTGGGAAATTGCAAGTATGACTACATTTAGCCAAAAATGGTGATGGATGGAAAGTTATTAGCTTCTTTAGCAGCAACATTATGCTGGAGAAATCTTGCAGCACCTACCGATTGCCCAAAATTTGCCGTTTGACATTTTGATTTTGTAATGAAATTGACACCTGTGCTTGAAGCCTTTAAACTCTCTGGAGTGGAAATGGTCACACTTCTGATCTATTGTTTACTGAACAAAGATATACTTATTTTCTTGTATTTTCTGTAGACTTTGCTCTGCTATTGGCCTCAGAAGAATGTCACGGCCAAAGTTAAAAGGAGAGAGACACCAGATAAAACACGTTGGGTCAAATGCAAAGTCAATGTTTTAACTTACACAGGTATTTTATTTTTTCTTACTATTTTATTTTGATATCTTTACAAACAGTCACATTCTAAAGAGATTTTCAAATTATAACATTATTGTCACATAGATAAAGGGATACTTTATACAAAAATGATAATTCTGTCAAGATGTTAATCTTGTTTTTATTTTCGCACTTACCCTGTGAGTAATTTACCTGTTATGTTCCAAACAAGTGTGAGTTTTTATTTTTTTTCGATTTCATTTTACCATTTTTCATTGTGCCATTCACACACATACATACTGTACAACTTAGGACAACACTTTAGTTATACATTTTATGATAAATATCTTATCTGTTCAACAGAAAGAAATTCATACAGGTTTGGAAAAACTTTGAGTACATTTTTGCATGCATTTTGACACTATCCCTTCAAGTATTTCATAGAAATATGAAAATGGGACATTAGTAAATACTCAACTGTTCCACACATATTGAATATTGTCTGTCTCTTCTCTGATCTATACTGACATTTTGTAGACACCTACAGCAAGGCCAGAGAAAAGGTGAACCAAGCAACAATAACCTCTAATTTGGAAAGTGACCAGGAAGAACAAACAGGCAGGAACATTGTTATTCCTGCTCGGTACCTCGACTCAGGTAAAAGACTGCTTAATAAATCTTTGTGTTTTGTGGCTTTGCCCAATTTTTGACAGAATATAATGGTACCCTGTACATCAGTGGTCACCAACCCTGCTCCTGGAGATCTACCATCCGGAAGATTTTAGCTCTAACCCCAATCAAACACACCTGAACTATCTAATCAAGCCGTTCAGGTTTGCTTTGTAATTACAGACAGGTGTGCTGAAGCAGGGTTGGAGCTACAGTCTGCTGGACGGTAGATCTCCAGGAGCAGGGTTGGTGACCACTGCTGTACATGCTTACTGGACATATATGTACAAATATTTCTCATTAGATACAGACATAGATGAGCCCTCAGCAAAGAAAATAAAGAAAAACCCTGCCACATCTGCCACAATAGATCATTCTCAACAGATGCCAACAATGCCTTCCTGTAAGTTAATGGTATTGAAAAACCACAGTGTATGTTTGTGTATAATAATTGTATGTTTTGCGGGTTCATCAATTTGCAAATATAGATTACAGTGAACTGCACTGACTTTACAACTTGATATGACCTTGTGTTTTTTAGTCACTCCATCAATGGATTTATTTTCAGCCACACACCACCAGGACAGTGCAAGTAAGTCTTTATTTTAGAACATTATTAACATTGTTTTTACCTTCGTCCGACTGTACATAGATGTCCTTTTTGAATTTTTTTTTCTGAAAATCATTAAAGGGACATTTCTGGTGAAAATCAAAATTACAACATGTTTTACTCTCGATGAATCCTAGGTATCTTTGACTGTATTTGTCTGGAGGAAGAAAGTTATAGTACCATTATTTTCATGCTCTTCCACGCTTTATAATGGTAGTCAATGGAGAATAAGGTTTTAAAACTTCAAAAAGTGAATCTATAGATCAAAAAACTGTTCCACTCGGCTCAATTGGGTTAATAAAGGTCTTCTGAAGCGAATCAATGCGTTTGTTTAAAATTAATTTTATTAACGACACTTGTTATCCGCTGGCTGTGTACGCACGAGAGGATGATGTCTGTCAGATGACGCAGACAAACATATATAGCTATAGTCCAATGTGCTTAATTCCGCCATTGGTATGAGTAGCAGAAGGGTGGAAATTGACAAGAAATTTATTTCTGTATACCATCTTGCGGTTAATGTTTCTTTGGTCATTTTGGCATCCCTATAGCCTGAACCACTATAGTGGAACCCCACTTATAGACTTAGTGTTCTATAGTGTAAGAAATGTAGTAATTATTGTGGCTGATCCATGTAATGATAAGGACAGAAACCTTTGTTTAGCTTGCAGTTTGCATATTTATTTTTGCATTGTGTTTTTTTACTGACTGGTAGTGTTTTATTCCTGAAACTCGTCAATATTTGATCAACGCTTTTCTAATTTGCATTGAAACCCTTTTAGAAGTTTCTTGAAACTGTACCTTTCCACAATTTTCAAACCTAGAACAGCTCTCAAATCTGGATATTTTTGCATTTTACTAAGTGTCCTTTTTGGAACTGTTCTGGAGATGGGGTTTATAGTACAGAGCCCTTATAACACAATTACACCCATCCTTTTCCGTTTTTTTTGCAGGTTTGCCAATACATTTGGATGTAACCTCAACCAGGACTGTGCCACATAGCAGTGGCAACGGTATGTCTGTCATCACTATAAAACTTGCTTATAAGGACATAATCGAATTGTACACAGTTTTAAGGTGTTATTTTGCAATTTAGGCTCCTCCATCACCAGCACTCCAAATACAACTCCAAGCACTCAAAGTAAGTTGGATTGTTCCCATCCAAGTATTTTCAATGAATGGTAGACAGTTTTAGTGCAGTTATATCCAAATAAAGAGAACTGTTCAGTACCTATGCCCTGTGTGACAGGATATGCACACTTAAAAGCATTGTGTGAATACATTTTTTACTAGCAAAGCTTTACACTGCAGGCAAAACATTAAACTGTAATGTCACCTTAACACTACTGAATTGTAATGTGAATATAGTAGAGTATATTATAATGTAGAGCATGTTATAATATCTTGTGGTAAATAAGGACAATTAAATGTTTTTTTTTTTTTTTCATATTTCAGATGATTCTTGCACACCACCCTATGTGAGGGCAATATTCATGAGGCTAGACCAGATTGAAATGTCTCTGACGACCATTAAATCAATTTTAACTAAAAGAATCACTTCTGATGACCCTGAATTGGAACCGATAACCAGACCACTACAGACTACAGAACAACTAGAAGAAGCTTCTGACAAGCTGAAAGAGACATCTCATAGAAAAAAAGTGGTATGTGAAAATATGTCATTGCTTTGTATTCCCAGCTAACCTTCTGTTTTTCTAATAATGTGTTCAAAACATTAGGGTTGTGTTATGGGAACATGATGTTCCTGAAAATTTCTTTAAAACATTTGAACACTTGCTGTTAAAGTTAATAGACAAAAAGAACAGAAACTACAACTGACTTCCATTTACAGCCTTAGAAAAAATCAACTGAAGACGAAGGACGTGAAATCTCTCTGTATTGGATTAATTAATTCGTTTTTTTTTTCATAATAGCGCCATTTTTACCACGCCCATGTATTTACATTCCGCGGAATACACAGAATTGAAAAATCAATTACGGTTGACATTTTATTCCGCAGTAACGGAATCTAAACATTTTAACTATGTTTCATGAATGTTATACTTATAATATCTTCTCCCAACATTATGTGGACTTTTTAAAATAATGTTTTGGTGCTACTCTTTTTAGAAGATTATTAACATTGAAGAAACATTCTATTCATGTTATTGAGAAAAATAAATATTACTTTCAGTGTGTGCCCAAAACAGCCAAAGTGAATCAACTTCAAAGTCACACACAAAGGTTTGTGTGGATTTAACATTGGTGCACGTAAATACTAAGGTGATTTGACAGATGCCAGATCTTCTGATTGTGATCTTTGGGTAAATCGGTTTTCAACTAATTTTCTGATTTTATTAAAATGTCTAGAAAAAAAATCAAGACAAGATAAAAACTACACGTGAATCAGACAACATTTTAGTTGAACAATTAAACTTAAAAGAAACTAAGAGAAAAGGAAATCACTAGATAACAAACCTTGTTCTATTAAGTGTTTTCTTATCAGGTAACTAAATGTTTTCTCTTTATAGGTTAAATATTTGTCTCTGCTGGGAGGTAAATGTCCTGGTGACTCTGTAAGACGAATAATGAAAAAACTGGGAACTAATGCCCTCTGGGCACAGTACAGTTTGAAGGGTCGAAAGGGGAAAAGAAATTTTCAGAACCTGGCTTTATGTTCCACCATAATCGGTAAGTTTTTTTTTCTGGCCCAAGACCTTATCACCGTTTTAGTACTTCTAGTACATTTATGTCTCCCCATTACATCAATTTTAACCAAAACAGTGAAGAAAAAAATTGCGGTTCCGTTTTTACTTTACATTGTGTATATATGGAAGTTTTCACTGTTAAGTGTTTTAGCCAGTTGTATATTGGCTATGTGTCTTAGCCAATCAAAGGTTTTAGTTAAAACCTTCTGATCATAACTGAAAATACAGTTTTGTTTAGTACAAACTTAGAGGTAAGCATGTTTGTTTCATTTATGTTAGTCTTTTTGTTTAGCTTTTTTGTATTTCCACAAATTAATAAGAAATGGTTGGTCTTGAAATACTGAAATCTTAAGGCTTAACGCTAACAAAAGTTATTGCTTAGGCTTGAAACGTGTGTTCTCATTCTTGTTTTTACCTCTTTTGTATTTTATATATTTAGACGCCTGCCACAAGATCCATCCCACAACCCTGCAGAAGACAGTTGAAAACTGTATAGCTGATACCCTGAGATATGCTCCTCACAGAGGGACTCGGGTCAGTGTTTGGTTGTGTATTTTTTTTAAATACACAACAATTCTGAAATTGTTAATTAAAGCAGTTTCAGTACTGAGTATTGATACATTTCTCACTTTCTTAACCTTGACAGAGATTTGACAGTGTGTACGTATTCAGAAAATAAGTACTGTTTTCATGACAGTGTTTCCTATACATTAATTCCGTGTATTCCAACCATGGTCTTTGGGCCACCCTGACAGAATATTTTAGATGTCTGCCTATTATGAACACCTGATTCAACTCAGCATACCTGCTCTGGAGTATGTTTCCCGAACACTCGCGTAACTTGCAGCTCAGCGTCCAAAGTACGATGCATCAGGATTTGGGCTAGGACCAGGGTTGGGAACCACTGCATTAATTAATTTGTGGTGTCCCACCACAATATCAGCAAAGGCTGCCACAAATAGATTTTCCTTATTTAGATAAAGGCAGTATCCAGAACTTATGAAACAAGGGAAGTCTGAGAAAATTCTTCTTCTTTGGTATGTAATGTATGTACATATATATATATATTAGGGATGCACCGGTACCAGGATTGGTATCTGACCGAGACCAAGCTCATTTACTCGTACTGGTTACGACAAACCGATACCAAAGACCGATACCTCACTTGACATACATTGAGCCCTATGATTTCTGCAATGCAAAAATGTGGCCGGAATCCAGGCATGAAAACAGAATTTGGTGTAAAACACGGAATCTGGCAAATGTATTATTTCCTTACAAGAAATTAGCGCTGAACAGCTAACTAAATATTCAGATAGTGTTTAAATATGTATTGTGCTTGTTTTGCGTGACTGTGTTTGAAAGAGTGATGCAGTTGCGTGAACTGAACGCATTGTGCTTGTGAAGCTTTCAGTTCAAGTGTTTGACTGCACGAGGACACCAACACATAAACAAACACCATTTGCGACGATCCGTCAAAATAAAAGTCCCCTTAACTTAAACAAATTGTAATACACTCACATTATACCACACCAACCCCTTGCATTTTTTATAAATTGTCCACAGAGTATATTTTTTACTTGAGTAAACGTTCTAGTAAAATTGTGCTACTTACCATCAAAAATAAAACTTCTGTTATAGGTATCTGTATCAGCGAGCACCAGAAAAAAAAATATCGGTACTCGTACTCGGTCTTTAAAAAATGGTGTAAAAAGTGCATCCCTAATATATATATATATATAAATAAATCCTGAAATAATGAGCTGACCCACTGATTTACAGTTTACAAAGTCACTGTAGCTGACATATCTGAAAATTGACATGGTATAAATCAGATTTTGGTGATTAAGGGGCTTTCAGATGGTATTGTGCATTTTGTGCAACATAAGAAGTTTACACCTTTTTTAAGTAAAGACCTTTGTTATATGAAAATTGCAGAATTGACATTGACTTAATTGGCATTTTGCCCAATTATTTGTCTTTTATTATGTTTATAAAATACTTAACCTTCAGAATCAAAGTAAATGTAATAATGTGGAGCACATGAAGGAATAAATTACTTTCTTTTTAGATACATCTTTTTACAAATAATTCTGATTTTAAATTATATTATTGTCTCTGCAGGTGGACAATGAAGGACAGTCCATGCGTCACAATCATAAAGACGCACCAGAGGAGAGTGCTATATGTCGAGACCATGAAGATGTCTCAGAGGAGAGTGCCATGTTTGAACCTGCTGCCTCCGATTGATCCCTCTTTTCAAATAAAAAACTTAAGTTCAGAATGTTGTTTATACTAGTTCATAATTTTTCATTGTTGTATATGCTGTTTTATTTTATTGTTGTATTTTTTATTCATACAGTTTACCAATTAAAATGTGCAGTGCAAAATATTTCACAAAAATAACCCCAAATGGCTTTTATTATTTGAATATAAAAATGTAAATGAATCTGTATGCTTTAAATGTGAACATTATTTTAAGAGATTAACTCATTGTTCTGTTAAAGTGAATACTTTTTTGTTATTAAAGCATTATTTGTGTATATTTAAAAAAAAGTCTGGATGGCATTATGTTCTCTGGGAACATAAATAGAACTACCTGTTGAAAACATTAAAATAATTATGTTATAACATTATTGTCACTACACATTTTTGAAATTGTTTTGGAGAATGTTAACCTACCTTAAAATAGAATGTTTTGGGAACTAAAATAAAACTACCCGCTGAAAACGTTATAAGAATGTTAAAGTATAACATTCCCAAAATGTTACCACTAAACGTGCTTATAATGTTTTTTAAAAATGTTTTCCTATCATTGAAAAAAACGTTCTTGGAACTAAAATAAAACTACCCGCTGAAAACGTTATAAGAATGTTAAAGCATAACATTCCCAAAATGTTACCACTAAACGTGCTTATAATGTTTTTTAAAAATGTTTTCCTATCATTGAAAAAAACGTTCTTGGAACTAAAATAAAACTACCCGCTGAAAACGTTATAAGAATGTTAAAGTATAACATTCCCAAAATGTTACCACTAAACGTGCTTATAATGTTTTTTAAAAATGTTTTCCTATCATTGAAAAAAACGTTCTTGGAACTAAAATAAAACTACCCGCTAAAAACAGTAATAAAACATTGCTTGGTAATATTCTCAGAACATTTTTAGAATGAAAAAATTCTAGCTGGGGAGGCACTATTTCAGCCACCACAGAACCACCAGATTGAACCGGATACAAAACCTGAGGCGCGTTGTCATTCTGATCCTGAATAATTATTTTTACACTCACGTTGCTGCTAAGAGGAGGTGAGCCTCCGTCTTGCGCTTTTACGCGGAACTGGAAATCTTTAATCTGCTCGAAATCGAAAGATCGCACTGCGTGTATGACTCCACTATCAGCACTGACGGACACTAACGAGGAGACGGGCACTCCGTTAACAGAGGAGTCCTCCAGTATGTAAGAGACGCGAGCATTCTGATTAAAATCTGCGTCACTGGCGCTCACTGTGAAGATGGAAAGACCCGGTGTGTTGTTTTCTTGAACAGAGGACTCATAAGAGCTTTTCTCAAAGACTGGCTTGTTATCATTCACATCTGATATCTGTAAGGCAAGAGTGAAGCTGCTGGAGAGAGAGGGCACGCCCTCATCAGTGCACGTCACACTTATGTTAAAGTCAGCCTCTCTCTCTCGATCTAAATCACCGTCTGTTACCAAACTGAAAAAATTATTTGTTGTTGGTTTTAATGTAAAGGGGACATTATCAATAATAGAGCACTGGACTTTTCCATTCTCTCCAGAATCGGAGTCCTGGGCATTCAGCATAGTCACTACGGTACCTACTTTTGAGTCTTCGGAAATAGGACCTGGTTTCGTCATTATATTAATAACTGGTTTGTTGTCATTTACATCAATGACATCAACAATAACTTTGCAAGTATCGGAATGATGTCCGAGGTCTCTCGCTTGAACATCAATCTGATAATTCTTTACTCGTTCGTAGTCAATATCGCCTGATAACTTTAACACTCCCTCTATTTTTTCAATGTCAAAGATATTAGTGGCGCTACCTGGAGATTTGTGAATATAAAATTCAACTTTACCGTTTTGACCTTGGTCAGCATCAGATGCTTTAACTGTTGTTAAAATGGTCCCTTTTGGGGAATTTTCTGGTATGTTGATTTTATAAACAGGTAAAAAGCAAACTGGCGCGTTATCGTTTGCGTCCTGAACAGTAATTATTATCGACATTGTGCCGGACATCCGTGGGTCTCCTCCGTCCACAGCAGTAAGTAAAAGCGAAATATGTTCTTGTTTCTCTCGGTCGAGAGGTTTTTGCAGAATAATTTCAACATTTTTAGAACCATCCGGCATTTCTTCTGTTTTTAAAACAAAATTATCAACGGGAAGTAGGGAATAGCGCTGCACGCCGTTAATACCAACATCATTATCAACGGCTCTCTCTAAAACAAATTTAGATCCAGTTGGAGACAATTCGTTGATATTAAATATTGTTTCTGTAGCGGAAAACATCGGCGCATTGTCATTTACGTCTACAATTTCAATTGAAACACTATAAAACTCAACTGGATTTTCCAGAGTCATCTGTAAATGTAAAGCACAAGGCGTTGTCTGTCCGCATAGCTCCTCTCGGTCTATTCTCTCTTTGATAAGGAGGACTCCTCTGTCTTTATTCAGCTCGATGTATTCAGCGCTGTCTCCTGTATAAATACGAGCTTTACCAGATTTCAGTCTCTTTAAATCTAAACCCAAATCCTGCGCTATGTTACCGACTAAAGAGCCTTTCGCCATTTCCTCAGGAATGGAGTAACTCATCTGCCCGAGAGCTGAACCGAGAGCGAGAAACCAAATAAACAGCAGTACTTGCCGCGCCATTGTTCTGTTCGACATCTCCACGAGACGAGAAAAAAACATTCAGTCCATAGAATATCAGTAAAAAAGATCAAATAATTACATACATCCAACTGATAAAACAAAACCCGTTTATTATTATATAAAAAAAACAAGATCAACTGTATGTTCTCTGTCCTCTTTTGACTGTGTGATCAGCTTTCGTCTTTCTTATAATGAGGAGATGATGGGGGTTGAACTGGTGCAAATATGCTCCCTAAAACGTGAAACACTGATCAACAGCGGCACTCTGAGTTCAGTTAGATGTACTAAAAACATATTCCCTTTTGTACCATTGTAACATTTTTTATAAAAAAATAAAAATACTTCCCTCCCGGACATCAATGACAATGACATATCATGACTTAAAAATGACTACTGTAAAAATACAAAATAAACGAGACTTGCTCAGACCTCATTGTACTTGTTAAAATAGATGAGAGACTAAGAGGACGTAAAAGATAACGATGTTATGCTTTATCAAACAGAGATAAGGCAAAAATGTCGGTAGAAGAAAAGATGACTAAATTCAGGACCACGGCCAGCGACACTACCTAAAGTGCTGAAATACTAGAACAGATGAAAAAGCACAAACACACTTAAGAACAAATACTAGTCAAGTTGTGGGTGGAAGAATATACAACGTGTTTAAAGTTGATGATAAATGCATTGAATTTTAAAAGAGCGACGATTAAAATGACACCGATGACAATTTTCAGCTTGTTTCCCATGAGCCAAGAACTGCGGTCTTTTATTTGTATAACGAACATACAAACTTTTAATTCTGAATGAAGAAAACAGTTCAGCGATTTTAACAAATATTAATTTATAAAGCACTTGATGAATTGTATATTGTTACGCAGATAAATTTTTTTTTCAACAAGAACTAAAATATCGAAACCAAGAAAAATTTGCCATTAAACGCTAAATTATGAGACAAATTGAGAGGACACAGTGTAGGTAAACCTAGGACCTTAAAAGAAAATAAAGGAGAATTTAACACAACACCATCCAATTGTTCTCTTTACTGAAATTACAGCCACGATATGGAAACCATGTCCACGATGCTTGCGGGTACCAACAACAGGATTCAAAAACATATTAATTTAGTTGGCTTCAAAAATTAAGTAAATGCATAATTTCTTACCTGATCATCAGGATTCTCAACCAGTTTCTCTCTCTGAGCGTGCGTGCGTGTCTGTGTTCCGCAGTTGTCCAGACTAATGATGCTCTCACTGCAAGGTCTGACAAACTTCAGATCACTCTTTCTGGAATCAGTGGTTCGGCAATTATCATAATTGTACACGTGCTGTAATGTTCCTGTGCCCCCTACATCTGCGTAAAGGGGCGGATAATACGGAATAACTGGAAGATTCGCTCCAGATTTGTAAAACATCCTCTCGCGTCTCCATCTGTAGCATTTGACTGACAGTATGGCGATGATGGACACGATAAAGAGAAACGAAACTACAGCCAGAGCCAAGACTAGATAAAAAGTCAGGTTGTCGTTGTATTCCTTGTCGTGCGTAAAGTCAGTGAACTCCGAGAGCACTTCAGGGAAGCTGTCCGCCAGCGCCACGTTAACATTGACTGTAGCTGAACGAGAGGGCTGTCCGTTGTCCTCCACAACAACAGTGAGTCTTTGTTTCACAGCATCTTTATCTGTCACCTGGCGCACAGTTCTTATTTCTCCATTCTGTAAGCCCACTTCAAACAGCGCCCTGTCTGTGGCTTTCTGCAGTTTATATGAGAGCCAGGCATTCTGTCCTGAGTCCACATCAACAGCGACCACTTTAGTGACCAGATAACCAACATCTGCCGAACGAGGCACTATTTCAGCCACCACAGAACCACCAGACTGGACCGGATACAGAACCTGAGGCGCGTTGTCATTCTGGTCCTGAATAATTATCGTCATTGACACGTTGCTGCTGAGTGGAGGAGATCCTCCATCTTGGGTTTTTATAACGAGATTTAGCTGTTTAATCTGCTCATAATCAAATGAACGCACTGCCTGTAACAGTCCATTTTCAGAATTTATTGACACGTAGGAAGAAATTGGGGCTCCCACAATGTGTGTATCTAATAAAAAATAGGAAACTCTTGAGTTCTGACTCCAGTCTAAATCTCTCGCTTTCACATTACATATGGAAAATCCTAGAGGATTATTTTCAGGGATGTATGCAGAATAGCTCTTTTGCTCGAAAACTGGCGGGTTATCATTGACGTCGGAAACTTTAAGGCGCAGAGTAGTTGAGCTCGACAGTGCCGGTGAACCAGAATCTGTCGCAATTACAGTTATATTATATTCTGACTGAGTTTCACGGTCAAGAAAGGCATCGGTGATCAAATTATAATAGTTAGAGAGAGATGTTTTAATGTTGATCGGAATGTTTCTATCAATAAAGCACGTAACATGTCCATTTGTACCAGAATCCAAATCTTTAATATTAAGCACAGCGATGGTTGTCCCCGGAAGAGCATCTTCCGACACAGGGCTTGATAGAGACATAAGATTAATTATAGGTGCATTATCATTTACATCAACCACTTCAATTACCAGCTTACTTGTACTCATTAACCCACCTTGGTCTGTTGCTCTGACTCTAATTTCAAAACGTTTGTCTTTTTCAAAATCAACATTCCCTAAAACAGACACTAAACCAGTGTTTTCGTCAACGCTAAAAATATCTCTCCAATGTTCTTTCAAATCGGCGAAGGAAAACATTATATGACCATTTGACCCGCTATCAGCATCGGTAGCATTAACGGTAGTAATGTAAGTGCCCCTCGGTGCATTTTCAATCACAGATGCTCTATAAACCGTTTGGTTGAACTGCGGTGCGTTATCGTTTGCATCCAACACAATGACATCTATATTAACAGAACCAGATCTCTGCGGGTTTCCACCATCAACAGCAATCAGCTTCAGAGACAAATGGGGTTGCGTTTCCCTGTCTAACGCTTTATCAAGGACCATTTCGACAAATCTACTGCCATCGGGATTTGAATGTTGTTTTAAAACAAAGTAATCGTTCCTTGTCAGAACATAATTTTGTAAAGAATTTAATTCTACATCAAGATCAAATGCGCTCTCTAATGCAAAGCTTGAACCAAGATTTGCCGATTCGCTTATTTCAAAATTAATCTTATTTTTCTCGAATACAGGAGAGTTGTCATTTACGTCTATAATTTCAACGGTTACCTGATGTAGTTCAATTGGATTTTCCAGAATAATCTCGAAGCTAAAGCTGCATGGTGTGGTGTCACCGCAAAGCTTCTCTCGGTCTATTCTCTCACTTACGACCAGAATCCCTTTGTCTGTTTTGAGCTCCGCATACTGAGTGCTGTCTCCGGTCACGATACGCGCACGACCAGCTCGAAGTCTTTTCAAATCGAGACCCAGATCTTGCGCTACATTTCCTATAAGCGAACCCTTGGTCAGTTCTTCTGGGATGGAGTAGCGAATTTGAGAGACTGCAAAAGGAAGGCAGCACGAAATAAAAAATAACACTTGCCACTGCGGTCGGAGAAAAAGAGCACGTCCATTTCGTACAAAATTCTGAATAGCCATATTTCAAATGAACCAACAAATCCTACATCCAAAATGCAGTAAGACTTACAAGTTAAACGAACTTTAAATAATAAAAAAGAAACATTAAATGCTTTTATAAGAGACAAAAATACTGCGACTGAAAAAAACGAAGTGAAACTCTCCCCTCTGCGTCAATGAGTGCACTGCCGAGGTGTGGCCAAGGTCTACTGACACGCAGGCTGCAAATATATCCTTTCACTGACGAACAGCGGCACTTAGAGTCAGAAAATTGTATCAACACAATAACAATATTTTAAAATATTTCATTATATCCAAAGAGACAATGTTTAATGCCCACCAATTTCAATTCTTCATTTGCTTACTCGTAACGTTCCAATCATAATTTATTCGATGGGATTTAAGATGAGACAGGAGTTATTTTGTCATATGTTAACGTCTGGTGCTGGCACTCCACAACAAGAAATTAAAAAAATGTATCCTTCGGTAAAAGCCTCACGGGGCTGCAACGAAACGGTGATGAGTATAAGATTTATACATTTAGCTTTTTTTGGGTAAACAGTCTTTTTAGCCGTGAAATTATGAAATTATAACAACTACCTATGCATATAATACCGTTTAAATGCAAAAACAGACATATCCAGAGGCACACTCACCTGTGTAGCCGAATCTGGTTCATCCATGGTGTTATGCTCGTTGAGCATCCGCTGCATCGTGCCTGTTGAATTGGGGTCCACTATCAATACGTTCTGGCTTGCGGGTCTGACAAACTTACAGTCACTCCTTTTTGAATCTGCTGTACCGTAAACGTCGAAATTATACACATGCTGAAGAGTTCCTGTGCCCACAGTGTCCGCGTAACGCGGTGGATAGTAAGGAATAACCGGGAGACTGGACTTGTAAAACGAGCGAGATTGCCTCCACCTGTATATTTTTATAGATATTATGACAACTAAACATGTTATGAAAAGAAATGAAACTGCAGCCAAGGCCAATACCAGATAAAAAGTCAGGTTGTCGTCATATTCTTTGTCGTGCGTAAAGTCAGTGAACTCCGAGAGCACTTCAGGGAAGCTGTCCGCCAGCGCCACGTTAACATTGACTGTAGCTGAACGAGAGGGCTGTCCGTTGTCCTCCACTACAACAGTGAGTCTTTGTTTAACAGCATCTTTATCTGTCACCTGGCGCACAGTTCTTATTTCTCCATTTTGTAAACCCACTTCAAACAGCGCCCTGTCTGTGGCTTTCTGCAATTTATATGAGAGCCAGGCATTCTGTCCAGAGTCCACATCAACAGCGACAACTTTAGTGACCAGATAACCCACATCTGCCGAGCGAGGGACTATTTCAGCCACCACAGAACCACCAGACTGGACCGGATACAGAACCTGAGGCGCGTGGTCATTCTGATCTTGGATGAAAATGTTCACAGTTACATTGCTACAAAGTGGAGGAGATCCGCCATCCTGCGCTTTTATAGTTATTTTTATGTTTTTGATTTGTTCGTAATCAAAAGAGCGCACTGCGTGTACAACACCACTTTCCGCGTCAACAGTAACGTACGTTCCCACAGGAGAACCGATCAGATCACTTTCTTCTAAAATATAAGATATTCGAGCGTTTTGATTTTCGTCTGGGTCATGAGCTTTTATTCGAAGAATGGAAACACCGGGTGAATTATTCTCTAGCAAGAATGATTTATAAACACTGTCCTGAAAAACTGGAGGATTATCATTTACATCAGTTACTTTTAGATGTAATGTTTTTCGGCTTATTAAAGGAGGCCGCCCGGAGTCAGAGGCGGAGACAGTGATGTTGTACTCTGGAACCTTTTCACGATCTAAAATAACATTTGTGACTAATGAGTAATAATTTCTTAAAGTTGATTTTATTTTAAAACCTTCAGATCCTACGATAAAACAGCTGACTTTGCCATTATCATCAGTGTCTGAATCCTTAACATTAATAATTGCGATTGTGGTGTCGGGTGGGGCATCTTCGGACACCGTGCTTGAAAAAGACATTATATTGATGACAGGTGCATTGTCATTTACATCAATGATTTCTAATACAATTTTACTCGAATCAGTCAAACCACCCTGATCCCGAGCCTCGACTGTAAGTTCAAATTTAATGTCTTTTTCATGATCAATTGCCCCGACAACAGAAACGACCCCAGTGTCGCGGTCAATATCGAATTGTTGCGCAATAGTTCCTTTTTGCATATAGAAATTGTAGGTTACTCGCCCATACGAACCTGCGTCTGCATCGGTGGCATTAACAGTAGTAATGTACGTTCCCCTCGGTGCATTTTCCAAGATGGATGCTTTATAAGTTGACTGGTTAAACTGCGGCGCGTTGTCATTAGCATCTAACACTGTAACATCTATATTAACAGAACCAGACCTCTGCGGGTTTCCACCATCTACAGCTATTAACTTAAGATATAAATGAGGATGCTCTTCTCTGTCTAACGCTTTCTGTAAAACCATCTCTGCGTATTTACTTCCGTCTGGATTTGAATGTTGCTTTAAAGCAAAATGTTTATTTTGCGATAAAATGTAATTCTGCAGCGAGTTCAGCCCTACATCGTGATCATCTGCTCTCTCCAGCAAAAAGCGCGAGCCCAGGGCTGCGGATTCACTAATCTCAAATTTTAACTCTTTGTTCTGAAACGACGGCGCATGATCATTTTCATCCAAAATTTCAATAGTTACCGGGTGCAGTTCCATTGGATTCTCTAGAATTATCTCAAAGCTGAAGCTGCATGGTGTGGTGTCACCACAAAGCTGCTCTCGGTCTATTCTCTCTCTCACGACCAGAATCCCTTTGTCTGTTTTAAGATCTGCGTACTGAGTGCTGTCTCCGGTCACGATACGCGCTCGACCCGCTCGAAGCCTTTTTAAATCAAGCCCCAGATCTTGTGCTACATTACCAATGAGTGAGCCCTTCTTCATCTCCTCTGGAATCGAATATCGAATATGTCCGTTTGCAGTGCAACAATAAAAAGACATAAATATTGATAACTGCCACAGCTTTTTCCATCGCAAGGAACGATGCGATTCTGTCATCCAACAGGGCCGTTGCATCATAACAAAAAGGTTAACAAACAGTTAATCCAATCAACTATGTTCGTTTGTCTTGTAGTCCAGTATACTGTGGGGAATAATAATAATATAATTCAGAATGCACGGAAAACCTTGGTGCCTCTCGGAAACAGCTCTGAATAAAAACGGCTAGCCAGCTTCTCTGCCATCCACTACACCACAAGAGAACAAGGAGGGGTTTTACAATGCTGAATAACACAACATAAATGTTTCATTGATCAACAGCGGCCCTTGCTGTTCAGAGTATGTCTAAGCAAAGGTCTTCAACGAGCTATTTAGAGAAGAGTATTGAAATCTCTCATAAATGCAAGAACGGCTTTAGATACCATCTACATTAGGCCTATGTATATTTTTTATGAGCTTAAGTATTATTGTTACCTGGGATATATCCGGTCAAACAAATGATTAGTAAAATATAAATAAAATAGGCGAAACATAAAATTATCTAAGCAATTTACTGAAATTATGTAAACATATTCTAATATGTGGTCATATAAACGCCGTAATTATAAAAATTCTGCAAAGTTGTATTCTAATGCCTTTCTATTTATAATAAGCGCAGTGTGTATGTGTTTAATAGACAGAGAACACACGGGTTTAAAGAACACTTATACTGTCTGACATGCAGAACGCCTCTGTCTTAATGAAAGTGAGGATAGACACATATTTTCATACTAATTCTTACAAAATAGCCAACTCTTAAAAGAAATAAGGGAGAGACCCTGATACTCACATGGGCACCCACAAATTAACGACCAAAAATTGAAACACTAACAGGATCTGGCAGCAAAAAAAAATATTATATAGAACAAAATCAAACACTTGTGTGATTTTAACCTTACCTAACTTTAATATATGAATATACATTTTGATAAGGTTAATCTAAAATTATTTATATATTAACCTAAATAAAAAAAATCATGTTTATTATTGCTAGTGTAAAATAATTTCAGAAGACGCACCAATGTAATCACAGTTTAAAACGTAACAAATAATAGATCATGTCAAAACGTACAGTTAGAAAATAATTATCTAATTGATTCAATAAGACTGAATCTGTTGATTTAAAAGGTTATTATTTACGTTGCATACAGAGCACAAACATTAGAAATAACAGAGGCCAGTGACTTCAGCACCATGGACAGCGTTGCAACACAACCCGTTCAAAGACCTCTTTCAAATATTAAAGCTTGCAGGCTAAATTATGCATCCGATTTTTTAAATGGTCAAGATGCTTAGAACAATGTAAAATATTAAATGACTACAAACTCACCAGTGTGCTGCCTGGTTCAGAGCAATCGGAAGTTCGCATCTCCTTTGGAAGACTTTCGGTTCCACTTGCTGCAACACTTATGAGACTTTGACTGACGGGACCAAAATATTTAATATCACTTTTCCTGGAGTCATTGGTTCGGTAGATTTCGTAATTATGCACTTGCTGCAGAGTTCCAGAGCCAAGGGAGTCTGCGTAACGCGGTGGATAGTAAGGAATAACCGGAAGATTGGATTTACAATACAAACGAGATTGCCTCCATCTGTAGATTTTGACAGATATTATCACAACTAAACATGTTACGAAAAGAAATGAAACTGCAGCCAAAGCCAAGACTAGATAAAATGTTAGATTGTCGTTGTATTCCTTATCGTGCGTAAAGTCAGTGAACTCAGAGAGCACTTCAGGGAAGCTGTCCGCCAGCGCCACGTTAACATTGACTGTAGCTGTACGAGAGGGCTGTCCGTTGTCCTCCACTACAACAGTGAGTCTTTGTTTCACAGCATCTTTATCTGTCACCTGACGCACAGTTCTTATTTCTCCATTTTGTAAGCCCACTTCAAACAGCGCCCTGTCTGTGGCTTTCTGCAGTTTATATGAGAGCCAGGCATTCTGTCCAGAGTCCACATCAACAGCGACCACTTTAGTGACCAGATAACCCACATCTGCCGAACGAGGCACTATTTCAGAAACCACAAAACCACCAGACTGAACCGGATACAGAACCTGTGGCGCGTTGTCATTTTTGTCTTGAACAGAGACAAAAACAGTAGCATTGGAACCGAGAGGCGGAGACCCTGCATCCTGGGCTCTAACATGTATTTTAAACGCTTTCATCTGTTCATAATCGAATGATTGAACGGCGTGGATAATTCCATTGTCTGCGTTAACAGAGAAGAATGTCGAAGCAGGAGAACCATTTATGTTGGTGTCTATAAGATAATATGAGATGCGCGCGTTTTGTCCTGCGTCAGGGTCAGTTGCTTGAAGAGTCAATAAAGAAACGCCTGGAGAGTTATTCTCTAATATATATGTTTTATATTCTCTCTGACTAAAGACTGGCGCATTATCGTTAATATCAGTAATGTTCAGAGAAATTGTTTTTTTACTGAACAATGAAGGAGAGCCTTCGTCTGATGCAACCAACGTCAGGTTAAAACTGGAAAGTTTTTCTCGGTCTAATGGCGCATCGGTTACCAACGTGTAGTATTTTCGCGGCGATGGCTTAATTGCAAAAGGAGAATTTTGTTCTAAACTTAAACGGACCTTTCCGTTTTTACCGGAGTCCAAATCCTGGACGCTCATCAAAGCCACAACTGTGCCAGCAGGAGAATCCTCTTGGATTTTACCGGAAAATGACGTCATAGATATAATCGGACTATTATCGTTTGCGTCTAAAACATCTATAAACAGCTTACTAGCACCCGCGAGACCACCAGGGTCTTTGGCTTGAAGGTTAATTTCATAATGCTGAATCGATTCAAAATCTAGATATCCTATAAGGTTTATTTCACCAGTATGCGCATTAATTTGGAAAAGGTGCGCTACGTCCTCACCTATATGAGTAAATGAATAAGTTACATTGCCATTATAACCTTCATCTGCATCAGAAGCACTTACTTTAGTTATCATTGTCCGTTTTGCAGCGTTCTCAGCTACACTTGCTTTATACATCGAATCTGTAAAAATCGGTCCATTGTCGTTGGCATCGAGAACCATGACGTGTACTTTAACGGTTCCAGACCGTGGCAGATCTCCGCCATCAACAGCCGTTAATACAAGTGAATGTTCGCTCTGTTTCTCTCGGTCCAGAACGGATTGTAACACAATTTCTGCATACTTGCTGCCGTCTGGACGAACGTGCTGCTTTAAAGCAAAATTATCAGTAGGTTTCAGACTATAGCTCTGAAGGGAATTAAGACCAACGTCAGGATCCGCTGCCGTATCTAACAAGAACACAGTGCCAATCGGTGTGGACTCGCTAATCTCCAGAGTGATTTCTTTCTTTGAAAAAACAGGTGCATGGTCATTGATGTCTTGAATCTCAATTGTTACAGAGAAAAATTCAAGAGGGTTTTCAAGCAAAATCTCGAGGCCGAAACTACACGGGGATTTTTGACCACAGAGCTGCTCTCTGTCTATTCTGTCTTTTACCACTAAGTGTCCTTTGTTGCGATTCAGCTCGACATATTGCTTACTATCATCAATAACGAGGCGCGCCCGACCAGACACCAACCTTTTTACATCCAAACCGAGATCTTTCGCCACATCTCCGACAAACAATCCAGGTCTCATCTCCTCTGGAATCGTGTAACGAATCTGTCCGCTCACATTGTTCAGCAAACAAAAAAGAAACATGAAAAATCCTGCTTGCCATTTTAGATATCGTCCCAAATGAACTCCTTTGTTATTCCTCATCCTGCGAATGTAGTACTGCAAGCAAAATGCATCCATATACTCTCTCAAGCTTTCAAACGCACTCTTTAAATTAATCTTCTTTCAGAATTTCAAAGAGCCTTTCCTTAGCAGAAACAATAGTGCGTCGCCTTTCTCCCTATCCTCTATGACGCAATGCGATCTACAATCAGTGCTTTGCTCACTATCGTCTCTCTGGGCAACAGCACCTCTTACAGTCATTAAGAAGCACAACACCGGCGCTGGACTGACCGCCAGCAGGGCAGACAATCGTTGAGACTGCAATGCGCTTCTATAGAATCTTGCGCACAGAACTTAAAGTACGTGCCTGACATCAACTCAACAGTAATACTTACACAATAAAAAATCGTAATGCAGATAAGCTTTGTCCGGGAACTAACAACATCAAAAATAGATAAAATCGAAAAAGTGTTAAACCAACAAAACCCATTGACAATGTGTTAAAAAAAAATCAGTCATTTTCGTTATTTACTATGTAAAGAACATTGTGTAAAAATATAACCTTGATATCGTTAAGATTATGAGCCTGTTGTTTTCAGACTGGGTCACATATATCTTACTTAAATATTTATACAGACATCGCTTTTTCATTAAAATGAAGGGAAAAAAGAGCCTGTGAGATCCAGTCAGGGCTGCGTTTCCCGACAACGGTGTCTCTTGCGTACTACGAAGAGTCAAAAGGTACACCTTAACCACAGGCCTACGCATTTTCTACGTGTGTTCCCTTAACTTTTCCTTTGGAGATTACTTTCCTACGTGCCACGTTGACAGGTGCTGTCCATGACAGTGGAGCTGAATAAATGGATATCGACACTTTGACGATCAAATTATCCACGCATGCACTGTTTCACTGCGTTTTTTAATGATAGCAGTGTTCTTTAATAAAAGACGCACTTAAAATTGCATTTACTAGGGCTCATCGAATCTCATAAAAAACATCCAAAATGCAAACTTGTTCGGCCCCCGGGATAGTTTATTTAAATTTGAAATGCTAAAACGAAACCAAAATGT
This sequence comes from Triplophysa bombifrons, assembly GCA_029783895.1. NCBI lineage: Eukaryota > Metazoa > Chordata > Actinopteri > Cypriniformes > Nemacheilidae > Triplophysa > Triplophysa bombifrons. The sequence goes on from CM056464.1 coordinate 1,031,779, forward strand.
ATCATGCCTCAACCTGCCACTCTCTCACCTGGTCTTTGAAAGAGACATTTAAATCAGGGGTTCCCGAATTCTGGGTCATAAGGAGGTAGCGTGCAAAGTCACCTGGCTGTTGCCGTGCATTAAAAAAGTTTATTCCAGTAATAAATTCACACGATTATGCTTGGACACTGGATGTGTAAGTGGTGCGTTTACAGCGTGAAACATGTATCTTGTGGCCGCGTTTATTAAAACATTAAAATAAAATCAACATAGTAAATCAAACTTAAAATATCAAGGGGAATAATATAGACAAGTATACCATGCCATATTATGATATATTGCCATTTAAACTTATTCATTCATGACAAGAAAAAGTAACGGGAGTGAATGTGTGTTTCTCCCTATTTTCTAAAATAAAATTCATGTTTTCCTGAAAGAATTAGATTAGCAGCACTTAAGCTGGTGCAGAGTCAAGCACATTGCGGTGAGACTGTATTATTCATAGTGTGTGTGTGTTGCACAGCGCTTGATGCATCTGTATGCTGAAAAACTAGGCCAGAATCCAGCCTTCAGCATAATGACACACTGCAAAGAGACCTATAAAGGCAGACACACTCAATACCAATGCAGTAAGATAATACACTGTTTGTGAACCACCACAAGATGGAGCACTCCACATATTCAAAGCTTCAGATGTTGCAGTGCACAGAGACAAACAGAGCCCATCATGTGGACATTGGATCTCTCTGCCACTGAAGGCACACAGCAGAGGTAATAATGAAGAAAATGATTGAGTGAGATAGGAAGGAAAGAGAAAAAAAACATAATAAAGCTTTTATTTCTCTGTACCACCATATACATGAGAGGAACAGAAAGAGACATAATAGAATAAAACTTTTATCTCTTCTTCGCCATGTACATGATCAGTAAAGCGATTGAACACTAAAGACATGTTTCTCATCAGTATGAAAACTGGTGATGTAAATGTTGAAAAAATTTTGTGCAGAAAAATTGTGCTTAAACAGTACATGCATTTCTTCTTCTTCTTAAAAAAAAATGCATTTATTTAAAATTGGTTGGGAGAACATGAACAGGGCTGTAATGGTAAAGGGCAATTTCTTCCAAACATAATAAAAATGAGTAATAGTACTAAAATATGATAAATAATAAATTATTATAATAAAATAATGAGCATGTCTATCCAAACGTGACTGGTGTGTGAACTATCTCATTTCTGTAGTCTGACATAGAGTTTATATAGAGAAAGCAGTAAATGACATTTTTCTTACCTTAAGAGGGGATCAGACAGATTCCATCAGAGGGTGAAGGGGCAGGTCATGGAAGGGAATAAAAATAATAATTATTAACAAATAAACTATTATATTATTAAATTCTTAGATAATAAAATATTCTCTAAATATATATTCTCTAAATAAAAGCAAGGACAAAGAGTCCACCCAAGACCTCTCCCAGATATGGCTCTTGGCACAGATCATAACTGGGACTACAATAAAATCATATCACATATCTATAAAACAAGTCAGATGATTTAAAGTTTACTTTTTTGAATTTTAAAGTTAAATACATGAATCACAGCTAGACCAGCTGCAAACTGCCAACCAAACGTCAAGGGAGTTGAGTCCTAACAAGCAGGCCAATGAAGCCTATGTCCTCTACATCATTCATAGAAGCAGGCATCCGTGTTCAAACACGACAAACAAGACATTCTTCAATGAAGCCTGTGAAGAGAAATCTCTCAGTAAAGCCCTTAAAAATAAATTTACTGATGGCCTCGTGCACAAATCCACTAGTCAATCATACTGGATGACAGCAACATGGGATTTCTCATGTGATCTAATACAATGGTTCATTTAAAAAAAAAAATCATCTCTCTTAGACACACACACACCATCTCAGAGTGGAAAACAAAATCATGTGTATTCTAAAGCAACTATTTAAAAACAAAATGCGATCTTACAAACCTGCATATGCAATTGGCACACAACCAGTAACAGAAATATACTAGTTTTGGAATACAGCCTATAAAAAATCAGATCGATTATTGTAAGAAGCGCTTAACGCTATTCAGAGTCAAAGAAGAATCTGCAACCAAAAAAAATCACCTTTTCCTCAGAATGAAACACACATTTGTTTGTTGCATTAAAGTGGTGAAATTAGTATTTGATGCTGTTTAATAACCTTGTTTGACCTCATGATCCCAAGACAAGTTGACAGTGCGAGTTAAAATCATCTAAAGGTCTTTAATACTTTGGTTGTGAGAGTGCTAGGATTCACAAGAAGACTGCACACTCATGCATAAGACTGCACACTCATGCATATGCACGGACACAATTTTGAGAACAAACAAACATTTGACTGCTCAATCAAACTATCATGACCTGAGACAAGGTGTTTGTATTTATGACAACTATTACATACAGTCTTTAAAACCAGACTATTATCTATAAGCATGGACTCTAAGGGTCTGAGTATGAGAAACTTAATACTGTACCGATTTTGACAGTTCTCTAAACTTTCAATATGCATATAAGAACCGCAAAAAACAGCAACAGTAAACAAACTTTAAATGTAAGAGGCACTAATAAAACACTTAATATATATTAGCATTGTTCATCTATGACATTACATAAATGACATATAAAGATATGCAGACATAATTATTTGTATGTACTTATCAGATTTTAAAATATATATTTAGTAGCAAAATGCACATATAGCGCAGAGTGTTAAATGAGATATACCTATAAGGAAGGGAATAGTAATATCTACAAATAAAATTAAAGCGCTAGGCTCCAGAGAGACAGATGAGCAGATGAAATCATAATAAAATCAGTTCATACGAAGATTCAACACCCTCCATCATCATTTAAAGACAGGGTCGGAGAAAGAGAATAGAGACAAGATGAATCTCGCTGCAGTCCAAATAAAGCTTAAACATCAGAATAAATCAGAAATGATGCCTTTTGCACGACCAATCATAAGTTTAATGGAGGTTGACATACAATAAACATTGTACATATTTGAAAAAAGATGCAATTATTAAACAATGTGATCACATGTCAGATACATTTCACATGCAAAATTACAAGATCAACGTATTTTCACCATACAAAGGAATTCTAGCACTAGTACATTATCACAACGAGAGTGTATAATCAGTAAAAACAGGTAAACACATCCTATATACAGAAAGAAGGCTTTGCTGTCAGACCTTTGATACTGATTTACATGGTTTGAGTCATCAGTTACAATTTGTGCCACACTGAAAGCTTTCCACATCTTGTCCTATAGCCCCCGATCGCAGCGTCTTTCTCTCCATGTCAAAATCAACGAAGCCAGAGCCAAAGTCTCCTTTCCAAGAGCCGCTGGTTAAAAACCAGTTCAATTCATCATCCTTCCGCACAGTGTTAAAGCCACTTGTATCAAAGTAGCCTGGAGGTCCACAGGTAGGAGGGAAGACAGGTAAGTAAGCAGGAGAACGATAAACGTGTCTGTATTTACATAATACCATATAGAGAACTGCGCTGATGAGCACAAGACAAAAGCTGGAAACAACCACTAGAGCTATTATTAAATACACTGTAATGTCACTGAGCACATGGGACTCATCCGTGCCATGGGCAGAGAGCTGGTCGATGACACTCATGGCCTCTTCAATGGCGATATTGACCGTTGCAGTGGTTGAGAGCGCTTCAGGCCCATTATCAGTCACAGAGACCAGCAAGGTGTGTTTGGTGTCATCGTCTTTTACAAATGGCCTCACCTCCTGATTTACCCACAATGTAGACCAATAGAAAACAAAAAAGGCTGTGTGGCGCCCACATTTTCATAAGAGAGCCACGCGTTGTGCCCTGCGTCCGCATCAACAGCTATCACTTTGGTCACCAGGTATCCTGCTGGAGCCGTCTGGGCCACCAAGTCATTCGCAGTTTGTCCTTTCAATTCAACTGGGTAAAGAACAACTGGAGCGTTGTCATTCTGGTCACAAATAAAAACCCAGAAGGTACAGTTGCTCCCGTGTCATCACCTGAAAGTCGAAATGAGTGAATGTTTCATAATCAAAGGAGCGTGCAGAGAAGACCTCTCCGGTTTCGGTGTTGATAGACAGGTAGGCGGTCACATCTTCTGAGAGAGAATAGAAGAGTTTTGCATTCTTCCCCTAATCTGCATCATCGGCTTTAACTCTCACAAGCAATATTCCCACAGGCTGATTCTCAGCCACATGGACCCTGTATTGGCTGTGTCTAAAAACAGGAGAGTTATCATTAATGTCTGTGACCATTATGGCCACTGTTTTATTGCTGAATAACGGGGGTGTGCCAGCATCCACAGCACTTATGGTTATGTTATAGTGATAACACTTCTCCCTGTCTAAATATCCATCAGTTACAAGCATGAAATCATTTTTAACCTGCGAGACAAGTTTAAATGGCACATCATCGGATACAGAACATGTGACCCGGCCATTGGTGCCCTCATCAAGGTCATAAACAAGAAGCAAAGCTACCATGGTTCCAGGTGAAGTGTCCTCTGGTACAGAAGCATAGTTTGATTTAATTACTATTACAGGAGCATTGTCGTTCTCATAATTGACATGTATCATAAGTTTACAGCGAGACGACAGTCCCCCGCCATCTTTGGCCTGCACATCCAGCTCATGAGAAGTGGCATCTTCGTAATCCAACACACCCGTGAGCCTCACCTCGCCGGTCACAGGGTCAATACGCACGAGGCCTCTCGTTTTATCCGTCACGTGACTGAAAGCATAACTAACATCCCCATAAATCCCGTTGTCTAAATCTATTGCATTTAATTTGATCAACACGCTGCCTAGAGCAGAGTTTTCATGTGCGCTGACTGTATACACACTTCGTTCAAACACAGGAATTTTGTAATTTGCATCTAACACGTGAATATGTATCGACGCCACTCCAGAACGAGATGGCTGGCCGCCATCCACTCTGCTGAGAGTCAGAAAATGATCCGCTCTGCTTTCACGGTCCAAAAGCTTCTTTAAAACCAATTCAGGATAAGCGTTTCTGCCCACCTGTGCGTTCATTTCCAAAGCAAAATAGTCACTGTCACTGATGCTGTAGAGCTGAACAGAATTAGGTGCGATGTCGGGATCATGAGCCCTTTCCAATGGGAAACGTTTTCCTGGGGCCGTTGATTCCAGAAGCTCCAGCTCAATCTGACCATTTTCAAACGCAGGGCTGTTATCGTTGATGTCCTGTACGTGGAGGAGGATGCTGTAGATTTCGAGCGGATCCTCCAGGAGCAGCTGAAACTGCAGGACGCAGGACAGAGACTGTGCACAGAGCTCCTCGCGGTCCATTTTCTCGATCGCCAACAAACAGCCCGTCTCCCACCTAAGCTCCCAAAACTGTTGCGTCCCTTCAGTTACAACACGAGCACGCCGTCTCGTCAGCTCAGCCACATCGATTCCCAAATCTCTCGCCATGTTTCCGATGACAGCACCCGGCTCCATCTCTTCTGGAATTGAATAATGAACTTCACAAAGAGAAAAACGCATGAAAATGTAGCCGAAGCAAAGCTGACACCAGACATGTGCCAGTGTGCATTGCCTTGACAACACAACCATGATGTAAAAGTATTACCAGTTACATTTGATTCTAAATTAAGAGAATAAAATAGAGATTAAAGCGTATTCTGTGCGGATCTTCGTAGGGTTGTTTCGGCTGGAGCAAACGCTGCTATGAGGATGTTCCTGTCAGCTTACATTTTAATATTAATCTCTCTGTCTCTCTCTCGTCACAGCACTCTGCTCCCCCTCCTTCCTCTGCTCTCTGTGTAACACACATGAACTGGGGAATCAGGACACGCAGCATCTATGAGATCATAAGCAGAAGCGCGCCGCCCAGAGACTGAACAATAGGGTTACACACCTGACATACCAGAGAATGTTCATCATGAAAATGCTTTGTTAACGGATATCAAATATAAAAAACAAAATGTATATATTAATTAAAAATAAATAAAAAATTCAACCTGAAGATAATGCTGTCCGTAGCGGCACAAACAAGCTGAAGGACAGCTTTTTTCTTCAGGATATTAGACTGCTAAATATCAAAAACTGATACCCTACACAAGCTCACACTTCTTTTTATCATGCACTGCAGTTTCATGGACTATAATGCATCATGCATTGCACCAAATGACCATCGATTACCAAACTTACATACCTTTATCTGAACTATGTGCACTACATGCTTGATCCATTATACATACACCTTCATTCGTATACCTGCATATTTAATGTGTATGTTCAACGTCTAATGTCTACATCTTGTGTATATTGTGTTTATCTTGTATATTCTATACTGTCCATATGTGTATAATGTATATTGTCTTTTTTGTATACTTTGCACTGTTCGTCTGCACTACATGTTGTCACTTGAGTCTGTAAAGTCATACAGTTGTTTGTCATGCAGTTGTCTCTCCAACTGCATTCTACTTTGTATGGAGTACCAACCCAGTCTCAGGGAAATTTGTGAAATTGTCATGAAAAGTAAATCTATTAATTCTTGTTCATCAACACGAATTTCCTCTTTACTTCATGTCACTCAGCACAACCTCTTTTCGTGTCACCAGCACGACAATTTTTTATTACACAGACAGCTAAAACATACGAATAAGATCGTAGGAAATAGGAATTCATACGAATGAGCCACCTAATAAAATAGGTATGAATTCCCATCAGATTGCTTTGATATATATTTATACATGTGAAAGATATCGTGTAATAAAGTACTTTTGATGTAAAGTCGTGCTGGGTGAAAGGCAAAAATTGAATGCTGACTGACACAAAAAAAGAGGGAAATTCGTGTTGATGAACACAAATGAATAGATCACGGTTTGTGACAATTTCACGAGTCCCCGTGAGACTGTGTTGGGAGTACGCACCAAAGCCTTTCACTCAGCACACGTCGTGATGTGACAATAATAGTGAGTTGAGAGCACAGTTGATCATTTTGAACAGGAAGATCTGTGTCAAGTGTTATCATTGTCTTGTATTGTCCTTTAGGAAATATCTAAGTATGTACAATGTTATTAATATATTAAAAAAATAAGAGTCACAGCCATTTTTCCTGTCCTGAACCATCTGTCACAGAACAAAATTAACTAAATTTACTAAATAACCCAGTTCAAAAGTTTACATAGCTTTAAATATTAAAACTGAACCGTGTTCCCAGGATATTACATGAGCGGTGAATGATTTACCTTTGGAAATAGTTGTGTATACGTCTCTCAACTACCCTCAATGTGAAAAGATGCATTCAAACATTATCAGATGCTGGAAAGCAAAGAATGGGCAGGACTTTGAGGATTTCTCTAAAGAACAGTGGACAATTTACAAACAAGGGACTCACGGACAACTACCACAAAACATAAAAACAGCCCTTGATCACACTGGTAGCATTAAACATTATTAGGAATGAAGCATATGTAAAGTTTTGAACCGAGTTACTTTCCTAAATTCTGTTATTATTCCTGTTGTGGACTATATGAAAACATCTGTTATGACAAAACGTTTGTTGAGATAAATAGCTTGTTCGGGGCAGTCCTAAATAAAAATAAAAATGCAACTGTAACTTCTTAAGAGCTTTACTAAATGATAAAAAAGATCTTTAAACAACCTAAAAACAATATACACTGATCATCCTGTTCAAATTTACATACCTCACATTTAATGTAGTGTGCTGAACAACAGTAAATGTTTGCACCTTTGGTAATAGTTATGCATGAGCCTCCCAACTATCCTCACTGTCAAAAGATAGATCTCAACATCATACAGTCCCTGCTGGTAAGAAGTAAAATACGCAGAGAATGCTGGAAAAGCAAAGAGTGTCTATAACTTAAAACACTGAATCAGAATGACTAAAGAAACTTACAAACAAACATCATGAAATATGAAAACATTAATAGCCAAGATGACATCGCACAGTTTTAGGAATCAAGAGTATATGTATAGTTTTAAAAGGGTTGCGTAAATTCACATATTCTTTGTTTCAATTAGTTTCTATGGCATTTTCCTATTACTTATGGGCAATTTATTTTATGACAATAAATGGTAAGAGCTGAAAAAATCTGCTATGTGAAAAAGGATATTCAGGGCAATACTAAGTAAAAAATGGTATTTTACAGAATTTCTGTGTACAGTTGAAATCAAAAATCTTGAAAATGCTGAACATTTGGGAAAAATTTGAGGGATTTTTGGCAACACGATTCATATAAAGTCAGGTGGGTGCTTTTTCATTAAGTAATGTCTTCCAGAAGCATATAAAATACATATATGTTTCTCAGGAAATTAAATAATAAACAATTTACACCCAAAAGCATTGTATCGTATTGCCTAACCTTGAGCGTCACTGAATGTTTCTATTGTTCCACAAATCTACTATTCGACAATGTTTCTATGTAATCTATTGTTACAGTTGTGTTATTGTCTCCTGATTGTCCTCAATGTAAACAGATGAATCTCAACACCATACAGTTACTGCTGGACATGAGTCAAATATACAGAAATGCTGAAAATCAAAGATTCTTGGGGACCTGGATAATTTTTCTGAAAATCAGTGGAGAGTTTAATGACTCAGGACAAACAAGAAACCATTAAACAACAATAAATAAACATACATTGTCATTGACTGTTCAGGTAACATCATACAGAATTAATAATAAGGGGGATGTAAACTTTTGACCTGGGCTATTTTTAGAACTTATGTTATTATTCTTTTTGTGAACTTTTTGTTAACATTTCTTTAGTAAAATAACTTGTTCAAGGCAGGATTCAATTAAAAATAAATCTTAATTTTCAAAATTCCTCTTATTTTCAACAACTTTTCAGCATTTTTCAGATTCTGCAAGGGGGATGTAAACGTTTGTCTTCCACTGTAAACTTAGAATCACTACAGCTATTCCAGAAGACAAATTAACCGAATTTCATTCATGATCTTGCTCAAAGTAAAAAAGGGGAAAATGTAAATTATCTTAAATAGTTTTGAAACTTGTTTTTGTATTAATTTTTTAATGGTTTTAATTCAATAAACAGACTAAAGTGTAGACTAAACTGCACAAGGTGTGGAGTATTAGCACAGTTGTACACTAATGTCCATCACATTAAAACATTAGTGAAGCCAAAATCACAGGCCTACCTGATTACTGTCATAGACAATAGTTTCTGCATCAAGTCCCTCAAGATCATCCACAGCAGACTTTTTCAGCGTCATGTCAGCAGTCAGTGTACCCTCATTATATGATCTGATGAACTTGAAGTCACTCGTGCGCGAGCCCGTGGTCAGATATGCGTCATAATTGTAAGTGCTGCGCAGAGTTCCCGCGCCCTCCACATCTGCGTAATTTGGAGGGAGATACGCGCTGGGAATGGCTACAGCTCCATCAAACAACAGCCTGGGCTTTCTCCTGCGACAAAATCTCACGGCCAGGATGATGATAATGAAGGTCATAAAGAAAGTGGAAACGGACACCAGCGCGATGATCAGATAAAAAGTGAGTTTGGAGCTGCTCTCGTCATGAGACATGTCTTTCAGTTCTGGAACTTCAGCCAAGTTATCTGATATAAGTAAATACAATGCGCACGTGGCAGAGAGGGAGGGCTGTCCGTTATCTCTCACGGAGACAATAATGTTCTGTTTCATACTGTCAGCTTCAGAAAGGTCTCGCTGTGTCCTGATCTCTCCGCTGTGGACACCGATATTGAAAAGTCCCGGATCACTCGCTTTAATAATGTGATAGGTGAGCCACGCGTTCTGTCCAGAATCCGCGTCCACGGCGATCACCTTGGACACAAGAGAGCCCGCCTGAGCAGCTTTGGGTACCATCTCGGTCATGAAGGAGTTTCCTTCAGGAGATGGGTATAATATCTGAGGGGTGTTGTCATTCTCATCCGATATGAAGACACTCACGGTCACGTTACTGCTCAGAGGAGGAGAACCGTTATCTCTGGCTATTACTAGCACATTAAAACTCTTCAACTGTTCATAATCAAATGACCTCACGGCATGAATGACCCCGGTGTCTCCATTGATTGATAAAAAGGAGGACATTGGTGCCCCACTGACATCAGAAGGTAACAGAGAATAAACTACTGTTCCATTCTGTCTCCAGTCCAGGTCTGTAGCGAATACTGAACAAATAGAGCGGCCTGGTTTGTTATTTTCTTGCACGTGAGCTCTGTAATTATGTTCTTTAAATACAGGTGGATTATCATTCACGTCAGCTACAGTAAAGTAAATATTCTTAGTGGAAGATAAAGGCGGAGAGCCCTCATCAGTAGCAGTAATTGTGATATTATAATCAGACACTAACTCGCGGTCTAATTCACCTGTGGTCACTAGAGAATAGTAATTTTTGATTGACGGAACGAGTTTAAATGGGACGTTTTGTTGAATGGAGCAGCGCACCTGTCCGTTATTCTCAGAGTCTCTGTCCTGAACATTAATGATACCAACCTCTGTACCGGGTGACGCATTCTCGGGAACGGGACTATTCAGAGATTTTATTATTATTATAGGAGCGTTATCATTGGTGTCACTTACATGTATTACAACATTTGCGTAAGATGTTAAACCAGAACCATCCTTAGCAATTATTCGCAACGTAAATGTGGTTTCTTCCTCGAAATCTATTGGCCCTTTTATACTAATGACACCGGTCCTCCTATCAAGAGAAAACAAATGTTTGTATTCCTCCATAACATGACCGAATTCATATGTCACTTCTCCATTTTGTCCCTCGTCAGCATCAGTGGCGCTTACTGTAATCACTACAGTATCTACAGGAGAATTTTCAGGCAGACTGACTTTATAGACGGCCTGACTAAAGACTGGAGCATTATCATTAGCATCCAGCACAGTGACGTGTATGGCTACAGTACCTGATCTCGGTGGAGTACCACCATCAACCGCAGAAAGAATTAAAGTCACCTCTTTCTGCTGCTCACGATCCAATTCTTTATTCAGAATTATTTCGGCATACTTCTCTCCTAGAGAGTTACTCTGCACGGATAACACAAAATATTCATTATTTTCTATAGAATAACTTTGCACAGAATTTTGCCCAATATCATCATCGTTTGCTTCTTCAAGTAAGAAACGTTTGCTTTTATCTGCAGATTCACTGATTTCCAAATTAATCACGTTCTTAGCGAAAATAGGACTATTGTCGTTAACATCTTTAACATGAACACTGACGTGATGTAATTCTAATGGATTTTCCATTACGAGTTCCTGTTTTAAAACACATGAAGCTTTCTTTCCACAAAGCGCCTCTCTGTCGATCCTGTCCGCTACCGTCAGTTCTCCAGTATTCACATTTATGTCAGAATATCGTTTTCTGTTACCTTCGATGTCAATGCGAGCCTTGCGGAATAACAGTCTGTTTACATCGAGCCCAAGATCTTTGGCTATATTTCCAATCACAGATCCGCGCTTCATCTCCTCCGGAACGGAATAGGTGACGTCTCCATTAGCGGTGTGCGCCATGAAGAATACAGCGAGAAAAAGGCAGCTCGCCGTCACCAACAATCCTTTTTGCATAATTTTCCAGCAGATGATCAACCTATCCCAATGTTACTAGCTGTAAAACGAAATGCCTACCGAACAAGGTCTGATTTCGATGTTATAATCAACCAGTAAAAACCTCTGTATAGCCTTGCGTCGCGCATTCAACCAGCGGTAAGACAAATGGGTGGAGAAAATTTAAAGGTACTAGAAACACAGGTACACAGCGACACCATGAGGACTAATCGAGATGATAACACTGAGAAAATTGCTCTGTAACAGATTGCAAATGTGCAATCATCTATTAAATCATCTGATTTAAAGGTAGGAAATTATTTCAGGTGATGAAGCAAAAAAGGGTTTTATGGAACATATCACTAAGTTAGTGTAATATGTCTACACCACAGCAAAACAACTCATAAAAGGTTCAATACAACAAACCGATCTTCTTACAGAAGTGAGCACGTCATAATGCATGAAATAACAGATCAGCACCATGGATAGCGACAAATGAAGTTATATTGCAGGTGAAACAAACTAGACATAGAACGCTTACGTTTCTAAATGTGATTTAAAGTAATTCTCAATTTAAAATAAAGCAATTTAAATATGAAAAAACTACATTTTGACTTCATAATTCAGACGGACGCTTTTAGAATCATTATAGCGTTTAACTTCAATGACCTGAAGATGACAGAACAATAAACTGTTTTCAAAAGCACAGAGATTTAATATTTTAAAATCTTTATGGGAAAAATGGGATTTGTTATGGCCCTAAAGACATCACAAAACACGCACCACCTCGTAGAATATTGCATATTCAGTAAATACCAAGAGAAAGATACAAATATAGGTAACTCAAAGATACACCGTAATTGAATAAAGCACACAAACGCACTAAAGCAAATTAATTAGCAAAAACAGTGAAAGAATTCCCTGTATTTCGCAATAAATTAGTTACGGACTAACAATTTACTTTAACATTTTCCCTTATTGTTGAGTGAGTTGCAGCTGACACAATGCCTTGTAATGACATTATAGGACCCAGAACGAAGAGTTGGAAAAAGAATGAATGGTTTTAGAAAAAAAACTAAAAGGATTTTAGGCCTATACAGTTGTGTAATAGTATGTATTTGCACATACATTCACTTTTAAAGCATTTGCTGGTTTGGATTAATTAAGCCACAAACTACAACCATAAATATCATACCTGAGAATTTTCATTGCAAAGACCGTCCAGTATATTTTCAACGGACTGAGTCTTTTTGAGCGTCATGTCAGCAGTCAGTGTGTTCTCATTATAAGATCTGACGAACTTGAAGTCACTCGTGCGCGAGCCCGTGGTCAGGTATGCGTCATAATTGTACGCGCTGCGGAGAGTTCCCGTGCCCTCCACATCTGCATAATTTGGAGGGAGATATGCGCTGGGAATGGCTACAGCTCCATCAAACAACAATCTGGGCTTTCTCCTGCGACAAAACCTCACGGCCAGAATGATGATGATGAATGTCATGAAGAAAGTGGAAACGGACACCAGCGCGATGATCAGATAAAAAGTGAGTTTGGAGCTGCTCTCGTCATGAGACATGTCTTTCAGTTCTGGAACTTCAGCCAAGTTATCTGATATAAGTAAATATAATGCGCACGTGGCAGAGAGAGAGGGCTGTCCATTATCTTTCACGGAGACAATGAGGTTCTGTTTCATGCTGTCAGATTCAGAAAGGTCTCGCTGTGTCCTGATTTCACCACTGTGAACACCGATAGTGAAAAGTCCCGGATCACTCGCTTTAATAATGTGATAGGTGAGCCACGCGTTCTGTCCAGAATCCGCGTCCACGGCGATCACCTTGGAAACCAGAGAGCCCGCCTGAGCAGCTTTGGGTACCATCTCGGTCATGAAGGATTTTCCATCCAGAGAGGGGTATAATATCTGAGGAGTGTTGTCATTCTCATCCGTTATGAAAACAATCACGGTAACGTTACTGCTCAGAGGAGGAGAACCGTTATCTCTGGATAACACCAGCACTTTAAAACTCTTGAAATGTTCATAATCAAACGACTTCAAAGCATTAATGACCCCAGTATCTCCATTAACAGATAAAAAGGATGAAACTGGTGCGCCATTGACATCAGAAGGTAACAGAGAATAAACTACAGTGCCATTCTGTCTCCAGTCCGGGTCTGTAGCGGATACTCTACAAATAGAGGAACCCGGCTTATTATTTTCTTGCACGTGAGCTCTGTAATTCTGTTCTTCAAACACAGGTGGATTATCATTCACGTCAGCTACAGTAAAGTAAATATTCTTTGATGAAGATAAAGGCGGTGATCCCTCATCAGTAGCAGTAATTGTGATATTATAATCAGACACTAACTCACGGTCTAATTCACCTGTGGTCACTAGAGAATAGTAATTCTTGATTGAAGGAACGAGTTTAAATGGGACGTTTTGCTGAATGGAGCAGCGCACCTGTCCGTTATTCTCAGAGTCTCTGTCCTGCACATTAATGATACCAACCTCTGTACCGGGTGAGGCATTCTCGGGAACGGGACTATTCAGAGATTTTATTAATAACATGGGAGCGTTATCATTCACATCTGATATTTCAATAACAACAGTTGCATATGAGACCATTCCCAGTCCATCCGTGGCTTGAATCGGAAGCTCAAATAATGACTCATCTTCATAGTCAAGAGACCCTGTCAATAAAATCTTTCCATTAGTGGAGTCGAGAGAAAATATTGCCAAATCATTTTCTGAAACGTGCCCAAATTCGTACGTTATTTCTCCATTTTGGCCCTCATCCGCATCGGTAGCGCTCACAGTAACCACTACAGCATCTACAGGAGAATTTTCAGGCAGACTGACTTTATAGACGGCCTGACTAAAGACTGGAGCATTATCATTAGCATCCAGCACAGTGACGTGTATGGCTACAGTACCTGATCTCGGTGGAGTCCCACCATCAACCGCAGTAAGAATCAATGAAACACTCTGTTGTTGCTCACGATCTAATTCTCTCTGAAGGATCAATTCACCATACATTCTCCCCGTTGTTTGAGCAATAACGGCTAACTCAAAATATTCATTCTGCATTAAATTGTAATTTTGAACAGAATTAGTTCCAATATCCGCATCGTGAGCTTCCTCCAGTAAAAAACGAGCCCCCAGGTCGGCCGATTCTCTGATTTCGAGTTTTATAATATCTTTTTTGAAAAGAGGAGAATTATCATTTACATCTTGAACATTGATGTTTATGCGATAAGATTCTAAAGGATTTTCCAGCACGAGCTCCTGTTTTATAACGCATGAAGCTTTCTTCCCACAAAGCGCCTCTCTGTCGATCCTCTCCACTACGGTCAGTTCTCCAGTATTCAGATTAACCTCACAAAATCGTTTTCTGTTACCTTCAGTGTCAATGCGAGCCTTACGAGTCGACAGTTTGTTTACATCGACCCCGAGATCTTTGGCTATATTTCCAATCACAGATCCGCGCTTCATCTCCTCCGGAATAGAGTAGCTAACGTCTCCATTAGCGGAGTGCGCCATATGCGAAACCAAGAGAAAACCCAGAAGCTCAAAAGAAACCGGTAATCCTTTTTTCTCCATTTCAGCTTGATAACGACAAACACGCGTGCCTTAATTGACTTGCTTCGCAGAAAATATTACTAAAAGATTCCCAGAATTGTAAGATCAAGACGCGATAGCTCTCGATCATGTAGGCTACATGACGTGTTACCACACAAAAAAAAAACCGTGATGCAAATGAACCAGCACTGGTAGGTGGGAAAACTATCCTCTCTTTACTTTGCAGGGGCAGAGCGACACCATGAGGCCGAAAACTGACATTTTAAAGTAAATTCTAACACTTCTATATAATTCCCAAGAACATTTTGAAACATTATGTCTTTTTTAAAAATTGCTGATGTTAAAAATTTAATTTTAAAAAGTGCCAAATCAGCGTGCATCTGAAACAGAAAAATAACTTTTGTATAGATATGTATCTGATACTCGCTTTCGATAAAAGCTTTTGATAAAAGCGTCTGATAAATTTATATCCTCACAGTTCTATCAGTACACAATACCACACAACTATACAAATACTGAAACA
The DNA here is from genome assembly GCA_029783895.1 of Triplophysa bombifrons. Taxonomy (NCBI): domain Eukaryota; kingdom Metazoa; phylum Chordata; class Actinopteri; order Cypriniformes; family Nemacheilidae; genus Triplophysa; species Triplophysa bombifrons. The sequence continues at coordinate 1,047,434 of CM056464.1, forward strand.
GAGTCACACTTCTCCAGCACCATGGACAGGAATAACAAATACGTAGATTATCTGAAGTTGTGTTTTCTATTGTAAAACATGCCACCTCATTGTCTCAAAGGCTTGATTTCAAAGCTTCAAGTCTAAAACTCTGAGTCACAAAGTTTTGCCAATCTACGATTAGATCATTGCTGCACGTTTTGATAGCAATTCTTAAAGGTTGCAAGGGCCTGCAAGCCAGTTGTCAGGTTGACACATAAGGACTTGTTTTCATCCAGATAGGGTAGCTGTTTGCTAAGCGTTGGCAGGAAGTTGATATGTTGATACATATTAGATAGGAGACTGTACACTCTAAAAAGTTCTGGGTTGTTTTTGACCCATGCTGGGTATATATTGGACAGAATACACTGCTGGGTTAAATTTGCAATCCCCTGGGATCGAACCCACAACCTGCTCTTACCACTGAGCTACAGGAAAGCTGCAGCAGGGTTGAAATAACTCAGCATGGGTCATTTTAGCCCAGCAGTGTGTTCTTTACAACATTTAACCAGCATGGGTACATAACAACAAGCACTTTACAGTGTATGCTCAAAAACTATGAGGTCCTTAAAATCAACTAACAAATTACAAACTTACAAATTCAAATACATTTTTAGAAGGCTTCTCCTGTAGTAAATTTTTAGTGGTATTTTGTATTTTATTCCAGAACTGCATTACTAAGTGGTTGCTTATTTACACAGCACTTGTGAGGTAATGATAAATTCTTTAAAAACTGCAGACAGCATAAGAGAATATTTCTTAAATGCAAAAAAAACAATTAATATTACTGAAACATAATAAAGTAAAAGATAGTCTTCAAAATACAACCTCATATAACAGGCTCACTAATCCCTGTGTACCATTTATCATTCCTCAGATGCCAGAATAGCAACACATATTAGATTAGAATCTTAAAACACATTTACAGAATCCTCATACATACATGTTTATGTGAGGAATGTCAAAGTTCCTCATTATTTTCTAAAGGAACAATTAGTTACCTATAAAACTTACTCTTGGTTCTTCTATGAATTTAAGGAGTAGTTCACCTTCAAAAATAATCTGTCATCATTACTCACCCTCTTGTCATTTCAAACATGTATGACTTTCTTTCTTCTGTAGAACACAAAAGAAGATATTTTGAAAAATGTTGTTCTGGTGAACAGCGACACTATGAGTTAAGTACACATTTTAGTGTTATTACAGTGTGATTGTTAACCATGGCTCCAGGGACCCACAGCCCTTCACATTTATTTTGACATTTATCATCACTAAATTCAGATTATGGATCTCTATGCTAACGAGTTTATGATTTTAATCAGATGTTCGAAATAAGGGTTTCTATAAAAATAAGCAGTGTTCTGGATTTCCAGGACAGTGATGAATATCTGCATGCAAAATCACAGCATGAAGTGGCTGAACCATGATTTAACATTTAAAGATCTACATTTTAAAAAAGGAAACACAGCACCATCAAGAGACACAAACTGTGCAGCACCCTGGACAGCGACATGTAAAAAGCCAAACACTTATTCTCCCTTTTATCCAAGTGAACTGTGAAGCTTTTCTAAACGTTTAAGTTTAACAGTTCAACACATGTTGTTACTATACCAGACAAACTCATTTAAATATATAAATGAAAGAGTTTTTACGATTTTAAAATACAAGAATTTAACTTAGCCACAAAAGGCAGGGAAATTAATGTATTAAAGCATCAGCAGAGGATATACCAAATAAGAAAAGAAGATAGGTGCTAAAAATTTAAACAAGCTTAATTCAAAAGAAACCAACACAGAGACGAAAGTGAAATTGCGAAAAAACTTTTACAGAGCTTTTCTAAGGGATCTTTCATATTATGTTTAAATCTACATTCAAACTCTTTTAGTATAACGTTTTCTCATTATGGTCATCCTGTAAAACAAACTATATCCTAATAAAGTAATCACAAATAGATTATTTAAAAATATAAATATATTTTATAGATCGAATTAATACAATCTTATGAATTCAGTGTGGGTACGTAAAACGTTTAGAACTATAAAATGATGTAAACGATGACAATGACAATACCCTAAATCAGCACAAATAATTGCGCCTACCTCAGAAAAAAGAATTGTATTTCCATCAAGTCCCTCAAGATCATCCACAGCAGAAGGACTCTTTTTCAGCGTCATGTCAGCAGCTAAAAGGTCCTCATTATAAGATCTTATAAACTTGAAATCACTCGTGCGCGAGCCCGTGGTCAGGTATGCGTCATAATTGTAAGTGCTGCGGAGAGTTCCCGCGCCCTCCACCTCTGCGTAATTTGGAGGGAGATACGCGCTGGGAATGGCTACAGCTCCATCAAACAAAAGTCTGGGCTTTCTCCTGTGACAAAACCTCACGGCCAGGATGATGATGATGAAGGTCATGAAGAAAGTGGAAACGGACACCAGCGCGATGATCAGATAAAAAGTGAGTTTTGAGCTGCTCTCGTCATGAGACATGTCTTTCAGTTCTGGAACTTCAGCCAAGTTATCTGATATAAGTAAATACAATGCGCACGTTGCAGAGAGGGAGGGCTGTCCGTTATCTCTCACAGAGACAATAATGTTCTGTTTCATACTGTCAGATTCAGAAAGGTCTCGCTGTGTCCTGATTTCACCACTGTGAACACCGATAGTGAAAAGTCCAGGATCACTCGCCTTAATAATGTGATAGGTGAGCCACGCGTTCTGTCCCGAATCCGCGTCCACGGCGATCACCTTGGACACCAGAGAGCCCGCCTGAGCAGCTTTGGGTACCATCTCGGTCATGAAGGAGTTTCCATCCGGAGAGGGGTATAATATCTGAGGAGTGTTGTCATTCTCATCCGTTATCAAGACACTCACAGTCACGTTACTACTCAGAGGAGGAGAACCGTTATCTCTGGCTAACACCAGCACTTTAAAACTTTTCAGCTGTTCATAATCAAATGACTTCACGGCATTAATGACGCCGGTGTCTCCATTAATGGATAAAAAGTAGGACATTGGTGCGTCATTGATATCAGAAGGTAACAGAGAATAAACTACAGTTCCATTCTGTCTCCAATCTAGGTCTGTAGCCGATACTGAACAAATAGATGAGCCCGGTTTGTTATTTTCTTTCACGTGAGCTCTGTAATTCTGTTCTTCAAATACAGGTGGATTATCATTCACGTCAGCTATAGTGAAGTAAATATTCTTAGTGGAAGATAAAGGCGGTGATCCCTCATCTGTAGCGGTAATTGTGATATTATAATCAGACACTAACTCGCGGTCTAATTCACCTGTGGTCACGAGAGAATAGTAATTCTTGATTGACGGAACGAGTTTAAATGGGACGTTTTTCTGAATGGAGCAGCGCACCTGTCCGTTATTCTCAGAGTCTCTGTCCTGCACATTAATGATACCAACCTCTGTACCGGGTGACGCATTCTCGGGAACGGGACTATTCAGAGATTTAATTATTATAATTGGAGCATTGTCATTTAAATCTGAAATTTCTATTACCACCATTGAGTAAGACGTTAAACCTGCTGCATCTTTACCTAAAACACGCAACTCATAAATTGATTTCTCCTCGTAATCAACTGATCCAATAACAGTTATCTCTCCTGTTTTACGATTTAATAAAAATATTTTCTTATCTTCATCAGAAACATGGCCTAACGCATATATCACCTCTCCATTTTGTCCCTCGTCAGCATCAGTAGCACTCACAGTAACCACTACAGTATCTACAGGAGAATTTTCAAGCAGACTGACTTTATAGACGGCTTGACTAAAGACTGGAGCATTATCATTAGCATCCAGCACACTGACATGTATGGCTACAGTACCTGATCTCGGTGGAGTCCCACCGTCAACCGCAGTAAGAATTAAAATCACCTCTTTCTCCTGCTCACGGTCCAACTCTTTATTCAGCACCAATTCGCAATATTTCCCACCTAAATCATTCGATTTAACAGATAAAACGAAGTGTTCGTTTTTTCTTAAAGAGTAAAACTGAACTGAATTCGTTCCTATATCCGGGTCGTGCGCTTCCTCCAGTAAGAAACGCTCGCCTCTATGTGCCGACTCCCTGATTTCAATTCTAATAGTATCTTCATCAAAATGTGGATCGTTATCGTTTATATCTTCAATTTGTAAACTGATGTGATGCAATTCTAATGGATTTTCGAGCATGATTTCCTGATTCATAACGCACGCAGCTTTCTTTCCGCAAAGCGCCTCTCTGTCGATCCTGTCCGCTACGATCAATTCTCCAGTATTGAGATTGATTTCAAAGTATCTTTTTCTGTTACCTTCAGTATCAATGCGAGCCTTACGAGATGATAGTTTGTGGACATCAAGCTCGAAATCCCTTGCCATGTTTCCAATAGCAGATCCGCGTTTCATTTCCTCAGGAAAAGAATACCTCACGTCTCCATTAGCGGTGTGCGGCAGAAGCACAAATAATACAAAGCCAAACATCTGAACTGAAATACTGAAGTTGTTCAAATCCATGAAGAAATCCTTTATTCCATTAGAAAGCGGTATGAAAAAGAAATCTACTGTTAGTTTACAGCATGAGACAGAATGCACCCCGTTTTGTGTCGACAAATTTTTATGAAAAAACAAGCTGCAAAGCTTTACGTATGACATCATGAGTAGGGTGGGGAGAACTACAACAGAATGTTCAAAGATTTTACCGGTAAACAGCGACACTATGAGTAAAATTAAGAAACTGCACAAAATTGTGTGTTTAAACAGTTTTTATTCTCCTCCCTGGTTCTGGGGAACCACAGCACTGCACATTTATTATGACACTTGTCTAATTCACTCAGTTCAGATCATGGATCACTATGCCAACAAGCTAATAATTTGAATCATCGATGTTGGAAATAAGGGTTCCTACAACAATAAGCAGTTTTCTGGGTCAGGACAAGGATTAATATCAACTGCGATAACAGCATGAAGTGGCGGAACCAGGATTGATATGTGTGACATAGATGGCATGACATAACACTAAGCGTCAAACTAAACTAACGTTTCTAAAAAGCAGTAAACCCAATAACTAGTGTTTGTATACTTCCCCAATCAAGAGTTAGCAGCGCGAAGATTTACATTTTAAAAAAGGAAACCCAGCATCATCAAGAGACACAGGCTGTGGATATGTAAAAAGCACCTTGGACAGCGACATGTAAAAAACCAAAACAAAATAACTTATTTTAATCTGTAATCCAAGAGAATTAGTAAAGCTTTGCTAAATGATTACCATAGTTATGACCAAATCAGAATGGACAAACTTATTTAAATAGCCCTTTACATGAAAAAATGCGTGTATAATTTAAAATACAAATATTTAACCTAAAAAAAGGTTGAGAAAGAAATGTATTTCAGATCTATATAATTTAAAATGCTCTTTGTTCTTTATACAAATCACAGTAATAAAAACCTACATGAAACAGAGAAAAGATATGGCCCACAAAAACGACCATAGATGCTAAAAGTTCTGCAGTGAACAGCATTGACAGACTAAACAAGCGCGTTTCAGGAGAAACACGTACAGTAACCATATCAGTTCATGTGTAAACCTACCTTCAAACTAGCAAAACTAAAACAGTTATCTAATCGTGCGTTAAATCAAAACTGAAGTAGATTTCCTTGCACAAAACACACGAAGCAAGCAAAACCATGCCACTATGTTTCTGGTAAAAAACCTAACAAGTTCATATATTTGATAACTATTAAAACTCAATCCACAATCTAATGAATCCCACAAAGTAAAGCTAACATGATTTGGCAGTTGTTAATGTCACAAAATTGCAGCAAAAATATTAAATGATAATATAATTATATTATGTATAGGTATGAAGTTAAGAACAGACTAGAATAATAATGCTTCCAAGGGTTTGTTTTGAGAAACCCTCTTTTGTACAAGTTAAATAATTGTCGAGGCATTTGAGGCACCGCCTTTGCAAAAAAACAAGAATAAAAATCTGGACTAAAGCATTGCAAATATTAATTAAGTCCGTTCCTGAAATTTACAAAACTTCAACTGCGTCAACTGGAAAACTTAATCACTACATCATTTTGAGTTGAGAACATCTTGTATATATTATGTTTCAACCCATTGCACTCTTCTGTTAGACTTGACAGATGAAAATAAAATCATAATTTGTGAAAACACCGGAGTTGTAAATTGAAAAAAATTTGCAATTACTGAAAAGTTATTAATGAAATGCGAAAAGTAGAATGATCTTATGATTTCAGTATGGGTTGGAACAGCGATTTAAGGAATGACTTTAAAACTATTTAAACGAGAAAAATAATACTCTTAATCAGCACAAATGTTTGCGCCTACCTCAGAAAAAAGATCTGTATTTCCATCAAGCCCCTCAAGATCATCCACAGCACACTGAGCCTTTTTCAGTGTCATGTCAGCAGTCAGTGTGCCCTCATTATAAGATCTGATGAACTTGAAATCACTTGTGCGCGAGCCCGTGGTCAGGTATGCGTCATAATTGTAAGTGCTGCGGAGAGTTCCCGCGCCGTCCACCTCTGCGTAATTTGGAGGGAGATACGCGCTGGGAATCGCTACAGCTCCATCAAACAACAGTCTGGGCTTTTTCCTGCGACAAAACCTCACAGCCAGGATGATGATGATGATGAAGGTCATGAAGAAAGTGGAAACGGACACCAGCGCGATGATCAGATAAAAAGTGAGTTTGGAGCTGCTCTCGTCATGAGACATGTCTTTAAATTCTGGAATTTCAGCCAAGTTATCTGATATAAGTAAATACAATGCGCATATGGCAGAGAGAGAGGGCTCTCCGTTATCTCTTACAGAGACAATAAGATTTTGTTTCATGCTGTCAGATTCAGAAAGGTCTCGCTGTGTCCTGATCTCACCACTGTGAACACCGATAGTGAAAAGTCCCGGATCACTCGCTTTAATAATGTGATAGGTGAGCCAGGCGTTCTGTCCGGAATCAGCGTCAACGGCGATCACCTTGGATACCAGAGAGCCCGTCTGCGCTGCTTTGGGTACCATCTCGGTCATGAAGGAGTTTCCATCCGGAGAGGGATATAATATCTGAGGGGTGTTGTCATTCTCATCCGATATCAAGACACTCACGGTCACGTTACTACTCAGAGGAGGAGAACCGTTATCTCTGGCTAATACCAGCACTTTAAAACTCTTTAACTGTTCAAAATCAAATGACTTCACGACATGGATGACCCCACTGTCTCCATTAATGGATAAGAAGGAGGAAACCGGTGCGTCATTTACATCAGAAGGTAACAGAGAATAAACTACAGTGCCATTCTGCCTCCAGTCCGGGTCTTCCGCTGATACTGAACCAATAGAGCAGCCCGGTTTGTTATTTTCTTGCACGTGAGCTCTGTAATTCTGTTTTTCAAATACAGGTGGATTATCATTCACGTCAGCTATAGTGAAGTAAATATTTTTTATGAAAGATAAATTTGGAGAGCCCTCATCTGTAGCAGTAATTGTGATATTATAATCAGACACTAACTCGCGGTCTAATTCACCTGTGGTCACTAGAGAATAGTAATTTTTGATTGAAGGAACGAGTTTAAATGGGACGTTCTGCTGAATGGAGCAGCGCACCTGTCCGTTATTCTCAGAGTCTCTGTCCTGCACATTAATGATACCAACCTCTGTACCGGGTGACGCATTCTCGGGAACGGGACTATTCAGAGATTTAATTATTATTATAGGAGCGTTATCATTCACATCTGTTATTTGAACTATCACTCTGGTGTCCGAAGAAAGTCCAGAGCCATCCTTTCCTTCAATAAGCAATTCATGTGTTACCTCCTCTTCATAATCAACCTGGCCTTTCAATTTAATCTCCCCACTATTTTGATTCAAATCAAATAATTCCGTCGCAATTCCAGTTATACGGCTAAACTCGTAAATCACTTTTCCGTTTTGTCCCTCGTCAGCATCAGTAGCACTCACAGTAACCACTACAGTATCTACAGGAGAATTTTCAGGCAGACTGACTTTATAGACGGCCTGACTAAAGACTGGAGCATTATCATTAGCATCCAGCACAGTGACGTGTATGGCTACAGTACCTGATCTCGGTGGTGTCCCACCATCAACCGCAGAAAGAATTAAAGTCACCTCTTTCTGCTGCTCACGATCCAACTCTTTATTCAACACTAACTCAATATTCTTGCCACCATTTGCCTTTGTAGAGACTGATACAATGAAATTGTCATTCTTCTCTATCGAATAACTTTGAACCCCGTTCATTCCAATGTCTGCATCATGAGCCTCATTCACACGAAACCGAGCGCCTTTAACAGCGCTCTCACTTATCTCTAGTTTTATTACGTCTTTAGAAAATGTTGGTGCATTATCGTTAGTATCCTGAATTTGTATTCCAACATTATGTATTTCCAATGGATGTTCTAGAACTAATTCAAAATTAAGGACACAGGACAGTCTCTCTTTACAAAAAGCCTCTCTGTCGATCCTATCCGCTACTGTAAGATCTCCGTTATTCAGATTGATGTCGCAATGTCGCTTTCTGTTACCTTCAGTATCTATACGAGCCTTACGAGAGGACAGTCTGTTCACATCGAGCCCGAGATCCTTTGCTATATTTCCAATCACAGATCCGCGCTTCATCTCCTCCGGAATTGAATATCTCACGTCTCCATGAGCGGTGTGTGCCATGATCATGAAGAACAAAAAGCCAAGCATCGGACCATCAAACCACAAGCTTTGTGAACCCATTAGGTAAATATACATATCAAAACAAAATGCCAGAAAATTTTTTAATCCAGCGGGGGAAAGCTCTAACGCAAAACAAAGAGAGAGGATCGGAGAAAAGGTCGTGTGTACGAGACTAGCTTGTCCAGCCAATACATCACTAACAGGGTGGAGCGAGTAAAATGTTACTGCTGATGATAGTACAGGTGAACAGCGACACTACGAGTAAAAGTAAGAAACTGCAAAACATTCAACGCACTCACTGTGTTATTACCCGGTATGGTTAGTTGAAATTTAGTGAGAAAACTCCGTTTCCTCACGGTTTCAGCGGAAGCCGTTGCTTTTACATACACTAAAGAACCCAAACATCACTTACCTCTGCTTGTTCAAAGTCATTGAAAGCAACATAAAAATCATATCTAACGCAAATTTACAGTCCACTGATAGTACAAAAATGCCATGCAAACCAATACTTTGTGTGCTAGACAAGGATTATAGAAATGTGTAGCCTAAATGAAAAAAACACACAAGATTTAAATAATAATTATGAACTTGCTTGATTGATGAGCACTGAAAATCAGTATCCATTTATAATGCAACAAACTTCAAGACATCCTGCAAAAACCATGACTTTGCAAAATACACACTATTATTGTTTTAATTAGTATATTTATTTATTGAAACAAAATATACAAACATTACTGGTGCACATCTTAAGACATAACAATGGCAATGACATATTTCAAAATATGTCAGGGCAGTTTCTTTTGAGTTGAGACAGCTAAAAATGTAATTTTAGTCATGGGACTATAGTCTTTAAAGGAAACTAGCTTGGAAATTATGTCACAAAGGTTATCAAAACTATTTTTATTTGTTTTCCGAAAATAAAAGGATGAGTTTTCATACGAATTCAGGCTGAGTAATACATGACAGAATTTTCATTCTACTGTGGATTATTCCTTTAAACCTTTTCTGTGAGACCGGGCGTATGAGATCTTCTTCTCTTTGTTGTGGTTACATAGTTTCACTTTTTGTGATGTTAAATCTATTATTAACTTTATTCTAATAATTTTGTCGTTATTCCCAAAATATTTAGATTTTTTGTAACGTTACAAATATTTTCGTTAGACCTCAATTTACTTTTCTCCCTGTTTATTCGAGGAAAAACGATCAGCTAATAATAAAAACTTTAACGAAACATAGACCAGATTTTTTTTTACGAAAAATATAAGGAAATACTAATAAGGAAGACGGTGTGTTTAGAACAAGAATAAACGTGTTTTTTGAACAAACTTAACCAAACATATTGCAAAAAGGCATGATAGACCTTACCTGAAGAGAATCACTTAAGTCGGCATCAAGTCCCTCAAGATCATCTACAGAGGACTGAGTCTTTCTTAGAGTCATGTCAGCAGTCATCGTGCCCTCATTATATGATCTGATGAACTTGAAGTCACTCGTGCGCGAGCCCGTGGTCAGGTATGCGTCATAATTGTAAGCGCTGCGGAGAGTTCCCGCGCCCTCGACCTCTGCGTAATTTGGAGGGAGATACGAGCTGGGAATGGCTACAGCTCCATCAAACAAAAGTCTAGGCTTTCTCCTGCCACAAAATCTTACGGCCAGAATGATGATAATGAAGGTCAAAAAGAAAGTGGAAACGGACACCAGCGCGATGATCAGATAAAAAGTGAGTTTGGAGCTGCTCTCGTCATGAGACATGTCTGTCAGTTCTGGAACTTCAGCCAAGTTATCTGATATAAGTAAATACAATGCGCATGTGGCAGAGAGAGAGGGCTGTCCGTTATCTCTCACAGAGACAATAATGTTCTGTTTCATGCTGTCAGATTCAGAAAGGTCTCGCTGTGTCCTGATCTCTCCACTGTGAACACCGATAGTGAAAAGTCCCGGATCACTCGCTTTAATAATGTGATAGGTGAGCCAAGCGTTCTGTCCAGAATCCGCGTCTACAGCGATCACCTTGGACACCAGGGAGCCCGCCTGCGCAGCTTTGGGTACCATCTCGGTCATGAAGGAGTTTCCATCCGGAGAGGGATATAATATCTGAGGGGTGTTGTCATTCTCATCTGTTATGAAGACACTCACGGTCACGTTACTACTCAGAGGAGGAGAACCGTTATCTCTGGCTAACACCAGCACTTTAAAACTCTTTAACTGTTCAAAATCAAATGACTTCACGGCATGGATGACCCCGGTGTCTCCATTAATGGATAAAACGGTTGAAACCGGCGCGTCATTGACATCAGACGGTAATAGAGAATAAACTACAGTACCATTCTGTCTCCAGTCCCGGTCTGTAGCTGATACTGAACAAATTGAGGAACCCGGTTTGTTATTTTCTTGCACGTGAGCTCTGTAATTCCGCTCTTCAAATACAGGTGGATTATCATTCACGTCAGCAACAGTAAAGTAAATATTCTTAGTGGAAGATAAAGGCGGTGATCCCTCATCTGTAGCAGTAATTGTGAAATTATAATCAGACACTAACTCGCGGTCTAATTCACCTGTGGTCACTAGAGAATAGTATTTTTTGATTGACGGAACGAGTTTAATTGGGACGTTATGTGGAATAGAGCAGCGCACCTGTCCGTTATTCTCAGAGTCTCTGTCCTGCACATTAATGATGCCAACCTCTGTACCGGGTGACGCATTCTCAGGAACGGGACTATTCAAAGATTTTATTATTATTATAGGAGCGTTATCATTCACATCTGTTATTTGTATGATCACTCTAGTGCCCGATGAAAGTCCAGAGCCATCCTTTCCCTCAACTAGCAGTTCATATTTTACCTCCTCTTCAAAATCAACAGGTCCTTTTACTTTAATCTCCCCACTTTTTTGATCTAGATTAAATAATTCTTTCGCAATTCCAGTTATACGGCTAAACTCGTAAATCACTTTTCCGTTTTGTCCCTCGTCAGCATCAGTAGCGCTCACTGTAACCACTACAGTATCTACAGGAGAATTTTCAGGCAGACTGACTTTATAGACGGCCTGACTAAAGACTGGAGCATTATCATTAGCATCCAGCACAGTGACGTGTATGGCTACAGTACCTGATCTCGGTGGAGTCCCACCGTCAACCGCTGAAAGAATTAAAGTCACCTCTTTCTGCTGCTCACGATCCAACTCTTTATTCAACACTAACTCAATATTCTTGCCACCATCTGCATTTGTAGAGACTGATAGAATAAAATTGTCATTCTTCTCTATCGAATAGCTTTGAACCCCGTTCATTCCAATGTCTGCATCATGAGCCTCATTCACACGAAACCGAGCGCCTTTATCAGCGCTCTCCCTTATCTCTAGTTTTATTACGTCTTTAGAAAATGTTGGTGCATTATCGTTAGTATCCTGAATTTGTATTCCAACATTATGTATTTCCAATGGATGTTCTAGAACTAATTCGAAATTAAGGACACAGGACAGTCTCTCTTTACAAAAAGCCTCTCTGTCGATCCTATCCGCTACTGTAAAATCTCCGTTATTCAGATTGATGTCGCAATATCGCTTTCTGTTACCTTCAGTATCAATACGAGCCTTACGAGAGGACAGTCTGTTCACATCGAGCCCGAGATCCTTTGCTATATTTCCAATCACAGATCCGCGCTTCATCTCCTCCGGAATTGAATATCTCACGTCTCCATTAGCGGTGTGCACCATGATCATGAAGAACAAAAAGCCAAACATCGGACCATCAAACCACAAGCTTTGTGAACCCATTAGGTAAATATACATATCAAAAAAAAATGCCAGAACAAATGTAAATCCAGCGGGGGAAAGCTCTAACGTAAAACAAAGAGAGAGGATCGGAGAAAATGTCGTGTGTACGAGACTAGCTGGTCCAGCCAATACATCACTAACAGGGTGGAGCGAGTAAAATTTTACTGCTGATGATAGTACAGGTGAACAGCGACACTACGAGTAAAGGTAAGAAACTGCAAAATATTCAACGCACTTACTGTATTAGCCGGTATGATTTGTTGAAATCTAGTGAGAAAACTCTGTTTTCTCAGGGTTTCAGTGGAAGTCGTTGCTTTTATATACACTAAAGAAACCAAACATAAGCTCTGCTTGTGCAGGGCCATTGACAGAAACACAAAAAATATATCTAATGCAAATGAACAGTCTACTGATAGTAGGCCTACAAAAAAGGCATGCAAACGATTACTTTGTGTGCTAGACAAGATGCGAAGCCTAAATGTAAAAATAAACAAACAAAGTTTAAATAATAATTATGAACTTGCTTGATTGATGAGGACTGAAACTCAGTATCTGCTTATAATGGAAAAAATCTTCAAAACAAAGAAAACATGACTTATATTTAAATATATATTTTTATTAGGATATTTTCTTCCATTGAAATACCAAATACAAACATTACTGGTGGGCATCTTAAGACATCACACTTAAGGGGATCACACTTCTCAGCCTCCCTGCGAAAGTCTATGCAAGGTACTGGGGAGAGGAGAATCCGGCCGATGGTAGAACCTCAGATTCAGGAGGAAAAGTGTGGTTTTCGTCCCAGTCGCGGAACGCTGGACCAGCTCTAAACCCTCTCCAGGGTGCTGGAGGGTTCATGGGAGTTTGCCCATCCAATCCACATGTGTTTTGTGGATTTGGAGAAGGCATTCGACTGTGTCCCTGGGGGCATCTTGTGGAGGGTGCTCCGGGAGTATGGGATTCGGTACCCTTTGCTAAGGGCTATCCGGTCCCTGTACGACCGGAGCAGGAGCTTGGTTCGCATTGCCGGCAGTAAGTCAGACTTGTTTCCGGTGCATGTTGGACTCTGGCAGGGCTGCCCTTTGTCGCCGGTTCTGTTCATAATTTTTAGGGACAGAATTTCTAGGCGCAGCCAGGGGCCGGAGGGCGTCGGGTTTGGGGACCAAATGATTTCATCTCTGCTCTTTGCGGATGATGTCGTCGTGCTGGCCCCATCAGACCAGGACCTTCTGCATGCACTTGGACGGTTTGCAGCCGAGTGTGAAGCGGCTGGGATGAGAATCAGCACCTCCAAATCTGAGGCCATGGTTCTCAGTCGGAAAAGGGTGGCTTGCACACTTCAGGTAGGTGGAGAGTTCCTGCCTCAAGTGGAGGAGTTCAAGTATCTGGGGGTCTTGTTCACGAATGAGGGAAGGATGGAACGGAAGATTGACAGATGGATCGGTGTAGCTTCTGCAGTAATGCGGTCGCTGTACCGGTCTGTCGTGGTGAAGAAGGAGCTGAGCCGCAAGGCGAAGCTCTCGATTTACCGGTCAATGTACGTTCCTACTCTCACCTATGGTCATGAGCTGTGGGTCATGACCGAAAGGACAAGATCCCGGATACAGGCGGCCGAAATGAGCTTTCTCCGCAGGGTGGCTGGGCGATCCCTTAGAGATAGGGTGAGAAGCTCGTTCACTCAGGAGGAGCTCAGAGTAGATCCGCTGCTCCTCCACATCGAGAGGGGCCAGCTGAGGTGGCTCGGGCATCTTTACCGGATGCCCCCTGGACGCCTTCCCGGGAAGGTGTTCCGGGCATGTCCAACCGGGAGGAGACCCCGGGGAAGACCTAGGACACGCTGGAGGGACCCATATCTCCCAGCTGGCCTGGGAACGCCTCGGTGTCCCCCCGGAAGAGCTGGAGGAAGTGTCCAGGGAGAGGGAAGTCTGGGCATCCCTGCTTAGACTGCAGCCCCCGCGACCCGGCCCCGGATAAGCGGAAGAAAATGGATGAATGGATCTTAAGACATAACAACTTCAATGACTCATTTTAGAACATGTCAGGTTAGTTTCTTTTGAGGTAAGACATGCAGCTAAAAAAAATATTTTAGCCTGGGACTATATTCTTTAAAGCATACTATAATGAAAATTCTGTCACAAAGCTCATCAAAACTAATTTAATTTGTGTTCCTACGAATGGGCTTTCGTGTGATTTCAGTGTGACTAATACGTGACATAATTTTCATTCAACAGTGCAGTATTCCTTTAAACCTTTTCTGTGAGACCGGGCAAACAAGATCTTCTCTTTATTGTAGTTAAATAGTTTCACTTTTTGAAATTTTAAATCAATTATTACATTATTCTCATAATTTTGTCTTTATTCTCAAAATATTTCATTTTTTTGTAACGCTACAAATATTTTCGTTGGACCTTAATTAACTTTTCACCCTATTTATTTAAGGGAAATGATCAGCTTATAAAAAAATGTTAACGAAACGTAGACCAGGAAAATATTACGGAAAATGTAAGGAAATAGTATTTAGGAAGACGGTGTGTTTAGAACAAGAAGAAAATTTTGTGAAATTGAACAAACTTAATCAAATATATTGCAAAAATGCATAATAGACCTTACCTGAAGAGAATCATTTATGTCAGCATCAAGTCCCTCAAGATCATCTACAGAGGACTGAGTCTTTCTTAGCGTCATGTCAGCCGCTAGTGTGTCCTCATTATAAGATCTGACGAACTTGAAGTCACTCGTGCGCGAGCCCGTGGTCAGGTATGCGTCATAATTATAAGCGCTACGGATAGTTCCCGCGCCGTCCACCTCTGCGTAATTTGGAGGGAGATATGCGCTGGGAACGGCTACAGCTCCATCAAAATATAGTCTGGGCTTTCTCCTGCGACAGAACCTCACGGCCAGAACGATGATGATGAAGGTCAAAAAGAAAGTTGAAACGGACACCAGCGCGATGATCAAATAAAAAGTGAGTTTGGAGCTGCTCTCGTCATGAGACATGTCTTTCAGTTCCAGAACTTCAGCCAAGTTATCTGATATAAGTAAATATAATGCGCACGTGGCAGAGAGAGAGGGCTGTCCGTTATCTCTCACAGAGACAATAATGTTCTGTTTCATACTATCAGATTCAGAAAGGTCTCGTTGTGTCCTGATTTCACCACTGTGAACACCGATAGTAAAAAGTCCCGGATCACTCGCCTTAATAATGTGATAGGTGAGCCACGCGTTCTGTCCAGAATCCGCGTCCACGCCGATCACCTTGGACACAAGAGAGCCCGCCTGAGCAGCTTTGGGTACCATCTCGGTCATGAAGGAGTTTCCATCAGGAGAGGGGTATAATATCTGAGGGGTGTTGTCATTCTCATCTGTTATGAAGACACTCAAGGTCACGTTACTACTCAGAGGAGGAGAACCGTTATCTCTGGCTAACACCAGCACTTTAAAACTTTTCAGCTGTTCATAATCAAACGATCTCATGGCATGAATGACTCCGGTGTCAGCGTTGATGGATAAAAAGGAGGAAACCGGTGCGTCACTGTCATCAGAAGGTAATAAAGAATAAACTACAGTTCCATTCTGTCTCCAGTCAAGGTCTGCCGCGGATACTGAACAAATAGATAAGCCCGGTTTGTTATTTTCTTGCACGTGAGCTCTGTAATTCTTTTCTTCAAATACAGGCGGATTATCATTCACGTCAGCTACAGTAAAGAAAATATTCTTTGATGAAGATAAAGGCGGTGATCCCTCATCAGTAGCAGTAATTGTGATATTATAATCAGACACTAACTCACGGTCTAATTCACCTGTGGTCACTAGAGAATAGTAATTTTTGATTGAAGGAACGAGTTTAAATGGGACGTTTTGCTGAATGGAGCAGCGCACCTGTCCGTTATTCTCAGAGTCTCTGTCCTGCACATTAATGATGCCAACCTCTGTACCGGGTGACACATTCTCGGGAACGGGACTATTCAGAGATTTAATTATTACTATAGGAGCGTTATCATTGATATCAACAACATCTATCAACAAAATAGACCGACCTGCAAGCCCTTGACCATCTTTGGCCTGAATTGGCAATTCAAATGAACTCTCCTCCTCATAATCAATTATTCCAGTTTGTCTTATCTCACCAGTTATCGCATCAAGGAAAAATATTTCAAGTAGACTTTCGGATACATGCCCAAATTCGTATGTAACCTCTCCATTCTGACCCTCGTCAGCATCAGTAGCGCTCACAGTAACCACTACAGTATCTACAGGAGCATTTTCAGGCAGACTGACTTTATAGACGGCCTGACTAAAGACTGGAGCATTATCATTAGCATCCAGCACAGTGACGTGAATGGCTACAGTACCTGATCTCGGTGGAGTCCCACCGTCAACCGCAGTAAGAATTAAAGTCACCTCTTTCTGCTGCTCACAATCCAACTCTTTATTCAGTACGAGCTCGCCATATTTTCCTCTATTTGCTCCAGTAATTACACTAAGAAGAAAATTATCATTGTTTTGCAACATAAATGACTGCACTGAATTCACACCAATATCTGGATCATTGGCCTCATCTAATAAATACCGAGATCCTTTGTCTGCCGATTCACTTATTTCGAATTTGATTATACTTTGTTTGAACTGCGGTGAATTATCATTTATATCCTCAATACTGAGAATCAAGCGATGCAGTTCTAAAGGGTTTTCCAGCACGAGTTCTTGGTTTAAAACGCACGAAGCTTTTTTTCCACAAAGCGCCTCTCTGTCGATTCTCTCCGCTACGGTCAGTTCTCCAGAATTCAAATTAATTTCACAAAATCGTTTTCTGTTACCTTCAGTGTCAATGCGAGCCTTACGAAACGAAAGCCTATTCACATCGAGTCCGAGATCTTTGGCTAAATTTCCAATCACAGATCCGCGCTTCATCTCCTCCGGAATTGAATAGCTCACGTCTCCATTAGCGGTGTGCGCCATAAGCACGAAAAACGCAAAGCCGAACATCTGAGCAAAAACAAGGGAGCTTCTCGAATCCATCATGAAAACAACGTAAATAATATCTCTAAGCAATCAGTCGACAATTAAAAATAATCCTAAATGTAAGATTACAGCATGAGACAGATATCACTCCGTCAGCGCCGACAAATTTCTTAGAAGAAACGAGCTGGAAGCATTATGACATCATGATCAGGGTGGAGAGAACAACAAAATAAATACGAAAGGTTTTAGTAGTAAACAGCGACACTAAGTGTTATATTAAAATACTGCACAAAGTTTTTTGCTCAAAGACAGCGATTCTTCACCTCGGTTCTAAGGACCCAAAGCGCTGCACATTTATGATGTCCATCTAATCAAACTAAGCCAGTTTAAATCATGGATATGTAACAGCTGATGTTATAATAAGGTGATAGATAAGGGGCAATAACCAAATGTACAGTGCTGTGACTCTCCAGAACCAAAATTAAGAGTCACTCTTTCACAAAATAAATTGGTGGAACCAGGATTGATAAAAGTTTTATTTAAATGCCTTAAAAACAACACTTAGCATCAAACTTAAGTAGCCTAACCTAACATTGTTCTGAGGCGGAAAATACGCACAAATAAAGTTTATACCTTTCCCAACAAAAATTAACACTAAAACAACACCTGAAAAAGAGAGACTGGCTATAAAGCACCACGGACAGTGACGTGGAAAAAAGCTGGACCAAAACAAAACTTTTAGTCTATATAAAGTGGACAAGCGCAGTTTTGTTGAAAGTTCAACACATGCTGAATTTCAGATCAGATTGGACCAAAACATGCTAAAATGTGCTAATCGGTGTTAAAAATATTGAAAGTACAAACGAAACAATTACTATTGGGTGAGAAGTTAGACAACAAAGTCCATAAAGATAAATACAGAATAAATGCAGGTGTAAGCGGGGAAAAAAAATAAGTTGTATCTCTCTATAGCCTAACATTAAAACTCATTTATTTTAATATGAAGCATTTCAAGTGCTAAAACTTACTAAAGACAAACCAACAGAAACTTTCAAAATAGGTTACTGAGTGCAAAATGTTTCATAGTTAGGATGATTTACAATTGTGCACAAATAGCTTTTAGCAAGTGTATAACTGACAAAACCTGATGAAGAGACATAAAAAACATTTAAGTTTATTTTAAACAGATGAGGAATTGTGGTAATTCTATGTGGATCCACATCAAAATCCCTAAAACAATCTATATACTCTTCATCAAGGCAGCGAACTGCATTTTAAAAATAAAAGAAAACTCATATTTGACATTCATCCATTGCACCGATAATAATCGAACTATAAACTGGAATATAATTCATACTTAAAATGAAACACTAATTTGTGCATCAAACACCTCAGGAAGGATCATCCACCCCAGTGTCTTTTTCAGGATCATGTCAGCAGTCGGCGTCCTCATTATAAGATCTTACGAACTTGTAATCACTTTTGCACGAGCCCGTGGTCAGATAAGTTAATAAAGTTAAGTTAAAGAAACTGCACATAATTTTGTGTTTAAACAGTGATTATTACCCTGGCTTTTGGGACCCACATCCCTGCACATTTTTGTTGTGACACTCATCTTCACTCGGTTCAGATCATGGATCTCTATGCTCACGAGCTGAGGATTTAAATCAGATGTTCGAAATTAAGTTCACCCTACAAAATTATCTGTTTTCTGGGTCTTCAAGACAAGGAATAATATACTGTGATCACAGCATGAAGTGGTTGAACCAAGACTGATATGTGTGACAAGCGTCAAACTAAACTATAATTTCTAAAGGGAGGTAAACCCAAGTAGGCTACTAAACAGTCTTTATATACCTTCCCAATAGAGAAGTAGCAGTGCGAAGATCAAACTTTCACAAAAGGAAACAGCACCATCAAGAGCCACAACCTGTGCAGCACCATGGACAGCAACATGTGAAAAAGCCAAAACAAAATAACAAAATTTGCTTTAATCCACGTGAACTATTAAAGCTTTTGCAACTCATTCACTGTAATTGTGCAACATATTTTGCAAGTAATAAGGAAAGGAAAAAGTTAAAATCAAAAATAAAAGTTTTTATTAGGGCCTATGTATTATCTAGCTAACACTTTTCTAGGTCCAAACTAAATGTTTTTTTGTATACATAAACTACTAGCACTTTACTAATAATAAGCACAAAGTTTGGTCATTATGAATATGAACCGTTCAATAATAGAATGATAAAGGGACGGGTTAATCAATCCAATTTCTCACCAAATCATTTTTTTTAAGTATTGCCTTCTGCAGTTGTTGGAACATATGATAGGCAGTGTGCGATATACAAGCAGCATAACAGCCTGAAAACCTTTAATCACATAGTTCCTCCAAATTATTTGAGGCTAGTTCACAATTGTTTCCAAGAGGAAATCATGGCTGCTCTACACAGCAGCAGGAGAAAGATAAGGACACTGACAATCACCAAGTAAGAATTTTGACCATTTCTCTTTTAAACAAAACATTTTTTCTTTGCATAAATCGTGGAGTAACTTTAATACAGCAATCCAGCAACAAACATTCATCCTTTGTTAGAACCAATAACTTTACCATACTAAATGCATTTTGTTCTAAATGTACGTCCACTCATTTGATTTTTATTGTAGTGATTTTTTCTAGAACTTTGAAAAATTTAAACAAACAAAAAGACTAAATGGTAACACTCAGTATAGGGGGCCATTCTCACTAATAACTAGTTACTTATTAGATTCCTATTTTTGGCATGTTGGCTGTTTATTAGTACTTACAAAGCACATATTCTGCATGACCCTACACTCTAAAAAATGCTGGGTTATTTGTTTAACCCAACAGCTGGGTTGAGGCTGTTGGGTCATTTTGTTGGGTTATTTTCTCAGTGTTGGGTCATTTTATGAGTAACCCAAACGCTGGGTTACCAGTCGGGTCCAATTGAGTGACAGTTGAGAGAGTAAACCCCTCCCACTCCTCGACGCATCAGACAAACTCTACCTTCGCGGGCATTTTGATCCACCTCATCTCGAAAAGCTGTTATTCGGAGAATAAAAGGTATGTTTTACGAGTTTTTAATGTATAAAACTATTACTGTACATCAAAAAAATGCAAAAGTATGCTAAATTCCGCTGTTCGCATTAGGTTTGAAAGTAACGTTACAATCTAGCTTCGTTAGCTTTGGATAGCTAGTCTGTAACGTTATGCCCACGTTGTTCTAATTTACAGCTTTTTAATAATTTAAACTTCCTTTTTGGTCAACATTTCCCTTTGAAATTTCTGACCCGTGTGAGTCATTTAGTTCATTAACTTACGCATCTTTATATTAGTAAAAGGTCAACACGAGAGAGCGTCGTGTCAAAAGCAAACATCCAGCAATTTCTTTTTATAAATACCACTAATGTTCGTGACGGAACGTAGTTTTAAGAGTCTTTTAGAACAGAATGTAGTTGTTAAGAAGTCAAATACGTGATTTATATATAAACATAACGCCTCATTGAGACTTTGTTAAGTTGCTGTCGGAGGTTTGAGCTTCAGGCTGTCAGCAGTTGTGGCACCGCTGAGAGCAGCTCTATCTCGGCCAGTGCTTAGGGAATAACCGCTGGCTCTTATAACGTCAGTGGTTAACCGTGCGATATAATTAATTTTGGGTATATGAAACTAACAATTGTTGGTCTTTTTAGTCTTCTACTTATTCCCGAGTTTGTCGAATTAGTTTAAGTGTTGTGTTAAAGTTTATAATATTATTTTTTTGAGACTGTGTTTCACTTTCTGTACTATATCCCACTCTTCTTCTTTTCCCTCACTGACAGGTTGCAGAATAACAGCAAATATTAATGGATCATTCTATTCAGGAGAAAGTCGACTGGAACTTGGATGTTCTCATAACAGGCTTAAAGGTAAACTTGATTTATTCTTTATATGTTTATTATAATCCATTGTGCTCTGGGTAGGCCAGTTTTCTTAAATTCTTCTCTTGTCTCTTTTTCTCTTTAAAGATTAACAAATCGATAAAGAAACCCTCCTGCTGGACACCCTCTTCCAAAAGTGCACACCACACTGTTGTCTACAAACTCCCAGGAAAAGAATCCTCTTCAGTAAGACTGCTCCGTGGATGTGTCAGGTTAAGCAGTACTGGAACCGAAAGAACTAACGCTCTTTAAAATGTTTTGTGAGTTTATATGAAGAGGAAAGTTACGGTGTCCCTTTTTCACATCCATAACACTTGTTTATTTCTTTTTGTTTATAGAAAACTTGTGCATAGACTGATATTTTATCATATAAGTGCGGTTCTATCAACAAGGATTTAGTAAAATACTTTTTATAGTGTTTTAATGTCGCATCCATAACGCTGGAAATGCCCTAAAGCATTTTACACGTGCCACTTTGTTAACTGTAGGCCTATATGAGTTTTTGAATTGTTAAGTTGTTGAACTATTTATATTTACTTGTGCCACTTTAATATTCTATAAATTCTTTAAATATGTATAAACATACATTTCATCAAAGTGTTTTATATGCCATTTTATTGTTCATTGAGCATAACATATTGCATGTTTTTATGAATTCCTTTTGTCTTGCATTTTGATCCTTAATAAAACTTTTGATTCTTACTGATGCCTCAAGTAATTCTCTGTGAAATTATTATTATATTTTTAAACATTTCGGGTTTGTTTTAAACCAGCAATGTAATTTTTAAGCAAAAGTTGATTTAAATAAAACAACCCAGCATGTTGGGTCAAAGATTTAACCCAACTGGCTGGGTTAAAATAACCCAACGCTGGGTTTGTCCATATTTGACCCAACGTTGGGTTACCAAAATAACCCAAATTGGGTTGTTTTAACCCAGCCTTTTTTTAGAGTGTACTCTACATTCCTAATACTACCTAATGCCTCAACCTAACAACTACCTTACTAACTGATGCCACAAATGAAGAGTTCTTTGGAAAAAAGTCATATTTAATGGTTTGGTAATAGCAAGAATTAACACACCTTTACTGAAGTCTGACCGACTTAATAAATAAGCAAACATAATAAATAAATAAAACATTTAAAAAAACATAGTCACATATAGGAGTGATTAAGTTAAGGTTCAATGCTCCGGTTTTCCTGCAGGTGACCTCATAAATCTGTTTTACGATGAACTTCGATCTACGGGTGATCTGAGTAATCATAAATTCCTACGACGATTTTCAAGTGCTACTTAAATTCGGAATCTTTTGGGAAACGGTACGTAAGTCTAAGATGATTCGTATTGGTTTTATGATGCACTTGTCTTACGATGCTTTTGGGAAACGCAGCCTTCAGAACGTGCAAACTCATATAGCCTAGATAAGCATAAACATGAAAAATTTCGTTTAAAGTTTTAAATGAATGTATTTAACTTTATAAAGATAGAGAAAGCTATTTATTTGAAGTCTTTATAATACATTTGCACATTGCATTGACAGATTCAACAAGTGTGTTTCAGGAGAAACACTTTTTTCCCCTTTACGTTACAGCGATTGTAAGTGACCTGACAGAGATGTTATAATCTACCATCAAACTCCCAAAACTAAAACAGTAACACAATCGTGCATTAATTAAAAAAAAACTTAAGTACTTTTCCTCGCACAAATCAAGCAGTGAAGCGAAACCAGCCATCATTTTTCTGGTAAAAATCTTAATGAGTTGATATATTTGATTACAACAACTACAACAAACGAAAACCACAATCTAATGAAACCCACAAAAATAGCATACACGATTTAACGATTGTTCATGTCACAAAATTGCAGAAAAATAACATAATTTCGAATATTTTTCTCAAGATGTCCAGAATCTTAATTTTAAAAAGCTATTAAGTTAAAAACAGACAACTTTGAAAATTCTGACAAGGGTTTGTTCTGAGAATCCCTCTTTTGTCCAGGAACTATTTGAGTCTCCGCCGGTGCAAATAAAATGATCAGTCCTAGAAGTGTTGCAGTGAGCGGTTACATCTAAAACATACATATAACTGTCATAATTGCAAATAATATTTGTTCCAACAGTCCGTTCCCTGAAATTGAAAAAACTTCAACTGAAAAATTCAGATATAACCAGTCACAAAATTTTGTGTTGAGAAAATCTGGTATATTATTTTAAACCCATGGCACTCTACTGTTATATTTACAGATTAAAAATGTAATTATAATTGGTGAAAAAACCCGTGTTGTAACTTATAAGTTATTAATGAAATGCGAGACGTAGAATGGTCTAATGAGTTCAGGTTCGATCAGCGAATTAAGAAATCACTTTAAAACAATTTAAACGAATACAGTAAGATAACCCTTAATCAGCACAAATGTTTGCGCCTACCTCAGAAAAAAGAACTGTATTTCCATCAAGCCCCTCAAGATCATCCATAGCAGACTGAGTCTTTTTCAGTGTAAAGTCAGCAGCCAGCGTGCCCTCATTATAAGATCTGACGAACTTGAAGTCACTCGTGCGCGAGCCCGTGGTCAGATATGCGTCATAATTGTAAGCGCTGCGAAGAGTTCCCGCGCCGTCCACATCTGCGTAATTTGGAGGGAGATACGCGCTGGGAATGGCTACAGCTCCATCAAACAACAGTCTCGGCTTTCTCCTGCGACAAAACCTCACGGCCAGAACGATGATGATGAAGGTCATGAAGAAAGTGGAAACGGACACCAGCGCGATGATCAAATAAAAAGTGGGTTTGGAGCTGCTCTCGTCATGAGACATGTCTTTAAATTCTGGAACTTCAGCCAAGTTATCTGATATAAGTAAATATAATGCGCACGTGGCAGAGAGAGAGGGCTGTCCGTTATCTCTCACGGAGACAATAATGTTCTGTTTCATGCTGTCAGATTCAGAAAGGTCTCGCTGTGTCCTGATTTCACCACTGTGAACACCGATAGTGAAAAGTCCCGGATCACTCGCTTTAATAATGTGATAGGTGAGCCACGCGTTCTGTCCAGAATCCGCGTCAACGGCGATCACCTTGGAAACCAGAGAGCCCGCCTGGGTAGCTTTGGGTACCATCTCGGTCATGAAGGAGTTTCCATCCGGAGAGGGGTATAATATCTGAGGGGTGTTGTCATTCTCATCTGTTATCAAGACACTCACGGTGATGTTACTACACAGAGGAGGAGAACCGTTATCTCTGGCTAACACCAGCACTTTAAAACTCTTTAACTGTTCATAATCAAGCGACTTCAAAGCATTAATGACCCCGGTGTCTCCATTAATGGATAAAAAGGATGAAACTGGTGCGCCATTGACATCAGAAGGTAACAAAGAATAAACAACAGTACCATTCTGTCTCCAGTCCGGATCTGTAGCTGATACTGAACAAATAGAGGAACCCGGTTTGTTATTTTCTTGCAAATGAGCTCTGTAATTCTGTTCTTCAAACACAGGTGGATTATCATTCACGTCAGCTACAGTAAAGTAAATATTCTTTGATGAAGATAAAGGCGGTGATCCCTCATCTGTAGCAGTAATTGTGATATTATAATCAGACACTAACTCACGGTCTAATTCACCTGTGGTCACTAGAGAATAGTAATTTTTGATTGAAGGAACGAGTTTAAATGGGACGTTTTGCTGGAAGGAGCAGCGCACCTGACCGTTATTCTCAGAGTCTCTGTCCTGCACATTAATGATACCAACCTCTGTACCGGGTGACGCATTCTCGGGAACGGGACTATTCAGGGATTTAATTATTATTATAGGAGCGTTATCATTGATATCCACAACATCTATTAACACAATGGAACGACCTGCTAGACCCTGACCATCTTTAGCTTGAAGATGCAGCTTAATTGAACTTTCCTCCTCATAATCAATGAGCCCTTTTAGTTTTATTTCACCAGACTTTACATCAAGCAAAAATAACTGTCGAAAGTTTTCAGATAAATGGCCAAATGCATATGTCACCTATCCGTTTTGTCCTTCGTCAGCATCAGTAGCGCTCACAGTAACCACTACAGTATCTTCAGGAGAATTTTCAGGCAGACTGACTTTATAGACGGCCTGACTAAAGACTGGAGCATTATCATTAGCATCCAGCACAGTGACGTGTATGGCTACAGTACCTGATCTCGGTGGAGTCCCACCGTCAAGCGCAGAAAGAATTAAAGTCACCTCTTTCTGCTGCTCACGGTCCAACTCTTTATTCAGTACGAGCTCTCCATAGTTTCCTTCACTTGCCCCCGACAGTACATTTAGTAGAAAATGTTCGTTGTTTTGTAATGTGTATGACTGCACTGAATTTACACCAATATCTGCATCGTGGGCCTCATCTAACAAGTAACGAGATCCTTTGACCGATGATTCGCTTATTTCTAATTTAATAATGCTTTCTGTAAAAAGCGGTGAATTATCATTTATGTCTTCAATTGTGAGAATGATGCGGAACAGCTCCAATGGATTTTCGAGCACGAGCTCCTGTTTTAGAAAGCATGATGCTTTCTTTCCACAAAGCGCCTCTCTGTCGATCCTCTCCTTTACGGTCAGCTCTCCAGTTTTAAAATGAATGTCACAAAATCGTTTTCTGTTACCTTCAGTGTCAATACGAGCCTTACGAAACGACAGTCCGTTCACATCGAGGCCGAGATCTTTGGCTATATTTCCAATCACAAATCCGAGCTTCTGCTCCTCCGGAATTGAATAGCTCACGTCTCCATTAGCGGTGTGCGCCATAAGCACGAACAATAAAAAGCTAAACATCTGAGCAGAAACACAAAATATCTTAAAATCCATTTAAAGACCTGAATTATATTCCAGAGGAATCAATCGATAAGCAGTCTTAAATGCAAGACTACAGCATGAGACAGAATGCACCCCTTGCACCGTCGACAAATTTCTATAAAGAAACGAGCTGAAAACATTGTGAATGACATCATGAGAAGGGTGGAGAAAACTACTGAATACATGTCAAATGGTTTACTAGTCAACAGCGACACTATGAGTTGGATTAAGAGACTGCACACAGTTTAATGCTCAAACACATTGTTTCTTTATTTGGCTCTTGAGGACTACACAGCGCTGCAGATTTTGTATGTCTCGTCAATTCAACAAACCCAGTACAGATCATGGATCTCTATGCTAAAGAGCTGATGTAATAAGCAGGTGTTTTTAAAAGGGACACTTGCAAAATGTGCAGTGCTATGAGACTCCAGAAACAAGATTATGAGCCACTGCTCTTACACTATTAAGTGATGTAACCAGAACTGAACAAGAGTGATTTCAATGCAACGATATAACAACATATGCGTCAAACGAAACTAACATTGTTCTAAGGAAGAAAAGAAGCATCAACGCAGTTATTCATATACATACTAGAACAAGAAACAACATCATGTAGATCAACATTATACAAAAAAGCAGCGATAGAAAGAGAAATTGCCTGTGCAGCACCATGGACAGCGACGGCGGAAAAACCCGGAGAAAACTGATTTATTTCGAAATTTTCCTTAAACGAATTAGTATAGTTTTGTTAAAATTTTAAGACAAACTTAATCCGAGAAAAATGCGGACCTTAATTTACGAGAAAATTAAAAATAGATATATTACATTTATACACATTTCAATTCTAACACCATAACAATTTCGTGAGAAAGTAGAGAACAACGTCAATAAAAATGGACCGGGACAAGTCAATAGGGAAGAAAATGATATACCGTAAGATGTAATAAAAAATAAGAGAACATATCTGTTTTTATTTAAAACACTTCCATTGCTAAACCCTGGATCAAAAATATAAAGTATACTTATAAAGATTTGTACCAAACCTTTCGTAGGCGATTTACATTTGGCACACGATTTTAGCAAGTTTATTCCCGGGACAACAAGCTACAAGTGGACATTTAATACTTTACATGTTATTTGAAAAGACAAGCATCACGGAATACTTTTTATTCCCACTCTAAAAAAGTAAGAATTGAATTATTTGTACACTCAACCGAGACATAACTGATTTACTCTTTATCAGGACAGCAACATTTTATTTAAAAAAGGAAAAAAGTTAATTTGACAATAGGCCTATAGTACAAAATAAAAATTATTGTTTAATCATACCTGAAATGAATCAACCATTTCCGCATCAAGTCCCTCAAGATCATCCACAGCAGACTGAGTGTTTTTCAACATCATGTCAGCAGTCAGTGTCTCCTCATTGTAAGATCTGATGAACTTGAAGTCACTCGTGCGCGAGCCTGTCGTAAGGTATGCGTCAAAATTGTACGTGCTGCGGAGAGTTCCCGCGCCGTCAACCTCGCCGTAATTTGGAGGGAGATACGCGCTGGGAATGGCTACAGCTCCATCAAACAACAGTCTGGGCTTTCTCCTACGACAAAACCTCACGGCCAGAATGATGATGATGAAGGTCAAAAAGAAAGTGGAAATGGAAACCAGAGCGATGATCAGATAAAAAGTGAGTTTGGAGCTGCTCTCGTCATGAGACATGTCTTTCAGTTCTGGAACTTCAGCCAAGTTATCTGATATAAGTAAAAACAATGCGCACGTTGCCGAGAAAGAGGGCTGTCCGTTATCTCTCACGGAGACAATAATGTTCTGTTTCATACTGTCAGATTCAGAAAGGTCTCGCTGTGTCCTGATCTCACCACTGTGAACACCGATAGTGAAAAGTCCCGGATCACTCGCTTTAATAATGTGATAGGTGAGCCACGCGTTCTGTCCAGAATCCGCATCAACGGCGATCACCTTGGACACCAGAGAGCCCGCCTGGGCAGCTTTGGGTACCATCTCGGTCATGAAGGAGTTTCCATCAGGAGAGGGATATAATATCTGAGGGGTGTTGTCATTCTCATCTGTTATCAAGACAGTCACGGTCACGTTACTACTCAGAGGAGGAGAACCGTTATCTCTGGCTAACACCAGCGCTTTAAAACTCTTTAACTTTTCATAATCAAACAATCTCCCGGTATAAATGACCCCGGTGTCTCCGTTAACAGATAAAAAGGAGGAAACTGGTGCGCCATTGATATCAGAAGGTAACAGAGAATAAACTACAGTGCCGTTCTGTCTCCAATCCGGATCTGTAGCTGATACTGAACAAATAGAGGAACCCGGTTTGTTATTTTCTTGCACGTGAGCTCTGTAATTCTGTTCTTCAAACACAGGCGGATTATCATTCACGTCAGCTACAGTGAAGTAAATATTCTTAGTGGAAGATAAAGGCGGTGATCCCTCATCAGTAGCAGTAATTGTGATATTATAATCAGACACTAACTCACGGTCTAATTCACCTGTGGTCACTAGAGAATAGTAATTTTTGATTGAAGGAACAAGTTTAAATGGGACATTTTGCTGAATGGAGCAGCGCACCAGTCCGTTATTCTCAGAGTCTCTGTCCTGCACATTAATGATACCAACTTCTGTACCGGGTGACGTATTCTCGGGAACGGGACTATTCAAAGATTTAGTTATTAGTATAGGAGCGTTATCATTCACATCTGTTATTTGTATGATCACTCTAGTGTCTGATGAAAGTCCAGAACCATCTTTGCCCTCAATAAGCAGTTCATACCTTAATGATTCTTCAAAATCAACCTGGCCTTTCACTTTAATCGCTCCACTTTTCTGATCAAGATCAAATAATTCTTTAGCATTTTTGGAAATACGGCTGAACTCGTAAATCACCTCTCCATTTTGTCCCTCGTCAGCATCAGTAGCGCTCACTGTAACCACTACAGTATCTACAGGAGAATTTTCAGGCAGACTGACTTTATAGACGGCCTGACTAAAGACTGGAGCATTATCATTAGCATCCAGCACAGTGACGTGTATGGCTACAGTACCTGATCTCGGTGGAGTCCCACCGTCAACCGCAGTAAGAATTAAAGTCACCTCTTTCTGCTGCTCACGATCCAACTCTTTATTCAACACTAACTCAATATTCTTTCCACCGCCCGCCTTATTTTTTACAGATACAATAAAATTGTCATTCTTTTCTATCAAATAGTTTTGAACCCCGTTCTTTCCTATGTCTGCATCATGAGCCTCATTCACGCGAAATCGAGCGCCTTTAACAGCGCTCTCCCTTATCTCCAGCTTTATCGTGTCTTTGGGAAATGTCGGTGTATTGTCATTGATATCTTCAATTTGAATTCCTACATTATGTATTTCCAATGGATGCTCTAAAACTATTTCGAAATTAAGAGAACAGGACACATCCTCATTACAAAGCTCTTCCCTGTCGATCCTTTGCGCTGTTATCAGTTCTCCAGTACTCAAATTAATATCACAAAATGTTTTACTGTTACCTTCTGTATCAATGCGAGCCTTACGAGATGACAGCCTGTTCAAATCAAGCCCAATATCTCTGGCTATATTTCCAATCACAGATCCGCGCTTCATCTCCTCCGGAATAGAATAGCTCACGTCTCCATTAGCGGTGTGCGCCATGATCATGAAGAACAAAAGGCCGAAGATCTGACACAAGAAGCTATGGAAATCCATTTAGAATGCTTTAGAAACTATGCATCAACAAAATTCAAAAGATAACGTACACGCAGGATTAAATCTGAAACACTACATAAAAACAGAGGATTGGCAAATCCGTCGTGTTAACGACTGTGCGCAAGACTAGCTGGTTCTGAAAAAAACTCACCAACAGGGTGGAGACAAGAAATATGTTGCTGCTGATGATAGCCTAGTACAGGTGAACAGCGACACTACGAGTTCAAGTAGGAAATTGCATAACATTCAGCCCACTCACAGTATTAAGAAAATCGAACAAAATGAATTTCACGTGTATTATAATGGTTCAATCGAATAAAGGCTAAGTGAGAAACTCGCCTTCTAGAGCATTTCAACGAAAGCCATCGTCATTTGTTGAAATCAAAAAGTCAAGCACCACTGACAAAAACACGAAAAATAACATACAACGTATTATATGCATTTAAACAGTTCACTGATAGATATTAAAATGTCTGTGATAAAACTACAGAAATAACTATATTACAAAAATTGTTGCAAATATTCTCAGAAAGTTGTTTAGAAAAAAATAATAGGTATGTGCACAAAGAAATAAATGAAAAACAAAAACAAACATTTTTTGTGACACTTCATTATTGATGTGCTTTGTGTGAACTCAAATCAAGCTATTCAAAAAATTTACTAAAATAAAAAACCTTTCAATTATAGCAGTATAATCTATAGGACATGATTAGTACATAACTGGAGGAAAATACTTTTGAAAGTATTCTGTGAACTCTACGTAATATAAACTCGTATGTATCGTGAAAATCTACACAATAAAACACCAGAAATTAGTTTTATAAATACTTCTGAAAGACACAGACTAATTCCCTATCATATCAGTCTGAACATAGCTTAAAAAGACCAGAAACCAACTACCTTGTTACTTAGGTTGTTTCGCATCTACATTGGATACTGCACAAATTTAGAGATGGTACCCCCAACAACTGTGTCAAGAGTGAGGAATCAGGAAACTGAACTCCAAACACTTATTTCCACAGTAACATCATCAAAAAAAACAGGTGGAAAAATAAATACTGTCATAATAGTGAAGAATGTGATGTAAAATTGACAACATTTAACAGCACAAGCATATGTTATATGTATGAGATAAATTAGGTTATCGTATTGCCTAAAAATGGCTTGAACACCATGTAACCAAAAGGTATTAAGCAACAAAAAAGCAAGGGATAGTTCACCCAAATATAAAAATTATTTCTGCAGAAAACTTCTGAAGACATTTTGGAGAAAGTTAGTAACCCGACAACTCTGTTAACATTGCATTCCATTGTGGTCACAAACCACTGAGACTGTGTTCTACAAAAATAGTCATTTATTAGTCTTTATTCTAAAAGGCATCAGCCAGTGATGAAACACCATAAGTAAACAGTAAAAAATAAAAAACACAAATAAGTACAAAGTTTATCTTTGAGAAAAACCTCACGTCAAATAAACTGTTTGTTTTTGCATCAAGCCCCTCAAGATTATATACAGCAGACTAAGTCTTTTTGAGCAACATGTCCGCAGTCAGTGTATCCTCTCTTTATAAGATCTGACGAACTTGAAGTCACTAATGCGCGATCCAGGGGTCAATTATGCGTCATTACTGTAAACTCTGGGGTTCCCGCGCCCTCCACCTCTGTGTAATTTGGAGTAAGGTACGCTCTGGACACAGCTCCATCAAACAACAGTCTGGGCTTTCACCTGCGACAAAACCTCACGGCCAGAATGAGGATGATGAAGGTCAAAAAGAAAGAGGAAAGGGATATCAGCGGCATGATCAAATAAGGTATCGCTGTGTCCTTATGATACAGTTAGTGAAAAGTCCCGGATCACTCACTTTAATAATGTGATAGGTGAGCCACGCGTTCTGTCCAGAATCCGCATCCACGGCGATCACCTTGGACACTAGAAGCCCGCCTGAGCAACTCTGGGTACCATTTCGGTCATGAAGGAGTTTCCATCCAGAGAGGGGTATAATATCTGAGGGATGTTGTCATTTTCATCCATTATGAGGACACTCACGACCACGTTACGGTTCAGAGGAAGTGAACCATTATCTCTGGTTAACACCAGCACTTTAAAACTCTTTAACTGTTCAAAATCAATAAATAACAAGCATAAACTACAGTGCCATTCTGTCTCCATCATGAACTGGACTATTCAAAGAGTTAAATATTATAACAGGGAGTTATCATTAACATCAACAATCTCAATTAACACAGCTGAATGGCTTGCTAATCCTTGACCATCTTTGGCTTGATTTGATAGTTTGATAGCACTCTCCTCCTCATAGTCAATAAACCTCATCAGTTTAATCTCGCCAGATGCTGGATCTAAGCAAAAAAGATGAAGAACATTTTCAGGTAAATGACCAAATGCATATCTCACCTCTCCATTTTGTCCCTCGTCAGCATCAGTAGCGCTCACAGTAACCACTACAGTATCTACAGGAGAATTTTCAGTCAGACTGACTTTATAGACGGCATGACTAAAGACTGGAGCATTATCATTAGCATCCAGCACAGTGACGTGTATGGCTACAGTACCTGATCTCGGTGGAGTCCCACCGTCAACCGCAGTAAGAATCAAGTCAAAATCTCTTTCTGTTACTCACAATCAAACTCTTTATTCAGCACGAGATCTCCATATTTTCTTCACTTTGTCCACGTAAGCACATTTAAAACAAAATAATCGTTATTTTGTAATGTGTCTGTCTGCACTGAATTCTTTGCAATATCCACATCGTAGACCTTTTCTAATAAATAACGAGATCCTTGAAATTCTGAGTCTCTAATTTTCCAATTAATGACACTTCCCTTAAACTGTTGTGAATTATCACTGATGTCATGAATAAGAAGAACGAAACGATGCAGTTCTAAAGGATTTTACAGCACAAGGTCCTGTTTTAGAATGCTTGATGCTTTCTTTTCATAATGCGCCACGGTTAGTTCTCCAGTATTCAGATTATTACACAAAAAAAATCCTGTTACCTTCAGTTTCAATACGAGCCTTACGAGATGACAGTCTGTTCAAATCGAGCCCAAGATTTTTGACTATATTTTTGATCACTATCCCACGCTTCATCTCCTCCGGAAAGGAACAGCTCCAGTCTCCATTAACGGTGTGCGACGAAAGCACAAAAAATACAAAGCCAAACTTCCGAGCAGAAACACAGAAGGGTTTTCAATCCATTTAGAACCACACACATGATATCCTTTAAAAATCAATCTACATCTAAAATAAATTCTAATTATATTGAACAAATAGCAAATCCGCCATCGTCTGCAAATTCATATTAAGAAACGCAAAAAGGTCTACTGGTCAACAGCGACACTATGAGTTCAATTAAAAAACTGAACACCATTTAATGGTCAAACTCATTGCATACTTAATCCAGGTCCGTTGGACCTACATCGCTGCACATTCTATATATCTATGTATAACACATTCAGATTATGGATCTCTGTGCTTAAGATCAGATGTTGTAACAAAGTGTTAAATAAGGGACACCAACAAAATGTGCAGTTCTGTGAGTCTCTAGAACCAGGATTATGAGCCACTGCTCTTACAGAATGAAGTGGTGGAAGTAGGATTGAACAAGTATGAATTAAATGCCATACAATAATATCACTAAGAGACAAACTAATCTAACATTATCCTGGGAAGAAAAATAAGCATTACAGTTGTTAATATATATATATTACCAAACAAAAATCGTTAGCGTGAAAATCAATATTGTTCAGAAAAAAGCAGCACCAGAAAAATAAATAGCCTGTTAAGCACCTTGGACAGCGAGGGGGAAAAGCCGAAGATAGCTAAACGTATTTCACAATTTAATCAAAGAGACTATAGTGTAGTTTAATTTAGAGTTTAAAATGGAGTTAATCACAGAAATAACAAAACATCTTTATAGATGTGCAAAATTATGTTAAATATATCAAATATATACTCTGCTCAAAATAATTAAGGGAACACCTGATCATCACAGCATAACACCAAATCAGTTAACCTTCAGGAATATCAATCAACCCGGTGAGGAAGCATAAGTGATTGTAAACCATTTTTACTAGTTTTGGTGCCAATAAAAGTGACAACAGATACACTGGAGAGCCAATATCAAGGGTGGTATGGGTAGGACCATCCTCAGAGGGTTTAACAGAAATGCACGTGCTTTGAAGTATCCTGATGAAATTCTAAGATCTATTGTCAGATCTTATCCTGGCGCATGATAATACCCGCCCTGATGTGGTCAGAGT
Organism: Triplophysa bombifrons; assembly: GCA_029783895.1. Classification (NCBI taxonomy): domain Eukaryota; kingdom Metazoa; phylum Chordata; class Actinopteri; order Cypriniformes; family Nemacheilidae; genus Triplophysa; species Triplophysa bombifrons. The sequence goes on from CM056464.1 coordinate 1,081,658, forward strand.
CTGTGGGCAGTTTTTGGATGATGAAGACATTGATGGCATTGACTGGCCCTCACGTTCCCCAGACCTAAATCCAGCTGAGAACCTCTGGGATCTCAAGTCCAAAGCCGTCAAGTAGCACCATAGACTGTCCCGGAGCTCACCTATGGTCTGATCTAAGACTGAGAGGACATTCCGCAAGACACCATGCGGCAACTCATCAGGAGTATGCCCAGACATTGTTGGGAGTTCATTTGGGCAGGTGGGCCATTCACAATACAGACTAACATTATGAGTTACTGTGATGAAATTCGAACAAGTTAAATTAGCAAGTATTTCCGTTATTTTACAGTGATATTACTGTAATTCCTACCCTGAATAAGTTTAAGATTTTGGATTTCAGTGAAAATTGACACATTATTTTGTTCTCACAACATTATGTAAAGTATATACGTTTTAAACGGTTATTTCGTTTATTGAGATCTAATACTGTGTGATTTAGATTAGGTGTTCCCTTTTTTTTTTAAACTTAACGTAATAATTATTTTGTGATAAGGCAGACAACAATGTTCATAAATATGAACCAAGAAAAGATCACATGAAAATTGATATAATCAAATAGCGAGAAATAAATACTGACGTATTTGCAGTCAAAACACTTCGATGGTCAAAATCTTCGACTACAAAACAAGCCAAAATTAATCTCAAAAGTAAAGGCTAATAAAGGTAGTTCTTATTATTTAGGGATGATACTTTGGCAAGTGCATTCTCCGGAACAACACGTCATAGAGAACATAAGTACTTTACATTTATTTTTTAAGACAATGCATAAGGAAATAGTTTTCAGATTCTAAGCGGAATCTCTGAAAAATAATGAAGATAATTATTTGTGTACTTAACTGAGGCACAGTTCTTTACTCTCTATCAGTAGAGCAAGACAAAACTTAAGAAACAACTCAAATTTGACATCCAGTCATTAAATCAGTAATAATACAAAACGAAAAATTAATATTGATTCATACCTGAAACGAATCAACATTTTCCGAATCAAGCCCTTCAAGATCATCTACAGCAGACTGAGTCTTTTTTAGCGTCATGTCAGCAGCTAGTGTGTCCTCATTATAAGATCTTACGAACTTGAAATCACTCGTGCGTGAGCCCGTGGTCAGGTATGCGTCATAATTGTAAATGCTGCGGAGAGTTCCCGCGCCGTCCACCTCTGCATAATTTGGAGGGAGATACGCGCTGGGAATGGATACAGCTCCATCAAACAACAATCTGGGCTTTCTCCTGCGACAAAACCTCACGGCCAGAACGATGATGATGAAGGTCATGAAGAAAGTGGAAACCGACACCAGCGCGATGATCAAATAAAAAGTGAGTTTGGAGCTGCTCTCGTCATGAGACATGTCTGTCAGTTCTGGAACTTCAGCCAAGTTATCTGATACAAGTAAAAACAATGCGCAGGTGGCAGAGAGAGAGGGTTGTCCGTTATCTCTCACAGAGACAATTAGGTTCTGTTTCATGCTGTCAGATTCAGAAAGGTCTCGCTGTGTCCTGATCTCTCCGCTGTGGACACCGATAGTGAAAAGTCCTGGATCACTCGCTTTAATAATGTGATAGGTGAGCCACGCGTTCTGTCCAGAATCTGCGTCAACGGCGATCACTTTGGAAACCAGAGAGCCCGCCTGAGCAGCTTTGGGTACCATCTCGGTCATGAAGGAGTTTCCGTCCGGAGAGGGGTATAATATCTGAGGGGTGTTGTCATTCTCATCCGTAATCAAGACACTCACGGTCACGTAACTACTCAGAGGAGGAGAACCGTTATCTCTGGCTAACACCAGCACTTTAAAACTCTTCAACTGTTCATAATCAAACGACTTCAAAGCATTAATGACCCCGGTTTCTCCATTAATGGATAACAATGAAGGAACCGGTGAGCCATTGACATCCGAAGGTAAAAGAGAATAAACTACAGTGCCATTCTGTCTCCAGTCCCGGTCTGTAGCTGAAACTGAACAAATAGAGGAACCCGGTTTGTTATTTTCTTGCAAATGAGATCTGTAATTCTGCTCTTCAAATACAGGTGGATTATCATTCACGTCAGCAACAGTAAAGTAAATATTTTTAGTGGAAGATAAAGGCGGTGATCCCTCATCTGTAGCAGTAATTGTGATATTATAATCAGACACTAACTCGCGGTCTAATTCACCTGTGGTCACTAGAGAATAGTAATTCTTGATTGAAGGAACGAGTTTAAATGGGACGTTTTGCTGAATGGAGCAGCGCACCTGACCGTTATTCTCAGAGTCTCTGTCCTGAACATTTATGATACCAACCTCTGTACCGGGTGACGCATTCTCTGGAACGGGACTATTCAAAGATTTAATTATTATTATAGGGACGTTATCATTGATATCAACAATACTAATAAACACAGAGGAATAACTGGCTAATCCTTGACCATCTTTGGCTTGAATCGGAAGTTCAATTGAATTCTCTTCCTCAAAATCAATAAATCTGTTTAATTTAATCTCACCAGAAACTGGATTAAGGGAAAACACGTCCATATGACTTTCTGATAAATGACCAAATGCATATGTCACCTCTCCATTATATCCCTCGTCAGCATCAGTAGCGCTCACAGTAACCACTACAGTATCTACAGGAGAATTTTCAGGCAGACTGACTTTATAGACGGCCTGACTAAAGACTGGAGCATTATCATTAGCATCCAGCACAGTGACGTGTATGGCTACAGTACCTGATCTCGGTGGAGTCCCACCGTCAACCGCAGTAAGAATTAAAGTCACCTCTTTCTGCTGCTCACGATCCAACTCTTTATTCAACACGAGCTCTCCATATTTCCTTCCGTTTTCACGTGTAACTACATTTAAAAGAAAGTGATCATTACTTTGCAAGGTATATGACTGCACTGAATTCACGCCGAAATCTGCATCGTGGGCCTCTTCCAATAAATAACGAGATCCTTTGACTGATGATTCCTGTATTTCGAATTTAATCAAATTCTGTTTGAATATCGGTGACATATCGTTGATGTCCTGAATATTAAGAACAAAGCGATGAAGTTCTAAGGGATTTTCAAGCACGAGCTCCTGTTTTATGAGGCATGATGCTTTCTTTCCACAAAGCGCCTCTCTGTCGATCCTTTCCGCTACGGTCAGTTCTCCAGAATTCATATTAATTTCACAAAATCGTTTTCTGTTACCTTCAGTGTCAATGCGAGGTTTACGGAATGACAGTCTGTTCACGTCAAGCCCGATATCTTTGGCTAAATTTCCAATCACAGATCCGCGCTTCATCTCCTCTGGAAAAGAATAGCTCACGTCTCCATTAGCAGTGTGTGACAAAAGCACGAAACATACAAAGCCAAACATCTGAGCAGAAACACAAAGAACCTTTAAATCCATTTAAACGTGAATTATATCCCAGAGTAATCAATCGATTAGCAGACTTAAATGCAAGATTACACCATGAGACAGAAAGCACCCCGTCAACGTCGACAAATTTCTATGAAGAAACAAGCTGGAAACGTTGTGCATGACATCATGAGAAGGGTGGAGAAAACTACTAAGTAAATGTCAAATGGTTTACTGGTCAACAGCGACACAACGAGTTGAATTAAGAAATTGCACAGAGTTTTGTGCTCAAACAGTGTCTCTTAATTTCGCTACTGAGGACTACACAGCGCTGCAGAATTTGTATGTCTCTTAAATTCAACAAACCCAGTACAGATCATGAATCTATGCTAAAGAACAGATGTAATAAGAAGGTGTGTTTAAAAGGGACACCAAAAAAATGTGCAGTGCTGAGTTTTCAGTAGGATTGTGAGCCAATGCTCTCACACTATAAAGTGATGTAACCAGGATTGAAGTGTGATTTCATTGCAATGAAATTACAAAACAAAGCGTCAAACTAAACTAAAATCGTTCTAATGCAAAAAATAAGAACCAACGCAGTCATTCATATATATATACTAGAACAAGAACCAGCAGCATGCAGATCGACAATATACAAAAAAGTAGCAATAGAAAGAGAAATTGCCTGTGTAGCACCATGGACAGCGATTGGGGAAATACAAAGAAAAAACTACTTTTTATAAATTTAACTGAAGCGAATTAGTGTAGTTTTTTTATTATTTTAAAACACCTAATCCGAGAAAATTGCGGACGTTAATTTACGTGCACACTTTTGTAAAAATATTACATTTATACACATTTAAATTTTAACGCAATAACAATTTCGTGAGAAAGTAGACAACGTCAATAAAAATGGACCGGGAAAAGTCAAGGGATGAAAATTCAATAATATAAAGTATAATAAAATAAATAAATACGATAACGAATATGTTCTTATTCAAAACACTTCCATTGCCAAAACCTCGAAAAGATAGACAAAGTAAAATTTTATAGGCTACTAATAAAGGTATGTACTTAACTTGGAAAGGCGATTTTAATTTATGCTTTTGGCAAACGTTTTAGCAAGTATTTCTTTGACAACACGTTACCAGAGCACATCAAATACGTTAAATGTTAATTTAAAAGACAAAGCGTAGCGGAATAGTATATATTCATCATCTAAAAAGAAAGAAGTGTGATATTTGCGCATTCAACCGAGACCTAAGTTATTTACTCTTTATCAGTACAGCATAATATTTTTTTAAAGCGAAACCGCAAATTTGACGTTAATAATACAAAAATATTAATGTTTAATCATACCTGAAACGAATCATCAATTTCCGAATCAAGTCCCTCAAGATCATCCACAGAAGATTGAGTCTTTTTCAGCGTCATGTCAGCAGTCAGTGTGCCCTCATTATAAGATCTGATGAACTTGAAATCACTTGTGCGCGAGCCCGTGGTCAGATATGCGTCATAATTGTAAGTGCTGCGGAGAGTTCCCGCGCCGTCCACCTCTGCATAATTTGGAGGGAGATACGCGCTGGGAATCGCTACAGCTCCATCAAACAACAATCTGGGCTTTCTCCTGCGACAAAACCTCACGGCCAGAATGATGATGATGAAGGTCATGAAGAAAGTGGAAACGGACACCAGCGCGATGATCAGATAAAGGGTAAGTTTGGAGCTGCCCTCGTCATGAGACATGTCTGTCAGTTCTGGAACTTCAGCCAAGTTATCTGATATAAGTAAATACAATGCGCATGTGGCAGAGAGAGAGGGCTGTCCGTTATCTCTCACAGAGACAATAATGTTCTGTTTCATGCTGTCAGATTCAGAAAGGTCTCGTTGTGTCCTGATCTCTCCACTGTGGACACCGATAGTGAAAAGTCCCGGATCACTCGTTTTAATAATGTGATAGGTGAGCCACGCGTTCTGTCCAGAATCCGCGTCCACGGCGATCACCTTGGACACCAGAGAACCCGCCTGAGCAGCCTTGGGTACCATCTCGGTCATGAAGGAGTTTCCATCCGGAGAGGGATATAATATCTGAGGGGTGTTGTCATTCTCATCCGTTATCAAGACACTCACGCTCACATTACTGCTCAGAGGAGGAGAACCGTTATCTCTGGCTAATACCAGCACTTTAAAAATCTTTAACTGTTCATAATCAAATGTCCTCACTGCATGAATGACCCCGGTGTCTACGTTGATGGATAAAAAGGAGGAAATTCCGCCATTGACATCAGAAGGTAACAGAGAATAAACTACAGTTCCATTCTGTCTCCAGTCCCGGTCTGTAGCTGATACTGAACAAATAAAAGAGCCTGGCTCGTTATTTTCTTGCACGTGAGCTCTGTAATTATGTTCTTCAAATACAGGTGGATTATCATTCACATCAGCTACAGTAAAGTGAATATTTTTTGTGGAAGATAAAGGCGGTGATCCCTCATCAGTAGCAGTAATTGTGATATTATAATCAGACACTAACTCACGGTCTAATTCACCTGTGGTCACTAGAGAATAGTAATTCTTGATTGAAGGAACGAGTTTAAATGGGACATTTTGCTGAATGGAGCAGCGCACTTGTCCGTTATTCTCAGAGTCTCTGTCCTGAACATTAATGATACCAACCTCTGTACCGGGTGACGCATTCTCGGGAACGGGACTATTCAAAGATTTAATTATTATTGTAGGGACGTTATCATTGGTATCAACAATATTAATAAACACAGAGGAATAACTGGCTAATCCTTGACCATCTTTGGCTTGAATCGGAAGTTCAATTGAATTCTCTTCCTCAAAATCAATAAATCTGTTTAATTTAATCTCACCAGAAACTGGATTAAGGGAAAACACGTCCATATGACTTTCTGATAAATGACCAAATGCATATGTCACCTCTCCATTATATCCCTCGTCAGCATCAGTAGCGCTCACAGTAACCACTACAGTATCTACAGGAGAATTTTCAGGCAGACTGACTTTATAGACGGCCTGACTAAAGACTGGAGCATTATCATTAGCATCCAGCACAGTGACGTGTATGGCTACAGTACCTGATCTCGGTGGAGTCCCACCGTCAACCGCAGTAAGAATTAAAGTCACCTCTTTCTGCTGCTCACGATCCAATTCTTTATTCAACACGAGCTCTCCATATTTCCTTCCGTTTTCACGCGTAACTACATTTAAAAGAAAGTGATCATTACTTTGCAAGGTATATGACTGCACTGAATTCACGCCGATATCCGAATCATGGGCCTCTTCTAATAAATAACGAGATCCTTTGTCTGCTGATTCCCGTTTTTCGAATTTAATCAAATTCTGCTTGAATATTGGCGAATTATCATTGATGTCCTGAATATTAAGAACAAAGCGATGCAGTTCTAAGGGATTTTCCAGCACGAGCTCCTGTTTTATGAGGCATGATGCTTTCTTTCCACAAAGCGCCTCTCTGTCGATCCTTTCCGCTACGGTCAGTTCTCCAGAATTCAAATTAATTTCACAAAATCGTTTTCTGTTACCTTCAGTGTCAATGCGAGATTTACGAAATGACAGTCTGTTCACGTCAAGCCCGAGATCTTTGGCTAAATTTCCAATCACAGATCCGCGCTTCGTCTCCTCTGGAAAAGAATAGCTCACGTCTCCATTAGCAGTGTGTGACAAAAGCACGAAAAATACAAAGCCAAACATCTGAGCAGAAACACAAGCAATCTTAAAATCCATTTAATATTGAATTATATCCCAGAGTAATCAATCGATTAGCAGACTTAAATGCAAGATTACACCATGAGACAGAAAGCACCCCGTCAACGTCGACAAATTTCTATGAAGAAACAAGCTGGAAACGTTGTGCATGACATCATGAGAAGGGTGGAGAAAACTACTAAGTAAGTGTCAAATGGTTTACTGGTCAACAGCGACACAACGAGTTGAATTAAGAAATTGCACACAGTTTAATGCTCAAACAATGTTTCTTAATTTAGCTACTGAGACCTACACAGCGCTGGACTATTTGTTTGTCTCTTAAATTCAACAAAAACCCAGTTCAGATCACGGATATGCTAAATAACTTATTTAATAATAAGGTGTGTTTAATAGGGACACTAACAAAATGTGCAGTGCTGTGAGGTTCCAGAATCAGGATTATGAGCCAGTGCTCTCACACTATAAAGTGATGTAACCAGGATTGAAATGTGATTTAATTGCAATGAAATTACAATACAAGGCGTCAAACATCGTTCTAAAGCAGAAAATAAGCACCAACGCAGTCATTCATATACATACTAGAACAAGAACCAGCAGCATGCAGATCGACAATATACAAAAAAAGCAGCAATAGAAAGAGAAATTGCCTGTGTAGCACCATGGACAGCGATGGAGAAAACGGAGAAAACCCAACTTTTTATAAATGTAACTGTAGAGAATTAGTGTAGTTTTGTTAAAGTTTTAAAACACACATAATCCGAGAAAAGTGTGGACCTTAAAAAATCAATACAAATTGACCGAGAAATCAATATAGATATAACAATTCTAGAGTGTAAAATATAATACATAAATTAGATAACTTATCTGTTTCAATTCAAAACACTTCCATTGCCAACATTTCGACGAAAAAGAAAAATTAAATGTTCTAGGATAATAATAAAGGTACTAAACCTTTTGTAGGGAAGACGATTTAAATGTATTCATTTTGCAATTGTTTTTGCAAGTATTCCTGGGACAACACGTTACCAAAGGACATCAAATGTGTTAAATGTTATTTTTAAAGACAAAGCATAACGGAAAAGTTTATATTAATCCTCTAAAAATAAATTAGTTTATTATTTGTGCTCTCAACCGAGACCATTACTGATTTACTCTTTAGCAGTACAGTAAAATACATTTTGAAAAAGGAAAACCCCTAATTTGACGTTAATAATACAACAACAAATTATTGTTTAATCATACCTGAAACGAATCATCAATTTCCGAATCAAGTCCCTCAAGATCATCAGCAGCAGATTGAGTCTTTTTCAGCGTCATGTCAGCAGTCAGCGTTCCCTCATTATAAGATCTGATAAATTTGAAATCACTTGTCCGCGAGCCCGTGGTCAGGTATGCGTCATAATTGTAAGTGCTGCGGAGAGTTCCCGCGCCGTCCACCTCTGCGTAATTTGGAGGGAGATACGCGCTGGGAACGGCTACAGCTCCATCAAACAACAGTCTGGGCTTTCTCCTGCGACAAAACCTCACGGCTAGAATGATGATGATGAAGGTCATGAAGAAAGTTGAAACGGAGACCAGAGCGATGATCAAATAAAAAGTGAGTTTGGAGCTGCTCTCGTCATGAGACATGTCTTTCAGTTCTGGAACTTCAGCCAAGTTATCTGATATAAGTAAATATAATGCGCACGTGGCAGAGAGGAAAGGTTGTCCGTTATCTCTTACGGAGACAATAATGTTCTGTTTCATGCTGTCAGACTCCGAAAGGTCTCGTTGTGTCCTGATTTCTCCACTGTGGACACCGATAGTGAAAAGTCCCGGATCACTCGCCTTAATAATGTGATAGGTGAGCCACGCGTTCTGTCCAGAATCCGCGTCCACGGCGATCACCTTGGACACCAGAGAGCCCGCCTGAGCTGCTTTGGGTACCATCTCGGTCATGAAGGAATTTCCGTCCGGAGAGGGGTATAATATCTGAGGGGTGTTGTCATTCTCATCCGTTATGAAAACAATCACGGTAACGTTACTGCTCAGAGGAGGAGAACCGTTATCTCTGGCTAACACCAGCACTTTAAAACTCTTTAACTGTTCAAAATCAAACGACCTCACGGCATGAATGACGCCGGTATCTCCGTTAATGGATAAAAAGGAGGAAACTGCTGAAACTTTCACGTCAGAAGGTAACAGAGAATAAACTACAGTGCCATTCTGTCTCCAGTCCGGGTCTGTAGCTGAAACTGTACAAATAGAGGAGCCCGGTTTGTTATTTTCTTGCACGTGAGCTCTGTAATTCTGTTCTTCGAATAAAGGTGGATTATCATTCACGTCAGCTACGGTAAAGTGAATATACTTTTTAGAGAATAAAGGGGGAGAGCCCTCATCAGTAGCAGTAATTGTGATATTATAATCAGACACAAACTCGCGGTCTAATTCACCTGTGGTCACTAGAGAATAGTAATTTTTGACTGAAGGAACGAGTTTAAATGGGACGTTTTGCTGAATGGAGCAGCGCACCTGTCCGTTATTCTCAGAGTCTCTGTCCTGCACATTAATGATACCAACCTCTGTACCGGGTGACGCATTCTCGGGAACGGGACTATTCAGAGATTTAATTATTATAAAAGGAGCGTTATCATTCACATCAACAACATCTAATAATACAATAGATCGACCAGCAAGCCCTTGACCATCTTTAGCTTGAACTGGCAGTTCAATAGAGTTTTTCTCCTCATAATCAATATTCCCAACTACTTTAATTTCTCCAGACTTTACATCAAGGAAAAATAACTGTCGAATGTTTTCAGATAAATGGCCAAATGCATATGTCACCTCTCCGTTTTGTCCCTCGTCAGCATCAGTAGCGCTCACAGTAACCACTACAGTATCTTCAGGAGAATTTTCAGGCAGACTGACTTTATAGACGGCCTGACTAAAGACTGGAGCATTATCATTAGCATCCAGCACAGTGACGTGTATGGCTACAGTACCTGATCTCGGTGGAGTCCCACCGTCAACCGCAGTAAGAATTAATGTCACCTCTTTCTGCTGCTCACGGTCCAACTCTTTATTCAGTACGAGCTCTCCATAGTTTCCTTCACTTGCCCCCGACAGTACATTTAGTAGAAAATGTTCATTATTTTGTAATGTGTATGACTGCACTGAATTTACACCAATATCTGCATCGTGGGCCTCATCTAACAAGTAACGAGATCCTTTGACCGATGATTCCCTTATTTCTAATTTAATAATGCTTTCTGTAAACTGCGGTGAATTATCATTTATGTCTTCAATTGTGAGAATGATGCGGAACAGCTCCAATGGATTTTCGAGCACGAGCTCCTGTTTTATAACACACGGTGCCTTTTTCTCACATACATATTCTCTGTCTATCCTATCCGCAACAATAAGATCACCTGAATGTAGATTAATATTGCAGTAACGTTTTCTGTTACCTTCAGGGTCAATGCGAGCCTTACGAGACGACAGCATGCTTACATCGAGTCCGAGATCTTTAGCTATATTTCCAATCACATATCCTCGCTTCATCTCCTCCGGAATGGAATAGCTCACATCTCCATTTGCGTTGTGCGCCATGATCATGACGAACAAAAAGTCAAACATTCGTCCATTTATCCAAAAGCTTTGGAATTCCATTTGGGATGATACAAATTAAAACAAAATGCAACAGAAACTGTAAATACAGCGAAAATCGATAACATTACACTAAGTCCGAGGATCAGGGAATGGTTCACGTTGTCTACGAGACAATCTGGTTGTGCAAATACATCACCAACAGGGTGGAGACAAGTAATATGTTAAAGATTATGATAGTACAGGTGAACAGCGACACTACGAGTTCAAGTAAAAAACTGCACGACATTCAGCGCAGTCACAGAAACTTTGAATGGACCATGAAATGTATTCTATTAAACATGAGCGAGAAAACGTTCTAAATATTTCAAGGACAGCCATCGCTATATGATGTGAGAGAAAACACAAACCTTAGAAAACTCTACTTTTGCAATAACAGCATTGACTACTAAACGAAGAACAATTACACTAAACAATTTTTACGTCCCAAAAGATAAATTCACCGACGCCTACTGAAATAATGGTCTGTACCAAAGTTAACTGGAATCAGAAACTAAAACAACTATAGATAAATAAAAACGAATGTGTTCACGAAAAAAGGAAAATAATAAGTTTAAAACTTTAATTCATTTAATGAAGCTTTCTATAAATCCTGCATCTCAGCATTTAAACAAATACTTTCACAAAACATTTGGCAAAAAAACTCAAACGAAAAAATGAATGGGGTAACGTATGCAAACATCGTAAATCAGTTCGTCACTGCAGCAGTAGCTTCAGTGGAAACATCCGCTGAAAACACGCAATAGGTATACTAATGAAGAAGATTATGAAGAAAATGAAATGGGCTTTAATTTTTGTTATCTTAATATATCATAATCAGACCGGAATCAAGTGAAAGTCATTGACGATGCAAAAAGATAAAGTAACAGGTCATGGTAGAAAAACAAAAGAGGCAAAATGGCGATAAAGAATTAAACCAACCCCATACAAAACAACTAACTCGACACAGAAAGGCAAACTATTTTTGAAACAAAAAGTATCAAGATTTGTTTAGCTCAAGACAGGGTTCAGTCTTTGAAACCGTGTAAATATATATATACAAACAAACTTCAGAGATACCTCAAGGATGATAGAAGCCGATTCATATTTCTGTAGACCTCAACTTGTATCCTTAACTTTTTTTTAATAAGTCTTTAAAAAGGCGAAACACAGACAAGGAAAATTGTATTTAAAAAAAGGTTTAAAATGTATAGTATCTCAAGATAGTTTACAACAATACTGAAAAATAGAAAAATATATTTGACTTTACCTGAAAACAATCACTTATGTCAGCATCAAGTCCCTCAAGATCATCGACAGCGAAATTATTCTTTTTGAGCGTCATGTCAGCAGTCAGTGTTCCCTCATTATAAGATCTGACGAACTTGAAGTCACTGGTGCGCGAGCCTGTTGTCAGGTATGCGTCATAATTGTAAGTGCTGCGTAGAGTTCCCGCACCCTCCACCTCTGCGTAATTTGGAGGGAGATACGCGCTGGGAATGGCTACAGCTCCATCAAACAACAATCTGGGCTTTCTTCTGTGACAAAACCTCACGGCCAGAATGATGATGATGAAGGTCAAAAAGAAAGTGGAAACGGACACCAGCGCGATGATCAAATAAAAAGTGAGTTTGGAGCTGCTCTCGTCATGAGACATGTCTTTCAGTTCTTGAACTTCAGCCAAATTGTCTGTTACAAGTAAATATAATGCGCACGTTGCAGAGAGGGAGGGTTGTCCGTTATCTCTCACGGAGACAATAATGTTCTGTTTCATACTGTCAGCTTCAGAAAGGTCTCGCTGTGTCCTGATCTCTCCGCTGTGGACACCGATAGTGAAAAGTCCCGGATCACTCGCTTTAATAATGTGATAGGTGAGCCACGCGTTCTGTCCAGAATCCGCGTCCACGGCGATCACCTTGGACACCAGAGAGCCCGCCTGCGCAGCTTTGGGTACCATCTCGGTCATGTAGGAGTTTCCATCCAGAGAGGGGTATAATATCTGAGGAATGTTGTCATTCTCATCCGTTATGAAGACGGTCACGGTCACGTTACTACTCAGAGGAGGCGAACCGTTATCTCTGGCTAACACCAGCGCTTTAAAACTTTTCAACTGTTCAAAATCAAACGACCTCACGGCATGAATGACGCCTGTGTCTCCATTAATGGATAAAAAGGAGGAAACTGCTGAAACTTTCACGTCAGAAGGTAACAGAGAATAAACTACAGTGCCATTCTGTCTCCAGTCCGGGTCTGTAGCTGATACTGAACAAATAGAGGAACCCGGTTTATTATTTTCTTGCACGTGAGCTCTGTAATTCTGTTCTTCAAATACAGGTGGATTATCATTCACGTCAGCTACAGTAAAGTGAATATTCTTTGATGAAGATAAAGGCGGTGATCCCTCATCTGTAGCGGTAATTGTGATATTATAATCAGACACTAACTCACGGTCTAATTCACCTGTGGTCACTAGAGAATAGTAATTCTTGATTGAAGGAACGAGTTTAAATGGGACGTTTTGCTGAATGGAGCAGCGCACCTGTCCGTTATTCTCAGAGTCTCTGTCCTGCACATTAATGATGCCAACCTCTGTACCGGGTGACGCATTCTCGGGAACGGGACTATTCAGAGATTTAGTAATTATAACAGGAGCGTTATCATTCACATCAACAACATTAATAACTACAGCAGAATAACTGGCCAAGCCTTGGCCATCTTTAGCTTGAATCGGAAGTTCAACTAAACTGGCCTTCTCATAATCAATTACTCCCGTAAGTTTAATAACACCAGACACCGGATCTAAGGAAAATGTATTTAAATGGGTTTCAGACAAATGCCCAAACGCATATCTCACCTCTCCATTTTGTCCCTCGTCAGCATCAGTAGCGCTCACAGTAACCACTACAGTATCTACAGGAGAATTTTCAGGCAGACTGACTTTATAGACGGCCTGACTAAAGACTGGAGCATTATCATTAGCATCCAGCACAGTGACGTGTATGGCTACAGTACCTGATCTCGGTGGAGTCCCACCGTCAACCGCAGTAAGAATTAAAGTCACCTCTTTCTTCTGCTCACGATCCAATTCTTTATTCAACACGAGCTCTCCATATTTTCTTCCATTTTCACGAGTAACTTCGTTTAAAAGAAAGTTTTTATTATTTTGCAAAATATACGACTGCACTGAATTCACGCCAATATCCGCATCATGGGCCTCATCTAATAAGTAACGAGAACCTTTGTCTGCCGATTCACTAATTTCTAATTTGATCACATTCTGTTTAAATAATGGTGAATTATCGTTGATGTCTTGGATATTGAGAACGAAACGATGCAGCTCTAAAGGATTTTCCAGCACGAGCTCCTGTTTTATAACGCACGAAGCTTTCTTTTCACAGATATCCTCTCTGTCGATCCTCTCCGTTACGGTTAGATCTCCAGTATTCAGATTAATGCCACAAAACCGCATTTCGTTAATTTCAGTATCTATGCGAGCTTTACGAGATGACAGTCTGCTCACATCAAGCCCGAGATCTTTGGCTATATTTCCAATTACAGATCCGCGCTTCATCTCTTCTGGAAAAGAATAGCTCACGTCTCCATTAGCAGTATCCAACGTAAGCAGGAAAAACACGAAGCTAAACATTTGGACAGAAAGGCTGCAGCTTGTCATATCCATTCAAAAATAATTTGTATTGTATCCAATTAAAAATATAATTGGCAGTAAGGAAAAAATGTCCGACTAAAGCATTAGACAAAGGACAGTTCACCAGTGAATCCGCCACCACCACAGAAAATTTCCTATTAGAGAAAGAGGAGCAATCTCATGACATCAGAGCAGGGTGGAGGGAAGATAATGAAAATATTTTTACCGGTGAACAGCGACACTATGAGTCAAGTTTGAAAACTGCAATTATCTGAAAACTGAACTGACTAACTGGCAGAGTTTTGACTGAACAGGAAAAGACTGGTAGATTATATCTTTACAATATTATGCCCGAGACTAAACTCATAATTTTGTTTAAAACAAGCACAAACACAGCATGTAACTTTACTTATGAAAAGTCATTGCCTGTATGCAAATGTATAGGATAAGATCAAAATCAGCACCGGATAGAAGGGTTGGGGTTATGGGAGGGGCTTCGGTGAGGATTTTTATTAGTATGCTCTTGTATACAATTCACAACGTATGCTACATACGAATTAGCTACCTCATAAAATGGTTACGAATTCCAGTGAGATTAGGCTGAAAAGATGCACTGACTGTACAGTACCATGGACCATGCTCTGTACAGGACCATGGACAGTAACCGGAAAAACCTGCTTTATTTATCCAGGGACACGTACAAGCTCAAACCGGTGCGCAACGTTTTGCTATGGTTTCAGGCATGAGGTGTCCTGGAAACAGTGTTAATTATTGTAAAACCAATTTAAAATTAAAATTGACCTAGTTTTGTTGTAAAATTGACAGCGTTTTACATTGTGCATAGGTATTTTCAGCAGTTTATTTACTTTTGTGTTTTATACGTATTAATAAAATATACACTTTATAAATAATATATAATACATTGTTTAATTTTTTTTTGTTTTATTTGCAGATAAAACAGCTAAATGATACATGAAAGGGGGAATATTCATCATCTAAATCATTTTAATCAGGTAGTTTTAACGGATACTTTGGCACAATACAACTTTCTAATACATCACATTCCATAAACGAGTAATTACAAAAAAATAAAAAAAATAAGTCTTAAACCATTTCATCAGTGATATTAATTTGTGTATTAATCCAAAAAGGGAGCGGTTTCTGAAATAGCTAATTGCTCAACAAAGAATAGATTTCTCAGGTGGTTTTTAATAATACAATAGAATGCATTTTTACATAAGAGACATCCCTTAATAGGAAGAATGTATTTATTTATAATATCGTGCGCAAGTGTAGGGATGGGCTAACAATGCATTTCTGGGGTAATCTTAATTTGTAAGTATATTTCTTGACAAAAAATATCACCCGTGTTAGGCAAGTTCTTCAAACAGCTGCCTGACGTCTCCTTTGTGAAAGTATTGCAAATGATGAGAAAACCCATACTAGGTCAAGGTTAGCTAGCGTGAATGATGCAAATAAGGTGTTAATGCAACTGGTCTCTCATAACTTTTAAGATGCGCTTGTCATTACATCAAATGGCAAATATCTGGCACCAATTCCAGTACAGCTGTGGATATGCGCCTCAAACGTGCCACCCGCAATTAAAAAGTAAAAGAAGAAGAAATATGTCACATGATCTAGTCAATATGTCCTATCAGCAGCAACATGTACATAACCCACGCGGATATAAAAGAGGCACCCCGCACAATAGGCCCAAATTATTTACAAATCTGTCCGCTGCAGTTCCGTATACGCAACAATTGAAGATATTAGAAGACAGGTGTTTTGTAGTAATAAACACGTAATCAAACCGATTTCACCAGGCTCCGAAAATTATTTAAAAAGAACAGGTTTCCATTAAAACAAAGTTTTGCAACATTTTGTGTGGGCTGAATGCTGCCCATGTGTTTTCAAAGCTACTATTCAACATGTAATCACAGATTTAAGTGCAGGCATACGTTTAAGCTAAAAATAAACCTGCATACAATTGTTTTACAGATTTAAATTTAAGTCACAGCCAGAAATTATGACAAGTAAATGAATCATTCATCATACCTGAAGCGAATCGCTCATGTCAGCATCAAGTCCCTCAAGATCATCCACAGCGGACTGAGGTTTTTTCAGCGTCAGGTCAGCAGTCAGCGTACCATCATAAGATCTGACGAACTTGAAATCACTCGTGCGCGAGCCCGTGGTCAGGTATGCGTCATAATTGTAAACGCTGCGCAGAGTTCCCGCGCCGTCCACCTCTGCGTAATTTGGAGGGAGATACGCGGTGGGAATGGATACAGCTCCATCAAACAGCAGTCTGGGCTTTCTTCTGCGACAAAACCTGACGGCCAGGATGATGATGATGAAGGTCATGAAGAAAGTGGAAACGGACACCAGCGCGATGATCAGATAAAAAGTGAGTTTGGAGCTGCTCTCGTCATGAGACATGTCTTTCAGTTCTGGAACTTCAGCCAAGTTATCTGATATAAGTAAATACAATGTGCACGTTGCAGAGAGAGAGGGCTGTCCGTTATCTCTCACAGAGACAATAATGTTCTGTTTCATACTGTCAGATTCAGAAAGGTCTCGCTGTGTCCTGATCTCACCACTGTGAACACCGATAGTGAAAAGTCCCGGATCACTCGCTTTAATAATGTGATAGGTGAGCCACGCGTTCTGTCCAGAATCCGCGTCTACAGCGATTACCTTGGACACCAGGGAGCCCGCCTGCGCAGCTTTGGGTACCATCTCGGTCATGTAGGAGTTTCCATCCGGAGAGGGATATAATATCTGAGGGGTGTTATCATTCTCATCCGTTATCAATACACTCACGGTCACGTTACTGCTCAGAGGGGGAGAACCGTTATCTCTGGCTAACACGAGTACTTTAACAGTTTTCAGCTGCTCATAATCAAATGATCTCACGGCATGAATGACGCCGGTGTCTCCGTTAATGGATAAAAATGATGAAACCGGTGCGCCATTGTTGACATCAGAAGAAAAAAGAGAATAAACTACAGTGCCATTCTGTCTCCAGTCCGTGTCTTTTGCATTGACTGATAAAAGGGAAGAACCAGGTTTATTGTTTTCTGCTACGTGAGCACTATATAGCTGTTTTTCAAATATAGGTGCGTTGTCATTTACATCAGCCACACTCAAGTGAAAGGTTTTGGACGAAAAGAGCGGAGGAGCGCCTCCATCTGTAGCAGTCAAAGATATGTTGTACTCTGCCTGTCTCTCGCGATCCAGCTCGGTTGTAGTAACCAATGCAAAATGATTTTTGACAGATGGGACTATTTTGAACGGTACCTGTTGTTCTATGGAGCATTTAATATCACCGTTAGACGTAGAGTCTTTGTCTTGAACATATATTATGCCAATTTCTG
Organism: Triplophysa bombifrons; assembly: GCA_029783895.1. Taxonomy (NCBI): domain Eukaryota; kingdom Metazoa; phylum Chordata; class Actinopteri; order Cypriniformes; family Nemacheilidae; genus Triplophysa; species Triplophysa bombifrons. Next base: position 1,099,411 of record CM056464.1, read on the forward strand.
AGCCAGAAGGCAGGTTCTCGCGAACAGGTGTGTCCAAGGACTTAATAATAATCACTGGAGTGTTGTCATTTACATCCACAACATTAATAAGAACTGTGCATGACGTTGCTTGGCCAGATCCATCTTTAGCTCTGATGCGGAGCTCAAATGAGGAAGACTCTTCGAAATCTATCTCCCCTTTTACTTTTATCTCACCCGTTTTTTGGTCAATAGTAAATAGATTTTCAGAGTCGATGGAAAGGTAACTAAATTCATACGTCACTTCCCCATTCGGACCCTCATCTGCATCACTGGCACTGACTCTGACTACTACGGTTTCAACAGGGACGTTTTCAGGCACACTCACCTCATATACTGGCTGTTTAAACACAGGAACATTGTCGTTTGCATCCAATACACGGATGTTCACGAGCACTGTGCCAGTCCTCTGTGGAGAGCCTCCGTCATAAGCAGTTAAAATCAGAGATAAGCGGTCCTGCTTCTCCCTGTCAAGCTCATTTTCTAACACAATTTCTGGGAGTCTACCACGATCCGCGACTCTCTGAGGAGACAAAATAAATTGTTCATTGTTTGACAGAGTGTAGCTCTGCACACTGTTAGTACCAAAATCCGGGTCATATGCTTCGTCTAAGGAAAACTGAGCTCCTTTAATCGCCGATTCCTGAATTTCTAATTCAACTGCTTCATTTCTGAATTTCGGAGCGTTGTCGTTTATGTCCAGTATTTCTAAAGTCACCCGATGTAGTTCTAAAGGGTTCTCAAGAAAAAAATCAAAATGAATGACGCACGATTGTTTTTGACCACACAAAGCCTCGCGATCAATCCTCTCATTTACAACGATCTCTCCTGATTGCGGATTAATGTCGCAGTATCGTTTAGTGCCTTCAAAATCCACACGAGGTTTCCGAGACGACAGAGTTTTCGTGTCCATTCCTAAATCCTGAGCAATTTTTCCGACTGTAGATCCTCGTCGCCTCTCCTCCGAGATGGAATAGCGGAGATCTCCGAGACAAAGATGAAAACTGAGGACGGCCATGAACACAAAGCATTTCGTTTTTATTCTATGAGTAGGCCTCTCCATCACTCTCTTCTAAAAACAACACTCTGTTGTTAGAAAAAATACAAATATTTTGTTTTTTTAGATAGTTATTAAACACGATCTTTCTCTGGCGCACTCACATATAAACGAAAAGAACACTAACGTAACGCTATGGTCAGACTCTGCATGCACGTAGGAGTGTCTACACACACGTATCCATTGTTGATAAAGAGCGACACATCGTGTTCTGTTGTAAAATTGCAACCACGGCCAGTGCTTTTATCGAGACACAACAAAAAAGGCTCACTTCAATCTGTCGAAGAGCATTCCCTAAATTTAACCAATTCACCACAGATTTTGAGAAGGAATTCTTAAATTACATAATGTTAATCTACAGTTTATGATTTATGTAGCGCTCTAAAATGATTACTGTTTAGTGTAATAATTAATTATTATATAATATCCTGCAGCGGAGCTTTCAGCACAGCGGACAGCGACTGCCTGAGTGTTGGTCTGAGACACAATGAACTCACTTTTTGCAACATTGGACGTTAGCACACTCTAATCTCTGCTGTTTAAAACATTTATTAAAATGGAAAAGTAGAGTCACATTATATAAATCAATATGATTACTGAACTTTTCTTGACCGCTGCTTTACTTCTGTAGGTCGATTATGATTTTTAAATAGATCTACACGAAGTTATCAGCGTAGGAACTTCAAACTATTTATGTCTGTTTCGCGCGGATTCGGAGGAGATTTGTTTTTAATGACATATTGAAGCACCTGTATTTTTAAGAGTGTTTTTACGATGCTTTAAAAAAACAAACGAGTACCACGAGAATAACGTATACCTAAACTCTTAAACGATTAAAAAAAGCTTTAACATCAAACGAACAAGTCTTTCACAAAAGATTCTTTGTAGTGACAAAAGTTATAATTTGGATGATTCTTTAATCGATATATTAATCTTTTTTAATGAATGGTTCTTTGGAAAACAAAAATAGATCCCCAGGCATCGTTGTAAAGAGCATTTTATAGCACATTTTTGGGAAACTCATACTTAAACAACGACAAAAAAGTACTGAGAAGTTAGTTATAAAAAACAACAAAAGATTGCAATTCAGTTATACAAACATTCAAATGTAAGTAGTTGAGGGTGAACGCATGTATATCAACATTAAAGCTAATTTGAAATTATTTATACGTAATTTCTTATATTGTAAAATATTTTTCTTTAGACTATAAAAATAAACTTTGGAAGAAATTATGTTTTATAATTACTTTTAAAATGTTGAATAAGGAAATGCGACTGAATTTAATTTCTGAACTGTTCTTTTGAATCTGAAAATCTATACAATACCGGAGAAAGATCTGTAGGCTATTTACAAACGTTCTGATAACTATTGTATGCTTTAAAGAAAAAATGCAGTAGAGCTAAAGTATGACTTACGTGAGACCAACGTAACCTATCGAGTGCTTCATGAAACTCATCCTTACACAAATAAATATTAATCATACGCAATTTGGTCTGCCACTACTACCATTCCAATAAACTCATATTCATATTTTAGTGATTTAATAGGCTACAAATTAAAGCATTTGAAAGTATAGCAATATTATATGACATTAACAAAATGGAGCGTCTTCTTAAGTAGCCTATATTGTACAATATTCAACAATACATTTAAAGAGAAATAATAAAGATAAATGAGGCTAAGTAAAGAAGGGAAGGAGTAAAGACAGAGACAGGGAGGGGGAGAGAGAGTGAGAGAGAGAGGGAGAGATGAAGCAGCGGCACCCGGTGAATCTGTTTGGAAGTGCATATTTCCTCAAACGCCTCATTACACATCTTCGGAGGAATACAGGATAGCTGCGTTCGATCTACAGAGCAGTGCCAAAAATGAAACATAGATGCATAAACAACATACATTCCTGTAAAGCTTCTTTGAAACAATGAAACATTGTGAAAAGCGCTATATAAGTAAAACTGAATTGAATTTAACTGAATAAATATATCACATAAACAAGTCATTTAGGTTTAACTTCAGACAGGGAGAGGGAGTTGTACAACATCTATTGATATACAAATCGTAATTTCTTAAAACAGAATCCGGTATTCAAAGTTTTACAGGGAAATCATCACAGTTGGGTGGGTCATTTTCTCTTACAACACAACATGTTAACAGGTAAACTATGTTAACAAGACCCTGAAGGCAGAGGAAATAATTTTCGCTATTATCGATATCTGCATATTCTTTATATTTGATCCATGTTCACCAGTGACTGTATAATTTCAATCTTTTTACACTATAAGGAGGACGGAGAGATGTATGCACAACTATTACAAAAGAGACAAAACATTCAGTGATGTTCAAGTCAAAATGGTACTAATAAATAATAAATATTTAAATATTATTAAAAAGTTGGTGTCAACAATAAGAATTTAAGCTGGTCCAGTCAAAAGGTTAACCTGATTTTTTTTATTTTTCCCATTATGTTGCCTTCTTAAGCATAACTGAATGTCTGTATGTTTTGTAATAGTTGTTGGACAATGCTGAACAAAGGTCAAATATGCAGAAGATGCTCAAAAAAGAAAAGATTGTGGAGGACCTGGGGGATGTTTCTTAAGACCAGTGTTTAATGACTCGGAACAAACAAGAAACCTTTAAACAACTATCATAAATCATAAAACCTGTCATGAATTGTCCAGGTGATATGATAAAAAATCTGATGAATATACACTTTTGAACTTGCTTACTTTTATACATTTAGGGGTTTTCGGACTACATGTTTATGGGTAGATGACAAATAAATGTGTCGTGTGACGGCAAGGATTTTGAAAGGAAAACATACAATGAAGAGAAATACCTCTAATGCAATTTTATAATATAAATATAAATAATATTAAATAATAGATTTTAACAGATTGTTTTACAAACGTTTTGCTATATCACATAGGACACATTAACTGTATATTTGTCAACTACCCAAATATCTGCTATGTAAATAAACTTGTTCAGGGCAATACTAATTGAAAAACAAACCTTCATTTTCAAAATTCCTATTTTGTTTCTGTGAGAATCTGGATTTCGTCTTGTCCTCTATAAATATTGCATCTGTGTTTAATACAAAGTTCATATGTCATATGTATTCATTCGTATTCATTCCTATTAGTATTAGCTTCTATTCACATAAGATGTGCCTTACTTTCTTGTTGTTTAACCTCGTTGAAAGTTGTATCATGTCTTATGTTGATATAAGTATCTGTTGTCTCCATCTCAAGGTTCCTAATGATATCTAGGGACAATTGATTTGATACTGTAATATTAAATACGTGATCATATCTGATTGTTCAGGAGGAATAAGACTAAACAGAAAGTCTGGTGATTTTCCACTCTGGTGGTTTTATATGACACCTCCTGTTTCAAGCTTATAAATATTAGTCCTTAAAACAATAAACATTGGACTCTGATTAAACAAGCACCTGGTGTCTGTGTCAAACTTTGTCTCCAGATCTGCAAACTCTGTGTGTTCCGTCGACTGGACTCTTCAACCGTAGAATATTGTTAAGACAAGGGGACGTAAGAAGTTTACAAACCCGATACAAGTGCTCTTAGAAAATCAATAAAACACATACAACCAAAATCATGACAGAGAAGCAGAAAGCAGAAAACACATTGTGACACATTCCACAAATCAAACATTTTGTCGCCTTAGATTTATGAGGTTCTATCTGACAATTTGTCAAAACTGGGTTAGTCACATATTCTTATTCTGTTACAATTTATTTCAAGGCGTCAATTTGCCTTAGAAAGCGACACATTCATGATCATCAAGATATTAAAATACCATGCACCAGAAACTTCAACTCTGCAGTGAATGACAATATTAAAAGGTAAAGTTAGTAGGCTCTCCCATATCTATGCTTCTCAACCCTGCCCTACAACACATTTTGAATGAAATACTCTCATGTGAACTGAGTGTCCAATACAGGAAACATCCTAAATGTTCAGTGTGGGGGGACTCGAGGGACAAAATTCTAGAAGTACACCAATTCACTCACAGTGATAGAAAACCCGAAGAAAGAGCTTAAACAGTTACAGAGTCAGTGAACCTTGTGTCTCACTATAGGGACGGCAGACAAATGGATCAAAATTAAATCAATACATAGCTGAACTTTCTGTCATAATGGAAAGGTCTGGGAGGATTTTATCATAACAGGAAACACATAGACAACACATTTGAGTCTCTGCCAAACAATACATATGGCTCAAGTATGAAAAGGGGTAAACAAATAAATCGGGGCTAGCTCAATGACTCTCTCACATGCCAAGACAATTGGACACTATAAGGGGCAGATTCCCAGACAGATTGGTCAGGATTGTCTCAGTCAAATTACGGCATAATAGTTTTACAAACATGCCTTGCATCTTGTGTCAAAACAATGGCACCCATACATTTTAAGATATGTCAGTACAAGATATTTTCAGTTAAGACAGCTCCAACATTTATTTTAATCTTGGATATAAAGCCCTGTTTGGGAGCCCGGCCCTTAATAATAACACAGCACACTGCACATACAACACACATAGGCTACATGACAACATAATTCCCATAGTCTACATTAGGCCTGTTGATGGGTTTACTCTTATTCTACAATTCCAACTTTTTGTTTTACATTAATCATAAATGGTTAATGCAAACATGAACGGAACAATGGATGTGCTAACCTAATGCATCTGTGTCACAGGCTTTCAAGTTCACAAAAACATATAACACATTCATTGCACACATGCAAGCTGCATTTGTTTTGTACATTAATGAAATAAATATATTGCCTATATAAACAGGTGACATATTTTTATATCCGTAAAACGCATACACAAATACATTTGTGCCTTACATGTTGTTTATCCACATAACGCAAACAGATTTCAGCGCTGGACTTACCGGCAGTGAAATTACAGGGAGTGGCGCTGTTTAGTCGCAAAAAAAACAGATGAACACACATCACACTGTCAAATTTAAGATTAAAGCTATCAAGCCTACTAGGAGTTCAAAGTTCAGGAGTTCAAAGCGCCATTACATAACGGCATGCATGATGGGAACTGTTTCCTGCCACTTTAATGTGGACTAAAATAAAATGTAGGCTAGTTAAAATTGTACCTGCAAGCAATACTAAACAGATTTGGGGATATTCAAGCTCGGGCACAAAAAAAAAACATAAATCAAGTGTAAATTTTGATAAAATTGTAAAATGAACTCGTTAATGTTTTATTTATTTATTTATTAGGAATAAACACATGAATCATATAAATGAATATTGACAAAAAGCCAGACCTTGTTCATGAAATATAAATGTTAAATTCGTTTTACAATGGCAGTAAAAGAGGTGACGTCACAAGCGTTGTCAGACATGACGAGATCTTTGAAACTAAAGTAATTTTTGTATTCCTTTATTTATACGGAATAAAACATGAATCGTATAATTGAATTTGGACAAAAAGTTAGTTCTTGTTCATAAAATGTAAATGTTAAATTCATTTAATTGCAGTAAAAGATGTGACGTCACCAACAAGCGTTGTCAGACATGATGCGATCTTAGAAACTGTAACGGTCTGTAAACAAATCCAATCTCAAACATTTTTTTGCCAGTTATTTCATTATTTATTTATTTTATTATTATTTTTTGATTAATTACTGTATGTCAGCAACCTGCAAGTTTATGGAAATGGTTGAGGCTACTATCCTTGTAGGCCTACATTTTTTTATGTTCATGGATTGATCCAGATCTACATATTTTATATATTTTTTGCTGCAAGCTGTTACGCAACTTTTCCACCAACTCATTTGGATGTAAGATCCTGGACATTTCTGGCCCACACATCTCTACTGCAGTATATCTCTGCTGTTGTAAACTCGGTGCTTAAATGTGAATGTTGTAACCTGCAGCTTTATTAGGCTCCCTCTTGTGACTAGCAGTTTATGCAGAAGTCATTTCTGATTTATCGCGTCGCTTCATTTAGTCCCCACTTTCTCTTTGCAAGTACTTGGCCACAGCTGGAACTGTGTGCTGAGTCATTCCAGCAGAAAGAGCAGTACACGATAACACTCACCTTATCTCTGCTCACAATGACCATCATTTAAGTGAAGACCATTAAGTACATGACACTCTCTGAATAGTTTTTTTTGGCAGTCCATGTGTACTTGTAGCCTATAATTTGTGTGGTATAGCAATTTGATTGATTTTTTTTAATAGTCTGATGTTTATCAGTTTTTGCATATTTTGTCCCAGTATCTTGTGTTTTTCAGAGTTCAAATTTGGTCTGTCTCCACATTCATTTAAATTCATCAGTGCTGCGTTAATGTGCCTTTGTCAGTCATGTTCCTCTTATTCTATTTGTTTATCAGTATTATATGTTTGTTTAAGTGATGGTAAATACAAGGAAATTTAACTTAATCTTCAACTGATCATAACCTATAATAAAAAACTTTTTATGTGCAATACAGCCCTCATGAGATTTGAGGAGTCATGAAAAGTTATGAGACTCACTGTCAAGAGTAGCACAATCTGTCCCAAAATAATCTTTCCCCGATGTTCACCTATGTCTACTTAGAATTTTGAATTGAGCTGTTGCCATGGAGAGTCATCCCATCATTACAGTATCCATAGAAACAGCCTCCAAGATAACACAGAAGTGACGGCGTTGATCTTTTTTCTCCATAGACAGAATTACCAGATGAACTCTTGAACCATCCTCAGAAGGCACGAAGATACACTCTTTATCATGTTAGATTAAAGGGAAAGACAAGTTGAGTGATGTAGTATAGCACAAGCATCATCATCTGAGATGTCTCCTGTCAGGTTGGTTTAAATTTGGTAAGGTTTTTTGTCATTGAGGTGCTGAAGGCAGTAACAACCCCAGGTTACAAAAAAAGAAAACATTGAAAGTTTTTTTCTAAACATTTTTAAATGTTTCACTTACAATCTAACAAAAATCTTTGGAAATTGTTTCCAAACACTTGTCATTTACATATTGTCAGATCGATCTCTGGATTAAGGCATATAAACACAATCATTTGAATTTTCAACTCATAGCAAGAAACAAAGCACAGACACAGAACCAATGCTAATTCACATTATTAAGAAAGAAAGGTTTATTTATTTTGTGATTCATAAACAAAACACATTACCACTTTTCCATTGTCATGAAATTAAATCAGGAAGAAGGGAAAAGAAGAGAGAAATGGAAATCACTAATTCACCATCACATACTGATGAGCAGGTGTACAAAAAAAGAACAGTGTTTTACAACAGATGAGCGCCATTAGGTTGCACATCACAGCGCCACCTACTGATCACCACCAGACACTATGAAATAATGACAGCATGAAGGCTCACTAGATACAAGCATACACAACATATACTGTAATTTACATCAGGATATTCCCCATTTTTTGTTAAAGGAGTGAAAGAGAAGAGATAGAGTGCTCATACATAATAATTTAGCTACAATATACAGTGCTAGATTGATCGGTAGGTCAAAGCCAAACACAAAAGGTTTTTTTTGTCTTTTTTGTTCTCATAACAAAAAATGAAAAGAGTAGGATCAAACCGTGAGCTTCAGGGCATGACACTATAGAGCATTTACAAATACTAAAGGTTTAGTAACCGTCACTGTTATCAGTGCAAAGGTGTCGGTATGCAAAGCCTCAGAGACGTACACAAATCTCTTGTGTGAATGATTCAAAACAATAAACAAAAATAGTCAAATCATAGCCATCTATATCTATATTCATATATATCTCTATATAGTAAGTGTTTTCTTCTGTATGGTCATGCAGCGGTCACACTTGTAGTTGTGACATCAGTTTGATGTTTTTGGAGGGTTGATGCGACAGGATAAACAGGCAAGTGAAGGAACTGACTGCAGCAAGGTTTAAAGGCATGGGGTGGAGACAACAGTCTGTTCTTCTTAATAGTATTGTGTGTAATATTGTAGATAAGTTCAGGCAATTTAAAAAGACTAAATGAGGCCCTTGTCATTGATGGAATAACCAATGTCATGTTGGTCCTTGTGATGAGGGTCCTACTAAGGTTCGCTGTAGCATAAATTATTCGACGAGGAGCCCCAGAATCTCAGAATTTGAGTAAATTTGCAACCCCCCCTTTTTAATTCTCTACGCTAAGCTCCACCCCTTGCCTACGCCCCTCAGATCTGTCCTCTCAGTCGCCCCTTTCAGTTAAAGAACCACGGACAGATACAGAGCTCAGCTGACTGGACAACCGCACTTGGTCATTTATGTTCTAATGCTTTTGGAGGGGCCTTTGACTCCCGCGGGGGTTGTGAAAGGCATTGTCTGCATTACTCCATACTACATGAGTACACCACAATGTCTAGAGCTAGCCTACCCGGCAGAGAGAGCGAGAGAGAGAGAAAGACAAACGTTCTGTACAGAAGCAATAAAGTTCACTTAAAGCTTATAAAAACGGCGCACAAGAAAACCCTTGCCCTTATTTGCCCCAATTTGAAAACCTCTAACTAATATGTTCATTGCTCTTGGGGTGTGTTGGTCCTCCGCACGGCAAGCAGAAAGGAGCAGAATCTGAGAGTATGACACCGGACGCTGTCCAGTAATGAGCTGAGAGAACAGGCACAAGTCAGGGTGAAAGGGGACACGGGTCAGGGTCAACGGGGGAACTACAGGCATGGGCCAGCGTGGCTCAAAACTCACAGCATAACCCTCATTCCACTTCCACAGAGGATACTATAGGATAGTTTATAGGGTGGGAGGTTTTTTAGGTTTGGTGAATCAACAGTAATACTGTTCATAATGCATAAACATTCTTTGCCATAACAGGGGTTTATAATCAAGCCCTCGGACAGCGGATTTCTCAACAGCTTCCAGGTTTTACTGGTTTACACATCCCATAAAGTGTAAATCTCTCCCACTGCTGAAAAAGACCAGTCATGATTAAAACATACATAACATGCCATTGATCTCAAAACCACTTGGTTAGAAACAGTTCAGAGCAGGAGAGATAGTGGGAGCCTATAGGGATGCATTGAATATTGACCCTGTTTACTAGATGTGTGTGTGTTTATATATGTGTATGAGCGTGTGTATATATGGTGCTGCTCACATATATACTGTACTCTGCCTCGTTAAAGAAAAAACGAAAGCAACAAACAAAAGTGCATTCCATCATACGGTTCAGTAGACATTTTTGTCTTTCTTTTTTAAAAACGCTGCTTATCCGGAATGTGAGATTTTTTTCGAGAAGTGAATGTGTTAATGTCTCTCGTTTCAAGGGAGGTTCTTCCAGATCAGGAGAGGTGAACAAGCAAAAGCAACAATTAAGCGTCTTCACTGTTTAACATACTGCAGTGCTCCACCTGCGTATTTACACAAGCGTGTGTTCGGATGCCTGAACCACTAACTCAATATCTCCCTCTTTATGTTTTCAACCCATGTGAAGCGACGAACAGCGTAGAAACATTTCAAATATGGTTTTGTCTTCAAATCAAAATAACACAGAAATATCAACATCAGTCTGAAGAGATCTGCTGCAAGATTCATTAATCACTGCATTGAAGAGAAAGACAACACTAGCATTTTTCCTGGAACTGGATTGAATGTGACAGGATAATAAAAAGCTTTTGGATAGAGACATGCAAAAAAAATGTAAGCACAATTTTCTGATTATTAAGTAGACGTTTGTGTTCTCATCCAGACTGATGCTGAGAACTCTGTTGAATTTTCTTCCGCTCTCTCTAATCGTCGTCATCCTTCCCTTTCTCCCGTTTGTCCTTCTTTTCCTTCTTCTTTTTCTTCTTCTTCTTTTCATCCTTTTTTCCGAAGGAAATAAAGTCGCTCTTGTCGTCGCCATCTTGTCCTTGTCGGATGGAGATAATAGCCGGAGAACCGGGAATGATGAAGGCTTCAGGAGGGACCTCGCCCGGTTTCAGGTGCGGAGGAGGGCCCCCTGGACCAGGACCATAGCGGAAATGCCAACTGTTGCTGTCCACTCCAGTGCCTATGGGAGGGGACACCTCTCCACCCTCATTATCTGAGAGACAAAGAGAGAGAAAGAGCAGGTGTTACAATCGTAAAACTATAGATATGAAGTTTCAACACTAGACAACGGCGGATGCCATCTGAACCTGCAGTGTTAAAAATTCTAAGTAGCATCTTTTTACTATTAATTTGATTTTGCACAGACTTCACGGGCATCGTCTGAGGATGAGACTATAAACAAGTCCTCTCTGGACATGAAGTACTGCTGTTCTCTCTCAGCTAGAGATAAATGTTGCTGATTCACTCTGGTTCCTCTAGGGGTGTTTCGCACAAGAGAAACAAAAGCTCCACCGTGCTGGAACATCCAACCCAGCCTGAAAAATACATGCCTGACAATCTATAACCAACTAGACAATAAACCAAACAGGCCAATTTAACGCAAACTAGTTACGGCATGAAAGAGAATGACACTTCACACGTGTTTCCTTCAGTTTAGCATTTCATTTTCTTCAATGTTTAAAAAAACAATGTTTGACCCCTCTCCTCACACACACTTATGTCTTTTATGATGCTCAACAATTTACAGCATGCTGCTAATAAACCAAACAAAAAATAAGATTGCTTTACTTTGTTTCAGGAGATTTTTGAGCAGGAGTGATCAAATACAATAAACATTTAACTGAATGCTCATTTTTAAATAGCTTTAATTTTGAGACGTATGTCAACTTTAAGTTTTTTTTCTCTATTCATCTGTGCATATTATATTAACAAAACATGATTCTTCACAATCTTTTAATAAAATCTAGTAAGTCTCTTCAATTACTTTTCATTTCCTTTCCTCAACTGAGTAAAAATGTTAGCAACTCACATTTCTGGGACATCATATACTGTACCATAGTTGAAAAAATTAAATGGTGGCCAAAGTGCCCTTGAACTGTTTGCTTTCCTACATTTTTCTAAATATCTTCTTTTGTGTTGAGCAGAACAAAAACTAATAAAATATTTTTTCCTATTAAGTATTGTCAATAGCTAACATTTTTCCAAATATCTTACTTTGTGTTTATCAGAACAAAGAAATGTATACAGGTTTGTTTACAAATGTAAAAAAAAAATCATTTTTGAGTTTGATTTATTTATCTTTAGCCACGTGTTTTACAGTACATTGACTTTTCAATATTTAAATCAATCGGTGGCTAATTATGGATCCGTTCCTCTGTAAAAATGCACAAATAAATGACTTGAAGCTGGCTGTGTTCAGTGCTGTATATCCCTCTCTCTCTCCTTGTCTGTCTAAGATAGTAATCTAATTTATAACGATGCTGGATCACTACAATATCACTTAGTTTAATACACACCTCACCTCTGGCAGTGTCTCTGTGTGCATGTTCGCACTCGTCTTTTGTCTATCGCTTATGTTCAGGTGAAGATTAAGATGGATTACAACCTCAGAAACATTCTGGTTGAGATATCCGCGAGTAAGAGGATGCGTATCCAGGCGTATGTGTGTGAAATGAAGAGAGGGAGAAAATGGAGATACTCAACAGGCAGCATTCATTATGAGACCGCAGGGAACTGACTACCCTTCCAAATCCCTCAGTAACACAACAATTACACACACACAGACTCTTTTGTTTTCTCTCAAGTCTCTCTCCGTTCCGTCCGTTTAATTTCTGTCAATTTGTCTACTCCCTGTCAGAATGAGAACAGAGTCGGCATTAGAGTGTGACTAGCAAAAAGAGCTTTGCTACCACATTATGTTTTTAGTGATGTTACAATAGCAACAGTATATGTTTTTATTACATTGTAGTCTTTCCAATGAACATTTGGGATTAACAATGCATTGCTGGGTTTTATGGCACATCGTATTGAAGCTTTGTATGAAGCATTATAGCTAGGTGAACTGTACCAATAACAAAACATATAACACTAGAGTAATGAATTATAGTACTGAATCGGAAGTCAGTACACTCAGAGAGTATTCTCATATTTTTATATCCTAGAGTAATAGTCACACACCTCTTGAGTATGTATCGCTTCTCTTGACCTTTCGTGTAATGTGGTGTCTGGAAAAAGATCTATGTCTGTCTCCCAGCACATGGAACAGGTTTAATAAGCTGAATGATGAGGGTATGAACAGTATGGCCAGTGAAACATTCAGCTCATAAAACAATGATGTGGAGAAAATCAAATTATCTCATCGAAGAAACGACACAGGCCTTCCGACCCCCTCCCACACTTTCTCTCATTCCTTCTCTCTCAGTCTCTCTGGGCAGTGTAGTGCTGTCTTGCATAAGATGAGGTGAGCAAGATGATGTGAGGAAGATCTGAGGAAGATTAGAGGAGGAAGATGATTCAACAAAGATGAGAAGAGGAGGATTAGGTGATGAAAATAATGTGATGAAGGAAAGGCAGTTTAAAAGCTCTGACTCTAAACTCCTGAAAAAGCAGATTTCTGAGCAGCACTGCAGAGGCGAAGAATTATGGGTTTGTTTAGATGAAACCACATCACTCAGTGCTTTTCAAAGTTTGTGTGTGTGTGTAACAGAAGACTTGTGGTAATGCTCCTGCTGCGTAGAGTGCAGTAAATTGCAGTTTCATATACTGTCTATAGCCTGGGAATTATAGAATTTCATTTATATTACAAATCTACAAGTCTATTCATGTAGATAAAAGGCTTGTCGACTGAAAAAGTAATGCAAAGTACATTTATTTTGTGTTAATTATATATGTCCATGTTGAACCGATTGTCTGTGCATATGAATATCTCTGGTGTGTGTGTTTGTGTGTCTGTGGTTGTGTGTGTCACACCTTGGTTAGTAAGGCTCTAGTAATCCTGATAAATATGTGCCAGATGGTATACACAGGATTCTTGATGAGCTTGCCAAAACAGCAATGTGAGTGTGTGTCTGTGTGTGTGTGTTAATGTCGTGCTGTCTAATGAGTATAGTGCTTGTTATGAGAATAATGCTGTCAAGAGTACAAAAAAATTTCATTAGAGACATGGAAGGATTTTTATTTTAGGCTTAGAGATGAAGAGATGTTGCGCAGAAGAATACATTCTGTACATATTCCATCTCAACATCACTCAGACACATGTTCTGGAAAAGTCCACTAGGTTGTGAACACTCCAATGTCTAGTGTTAAAAACATCCTTTGAACAGTTATTAAAGTGAGAGCGTTGCATGGTTGACGTTTTTATGTTGGATTAGAGTGTCTGTGCTACTGATGCAGGTAAACTCGAATGCTAGTAAACTTATGTACACATGTAATAACTTAAATCGAAGCATCCGTTTGAGCATTCAAACTAAACGTTACAGTATTACAATATGTTCCCCTGGCCCTGGGAATATAACCCATGCTGGCTACATAAAATATGTTTATTTTGAAAAAGTGTTGGTGTGTTGAAAGCGGGCAGGCATTTCTGTTCGCCATATGGCATTGCTGCTGAACTGAGAGCCTGTGGGCTGCCCACCTGCAGAGGTGATCTTTAAACAGACAGATAGGTCACACTCATCCCTTTATTCATCCATCCATCCATCCCTCTCTACAGATCTGTCTTATGCTCATTCAATGATGAAGAAAGACCTCTGCAGTACAGGCTGTTTCTATTTATCTGAATTTTCTCAAGCATCTGTCCCAAGTTCAATTTACACCCCCATATTCACTTTAACACATTTTGTTTTACATTTTATTCTGTAGCTCTCGTCAGGCCACACCTCTCCTGTTTTTCTCTCAACATTTTGCATCACTCCTTTCTCTCTCACTCTCCCTCTGCATTTTCAGCACCCTGTTCGTGGTATGAATGGTTGCCGTGGCAACTGCCTCCTCCAGTGAAATCAGGCTGTGGCACAGACACTGATGGAAACTAATACAGAACACTCTCTTTCTCTCTCTCTCTCTCTCTCTGATGGTCAAATGCTTCTCTCCCCTAGCAACAGCAGTCACAGCCCCTCCCCTCTCTCTATCTCTCTGTTTTCTCTTTCAATCCCTTCGGTCACCCTTTTTTTCTCATTGTCACTTACTATTTCCCTCTTTCCCTTAGGCTGCTGTCTACCTACCTTCTGCCTCTGAGACACTGATTATTCCTCAAACACTGCGACTAACATTTTGCCACATTGAGAGGCAAAAACAAGATACAGATATTAAAGAGGAGAGAGATACAGAAGATGTGAGAGATCTCCGTGGCATTAAATTAATTCTGTTGATTTGGGCTCTAGAAGCTTCCCCCATCTGTCAGATACAGATATATATATATATATACGGAGAGAAAGAGAGAGACAGAGAGAGAGGGGCGTTGGCTTCTCCAGTGTTTTGCACAGCAGTGCTAAAATGAAGCTCATGAAAATGCAGAGCCACAGCTAAACACAACACAAACACCAACCCATAATAACTCAGCATCACTTTACTCCACCACAGAGTTAAAGCACAAACATTTATGATTTCTAAAACATCTGTCCTGACATCATTATCTGACCTCACCTCTTTTGAGCTTAAATTTCATATATTTTCTAAACATTCATACATTATGGCACGTTTTGATGTCAATAATGCGCGGCGTCACATCACAGTAAGATTCTTACAAATGAATACTTAAATAGGAGCTACATAATTGTCGTTTAGAAAGCGTGAGAGCACGTCATATTTCTATGCTTTCATAATATCCAAAATCAGCCTCCACGTCCTCTTTAATTTATGATTTTGTGTTCAACAACATAAGGGTACAGGATGTAATTTTTTATTTAAACTAATACTTCAGAGATCTGGGCAGCATTTCCAAACTCACAGATCAGCTTAAACGTGAGGTTTAAAGTGAAAGGATGATAAGGAGACAGAGAGATATGGAAAGGGATGGACAGAGAAAGTGAGAGAACTTGCATCTACAGAGACTTGTTTCATTAATTTCCAAAGTTTCTCCCGCTGCAGATATCAACACAGACTTAATTAGAACAAATTGTCCTTTCATTACACAAGTAATTGTACCCGCTTTGCCCTAACTCTTTCTCTCTCTCTTTCATCTTTTCATCCTTGAAAGTAAATTACCGTCATTACTCTGAACACCCCAAATATCACATCATCGCTCAGTCCAAGAGGGTCCGCCCCCGACATCGACATCTATAACCCTCACAGTGTGCTAATTAGGAAATTAAATATGCATTAATTGCTCACAGGTCCCAACGTATTACCTTTGACCCAAGAAGTGATGTCAGACAGAATGTTTGACAGGGTCACGATCCAGATGGTGACCGCTTCACAAAATTTGCGTCACAAATGTGACAAGTTAATCTTTACTCTCCTAATTTTTGAAGTCATAAAAATAACCCATACAAGGAGGACCGTTTTAGCATTTTAGATGATTTAAAACAGGCCACCGTTGGCCCTGTTTGAAAAATTCACATCAAATATTAAGTACGACAATTCATCACATTTGTGCAACTGGTAATTTATTTGCACAGCATGACACTTTACAATAGCCGGAATTAATATTGAATGACTACACACGAAAGACTGTACATTACTCCATTTGTTATTCTATGCCTGTGCTAGTTGATTCTTTCCTTGACGCATTTTATCATTATTTCTTTGCCTGGATGTTTGTGTTGACGCAGTGGTGATATGCTTATCCTGTTAGCAGAGTGTGTGTGGACATCTCTGATGAATAACACAGACTCTGTCCTTCACACAAAGACAGGCGATCCATCAATTATTTGTAGTGTAATAAAAAGAGAGGGAGTAAATGGGCACTGTGGAGATAGAATCTTAGACTGTGGATTAATCAACATAAATAGCCGTCTCCACGGCGAGGCACAGTGCGTGCGTGTTTGTGTTGAAATAGTCTGGCCTGACCCTTAGAAACATTCATCTGTTAATCGAGTCATCTCTCTCGCTTTGGCTGCAGTTTGCTCCGAGCAGATAACCTTCACATCCTCTGTCACCGTGTCATTTCCTCTTTCAGCTGATAAACTGGGTTTACGCTGGATCTGGTCAGATCTGAGGAAATCGGTGACATTCTCTCCTCCATCACACAGCTTAGACTGGCCACCTGAGCTAAACCCATATAATCCAACATCAAAATTTACAGTTAGATGTCGGCAGGCTGTAAACTAATTTTCTTAGATTGTGCTTAAAAATATTCATAATGGAAATTTCCAAGGAAAACCTTACAACTATAAACGTGTTGTTTTCTTGTCAAACTGGCCATCAGTCAGAATATCTGACCATCACTTTTTTACTAATTTACATTTATTAAATTAGCTTGAATCCGAAGCAGTTTTCAAATGTATTCCGTGCATGGAGCCAAAAAAAACAACATAGTCTACAAGGCGATGTAGTTTATGTTGATTCAAAAGTAGATTTAAAAGAAGTCGAGGGTGATTTAAAGGCTAAGCTATATGATCCAGGTCCATCTGTGGCCAAATGATGGCTTTCTTTGAGGTACAGAACAAAATTTGAGCCTTTAGATCTCAAATCTAAATCCATATTCACGTTATGATATTGCTGGAGAAGGGGACAGTTTACATGAATATAGGCTTATATTTTAGCCTGTTCCTTACACAAAGTTGTATATAAAGAATTGAAAATTGGAATTGTATGGATACTTTTATGATACCTTGTTATGCTTTTGGATCTATGCAGTAAAAAAACTCCTTCCACTTTCCACTTTGATGAATAACAAAATCTACGTTAAAGAAAACAATCAAGGGTTGGATTACATGGGCATGATTTTTCTTCCCAAAACACTGGATTTCCTTAGTGGGTTGGCAGTGTTGTGATGTCATCAGTGCATATTTGCGTACTTCTATGTGGCAGAAACGGGAAGATCCCGGTATCATTAATATACTGCAATGATTTCTGTGTGCTATACAGAGTTCCTCTCTGGAGTGCTCAGCTAGGTTCCTAAAGAAGACTCATGTAGGTCACTTTTATCCATCCCTGCGTAACTGCAGTAGATCAGCAAAAGAGGCCAAAGCAGAAGAGACTGCAGGGAAACGAATCAAGCAAGCAAAAGAATGCCGAAGAGAGTGTGAGACAGGACAGAAAAAAGAGCCCAGACCGAGATAGGGTGAGAATATTATAGAGTGATGGTCCTGAGGGAAAATACCAATGTGAGTGTGAGACAGCATCACAGGCATTGCAGAACACCCAGTTATTCTTCGTCCAATTCACTGTGAAAACTAGAATCCTTACAGTTCTATTAAAGTTTTTGAAGAAAATAATGTCTCACATCTGTCCCCTAAAATTCCTTATGAGAAACTGTGAAATAGTCATGAATTGAACAATTGTTGCCGATATAGAATAATTACAGGGATATAAAATAATGTGACTATCATAGAATGTGAACATTGGGTGTTGCAATAATAAGAACATTTTTGAGTTCAGGCCGAGATCTCTGACTGTCTGCAGGCTTTGAAATCTTGGCAAATCTATGCAAGCTTTCAAACATGAATATAATGTCTTGCGAAACTCTTAAGGATAAACAAGTGTTTTGTCTTCTGAGAAAAATCTGAAGCAATCTCAAATCTCAGTTTTTTTCTATTGGACTCGAGTCTTACCGGCAGCACTGGATACTGTGGGCCAGTTCTGAACCAAAACACCTTGTGCTCCCTGCATCACGGACGACTCCTCCATGTGGACTGAGCTAAACACACAAACAAACAAGAGAAGAGATTATTGTTAAATTGAAAGAGCGATCTTTTATCAGTAAACAAACTTTGATATAAAATTTACACCGTTCTCAAGGTGTACACACTGAAACACACCAAACAGGGACACACCACAAAAATAGGAAATTCATTATCTTTAAAAGAGAATTTGTAAAGAAAAAACTTTTTAATTAATAATGTGAAATACAATCACTTTTACAAGTTGTGTCAACATTTTGGATCTAACAGTATAGGCAGATAATGCCTTGAAGTGAGATTTATTTGGTAAATGTGTGTGTAGTTTAGCTGGGGTGAACGATTGAGCTGGGGTAAATGTAGGTCTGTCGGCAAGAATTGGAATCCAGAAGGCTGGATTGGAGATTGCGGATTAAACTTCTCTGTCCTGCACAGTCACACCGCCTCAGAGATTAAATCTTACATTCCTGTGCTCTCTAAACTTCACAGCCAAGAAAAATCTCTCACTCACACATGCACGCACATGCACACACGCTGTAATGACAGCGTCAAAATGTATTTTCTTTTTGTCTGATTTTTCAAAAACATTTTACTTGCTTTCCTTTTCCTCTAATCACGTCATGCAAGTGCATTCTCTCTTTTTTATCTCTTAAAGCCACATCCCACATTTTCTTATACTTTTTGCATCACACAAGCAAAACGGGTGGCAAACAGCATGATGACCTCAATTACATAAAAATCTGTTTGTCCACATCATAAAACACTACCTGAGTTATCTCTGTCCTGTTCTCTCTGCAAAAAAACACATGGCCTAATAGCCACAAGTCAAATTATGTTGCAAAGCTTGTTACGCTATTCATAAAAGCTATTATGTACATTTTCAAAGAGAATCTCATTGATATCTGGAGAGTGAACAGAAGGGTGGTGGAGTTGTAAACCACCATTTTAGTAGCTTCATTCTCTCCCTCCCTCTATGATAAATGTCTGCCATCCAAGGTCAGGCTGCTAATACATGCTCTCTATCTGTGTGTGTGTGTGTTGTGTGAGGAGCCATTTTAAGGAGCCATGAAGCTAGCAGTCAGTAAGAGAAATAAATTATTAATGAGAAACACTAGAGAAAATACATGATCCTCATCTAATGTTCGAACCTCTCTCTCTCTCTCCCTCTTAACTTCCTTGTTCTGACCTTCTGCCTGCGTATCATTGTCCTCAATCACGCTTTTCACTCATCATTTCTCTGCTTTACAGCCAAAAGCTCAAATTACCTCCCAGAACTCTTGTTTCTTATCTAGATATTGCCCATCCACGATGTGACATTTTCAGCATTACCCTCAACTGCCTTCAGGAGAGAAATACTATTCAGTTTCAGTTTTTACATTTTCTGAACATAACATGAACACATTTACATGAAACCTTTGTTTCTACAGGATATTACTCTTGGTTTTCTTCAACCTCATGCGGTGGGTGGACATGCTAAAGTTTAATACTGAAGGTCAGAGGTTTGTCAAAGTAAAAGTGATGCTTGACCACTGATGCTTTAAAAAACTCTTGGCCTTTAAAGACGCTCCCAATTAAATCCTTACCTACAGTATCTGCTGTAAGTCAAAGAAAAACACATCATTATTGTGAAATAACATTTTCTAAAGTCTCTCCAAGCACATAAATTGTGAGACAGCAGTCTGATTTAATGCATGAGAATGATCTGCACGGCTACATTAGCTCTCATTAAACTCTGCTGTAATTATGAGGGAATCAGTGTCACGCTAATGAAGATCTCACACAAACACACACACGCAGGCCTGGCATATGTGAATGTCCTGTTGTCTGAAATGTTCTTAGCCATCTTTTTACTTAAGAGTTAACAAGTAAAAAAAATATCTTTAATGTCACAGCAACAGTCACTGGTCAGCTGTGCTGGTACAGTGGCTGATGTACTGGTAGCTGAACGATTCACAATAGGTGATGGATAACTGGAATGTACGAAATGCTGGCTAGGACAGACTGACCAGAATGAGCTCAGCTTGTATTGTATTGGCTAATGTATGCACATGATCGTATCGTTTGTGTTTAACATCTGACTGAAGAATTCTAAAAGTTACAGTATGTGAAATGAAATGCTTTATTCAAGATCAAGGAAAATATGATCTTCAATGATACGAGTCCTTTAAAATGAAGTTCCACACAAAACTGAAGATGATGAACTCAGTGATGTCTTACCTTTGCATTCCTGCTCTGAGCGATGCCGAATATCTCCAGTCTGTATTGGGAACTCTAGGCTGCAAAAGAGAAAAAGATGGTGTCAACCCTTAAGACATTTCGAAAGATCAATATCATGTCATTAAATAATCATGCCAGAGGGCTGCCGCATGGTCATGATTGCTGCATGCCTGTGGTTCTGCAAAAAAGAGTTTAGAGTGAGGTGAAGCACTGCTTTCTCTGTTTCACACACATCAATCATCATTTCAGTGTACAAAACCGTTGGACAGCTCAATCATTCAGACAAACACAAGAGGCAAATCAAGGTCATTAAACCCCAGAAGACCAGAGATGGATGAGATGACAGGAAAAGATTTAACAGCAGAAATCTCACAAAAAATATAGGAATGACATGATACAGACATTTTGTGCACACACATTAGCAGTGACTTTACACCAGAACATTCTGCAGTCATGTCATCTGTGCTCCTAATACCTCAGTGTTTTCTCTCCACCTCCTGCTGGAGACATTCATCAATGTGAAATCCAATTCTCTATGTAATCAGCAGAGCCTGCGGTTCCCCTTCACAGCACATACATACACACACATATGTCACGCAACATATAAAGCAAAGCATTATAGCTCATAAACCATTTCAACAGAGGTTTGCACTTGAAATAAGTATGTAAAATAAAATGTAAGGTTTGAAATAATACCCGTGAAAAGAACCATATTTATGCACAGCCATTAAAGCACATTAATCAGGTTGCCACAGAAAGGTTCCATAAAGAACCTTCAACCTCAAAAGAACCCTTCAGTTCTCAAAAACTTTTTTTATATAAAGGAACGAATAAAGACATGCGTTCTATAGGAAACTTTAAGCAAATGGTTCTTTAGAAAAACAAAACATGGTTCTTCTATTGCATCTCCGTCACACATTGAAACAGTTTCACTTGTATACAGCCTTAAAAAAAAAGCCCCAGTGGGCATCAAATTTATGTAACTGTATTTTAGATACGATGCTTTTACAGTGTTTCAGAAACAGAACGAAGTGTAGTGTACAATGAATCATTCTGAACCAGTGGCTGAGGAATACTTTAAAGAGATTATAGATGAGAGCACAAACACATTCAACCCTCAGAAAAACAAACAAAAAGGAACTAAAATATTCGAGAAACGTCAGGACTGCATTTATGATGCCCTTAACGCTGACCATCCAGGGAGCCAGATCTTAAAACTGACCTGACATGTAGCAAACCTTAGTCTGTGAGTAAAACATGGACAGTAAAGATGCAGAGAAGTGTAACAGAGAGCAAAGAAACTAAGAAGCAAGTTTTTATTAATCTCACAGGCCTTTGTGTGTGGAGAGGCTGATAATGAGTCTATTTTGCTTTAGTCTCACCAGCAGCTCTTACTTTTTTCTTATTTTTTTCTCTTTCTCATGTCTGTGCTTAGTGGACTCACCTTGCCTAGATACAGCATTCGCACCCTTGCACCGACCAATCACAAACCTTTCTCTTTCCCCTTCCGAACCACAGCACCCAATCAGCTTAACTGAGCTCCACTGTCACTTCATCGCACGGGAGAACAAACATGACTGACATTTAATGAGAATCGCTAATATCAACCCGTAATTACTTTACAAACAAACAGCGCTCACACAGAGACACTCTTTACAAACCCAGTAATCCCCAAAAACACGATTAACAGCACTCGGTCTGTAATGATGATCTTTCGCAAGGCTAAAAGGGTGGACAGAGAGAAGATCATAGAATCACACTGACAGTCTGTTAAAACTACTGCAGAGATTGTATGAAGATAAATCAGTTCAACTTTTGAGAATGAGCCGTAATTTAACAATCTTAACATGAACTGAAGGGCAGATGTGCTTCTGGCAGAATGCACACGGTATGTAAGCACAGAAAAATGGTGATAGACAATAGTATTTTGCATGAAACACAACTTAATTTTATGACCATTACAGTTTTGCACCATGACAATTTCCCATGCATGGAATGTGTCAAGACCTTTCAAGATTCATCATGTTTTTCCATAAGCTGTTGATGTATTTCTTTAGGTAATACACATAAATATGTTTAATGGGGATCCATCAAACACCCATTTTTTATTATGGAGCATCCTCAGAAGGTTAAGTGCATGTTCACTAACCAGCCATTTTGCCCCAAATGCACACTATAAACAGAAAATCTAATCTCTCCATAAAGCTGTCGTCACAAGGGAAAGCAATCATTCTAACCTGTGTTGAGATAACAGTTAGTCTGATGGTTCTAGTGGATGTGCAATGAGAAGTTGTGTAACTAAACGGAGGCCAGCCTGCAGTCTCTCAAGAGATGCAAGTGTGGGTACAAGAAACTGCAGTGTGTTTGAGATTCACACCTCTAAATATAAACACAGCCAGCTGTCCTGAAGGAACACACTGCAGAACGGGCGGAAGAGAGACAGAGAGAGAGAGAGAGAGTTAGAGAGAGAGAAAGAGAGGAGGAGAGATTTTTTTTCTCTAAATTCACTGCCGATGAAATGCAATTTGATGTCAGCCATAAACAAGTAGAAAGCAAACTACTGGTGTTCTAAATATTCAGACACACACACAAACACTCTGAAGTTCACACTGAAAAGTCTGCTGTGAATTAATGAGGGAAAGACAAAAAGAAGTCGAAATGCTCCAAACCAACAGGAGGCTTCTATTAATGAGCCCTTAGACATAACTGAGATCTCCAGCACGTTTGTAACTGTATGGCAACACAACTGAACAAACTGAGCATTGCGTCTACTAATCTGTAATGTTAGCAGAATGATGCATGAGTAACATTGTGGGTTTTGTAGGAGAGTGTGGGCACTGCACACACCTGTATGGCTGTGGCATCTGGCATGCTCAGTCTACGTACAAACTGGCCACTCTGTCCTGTGAAGAAACGGTCGGCCCCTGAGCCCCAGGTACCACTCAGCGGACGGCCCGTATTGTAGAACATAAAGGTATCGCTTCCTGATGTGGCTGTCATACAGGTTTTGTAGCAGTACGTTTTGGTCAGAGAGCCATTCCCTCTGACTTCAATGTAGGCAGGTTCCACTTTCAGGTCCCTGCGCACTGCCTGTTGCTGAACAGTGATGGCACCACCACCTGTGGCTCCACCTGCAGCGCCACCCCCTGCTCCTCCACTGCCACCATCTTTGGGTGCCTTCTTCATTGTTGTCTTCTTCTTCGACCCACAGCAGGAACAAGCATCTGGCTGGCTGCAGTAGGCATGACAGCGTACGATAGCCAACACAAAGACAGTGAGCAAAAAGACGAAGGTGGTGGCACAAAGGGCAATAATAAGGTACAAAGTAACATTGGAGAACATCATTGAGCCGTGAGGCCTGATAATGCGTTTCGGGTCCGGGGCCACTTTGGGTGGGAGTTCCATGATGGCAACATTAACCGTAGTTGAGGCAGAGCGAGGAGGCGAGCCGTGGTCTCTTACATGCACTGTGAGGCCAAACACTGTGGAATTATCCTCGATCACCCGTCGGGTGGTGCGGATTTCACCCGTGTGCTCGTGCACCTTAAACAGATCCAGATCAGGAGGGTGATGGAGGCTGTACAGAAGCCAGGCATTTTCTCCAGCATCCAAGTCCCAGGACAGCACACGTGTCACAAGCACGCCTGCCTCTGCGTTACGCATAACAGTCTGAATGGAGTTCGAGCCGTTCGCTGCCGGGTGAACAAACTGTGGGCTGTGGTCGTTGGAGTCCATGATGTAAATGTAGACAGTCGCCACGCGGCTCAATGGAGGTACACCGTTGTCTTGAGCTTTGACCTGGAAATGAAACTCGCGCAGCTTTTCAAAGTCAAAGGATCTTAGCGCGTACACCTCACCTGTCGCAGGTTTGACAGAGACATACGATGCCACAGAAATACCATGATTGTTGTCATTTAGGACAGTGTACGTGATGCGAGCGTTCTCACCAGCGTCAGGATCTGTTGCCTTGATGACGCAAAGGGCTGTGCTGGGTGCGTTGTTCTCCACAACATAAACTGTGTACGAAGTCTGTTCGAAACGTGGCGGGTTGTCATTTACGTCCGCCACTTCCACACGCACGGTCATGGATGACGAGAGAGGTGGCGTACCCCCATCGGTGGCTGTAATGGTGACGTTGTAGGAAGAAATGGTCTCTCTATCCAGAAAGGAAGAAGTAACTATAGTATAATGGTTCCGAAAGGATTTGATTTTAAAGGGAAGGTTTGGGGGAATGATGTCTAAACTGACCTGTTTGTTTTGACCAGAGTCTTTGTCATTTATGCTAATTAAAGCCACCACAGTGTCTGCCCGAGCATCCTCTCGAACTGGGCTGGAGATTGAAGACAACACAATTTCAGGAGGGTTATCATTCACATCCAGAAGTTCCACCACCACTTTACAGTGCACGGCAACCGCCCCACTGCCTCTGTCTGCAGCTTGTATATACATCTCATAGCTGTAGGTTTCCTCGTAGTCCACTTTGCTTTTAACTCTAATTTCACCACTTTCCGTGTCTATAGAAAACATCTGTCTTACTCTCTCTGGCGTGTAGGAACTAAATGAATAATATACTTCTCCGTTGGAGCCCTCATCTCTGTCTGTTGCATTTAATTTAATCACAAGCGCGCCAACAGGTGAGTTTTCCTTCAGTTTCACTTTGTATACAGAACTGTCGAACACTGGCACGTTGTCATTTGTATCCAAAACTCGCACGTTGATTCTGGCTGTGCCCGAGCGCAGAGGAGATCCACCGTCAGTCGCTGTAATAAGAAACTGGTGCGCCTGCAAGAGCTCACGGTCAAAAGGTTTTTTCAGCACCAACTCTACGTGCTTTCCGTCTGTAGATGGTTTGGTTGAGTCGAGGGCCAGGTGTTCGTTTGAGGTGAGGCGATAATGGCGCACGGAATTTGAGGCGTCGTCAGAATCCTGCGCGCCCTCAATGGAAAACCGCGCGCCTGGCTGTGCGCCCTCGGAGATCTCCAACTGATACTCATCTCGTGGGAATAGCGGCGAGTTGTCATTTGCGTCCAGAATCTCAACATCCACGTTGTGCTGCTCAAATGGGTTCTCTAACACCACGTCGAGGCTTAGAGTGCATGTTCCGCTGAATTCACACAGCGTTTCGCGGTCAATCCTCTCACTTACAACGAGCTTACCCGTTTTGTGGTTGATGTTGAAGTATCGCCTCGCACTGTCGGAGCTGATTCTGATCCGACGCGCAGTGAGCTTTTTCAGCTCCAGTCCAAGATCTCGAACGAGATCCCCGACGGGGGTACCGCTCTCCATCTCCTCCTGAATAGTGTAGCGAATCTGTGCATTTGTAAGGCCACTTAATAAAACAATGAAGAAACAAAAACAAAGAGGCACGTTCTCTTTTACGAAGCTACATCGCCCAGCAACAGCCATCGCAAGCTGGCAACATCCACAGACGGATTAAAAACCGCGCAACAGCTCCCAAACACGGCATCTAAGACAGGAAACAAAAACGGTCAGACTTCGTGCAGGATGACCAAAGTCTCCACTTCTTGTGCCTTTTTACACAAACGTTTTCCTGCTTCATCCATGTTTTTCTGTAGTCTGCGCCCCAGCTCTTTTTCCTCCTCTCCGCGAAGCTGACTCTTGTTTCCCCTCACACGGGTGCTGTCTCTCTCTCTCTCTCCCTCACTCTGTGTGTGTGTGCTGTACAGGCGGGGGATGGGAGCAGCACAAACCAGCGCAGCTAACTGCATTTCAACACCTTCCAACAAAAACACCGACAATCGCACCCGATTCGCCCGGAAGCATTAAAACACATATACGTGAGAAAAGGATATTTTAATGCGATGTATAGAATACGCCGGTCTGCCAAACCGTCTCATTAATATCGATTGAAAACACGACAGCATTTAATCAGACATCCAGCGCCACCGCCCTTTTCATTGTCTCCTCTCCAAGCGCTCTGAGGTGCCTAGATAAACCTCTTAGCTGACCAAAAAACGTTCTCTTAGTGACTTTTCACAACTTAATATCAACCATACATATTTTCAAATTGACGTTTGATATTTTTTGTGAAAATACGAAATAATGATTTTCCAATATAAATCTTAATTCCGCTATTCAATACCACTGACAGCTCGTCAGGCTGAGCTCCTTCCCGCTTTTGTCACGAACACTGACAGTCACAGATCTGAGACGAATCCTTTCTTTTGACTCATGTGCTTCATTTTATTCACAATAAGGATAAACGCAGAGATGCAGAAGGGACCAACAAAACGATACACATCCCAAATATTCATATGTCCTACTGAAGGCTTTGAATGATTTAGTAATTTTCCTAAATATAAACCGAGACCACACAGTGCCTAAAATGCCTGTTACTTTGCAATATTGATAAAAACGCGTATTTTTTTTGTAGGCCTACTGTAAGTGTTTTGGGCAGATGCGTTTTGTATTGCTATATTTTTACTAGAAATACCACGATGGTTCCCATATATAGTTACCAAATTTGTGGTTAGTTTGGTCTTACTACAAAAAAACATGGTTCCTACTAAACGTTTCTATTAAAACGTTTGTAAGCAATTCCCTAAAAATATGTACGCAAAATTGAAACAAGCGTTCAGTGCTTAGCTTCAAGAGAAATAACGGTGTACAGAGCCAATAAAACTTGTATTAATCAAGGCCAGATCGAGAAGGTACATCAGACCGACAACTGCGCTGGCTCTGTATCTATTAATCTCCACTTGGGCTATTAGATATCTATTGGAAGCTTTAAACGCCAGGCAGTGTATTTGGCATTCTCTCTTAGCCAGACACAAGCGCACCCGCCGTCACCTGCTCAAACTGTCTCCAGGCAGAAGTGACCAGGGTATGCATTTTCTCAGTGTTTTGCAGTATATAACCGTGATTAATTCTGACTTGCACACCGCGGGCGCCACAGCACTGAAGAGGACCTGAGCCCGTGTTGATCCAATTAAATTCTAATTAAAATATGGATTCGATTTCATTTTAACGCATCTTTCGACTAATGCGATCAGCGTCAGAAGTGAATCATGAACTTTAACACCTGCCTACCGAAACCATACCAGACACAACAATCAGGAATGATGTCAATTTAAAAATTCGTAGGATAAAAACGTCAAATAAATCAGAAAACAATATTAAGATTTAATAGCTTTCTTAAGGTTCTGTTGCAGGCACATCTGTACCGAGAGGAGTGCTAAGTCTGGATTGATGTTCTGACAAAATGACCTAGAATAACCCTGCGCACTGAGTCATGCGGCCACCGGGAGGGTAAACGCTCCCCCGCATCTCGCCCTCCCTATGCGCCTCTGTACCACGGCAATGTAGAACACAGCGACGCGCTCTGGTCAGCACTGTGATTAAAAAAGTGAAAGACAGAGAGAGATCTCGGGCACACCCACAAACCAAGAAACAAACAGTAAAAACCTTGTGAAAACAGCAAATAAAACACGTAGCGCAAATTTCAAACTTTAGGCTACTTATATTTTCAATTCGATTAAATAGAGTAGTCTTTATACACAGACCCTCAAAAACAAAAGTACCCAGGACTTTGACTAATAAAACACACAACAAAAACAAAGATATATAATATCTAAAATATTGAACAAAATCAACAACTTGATTGTTATAATCCAAAACAAAAAGTAAATTTGATTGTTATAATCTGTCTTCAAAATGGGCAGAAGACCCGAACACAACTGCAGGCCTTAGTCCTCAACAAGAGTGCACTCTGTGACCCAACTGCACAAAAACTGTAACCAGAATTTTAACAACATCTACTTGGAGAAACCCTGAAACGTTCATCCACTGCCGTGAACAGATCCACAAGTGAAGAATAACAGAAACACTGTTCATAATTAATTATAACGTTAACCCAGATAGCAAACATAATCTGGAATCAATAGAAACCTGGCTTTTCTCATAACTATTACTACAAGGAAATGCCATATAAGTGCATAAGTAAAGATAAACTAGGAATTCAAATAGTCAGAATTATCAATACATATGGTCAGTATATACAAGAAAATATATAAATCTCTTGTATTTACTACAGTTGGCAATTTTCATGCAGACTCGAGAGGTTATTCCATTAGTAATGAAAGTCAGAACTCAGGCCTACATATATATATATATATATATATATATATATATATATATATATATATTACATACATCCATACTGTACACACTACATTTTCATCATATTCCAAATATGTAGGTCTCACTTGCATTACAAAACTGGCATTTATTCTTTTTTTGCCCAACGAGGGGTCCAACAATGTGGGAATTGCCAGACGAACACCACAAGCGACGCAACTCTGACATTTCACAGATGCTCCCTGCGGGATGTGCAGACCTGTTTGCAACAATTTGAAAGACACAAAAGGAAAAAAACTCACCATTTGTGCACACATGCGGATGCAAAAACATGGCCTTTTTATTCAGGTCTGTCTAGCAGACACAACCTCTCATGGTCATTTTGAATTGTATTGTGATGCATTAGTTTAAACATCAACATCTCATTGTTTCACCTGTCACAATCACATCCATCTGCTGTCTGATGCTAATTGTTTTGTCTCTCTTCCTCTCGGGTTTTAGATTAATTTGTCTGTCTTGCTCTTCTCCCCTGCTCAGACGCCCCTCAGATTAAAACAAGTGTTGCTGTGCTCCTTTTGTTTCGCTTAGATGTTTATGCACTGCTTGAATTCTTCTGGGACATTTACATCCATAAATAGTCACATCAGGATTTACTGTACACTGTACTGTTAACACCGTTCTCTTTCTGATTTATCAAAATAAAATGCTCCTAAGAGAAAAATGTACATCTTTATTAATTATATATGGTTTATAAGGACACATCTTAGAAATATTATACAACTAAAGTGTTACAAATAATATAACTTGCAAATTTCCCGTTAGTAAGATTTTCTGTAAGAAAATAAAACAGTATAACTAATAATTGAATAAAAAGCTCTGCATCATGCAAAATAAAAAAGTCATTGATAATATAACAAGTTCTTCATCTTGCATTAGTTCTATCATTTTTTGATTCTAAATTAAACTGGATATGGGCAATTTCATGAAAATGTCAACCTTACCATGGAAAAAAATTCCAACATCACAGAAATACACTTTTTTGTGGTTCAAATACCCATGTGAGGTCTCACTTAAAGTTTTTAAAGCATTTGTTTTATTTGTGCATGATTTTTCATAGTCAGGTAGTGCCATTTTCAGGATTGTCACATCCATACTCCTGATAAATGGACACATGGAAATTAAAATAAAGTAACTATTTTACATTCTATACAGAGGTATCCCTTTTCCACTATTTGGATATTATTGCTTCAGGTTCGTGCATTATAATTCACAAAAAAACGTGTCCCTTTTTTCACTGCTCTCTGCTCTCATGTCAGAAATATTGCGTAAGATCTGATCATCTCTTTGAATTGAATCCATGAGTCTCTATAGCTGAGTGCTATAGTTGGATATTCATTTTCACCTCTCATCACTCTCTATAAATGACTCTGAAATAATAACGCTGGCTCATTACAGCCCAGCTATTGCCCTTTTAAAAAGACATCCATTAGACTGCAATAGTGGCTCTTATGCCATGCACGTGGAGCTACGCAGGACCACAAAACAGACATCTGAATGAAAAGAAAATAATATTAATAACTCCACATGCGCCTGTGACACAGGTCAAGGCTCTCATGGCAATGTATGAGTAACCTGCTGCTGTGTGTCTCTCTGACTGTTTGACTTAACTTTTCTTCCCACTGCCACACTGCTCAGGGCTTCAATGAGAAAAGCGATCTCCCAGCATCACTCTATCACTAACAGCAGTGAGAATTGAGGCAGATGACATCATCAAAAAAGATCTGATATTACATTCTAATTCTGTATAGATCATTTTCATAAAACTGGGATGTTAACATAGGGGTATGTTGTTGCTAATGCTGTTGTATATCAAACAGAAGTTAAAACAGCAGAACTGTACTACCATAAGCCACAAAAAAATCATGTTTCATTTAATGAATTGACATACTGTATATTTTGAGCCCTAATATTGTTCCTCCCACAAAATCCCACAAAGGTTTTGGTGATGTTAAATTTCATTACCTTATTTTAAGAGTTTGAGGTTGATGACAAAATAAAGAAAGCTAAAACAACCCTGTCAGTCCACCTATACTTGGCTGCCAAAGTCCTGGTGAATACAGACCTCTATGGGTGCAAAATAGAAACTGCAAGCTTTAGAACACACATCAGACACGCCCATGAGAATGTACCAGTGCACTGTAATTCTCTCTCTCTCTTTCTCTCTTGAAGGATCTTCTAAATCAGGGTTGAAAATTTTTGCCAGTCATATTTGGATCTCTGTTATTGAAGTCTGTGGAAATGACAAAAAATAAAAGGAAATAAAAAGCCTCTGTGTTTCTGCTGCAGTCTTTTGTTCTCTAAACCTGTACTATTGCTTTTCACCTCGGTCTTTGTCTTTCTGCCTACCATTCATTTTCATGTGTTAATATTGTACAAATGACTTCTAACAATCTAGCTATGTTCATTTGACAATTTATATTTTTATATTATACTGCCGCAGAAAAATTTAGAGACCATTGCAAAATTATTTTCAAATATTTTTGTCTTAATTTACTACGCGTTTAGGTGAAATTATAATTTTTGTTTCACTCTGTTAACTACTAACAATATTCCTCGCAAATTTCAAAGAAAAATATTTACATTCTATTTGCATTTATTTGCAGAAAATGAAAACTGGAAAAACAGGTGAAAATAAAAGAAACAATTCTCTGTATTTTTTTAGACATCAAATACTTCAAAGAAAACTAGTTCATATTCACTTTTAAACAATGCAACGGTAATATTTCTATATGTATTGGGAAAATGTGATAACCTGGATTTTATCACAGTTTTCATGTGCCTTGTAATGCTGTTGTCACATTGCTGTTGGATAAATTTATGTCATTCCTGAGGTCCAGACACTGGACTGGTAGGACGCAATACATAATGTTTTAACTACATATTTGTTTTCCGTGGCTGTATATCTGCATATACACACATATTCATATAAATATTTTCATCACAAATATTTACAGATAATTATATTCAAAATATTCTTTGATGGACAACTTTATTAGAATTTAGTAGTATTACCAAAAAAGATAAAAATCATATCAATCAAACTACTATGTCAACGTTTTTAAGGAACAATTAAATGGATCAAATTATTGCCATAGCAAATATTCACACTACTAATAATAACAAGACTAGCATTACTAATAGTAGTAATGCAGTCTTGTTCTGTACTGCATATCTTTAAATAGAGATTACAGGTACTCACGATAAATAAAACATGCAAAACTCTTTGTTCTATTCTCAGCAGGGCAGCCCTAACACACAGAACATTCACTGCATCTGTAAGCTAACATGAGCCCCAGATCTGTGATCCCAAAGTGTGTGTAATTTCTCCTCGATTAAACCTCTCTGGAAGAGAAAAGGCCATGATGTTACTAAACACAAAACCTGTCTACCTCTGGGGCCCTGATAAACCCTGCTGTCTCAGCACCGCCTGCCCTTCTAGAGCCTGAATGTAAAACCGTCGCCTGTGGAGAAGAAACAGCGCTATCAGGCACAGACAGTCCTCCGCAGTCACAGGTGTAGAGCCAATAATGACTGCTAATGTGTGTAAAAGGCAGAATAACAAAACAGTCCAAGTCTACCCTATACCTACAATGGAGTCAGACATCAACAAATACATAAAATACGTTAATCTCCATTGACTTGCACTGGGTTTGATTTCATTAAATATTTTTTTACAATTTAAGTCAATGGGGACCAATGTTTTTTTTAAATATCTTCTTTTGTGCTTTGCAGAAAAAATAAAATTACACATGGCAACAGGGTGAGTAAACGATGAAAGAATTTTCATTTTGAAGGTGAACTGTTCCTGTAACATAAGACACAAACAAAAATTGAAAAAGGTTTTCAGTACCAAAGCCACACGGAAAGAAATAATTTTGTCCCTTTTATCTTTCTACAGCTTGCAACTACTGAACTACTGACTCCAGTTCATGTTCATTAGCTCACCAGGTGCATCCACATTTTGTTGAGATGTTAGCCGGCTGTTAAAAGGACAGTTCACCCCTAAATTAATATTCTTTCATCCTTTATTCATCCTCAAGTCATTCTAAACCTGTATGATTTTCTTCCTTCGCCA
Source organism: Triplophysa bombifrons (assembly GCA_029783895.1). NCBI lineage: Eukaryota > Metazoa > Chordata > Actinopteri > Cypriniformes > Nemacheilidae > Triplophysa > Triplophysa bombifrons. Next base: position 1,132,537 of record CM056464.1, read on the forward strand.
GAATACAATATATTTTGAGGAATGTTGGTAAACAAACAACACTGGCCCCCACTGACTTTCAGTGTGTGGTCACAAACCCACAAATGAGGGTGAATAAATGTTTAAAAAAACAGGAATAAAACAACATTTAGGGCTTCATAAAAAACATTAAGAGCCTAATCCCCTGAAGCTACTCCTGTCACTAGCCATCCTGCCATCTATCATCTCTTCACACTTCTCCTATCTCTCTGTGTGTGTCTCAATGAACACATAATAACTGCTGTCATGTTTCATCAGTGGCTGAACTGCCAGCGGCTCTGATACATTTAATAAACCTGTTTTTATTGTCTCTCACAACCGGACTTGATTTACTGATGCCACTTGCTCCTCGTTGAACACGCGTCGACTCTGCCATCTTTCTTTTCCCTTATTTCACTGTGTCATCTCACCACACCCTTTTGGCTCACAGATTCCACACGCACATTCCATTTCTTTCTCCCCCTCTCTTTTTCTCGGAGTAGGTGTGGCAAAATGCAGCATAGGCCAGCTTGGCACAGCCTGGTCGTCATGACAACCTAAAGATAATAGGATAAGGAGAGACACAATGTGCTAAGATCTTAGCCAGGCATCACTACAGTGCGTATGTGTTGTTCGTTCAGACAGGAAGTTGAGGAGACGGTAGGACAGAGGACAAAGCACAAATGTGATAAATGTGCCACTGATCTCTCTGGTCGATGATCCACCGGCATCCACTATACATGCCATTATATAAATTTGGGACATAATAAAGCCAAAACAGTTCCCTCTTTTCTTTAAAATAATATGCAACATACAGCATAGGATATATTTACATCCATTATGTTGCAATAAAAGTGCCAACATTTCAACCAAAATATAGTTTTTTTCCAATAAATCAAGCATGTTTTCTACAAATTAACACAAAGATATTTTATAATCTTCAATTATTTACCAATATCAACACCTAATAAACACCAACGTTAAGCAAAACATGTTATTATAAAAATTCAAAAGTGAAAAAAAATGCCCAGTAGTCTAGAAAACTAAGTATAAAAATTAAGTCATTAAATCCTGAACTGATTCATTAAGTGGTAATGTAACACATAGAAATGAATCAAATCTATTTAATGTAATAGCCATTTATGACACTACAGCTTAAATCAGAGATGCTACTAAAATATATGATTAATAATTCACAGAAATGAAAATCTCATAAAGAAACATAGTAGCCAAATACAAATGCATAAAATATCATATCTTAAGATAATAAGTACATCACAAAGTCAGTGTGACGCCTATGTATATTGTATGTATTTCCAGTATAAGACAATTCTATCCCCATATTAAGTGGAACTCTCTGATAGAAAATTGAAAAGTAGCACTTAGCTGGGCCAAATCTCTCGTCTTCAGTAATATGCTTATGAAATCAATAATTCAATGCACTGTACACTTCTGTACCAGCCATAACGCATGAGAATATAACACCACTTTATACTTCTGACACTGTAATACTGGTCAACACAAACCCTATCAATCTTTTATATCACGCTATCACAAACAGTGTGTGCGCAGCATGCCTATGTTGATATTGTCACATTTGCCCTTAGCGGAACTAGAACACAGGGTGGGGCTTTGCTGTGATTGACATTGATGATGTCAGAGCTATAAGCTCAGACTGCAAACTGTGAGCTGTAGCAGTCCTGAAACGGAAAATTACCAGCCCTTCCCCCACTCCACTTCCTTTCTCTCTGTATTCCTCCCTCCACCTCTTATTCCATCTCTCTTTACACAACCACCATTCCCCTCCTGTTTTCTATCCCTCATCCCTTTCTCCCATCCCCCTCTCTCTCCCACACGCACAACATTTATTAGCTGAGAAGGAAAACCTCAGCTGGCAAAGAGGTATCTTAATTCTGTTCTGTGTGGTTCTTTATCAATCCAAATGTAAAGCACAACAAAACACAGCAACGTGAAACAGTGGTGTAAATCTGAGTATAACCTTGATAAAACCTATAAAAGCGAAGCCAAAGTGAATGGGGAGATAACACTATTCTAAATAAAACAGATTGTAGATTTGTAATGTCTTTCTGAATGTCTTTATACGGAATATAAATCCACTATTTACAAACAAAACAAGGGGATTTTTCGATGTATTTAAACCAGTAAACAAAGATTTTAATATAAAATATTTGCTGTGTAACGCTTCTACGTCACAAATTCAATTTGAGAAAATCCACAAATAATTCCAACAAGAAACTCACAAGCTCATCCATGTTCTCCAATAAAGCACCTGAAAAACATAATCATATCCACTAAAGGAAAGAGTGACTATTTTCCAACGACACAAGAAATCAACTTGTGAGAGATGTTATTATACAGGGAAATAAAACAGCACTTTCTCTAAATAACAGGCTGTATCTTTTTTTCCCTGCAGAGAGGGCTCAGCTGCAGACACAGAGAGACAAAGAAAGAGAGTCACTGGACTGCAGATATTGTGCTAATGATAATCTTCTTAGTTGTGTTTACGAATACATTTAAATTAAACATCTATCGGGATGTAGCTTGCTAATGGATTGAAAGAGAGGAAATATTATAAGTGTGTACTGCACACAGAAATAATGAAAAGACCAAGAAAAAGTTAAAAGCAATTGTTCTGAAAGAATAACACAGGCAAATGTAAATGGCAGCATCCTTCATCCTGTTGATGTGCAAGAGATTTTCTAAAGGGAACACAAAATCCGGGCATGGCCTCTTTAGCCGACATGACACAGACGGAAACAAATCCACCCCATGTAATGCTCGTCTGAGTGTTAAAAACAGTAAACTGAACTACTATAAATAAAAATTAATTGGGAAGCTAAATCTTACTGTTGTGTGGAAATTAGTAGGCCCTATATGTATACAATGTAATAGTGGTATTAAAAAATAGTACAAAAATCCCCTACCCACTCCAAATGCAGCACATGGTTTCAGCACCATGGACAGCTCACAGCTATTCTTGACAACATCCACTCTACAACAGCAGTTAATAGCTAAACTCAGGTCACAGCGAGCTCATGAGGAACTTTGTTAAAAACATGACACACAGTAATAATCTCAATGTTACCTTTTCTGTATTTGGAAGTGTTTGTGTTCTGGTAAAAGTGTCTCCTCCATTAATACTGATCAGTTCTGCATCTCCTGGCGGAAAAGGTGCAGGAAAAACCACAACATCACTTTTCAGTGTATCCGAGCTAAAGCACACGTCATACTGCTGAGTGGATTTGGAGTAAGACCAGCTCCCGTCAGGGTGGGTGGTGATCATTGGGGCGCTGTACCTTCCCAAACTGCCCTCTTTCCTGTGGCATTTTACAGCTATTAAACTGATGAGGCTCAGTAAAAAGATGACAGATACACACACAATTGCAATCAGCAAATACAGATTTAAATCCGAGAAACTCTCCTCCTTGATAGGTACATGTCTGAACTGAGTCTTGACGTCACCTGTCGCTTCAACAACCACAACATCAATAGACACAGTCGCTGACAGTGAGGGCTCTCCATTATCAGAAACCAAAATGACCAACGGGTGAGTTTTCAAATCATTGTCACTCGTTCTCCTCTTAGTCCTGATCTCTCCACTGCTGGTTCCGATTCGAAACAGATTGTTTCCTTTGGGTTCAGAGATGTGATAAGACAGCAGTGCATTGTAACCAGAATCCGCATCTACAGCCCTGATCTTGGCCACAAAGTAGCCCGCCTCAGCAGAATAGGGAATGTTCTCGGTGTTAACGGAACCGTGCTCGGAATAGGGCGCGAGAATCGCGGGACTATTGTCATTCTCATCCAGAATAAAAACATTTACTGTCACGTTACTGCTAAGCGGAGGAACACCAAAGTCTGTGGCCTGAACTTTAAACTGAAACGTTTTAACCTCCTCATAGTTAAAAGACTGTAAACTGTGTATATCTCCACTGTCAGAGTTTATGCTGAGAGCAGAATATACAAATGCAGATTTCTGAAACGGTTCCAATAAACCATATGTCATTTTCGAATTCTCATCTAAATCAGGGTCATTAGCAGAAAGAGTGTAAATAATTTGTTCTTTTGGACCGTTTTCTTTCACAAACACATTTATAACAGGGTATGGAAAACGCGGCGCGTTGTCATTCACATCTGACACATATACTGTAAATACACGAGTGGCGGAAAGAGGCGGAGTCCCTTCATCCATTGCCACAATCGTCACATTATATCGATCAACACGCTCCCTATCCAATGGCCCGTCCACAACAAGAGAATAATAATTTTTATAAGATGAATGTAATTTAAATGGAACGTCACCCACCACCTTCCCGTGCGCATTTCCGTTCTTTCCTGAGTCTTTGTCAGAAATCGTTATCAATGCAACCGTTGTTTCTTTTTTAGCATCTTCACTTACCGTGTTAACCTGAGAAGTTAATGATATTTCTGGCTCATTGTCGTTAACATCTAAAATCTCGACTAGAATTTTACAGTGCGCATAGCGTGGACTAAACCCTTTGTCTTTCGCCTGAACACGAATCTCATAAGCATTGTGCTGCTCAAAATCGACGACACCCTGCACTGAAATCTCGCCAGTTGCCGAGTCCATTTTAAAAAGGCTGCTTGTTTTGTCATCACTGTCTTGCTGAGCTACAGAGTAAATGATTTCACTGTTTATACCCTCATCCGCATCGGTCGCATTTAGACATATGACAATTGTTCCTTTAGGCGCATTCTCAGCCAGACGCACTTTGTAAAGAGGTTTGCCAAACACCGGTGCGTTATCATTTACATCTTGCACATTTACAACTATCTGTATTGTCCCTGATCTCAAAGGTTTTCCACCGTCAACCGCGGTCAGTGTGAGCTGAATCACAGGCTGTTTTTCTCGGTCTAAAGCTTTCTGCAGCACTAATTCAGCAGATACTCTCTGCTCTCCTGCTGTCTGAACATCCAGAGAGAAATGTTCATTGTGACTCAGCTTGTAGCTTTTTACCGAATTTGCCCCGACGTCCTGATCCGACGCTCTGGGCAACTGAAATCTGTCTCCGATGAAGGCATTCTCTGAAATGTTAAATTGCTTCGACTTAACACGAAACGATGGAGCGTTGTCATTAATGTCTAATATTTTAATCTCAATGCGATATAAATTCAATGGATTATTAACAACGGCTTCTAAATTTACTGAACATTGCGGTGAGGCAGGGCACAATTCCTCCCTGTCTATCCTTTCGCTGACGAACAGAACCCCTGTTTTCAAATTAATCGCAAAATATTTCCCTCCAGATGCTGTGGCTATATGAAACATACGTGACTCCAGTTCTTCAATATTCAAGTTAAGATCCTTTGCGATATTTCCAACAACGGCTCCCTTGTTCACCTCCTCGGACACCGAATACGCGACCTGGGCTGAAACATTGCAAAAAAACATCAAAACGTTAAAAATAACGATCCAATCAAGATTGATCCTCTCCATTGCGCCTCAAGTTCATTAACTCCAAAGCAACAAATTAAATTAATAAACAATAGTCCCCATTCTTTCCATATTTGATCGTGTATGACATTTTGTTTCCATCCATTCAGCCATCAAGACCATAAGGAACAAAGCACACGAGCGCGCACTCCGGCAGAGGATGAGGAGGAGCAAGTATGGGCGCGCACAGAGATTACAAATCACTTCTATACTGACACCAAGTGGCTTTGAACAATAGGCTGTACATACAAGTCTGAAAAAAATATTTGTAACGTGATCATTCGAACCAAAATTAAAACATGCACATTTGCGTTCTTGCCTATTTCACTCCGGTGGCTAACAAACAAAAAACATAAAATATGAACCTATTATGTCTTACCTTTTCTGTATTAGGAAGTGTTTGCGTTCTGGTAAAAGTGTCTCCTCCATTAATACTGATCAGCTCCGCATCTACAGGCGGAAAAGGCGCAGGGAAAACCACTACGTCACTCTTCAGTGTATCCGAGCTAAAGCACACGTCATACTGTTGAGTGGATTTTGAGTAAGACCAGCTCCCGTCAGGGTGGGTGGTGATCATTGGGGCGCTGTACCTGCCCAAACTGCCCTCTGTCTTGTGGCATTTTACAGCTATCAAACTGATGAGGCTCAGTAAAAAGATGACGGATACACACACAATGGCGATCAGCAAATACAGATTTAAATCCGAGAAATTCTCCTCCTTGATCGGTACATGTCTGAACTGAGTTTTGACGTCACCTCTGCTTTCCACAACCATGACATCAACAGACACAGTCGCTGACAGTGAGGGCTCTCCGTTATCAGACACCAAAATGATCAACGGGTGAGTTTTCAAATCATTGTCACTCATTCTCCTCTTAGTCCTGATCTCTCCACTGCTGGTTCCGATTCGAAACAGATTGTTTCCTTTGGCCTCAGAAATGTGGTAAGACAGTAACGCATTGTAACCAGAATCCGCATCTACAGCCCTGATCTTGGCCACAAAGTAGCCCGCCTCAGCAGAATAGGGAATGTTCTCGGTGTTAACGGAACCGTGCTCGGAATAGGGCGCGAGAAACGCGGGACTATTGTCATTCTCATCCAGAATAAAAACATTTACAGTCACGTTACTGCTGAGCGGAGGAACACCAGAGTCTGTGGCCTGAACTTTAAACTGAAACGTTTTAACCTCCTCATAATTAAAAGACTGTAAACTGTGTAGATCTCCAGTGTCCGAGTTTATGTTGATTAGGGATGTTATCGGGCTGCTTTTAGAGATCTCTATTATTGAATATGCGATCCGAGCATTATCACCTACATCAGGATCAAAAGCAGATACAGTATGAATAACAGCTCCAACCTGACTGTTCTCTTTCACATAAACATTAATGACAGGGTCGGGAAAGCGCGGCACATTGTCATTCACATCAGAAACGTGTACAGTAATGACATTGGTACTAGATAGAGGCGGAGTCCCTTCATCAGTAGCTGTGATGGTCACGTTATACTCAGACGCGCTCTCTCTGTCTAGAGGCCCTTTAACAACTAAAGTATAATAGTTTTTGTATGAATTCTGCACTTTAAAAGGAACAGAGCCCTGGATTTTTAAATTGACCTGCCCGTTTTTACCAGCATCATTATCAGTCACAGTTATCATTCCAACCATCGTATCAATAGGAGCATCTTCTTTAACTGTATTTACTAAAGACGTCACAGATATCTCAGGTATGTTGTCATTAACATCAACGATTTCGATCAATACTTTACAGTGTGCTGCTCTCGGGTTTGATCCTTTATCTTTTGCTTGTACTCGAAGTTCGATCGCATTCTTCTCCTCGTAGTCGACGTTATGTTGCACAATAATTTGACCATTTTTTGGATTTATAGAAAATGAATTTACCGTTTTGTCATTATTGTGATTGACAATAGTGTAAATAATTTCGCTATTTACGCCCTGGTCTAAATCAACAGCTTGAACGGTTATGACGTGTGTACCAGGCGCAGCATTCTCGGTGATGCGAGCTTTATACAATGATTTGCTGAAAACAGGAATATTATCATTTACATCTAATACGTCCACAATGATTTCTGTCGTACCAGACTTTTGAGGTTTTCCTCCGTCTACAGCGGTCAGTGTGAGCTGGATCACAGGCTGTTTCTCTCGGTCTAATGCTTTTTGTAGCACTAACTCAGAAGATACACTTTGTTCTCCTCCGCTCTGAACATCCAGAGAAAAATGTTCATTAGGACTCAGCTTGTAGCTCTTTACCGAATTACTGCCCACATCTGCGTCAAACGCAGTTTGTAACGGAAACCTCTCCCCTGGAAACGCTGATTCGCTGATATTCAATTTTATTATTGACGTTTGAAATGCAGGCGCATTATCATTAATGTCCAGGACATTTACTTCCAATCTGTATATGTTTAATGGGGAGTTAATCATAGCTTCTAAAGGAAGAGAGCATTTGATATTTTGCATGCATATCGCTTCTCTATCAATTCTCTCTCTGACATGAAGAATACCAGTTTTGATATTTGCATCGAAATACCTCTTGTTGGGTCCCTGGACGATATGAAACCCCCGTAACTCAAGTTCCTGAACATTCTGATTAAAATCTTTCGCCAAATTCCCAACTGTAGTCCCTGGGTTTGCTTCCTCCGTCAAGGAATACACAATCTGACCGCCCGCAATATTCCAAAACCGACAGAGTAAACACACAAAAAATCCAAATCTACATTTTCGTAGTCTTTTGGATGCCATCGTCCGCGAATCTTTTAGATATGACAAAACCACGGAAATCCGTTCGCATAATCGCAGAGTGAATATTCACAAGAAGCCTCACGGCAGCAGTCCTCTGACACAATGGCGAACTGGGAACAAAGCCCTCCGCTGGTGAAACCAACTACGAAACAAGGAGGAGCTTAGCTCAGTTACACACATTTTCGTATAAAATGGGAGGCTACTGACATCGTGCGGGAAATTAGAAACATTATTGACAAAACGTTTTAAAATAATATCGTTATGAGATTAAAATCGTAATTGAATATAAATATTCAGAGTGTTAAATATTGCAAACGTTTCCCTTGATATCGAGTGTCTAACGGAGGCATTGATAGCACATGACAGCAGGGTTAATTACAGAGAAACCACAAAAATACAACGGAAAGTTTTAACTCATTTAACAACATATGACTAAAAACTTGCCAAAATTTTCCTTGGAAACTTTCAGCACCAAGGACAGAGAATATTGTAAAAAAACACAAATAATTTACACTTCTTAAAGACTTTACCTAACACGAAGTATTATAGGGACAAAACCTTTATTTTAAATCTTAAAAATAATAAAATTATAGCAATAATATTTTTATATAAAACAAAATACCGTCCCTGACACGTGAGTAGTGGATAATACCGTACATGTGTATACATGGTGTGATATTGTACACATTTAGGAGGAATAAAAACGTTATATACTTTACAAGTTATATACGTTATATAACATTTTTTATAATATAAAACACGAGGGAATTTTATCGTTATTGTCATTTTTTCGATTTTTTTGCTGTAACACCATCGGACAATAAACACATTGGTCAACATATAGCATGTCTAAGTGAAAGTAAGGTTCTGAACACAATTAAAAACTAGCCCATTTACCACTAATTCACTTACCTTCTCTTTATTAGGAAGTGTTTGCGTTCTGAAAAAAGTTTCTCCTCCATTAATACTGACAAGTTCTTCATCTACAGGTGGAAATGCCGCAGGATAAACCACTACGTCACTCTTCAATGTGTCCGAGCTAAAGCACACGTCATACTGCTGAGTGGATTTGGAGTAAGACCAGCTCCCGTCAGGGTGGGTGGTGATCATTGGGGCGCTGTACCTGCCCAAACTGCCCTCTGTCCTGTGGCATTTTACAGCTATTAAACTGATGAGGCTCAGTAAAAAGATGACGGATACACACACAATGGCGATCAGCAAATACAGATTTAAATCCGAGAAACTCTCCTCCTTGATAGGTACATGTCTGAACTGAGTCTTGACGTCACCTGTGTTCTCAACAACCACGGCATCAATAGACACAGTCGCTGACAGTGAGGGCTCTCCGTTGTCACAAACCAAAATGACCAACGGGTGAGTTTTCAAATCATTGTCACTCATTTTCCTCTTAGTCTTGATCTCTCCACTGCTGGTTCCGATTCGAAACAGATTATTTCCTTTGGGCTCAGAGATGTGATAAGACAGCAGCGCATTGTAACCAGAATCCGCATCTACAGCTCTGATCTTGGCCACAAAGTAGCCTGCCTCAGCAGAATAGGGAATGTTCTCGGTGTTAACGGAACCGTGCTCGGAATAGGGGGCGAGAATCGCGGGACTATTGTCATTCTCATCCAGAATAAAAACATTTACAGTCACGTTACTGCTGAGCGAAGGAACACCAGAGTCTGTGGCCTGAACTTTAAACTGAAATGTTTTGATCTCCTCATAGTTAAAAGACTGTAAACTGTGAATATCTCCACTGTCAGAGTTTATGTTAATCATTGATGTTACCGGGCCACCTACTATTGAATATGCGATCCGGGCATTATCACCTAAATCAGAGTCAATTGCAGATACAGTATGAATAACAGCTCCAATCTGACTGTTCTCTTTCACATAAACATTAATGACAGGGTCTGGAAACCGCGGCGCGTTGTCATTCACATCAGAAATTTGTACAGTAATGACACTCGTACTAGAGAGAGGCGGAGTCCCTTCATCAGCAGCTTTGATGGTCACATTATATTTAGATGCGCTCTCTCTGTCTAAAGGTCCGTTTACAATTAAAGTATAATAATTCTTGTATGAATTTTGTACTTTAAAAGGAACCGAGCCAAGAATTTTTAAATTGACCTGACCGTTTTTACCAGCATCATTATCAGTTACAGTTATCATTCCAACCATCGTATCAATGGGAGCGTCTTCTTTAACTGCATTCTCCATAGACGTAACAGAGATTTTTGGAGTATTATCATTCATGTCAACAATTTCAACTAAGACTTTACAAAGTGCCGCTCGTGGTTTATGCCCTTTATCTTTTGCCTGCACGCGAAGCTCTATTGCATTTTGTCTTTCAAAATCTACATCTCCTTTTATTGTAATCTCACCGGTTTCAGGATTTATTGAGAAAGAATCGACATTTCTATCATTATCGTGATTAACTAAAGCATAGAGAATTTGACCATTTACACCCTCATCGGGGTCAATGGCTTGAACTGTGACAATTGACGTACCAGGTGGCGTGTTTTCATTAACACGAGCCTTATACAACGATCTACTGAAAACAGGAATATTATCGTTAACATCCTCGACATTTACGACTATCTGCATTGTGCCGGATCTCGGAGGTTTTCCTCCGTCTACAGCGGTCAGTGTGAGCTGGATCACGGGCTGTTTTTCTCGGTCTAAAGCCTTCTGCAGCACTAGTTCGGCGGATACACTTTGCTCTCCTCCGCTTTGAACATCAAGGGAGAAATGTTCATTGGGGCTCAGCTTGTAGCTCTTTACCGAATTACCGACTACATCTGCGTCAATCGCTCTTGGTAGAGCGAACTGCTCCCCTGGTAAAGCTAATTCTGAAATGTTAAGTGTTGTCTTTGTGCTACGAAATACTGGTGAATTATCGTTAATATCTATCACGTTTACTTCAAACCTGTATATGTTCAACGGCGAGTTAACAACTGCTTCTAAAGGCAACGAGCACTTCGGATTCTGTTCACAAAGCTTTTCTCTGTCTATTCTCTCGTGGGTGCGTAGAACACCAGTCTTTAAATTAAAATCAAAATACCTCTTGTTTGTCTCCGACACTATATGAAATCCACGTCTTTCAATTTCTTGTAAATTTAGGTTTAAATCCTTTGCTAAATTCCCAACTGTCGTGCCTGGGTTTGCTTCCTCCAATATGGGATAAACAATCTGTCCATCCGTAAAGATCCACAAGCGAAGAAACACCGCGAAAAATATCCACAACATAAATGATTGAGCGTCTGTTAAATACATTTTACCAAATCAACGCTGTGTATAAAACAAAATACGTTCGCATGTCTGTACAACAGATTTCTCCTGATAGACGCGAGGACTGGATCCGAAGACAATGGTGGACTCGCAACAAAGCCCGCAACCAGAACGACTGCAAAAAAAGGAACAGGAGGAGCTTTTCCATGTCCTGACAACAAACACAGCAGGCAGATACTGACATCGCGCGGACAAATCTTGTGTCTGACCAAACGATTGTACAGCATCCTGCCTCGAATAATCATCGAAAAATTATTTACTAAAATAACAAGATATATTTATAATTAATTGAGAACATAGTTTAAGCGTTTTTAAAAGTGCTCCAAATTACGAGAAATGCATGGAATAACAGGATTATTTAGAGACCTAAAAGTGCCAACATATTTTCAGAACCATGGACAGGGAACAGTGACAAAACCAACACGGTTGGTGTTAAGAATATAAAATCATGTGTGTACAACGCAAAACAAGTTTAATTCCAAATGTCTTACCTTCTCTTTATTAGGAAGTGTTTGTGTTCTGTTGAAAGTGTCTCCTCCATTAATACTGATCAGTTCTGCTTCTGTTGGCGGAAATTGCGCAGGGAAAACAACTACATCACTTTTTAATGTATCCGAGCTAAAGCACACGTCATACTGCTGAGTGGATTTGGAGTAAGACCAGCTCCCGTCAGGGTGTGTGGTTATCATTGGAGCGCTGTACCTGCCCAAATTGCCATTTGTCCTGTGGCATTTTACAGCTATTAAAGTGATGATGCTCAGCAAAAAGATGACGGATACACACACAATGGCGATCAGCAAATACAGATTTAAATCCGAGAAACTCTCCTCCTTGATAGGAACATGTCTGAACTGAGTCTTGACGTCACCTGTGTTCTCAACAACCACGACATCAACAGACACAGTCGCTGACAGTGAGGGCTCTCCGTTATCAGACACCAAAATGATCAACGGGTGAGTTTTCAAATCATTGTCACTCATTCTCCTCTTAGTCCTGATCTCTCCGCTGCTGGTTCCGATTCGAAACAGATTGTTTCCTTTGGTCTCAGAGATGTGATAAGAGAGCAACGCATTGTAACCAGAATCCGCATCTACAGCTCTGATCTTGGCCACAAAGTAGCCCGCCTCAGCAGAATAGGGAATGTTCTCGGTGTTAACGGAACCGTGCTCGGAATAGGGCGCTAGAATCGCGGGACTATTGTCATTCTCATCCAGAATAAAAACATTTAAAGTCACGTTACTGCTGAGCGGAGGAACACCAGAGTCTGTGGCCTGAACTTTAAACTGAAACGTTTTAATTACCTCATAGTTAAAAGACTGTAAACTGTGTATATCTCCACTGTCAGAGTTTATATTAATCATGGATGTTACTGGACCGTTTTTAAAACTCTCTAATAATGAATATGTGATTCGGGCATTATCACCTACATCAGGATCAAAAGCAGATACTGTATGAATAACAGCTCCGATCTGACTGTTCTCTTTCACATAAACATTAATGACAGGGTCTGAAAAGCGCGGCGCGTTGTCATTCACATCAGAAACGTGTACTGTAATGACATTGGTACTAGATAGAGGCGGAGTCCCTTCATCAGTAGCTGTGATGGTCACGTTATACTCAGACGCGCTCTCTCTGTCTAGAGGACCATTAACAACTAAAGTATAATAATTCTTGTACGAGTTTGTTACTTTAAATGGCATTGACTCGCGAATCTTAAGTTGGACATCTCCATTTTTCCCGGCATCATTGTCTATAATAGATATCATACTAACCACTGTGCCATTAGGTGCGTCCTCTTTAACAGTATTTACTAAAGAAGTAACAGAAATTTCTGGAGTATTGTCATTTATGTCAATTATCTCCACTAAAACTTTACAATAGGCGGCCCGTGGTTTGTGTCCTTTGTCTTTGGCTTGAACTCTAATTTCGACCGCGCCACCTTTTTCATAGTCTATGATGCCTTTTATCGTTAAGTGTCCCGTTTCAGAATCTATGTAAAATGCATCTACACTATTATCGTTGTCCTGGCTCATTAAAGAATATGCAATTTCGCCGTTTAGTCCCTCATCTGGGTCACTGGCATGAATTTGTATTACGAAGGTGCCAGGAGGTGCATTCTCTACTACTCGAGCTTTGAACAGAGGCTTACTAAAGACTGGGATATTATCATTTACATCTTCAACATTAACGATGATATCTATTGTCCCTGATTTTGGAGATTTTCCTCCGTCTACAGCGGTCAGTGTGAGCTGGATCACAGCCTGTTTCTCTCGGTCTAAAGCTTTCTGTAGCACTAACTCGGCAGATACACTTTGTTCTCCTCCGCTCTGAACATCCAGAGAGAAATGTTCATTCGGGCTTAGCTTGTAGGTCTTTACCGAATTACTGCCCACATCTGCGTCAAACGCACGCGGCAAAGGAAATCTCTCCCCAGGCAGAGCCAGCTCGGAGATATTTAAATTATTGGCAGGGGAATTAAATGTAGGGGTGTTATCATTTATGTCTAAAATGTTTACTTCAACGCGATAAACATTTAATGGCTCGTTAACAATAGCTTCCAAAGCAAGAGAACATTTCATGCTCCGTCCGCACAGATCGTCTCTGTCTATTCTGTCTTGAACATGCAGCACTCCAGTTTTTGCATTCAGATCAAAATACCTTTTATTTGGCCCGGACACAAGTTGAAATCCCCGTTTAAGCAGATCCTGTAAAATTAGGTTTAAATCCTTCGCAAGGTTGCCGACTGTGCTTCCTCTGTTTGTCTCTTCCGACACAGTATACACAATCTGCCCGTCCGCTGTATTCCCAAAGCAAATCAGCACATGAATAAGTATCGTTAATACACAAACATGGTCCCACGAAGTCGCCATGTTCCGTCTCAGGACAATACACAGTATTTAGCCCGACAGTACAAACTGCATTTCGACTGTGCTTAGTGTGCTATGCACGACGAATGAAAGGATATGGCGTCGCGAACAAAGTCATCTCCCCCCACCAGCAGCGAAAAACAAGGCGGAGACAGCGGCACACGAATGTTTACAGGGAGCTGGGGACCTCTAGCGGACAAACAAAGCATTTCCAGACTACACCTTCATTGTACAAAGAGTTAAAAATGTGGTTGAATACAAATGCTACATCGATTATGACTATTCCGAAATTAATTAAACATATGAAAAAAATTAAACGCTTTATTTAAATTGAAGACAAGATTTCTGTATACATTACAATTACCAAAATCATAAATTAAACCGCTACAGTAGCAAATAACTCACATGAAGGTCACGACCAATTGAAAATATTATAATATGAAAACATATATCATAAATACGGATGCTTCTTAAAGGATGCATATGGGGAAATACTTAGATATTTATTTTAATACTGTATAACGCGCTGCTACATGTTGATGCGCTTCAGTACCACGGAGAGCGCAAACGGCTCTCTTTCACAAATTGCAGGAAATATCGGCATGACAGCCAGGTGAAGTGATAATTTCACATCAATGAACCATTCCCTATAATACATGGAGCTATGATTCTTACCTTTTCTGTAGTAGGAAGTGTTTGCGTTCTGGTAAAAGTGTCTCCTCCATTAATACTGATTAGTTCTGCATCTGCAGGCGGATATGGCGCAGGGTAAACCACTACGTCACTCTTCAGTGTGTCCGAGCTAAAGCACACGTCATACTGTTGAGTGGATTTGGAGTAAGACCAGCTCCCGTCAGGGTGGGTGGTTATCATTGGGGCGCTGTACCTACCCAAGCTGCCCTCTGTCCTGTGGCATTTTACAGCTATTAAACTGATGAGGCTCAGTAAAAAGATCACGGAAACACACACAATGGCGATCAGCAAATACAGATTTAAATCCTTGAAACTCTCCTCCTTGATCGGTACATGTCTGAACGGAGTCTTGACGTCACCAGTGTTTTCAATAACCACGACATCAATAGACACAGTCGCTGACATGGAGGGCTCTCCGTTATCAGACACCAAAATGATCAACGGGTGTGTTTTCAAATCATTGTCACTCATTCTCCTCTTAGTCCTGATCTCTCCGCTGCTGGTTCCGATTCGAAACAAATTGTTTCCTTTGGGCTCAGAGATGTAATAAGACAGCAGCGCATTGTAACCAGAATCCGCATCTATAGATCTGATCTTGGCCACAAAGTAGCCCGCCTCAGCAGAATAGGGAATGTTCTCAGTGTTAACGGAACCGTGCTCGGAATAGGGCGCGAGAATCGCGGGACTATTGTCATTCTTATCCAGAATAAAAACATTTACAGTCACGTCACTGCTAAGCGGAGGAACACCAGAGTCTGTGGACTGAACTTTAAACTGAAACGTTTTAATTTCCTCATAGTTAAAAGACTGTAAACTGTGTATATCTCCACTGTCAGAGTTTATGTTGATCATTGGTGTTATCGGGCTGCTTTTAGAGCTTTCTACTAATGAATATGTGATTCGGGCATTATCACCTACATCAGGATCAAAAGCAGATACTGTATGAATAACGGCTCCTATCTGACTGTTCTCTTTTACATAAACATTAATGACAGGGTCTGAAAAGAGCGGCGCGTTGTCATTCACATCAGAAACGTGTACAGTAATGACACTGGTACTAGAGAGAGGTGGAGTTCCTTCATCAGTAGCTGTGATGGTCACATTGTATATAGACACAATCTCTCTATCCAGATGATCATCTACAAGTAGAGAATATTTATTTTTATACGTATTCTGTATTGAAAACGGAAGGGAATCGGTTAATCTCAAATACACAGCTCCGTTTTTACCAGAATCATTATCTTTAACTGTAATCAGCCCGACCATTGTCCCCCTTGGTGAACCCTCTTTTACATCATTAACAAGAGACGTTACAAATATTTCAGGAATATTGTCGTTAACATCTATAACTTCAATTAATATTTTACAATGAGCTACTCTTGGTATTTGCCCTCTATCTCTAGCTTGGACGCGAATTTCGATAGCATTATTTGACTCCTGGTCTAAAATTCCATGAACTGTTATTTCACCAGATACTACATTAATTGCGAAAGACTCGATATTTTTATCATTTACATGGTTTATAAAGGAATAGAGAACAGCCCCATTTAATCCATCATCCGCATCACTCGCATGTACAGTAATAACCGACGTACCAATTGTAGCATTTTCGGGAATTCGAGCTTTGTAAAGCGACTTTGTGAAGACGGGAATATTGTCATTAACATCTATGATATTAACAATTATATTTATTGTCCCTGATCTCGGAGGTTTTCCTCCGTCTACAGCGGTCAGTGTGAGCTGGATCACGGGCTGTTTTTCTCGATCTAAAGCTTTCTGTAGCACTAACTCAGCAGATATACTCTGATCTTCTCCGCTCTGAACATCCAGAGAGAAATGTTCATTCTGGCTCAGCTTGTACATCTTTATCGAATTACTTCCCACATCTGCGTCAAACGCACTGGGTAAAGAGTATCTTTCCCCTATAAATGACGCCTCTGTGATATTTAATTGTAACGATGACGTGTGAAAGATGGGTGAATTGTCGTTTATATCCAATACATTAACTTCAAATCGGTACATGTTTAATGGCGAATTTACAATGGCCTCCAATTCCAAAACACATTTTAAGCTTTTTCCGCACAGCTGCTCTCGGTCTATTTTCTCTTTAATTTTAAGGATACCCGTTTTCATATTAACATCGAAATACCTTTGGTTGGGACCAGATGCGATTTGAAACCCACGGTGCTCCAGATCTTGTAAATTAAGGTTTAAATCTTTGACTAAATTCCCGACAGCAGTCCCAGCATTCACTTCTTCCGAGACAGAAAACACAATCTGCCCAGAGGATATCCTTAAAAGACAATAAAGTATTGTAAGATAAATCCACATTAGATTCCGTTGTTTTTGCGTGTTTGCCATGATCCATTCGTAATACATCCACAAGACAAGTCAAATAATTTCGCACATCTTTGTTGTAAACTCAACCGTGTACTATACAGCAAATTAGAAATTTTCTATTGTGGATTCGACGGAACAAAGCCCAAGCGAGCTCAAACGCCCTGCCCCAAAACGGGAGGAGTCACATTGAGAAGAGAAAGACATTTTAACGCGGGTAGCTGATGACACCTTGTGGATAAAGCTTCAGTGAAACAGAAAATATGTTTAACTGTAAATCTAAATGTATTCACATAACGACGGCCAAAACAGATCTAGGCTACATTTACTATTTGACTGTCCGAAATAATATGGTCAAAATGTATTTAATATGTAACTGTCGTGGTACCCCTTAAAATGTCTTAATATGTACCATTTAACTCGTTCCTTGTACATAGATGTATTCATTTGGTACCGATACCTAATACCTTTGAGGTACTTTTATGTATTTGTGTGCAAACGGGTATTGAAAGGGTAAAACTCCAGTAACAGCTTTTGTATCTTTTTTCTGAGAGCGCACGAACCACAAACAAACAAAAATGTCAAAACAAAAATATAAACAGAATTACAGAAACCTGTTGAAAATCAAATGCAGTACATCTATATTGATAATAAATAGGTCGAATAAAACCAAAGTGGCTCAATTATCTCATTTGTGAAAAGTGTAAATTGCGTTTTGAAAAAGTTCACAAAACATCCAAATTAAGAAATAAACAATGCACATAACAATGAATAGAAGTGGTCTAACTCAGAAAATTTAACATTGATTTTAGCTGAACACAAACAAATCCTACTACTACAATACTATACAACTAACTATAATTAAAAAGGTAAATTAAATAGAATAGAAAACCAGTATTTATGAACTCTAAATCAGAAAAAACAATATCAAAGTGTTCAGCACCACGGACAGCAACAACATTTCTGAGGCATAAAATCGATCTGAAGAAGACATGCTGAAGTATACGAGTCCAACACTAACTATACGGTCACTGCAATTTAAGCTCGATACTGGGAAATTAAAAAAACAACTGTCAAACAATCTAAAGACTCAAAAATGTCTTACCTTCTCTTTACTAGGAAGTGTTTGTGTTGTGGTGAAAGTGTCTCCTCCATTAATACTAATCAGTTCTGCATCTATAGGCGGAAATGGCGCAGGGTAAACTACTACGTCACTCTTCAGTGTATCCGAGCTAAAGCACACATCATACTGCTGTGTGGATTTGGAGTAAGACCAGCTTCCGTCAGGGTGGGTGGTGATCATTGGGGCGCTGTACCTGCCCAAACTGCCATCTGTCCTGTGGCATTTCACAGCAATCAAACTGATGAGGCTCAATAAAAAGATGACGGATACACACACAATGGCGATCAGCAAATACAGATTTAAATCCAAGAAACTCTCCTCCTTGATAGGTACATGTCTGAACTGAGTCTTGACGTCACCTGTCGCTTCAAAAACCACCACATCAATAGACGCAGTGGCTGACAGTGAGGGCTCTCCGTTATCAGAAACCAAAATGACCAACGGGTGAGTTTTCAAATCATTGTCACTCATTCTCCTCTTAGTCCTGATCTCTCCACTGCTGGTTCCGATTCGAAACAGATTGTTTCCTTTGGTCTCAGAGATGTGATAAGACAGCAGCGCATTGTAACCAGAATCCGCATCTACAGCCCTGAACTTTGCTACAAAATAACCCGCCTCAGCAGAATAGGGAATGTTCTCGGTGTTAACGGAACCGTGCTCGGAATAGGGCGCGAGAATCGCGGGACTATTGTCATTCTCATCCAGAATAAAAACATTTACAGTCACGTTACTGCTGAGCGGAGGAACACCAGAGTCTGTGGCCTGAACTTTAAACTGAAATGTTTTAATCTCCTCATAGTTAAAAGACTGTAAACTGTGTATATCTCCACTGTCAGAGTTTATGTTGATCATTGATGTTACTGGGTCGCCTGCTAAGGAATATGTGATCCGGGCATTATCATCTAGATCAGGATCAAAAGCAGATACTGTATGAATAACAGCTCCGATCTGACTGTTCTCTTTTATATAAACATTAATGACAGCCGCTGGAAAGCGCGGCGCATTGTCATTCACATCAGAAACGTGTACAGTAATTACACTGGTACTAGAAAGAGGCGGAGTCCCTTCATCAGTAGCTGTGATGGTCACGTTATACACAGACTTGCTTTCTCTGTCTAGTTTACCGTCTACCACTAGTGAATATTTATTCTTGTACGTGTTTTCGATACGAAATGGAGCAAACTCGCGTATTTTAAGAGCAACAGCGCCATTTTTACCTGCATCTCCATCTTTAACAGTTATCAATCCCACCATTGTACCTGCAGTAGCGTCTTCTCTCACTGTTTCAGAGAGAGATGTCACTGATATTTCAGGTACGTTATCATTTACATCAATAACTTCAATTAAAACTTTACAATGAGCCGCTCTTGGATTGTGGCCTTTATCTTTTGCCTGGACGCGTATTTCAACGGCATTGCTTTTCTCGTAATCGATGCTACCTTTGACAGAAATGAATCCACTAATGGAATCAATTGTAAAAGCGTTCGCGATATCGCTATCATCGTGACTTATAAATGAGTACATTATTTCTCCGTTTATACCTTCGTCAGAATCACTAGCCTGGACTGTAACAACAGACGTACCGATGGGCGCATTTTCAGTGATTCGTGATTTGTAAAGAGATTGGGTAAACACAGGGATATTGTCATTTACATCCTTAACAATAATCATAATTTCAGATGTCCCTGATTTATGAGGTTTTCCTCCGTCTACAGCGGTCAGTGTGAGCTGGATCACAGGCTGTTTCTCTCGGTCTAAAGCTTTCTGCAGCACTAACTCGGCAGAAACACTCTGATCTCCTCCGCTCTGAACATCCAGAGAGAAATGTTCATTCGGGCTTAGCTTGTAGCTTTTTATCGAATTACTGCCCACATCTGCGTCAAACGCGCTCGGTACAGTAAATCTTTCACCAGGAAAAGCAGACTCTACGACATTCAGTTCTGTTTTGGGTGACTTAAAACTAGGGAAATTGTCGTTGATGTCTAAAACATTCACTTCCAGCCTATACATGTTTAAAGGGGAGTTCACAACAGCTTCTAATTCCAAAGCGCATTTGCTTCTCTTTCCGCATAACTGTTCCCTATCTATTCTCTCTCTGACGACGAGAACGCCACTTTTTAAATTGACACCGAAATACCTCTTATTTGGTCCTTCAACGATCTGAAATCCTCGAACCTCCAATTCTGGAATATTCAGGTTTAAATCCTTTGCTATATTTCCCACTGTGTTTCCAGGATCTGCCTCCTCCGACACAGAATAGACAATCTGCCCTTTAGCATTATTCCAAACGAAGAATGGTAAAATGAAATACATCCACGACGTAAATCCTTCTTTACTCATTTTCATATTTTTTTCAATAAATCGGTTTGATCCATTCGATAAACACGCACAACGTCGTAATTCCTTGAAGCTCTTACAAAAACGGAGAAAGCAATGTGGACTGTGACGAACAAAAGGTCCACGTGATAAACTAAACCGCCCTTTACCGAGGAGAAGCCCCTTTTACCGAGGCTAGAATGTCGGTCTCTGACGACACCATGCGGACAAACTACGAAGCTATTAAATGTAAAAAAAAAAACATCCTAAAATGCCTTAAATATAATTTTACAGATAATGTTAAAAAATCAAAAAGTGAAAAGTTAGAACACACTAATGACTTAGATGTATACTGTTTAATGATATTATGTTATTGATATACAACAGCCCAATACAATAGTGGATTTTACTCATGTGTAGTCATGTGCACGTAAAAACTTTCATAGACTGATTTTCCTCCGAAAGCCAATGAAACCAACATTTTCAGCATATGATATTTCCTTGTGAATAATTAAAGGAACTCAACAAAAACTGATATTACGAGAAAATTTTGCCACGAAACAGTTCAAGAAAATAAAATTAAAGATAAAGTACAAACATCTTGTCACGCACTCTATAAAATACTATACTACTAAACAGTTTGTTTTAGGCTTTTTTACATGATCCAACGTTATATAACGGAAATCAAAAAGATGACGCTACTTCAGTCTGCATCCTCGAATTACTAGGAGAAAAATATTGATAATAGCCTAAATAAAAACAACCAATTAATGTATTTAATCGTCTTACCTTTTCTGTATTAGGAAGTGTTTGCGTTCTGGTAAAAGTGTCTCCTCCATTAATACTGACAAGTTCTGCATCTGCAGGCGGATATGGCGCAGGAAAAACTACTACGTCACTCTTCAGTGTGTCCGAGCTAAAGCACACATCATACTGCTGAGTGGATTTGGAGTAAGACCAGCTCCCGTCAGGGTGGGTGGTGATTATTGGGGCGCTGTACCTGCCCAAACTGCCTTCTGTCCTGTGGCATTTTACAGCTATTAAACTGATGAGGCTCAGTAAAAAGATGACGGATACACACACAATGGCGATCAGCAAATACAGATTTAAATCCGAGAAACTCTCCTCCTTGATAGGAACATGTCTGAACTGAGTCTTGACGTCCCCTGTGTTCTCAACAACCACCACATCAATAGACACAGTCGCTGACAGTGAGGGCTCTCCGTTATCAGAAACCGAAATGACCAACGGGTGAGTTTTCAAATCATTGTCACTCATTCTCCTCTTAGTCCTGATCTCTCCACTGCTGGTTCCGATTCGAAACAGATTGTTTCCTTTGGGCTCAGAGATGTGATAAGACAGCAGCGCATTGTAACCAGAATCCGCATCTATAGATCTGATCTTGGCCACAAAGTAGCCCGCCTCAGCAGAATAGGGAATATTCTCGGTGTTAACGGAACCGTGCTCGGAATAGGGCGCGAGAATCGCGGGACTATTGTCATTCTCATCCAGAATAAAAACATTTAAAGTCACGTTACTGCTGAGCGGAGGAACACCAGAGTCTGTGGCCTGAACTTTAAACTGAAACGTTTTAATCTCCTCATAGTTAAAAGACTGTAAACTTTGAATGTCTCCATTGTCAGAGTTTATGTTGATCATGGATGTTATCGGGCTGCTTTTAGAGCTTTCTACTATTGAATATGTGATCCGAGCATTATCACCCTCATCGGGATCAAAAGCAGATACTGTATGAATAACAGCTCCAACCTGACTGTTCTCTTTAACATAAACATTAATGACAGGCTCTGGAAAGCGCGGCGCATTATCATTCACGTCAGAAACGTGTACAGTAATGACACTGGTATTAGAGAGGGGTGGAGACCCTTCATCAGTAGCGATGATGGTCACGTTATACTCTTTCGCGCTCTCTCTGTCAAGCGGACCGTTAACCACCAACGAGAATTTATTTTTATATGTATTCTCTAATCTAAATGTATGTGAGTCTTTTAGTTTTAGCTGCACGGCACCGTTTTTTCCAGCGTCGCCATCTTTCACTGTGATTAATCCCACCATTGTACCCGGAGACGAATCCTCTCTCAGTTCATTTACTAAAGATGTCAAGCTTATTTCTGGCACTTCATCATTTACATCTATTATTTCAACTAAAATTTTGCAATGCGATGCCCGTGGATTTGTCCCTTTATCCTCGGCCTGAACACGAATCTCAACGGCAGCAGTTGTTTCATAGTCTAAAGGACCCTTGGTTGAAATTTCGCCCGTAGCTGGATCAATAAAAAATGCGTTTACACTGTTGTCATTATCGTGGTTGATAAATGAGTATACAACTTCGCCATTAAGACCCTCGTCTGCATCTTTTGCGTTGACTTTGATGACGGAATTGCCGGCAGGTGTATTTTCTTGTATTCGAGCTTTGTATAGTTGTTTATCAAATACAGGAATATTATCGTTTACATCTATGACATCAATGATTATATTTATTGTGCCTGATCTTGGAGGTTTTCCTCCGTCTACAGCGGTCAGTGTGAGCTGAATCACATGCTGTTTCTCTCGATCTAAAGCTTTCTGTAGCACTAACTCGGCAGATACACTCTGCTCTCCTCCGCTCTGAACATCCAGAGAGAAATGTTCATTCGGGCTCAGCTTGTAGCTCTTTACCGAATTGGTGCCCACATCTGCGTCAAACGCAGTTGGTAATGTAAATTTTTGTCCAGAAAAGGTTTGTTCTGAAATATTTACATACAGTTTTGACGTGCGAAAAACTGGTGCATTGTCGTTTACATCTAAAATGATTACTTCAAATCTGTAAATGTTCATAGGCGCATTGACAATGGCTTCAAGTTCCAAAGCGCATTTACTGCGCCGTCCGCACAGTTCCTCTCGGTCAATTCTTTCTCGAACAAAAATAATTCCATTTTTTACATTAAGATCAAAATACCTCATATTAGATCCCGAGACGATCTGAAATCCCCTCTTCTCAATGTCCTGCGCATTCAAGTTTAGATCCTTTGCTAAATTTCCTACCGTAGTCCCCGCAGTCACCTCCTCAGATACAGAATACACAATGTGCCCGTTTGCATGATTCCAGATCAATACGAATTGAAATAAGATCCATTTAAAAAAACAACACTTTTCTGTTATGTCCATATTTCCTCCCATTCAACTGTCGTCTAAAGAATCAAAATATCGTGTGTATCTTCCATTACAGGTTTGGTGTTATCGCAAAGACACCGAAAAACAAGTCTTATAGCGGATAGAGCTATCGAACAAAGACCTGTGACGAGGCGTGGATCCCTGCCCACTGAGAGGAGGAGCTACACAAAGACACAGCAAAAGCACATACAGGTCCTCAGTGACACCGCGTGGACAAGCATGCTTATAATATTGAACATATTCCGGATAGATTAATCTATCATAATTGAAAACACGTAAACCCTGTTAAAAAACTGTACAAATAGAAAAGTAAATTCCAAGATCACAAAAACGTTTAGGCCCAATATACCATTTAATAAAAACAATGCTGTTTGAGGAGGATTACTAGAATACCGTCTACTACAACGGTCAGTGTGAGCTGAATTAGATGTTTTCATTCGGTCCAAAGAATTAAATCAGTGGGGACTCTATATGTTCGCCTCCTTTTTAATTAGAAAAAGAAAATATTATTTTAAAATGAGCTTTAACGTATACATATTTTTCACCAAATCTGCATTTTATTACGTTTTTACATTAATTGTAACTGAACAAAAGCAAATCATACAAACACAAATCTTTACACGCAGATTACCTAAAAATATATTAAAAAACCTATAAACAAAATGAATTACTTCGAAAGCAAATAAAATGTTTCAGCACCACGGACAGTAACAGCGATTCTACTGGGTAAAAGCCATTCACTCAAGAAGTAGGCTACAGTAATGCAAAATGAAAATGACAAAGCCGAAAAGGTCCAATTTAACGATGCTTACCTTCTCTGTATTAGGAAGTGTTTGGGTTCTTGTAAAGGTGTCTCCTCCATTAATACTAATCAGTTCTGCATCTGCAGGCGGAAATGGCGCTGGAAAAACTACTACGTCACTCTTCAGTGTATCCGAGCTAAAGCACACATCATAATGCTGAGTGGATTTGGAGTAAGACCAGCTCCCGTCAGGGTGGGTGGTGATCATTGGGGCGCTGTACCTCCCCAAACTGCCCTCTTTCTTGTGGCATTTCACAGCTATTAAACTGATGAGGCTCAATAAAAATATGACGGAAACACACACAATGGCAATCAGCAAATACAGATTTAAATCCGAGAAACTCTCCTCCTTGATCGGTACATGTCTGAACTGAGTCTTGACGTCACCTGTGTTCTCAACCACCACGACATCAATAGACACAGTCGCTGACAGTGAGGGCTCTCCGTTATCAGAAACCAAAACTATCAACGGGTGAGTTTTCAAATCATTGTCACTCATTCTCCTCTTAGTCCTGATCTCTCCGCTGCTGGTTCCGATTCGAAACAGATTGTTTCCTTTGGGCTCAGAGATGTGATAAGACAGCAGCGCATTGTAACCAGAATCCGCATCTATAGATCTGATCTTGGCCACAAAGTAGCCCGCCTCAGCAGAATAGGGAATGTTCTCGGTGTTAACGGAACCGTGCTCGGAATAGGGCGCGAGAATCGCGGGACTATTGTCATTCTCATCCAGAATAAAAACATTTACAGTCACGTTACTGCTGAGCGGAGGAACACCGGAGTCTGTGGCCTGAACTTTAAACTGAAACGTTTTAACCTTCTCATAATTAAAAGACTGAAAACTGTGAATGTCTCCATTGTCAGAGTTTATGTTGATCATGGATGTTACTGGACCGTTTTTAAAACTCTCTAATAAGGAATATGTGATCCGGGCATGATCCCCTACATCAGGATCAAAAGCAGATACTGTATGAATAACAGCTCCGATCTGACTGTTCTCTTTAACATAAACATTAATGACAGGCTCCGGAAAGCGCGGCGCATTATCATTCACATCAGAAACGTGTACTGTTATGACACTGCTACTAGAGAGAGGTGGAGTCCCTTCATCAGTAGCTGTGATGGTCACGTTATACTCATGCGCGCTCTCTCTGTCCAGATGTCCATCCACTACAAGAGAATAATAATTTTTGTAATTCGTCTCAAGTTTAAAGGGCACGTTGTTGGACACAGCGCAGTTTACCATGCCGTTTTTGCCACCGTCGCCGTCAATAACTGACACGAGAGCGATAGCGGTGCCAATGCTCGCGTCCTCTTTCACTGGATTGAGAAGTGACGTCACAGTAATCTCGGGTTTATTGTCATTAATATCCAACACCTCAAGAAGCACTTTACAGTGCGCGGACATCGGAGGATTCCCTTTGTCACTGGCCTGTGCGCGAATCTCAAAAGCGTTGTACTCTTCGAAATCTATGTTGTCTTTTACTGTGATTGCCCCTGAATTTGGATCAATTTCAAAAAGCTGCAAGATTTTACTCTGATCTCTTTTAGGTAAAGAATAAACAATTTCGCTATTGGGGCCTTCGTCAATGTCTGTTGCATTTAACAAAACAATTGTCGTTCCAATGGCCACATTTTCAAAAACGGTTGTCTTATACAACGATTTACTGAAAACTGGAAGATTGTCGTTATTATCTAAAACATTGATGATTATAAGAGACGTGCCAGTTTTCGACGGTGTTCCTCCGTCTACAGCGGTCAGTGTGAGCTGAATCACAGACTGTTTCTCTCGGTCTAAAGCTTTCTGCAGCAATAACTCGGCAGATACACTCTGCTCACCTACTTTGTGCACAGCTAAAGAAAAATATTCATTTGAGTTAAGCTTATAAGTATTTATTGAATTTTTCCCAACATCTCTATCTGTAGCATGATTTAAAGAAAAACGAACCCCAGGCAGAGTGCTTTCCGCAATTTCTAGGGTTTGTGATTTCTCACTAAAATACGGAGAATTGTCATTAACGTCTAAAACACTGATCTCTATTTGATAAAGCTTCAAGGGATTGTTGATAACTGCCTCTACATTTACTGTACATTTAGATGATTTAACACAAAGCTCCTCTCTGTCTATTCTTTCACGTACATACAAAAATCCAGTTTTGAGATTTACCTCGAAATATTTTTTCTTTGACCCAGTGACAATCTGAAACATGCGCGACTCCAGCTCCTGAACATTTAGATTTAAATCCTTAGCGATATTTCCCACTGTTGTTCCCGGAATTACCTCCTCTTGTACCGAATAGGAGAGCTGTCCTGACACCGCACCAAAACACCACTCCAACAGAACAAACAGAATACAAGTCACAATAGATTTCTTTCTGTACGTCGGTAGCATTATAAAATCAGATGAAGCCCGTATAATGAACCGTGAATAAAAAAGATGGTATTCCAAGTTACTGACGAGGGGAAATTAATCGCATAAAAGGTTCCATGTTAAAGATACAAAATGGGGTCTCCGTACACTCTCTTGCGTCAAGTCGTTCTGAAACAAAGCACTGTGAAATCTCCGCCCCAATAAAATCAGGAGGGGCTTCCGTACAATTTTTTTTCGAGATTCAACGGACTGCAGTGACACCACGCGGATTCATTCATAAATGTCAAAAATTCATAAATAATACTAATTCAAAAGCGGATGAAACCAAATTACAGCTTTTTGTGATTTTTAAATTCAAAACAAAAAAATGTGTGAAATATATAAGGAAATAATTGGTACTTTTCTGTATTGTAAGTAACATGTTAACTTTTTATAGCATCATATAGGCTAAAAGAAAAAAATCAGCTTTATTTAACGGAAACATTATCAGATTTTAGATTTTATAATGAGCAGCATATTGTGCTATATGATCGTGTATTCAACATAACATGTTTGAATTATTATATGAATGAACAACCCTAAATAAAGGTACAATAAATATATACAATTAAATTGGTCGTTTTTCAGCCATTTAATTACACAACATTGTCATTATCTTCACGGAAATAGGTTCAAACTATGCCAATACCTTAACATTCATACAAACTTAGGCATTATAATAAAAATACAACCAGGCCAATCTTAAATATTAGTTTGCATGGTAAAATATGATAGCCAATTTTGTGTCAAAGGGAACACAATAATTAAAGATTTTTTTAAACACAACCTAAACGTATCCTATATGAAAACCCAGACCAAAACTCTCAAAACATTCACTCACACCTTACCTTCTCTGTATTAGGAAGTGTTTGCGTTCTGTTGAAAGTGTCTCCTCCATTAATACTGATCAGTTCTGCATCTGCTGGTGGATAAGGCGCAGGAAAGACCACTACGTCACTCTTTAGTGTATCCGAGCTAAAGCACACATCATACTGCTGTGTGGATTTGGAGTAAGACCAGCTCCCGTCAGGGTGGGTGGTTATCATTGGGGCGCTGTACCTGCCCAAACTGCCATCTGTCCTGTGGCATTTTACAGCGATTAAACTGATGAGGCTCAGTAGAAAGATGACAGACACAGACACAATTGCGATCAGCAAATAAAGGTTTAAATCCGAGAAACTCTCCTCCTTGATAGGTACATGTCTGAACTGAGTCTTGACGTCACCTGTGTTCTCAACAACCACGACATCAATAGACACAGTCGCTGACAGTGAGGGCTCTCCGTTATCAGAAACCAAAACGATCAACGGGTGGGTTTTCAAATCATTGTCACTCATTTTCCTCTTAGTCCTGATCTCTCCACTGCTGGTTCCGATTCGAAACAGATTGTTTCCTTTGGGCTCAGAGATGTAATAAGACAGCAGCGCATTGTAACCAGAATCCGCATCTATAGCTCTGATCTTGGCCACAAAGTAGCCTGCCTCAGCAGAATAGGGAATGTTCTCGGTGTTAACGGAACCGTGCTCGGAATAGGGCGCGAGAATCGTGGGATTATTGTCATTCTCATCCAGAATAAAAACATTTAAAGTCACGTTACTGCTGAGCGGAGGAACACCAGAGTCTGTGGCCTGAACTTCAAACTGAAACGTTTTAATTTCCTCATAGTTAAAAGTCTGTAAACTGTTTATATCTCCACTGCCAGAGTTTATGTTGATCATAGATGTTACTGGACCTTTTTTAAAACTCTCTAATAATGAATATGTGATCAAGGCATTATCACCTAAATCAGGATCAAAAGCAGATACTGTATGAATAACAGCTCCGATCTGACTGTTCTCTTTAACATAAACATTAATGACAGGCTCTGGAAAGCGCGGCGTGTTGTCATTAACATCAGAAACGTGTACTGTTATGACACTGCTACTAGAGAGAGGTGGAGTCCCTTCATCAGTAGCTGTGATTGTCACGTTATACTCATGCGCGCTCTCTCTGTCCAAATGACCATTTACCACAAGAGAATAATAATTTTTGTAATTTGTCTCAAGTTTAAAGGGCACGTTGTTGGACACAGCGCAGTTTACCATGCCGTTTTTGCCACCATCGCCGTCAATTACTGACACGAGAGCGACAGCGGTGCCAATGCTCGCGTCCTCTTTCACTGGACTGAGCAGTGACGTCAAAGTAATCTCGGGTTTATTGTCATTAATATCCAACACCTCAACAAGCACCTTACAGTGCGCGGACATCGGAGGATGCCCTTTGTCACTGGCCTGTGCGCGAATCTCAAAAGCGTTGTTCTCTTCAAAATCTATATTGCCTTTCACTATGATTGCCCCTGAATTCGGATTAATTTCAAAAAGCAGCAAAATTTTATGCTGATCTCTTTTGATTAAAGAATAAATGATATCGCAATTGGGGCCCTCATCAATATCTGTCGCATTTAACACAAGAATGGTCGTTCCAATGTCCACATTTTCAAAAACGCTTGTCTTGTACAATGACTTGCTAAACACGGGGACATTATCATTTATATCTAAAACTTTAATGATTATAAGAGACGTGCCTGTTTTCGATGGTGTTCCTCCGTCTACAGCGGTCAGTGTGAGCTGAATCACAGACTGTTTCTCTCGGTCTAAAGCTTTCTGCAGCAATAACTCAGCAGAAACACCCTGCTCTCCACCTTTTTGCACAGCTAAAGAAAAATATTCGTTTGAGTTAAGCTTATAAGTATTAACTGAATTTTTCCCAACATCTGCGTCTGTAGCATGATGCAAAGGGAATCTAACCCCTGGCAAGCGGGTCTCCGCAATTTCTATTGTTTGTGATTTCTCACTAAACGACGGAGAATTGTCATTAACGTCCAACACACTAATCTCGATTTGATAAAGCTTCAATGGATTGTTTATAACTGCCTCTACATTTACTGTACATTTAGATGATTTGGCACAAAGCTCCTCTCTGTCTATTCTTTCACGTACATACAAAAATCCAGTTTTGAGATTTACCTCGAAATATTTTTTCTTTGACCCAGTGACAATCTGAAACATGCGCGACTCCAGCTCCTGAACATTTAGATTTAAATCCTTAGCGATATTTCCCACTGTTGTTCCCGGAATTACCTCCTCTTGTACCGAATAGGAGAGCTGTCCTGACACCGCACCAAAACACCACTCCAACAGAACAAACAGAATACAAGTCACAATAGATTTCCTTTTACACGCTCGAAGCATTATGACGTGAAATGAAGCCCGAGCAACGATCCGTCAGAAAAAAATTTGAATTCCATGTAATATCAAGGCGGGTAGATAAATCGCAGAAAAATAGCTAATCCAGGTTAAAGACAAAATGAGGCCTCCGCACTCTTTGCATACAGTCGTTCTGAAACAAAGCCCTGTGAAATCTCCGCCCTATTAAAAGCAGGAGGGGCTTCTGAACGAAAGGGAATTCGAGATTCCACGGACTGCAGTGACACCACACGGATTCTTGCAAAGATATCACGCAAAAAAATATATTGCCTAAGTGGAGTTAAGTCTCATTTTTAAAGTCCTCAATAATTTTTTTTTTTATATTTTTATTTCAATTCATGGAATGCTTTTTCAAAATTATTATATAATTATATTCAAGGAAACAGCTTGATTAACAGAGAATCATGTTGTAGCGCATGTAGCATATTCACCTAAAATAGTACATAAATTAACGATAATTGTACAGCACCATTACTTTGTAACCACAAAATCAGTTTTAAAACAAACAAAAAAATTATGACAAGCACATTAATTTAGATTTAAAACCAGGTGAAACAGAAGCAGTTCAACGATTTAAACAAACATTTCGTCTTCAGCACCGCGGACAGCTCCAACCCTCCTGAGAACTCCATTTAAACATTGCGTTTATTAATCTGTAGACCACAGCTATATAATTTCAATTCTTTTTTTCTAAAACAATTTTGTTGTAGAGTAAAATATAAAAGGTAATTAATAGTCCGTTGGAACATAGTCAAAGAAACGATAAAAATGCAAATTATCCCATGGAAACAAAAATCCAAAGTGTTAAATATAATTCACTCACACCTACCTTCTCTTTATTAGGAAGTGTTTGTGTTCTGTTGAAAGTGTCTCCTCCATTAATACTGATCAGTTCTGCATCTGCTGGTGTAAATGCAGCAGGAAAAACTACTACGTCACTCTTCAGTGTATCCGAGCTAAAGCACACATCATACTGCTGAGTGGATTTGGAGTAAGACCAGCTCCCGTCAGGGTGGGTGGTGATCATTGGGGCGCTGTACCTACCCAAATTGCCATTTGACCTGTGGCATTTTACAACTATCAAACTGATGAGGCTCAGTAAAAAGATGACGGAAACACACACAATGGCGATCAGCAAATACAGATTTAAATCCGAGAAACTCTCCTCCTTGATAGGTACATGTCTGAACTGAGTCTTGACGTCACCTGTGTTCTCAACAACCACGACATCAATAGACACAGTCGCTGACAGTGAGGGCTCTCCGTTATCAGACACCAAAATGACCAACGGGTGGGTTTTCAAATCATTGTCACTCGTTCTCCTCTTAGTCCTGATCTCTCCACTGCTGGTTCCGATTCGAAACAGATTGTTTCCTTTGGGCTCAGAGATGTGATAAGACAGCAGCGCATTGTAACCAGAATCCGCATCTATAGATCTGATCTTGGCCACAAAGTAGCCCGCCTCAGCAGAATAGGGAATGTTCTCGGTGTTAACGGAACCGTGCTCGGAATAGGGCGCGAGAATCGCGGGAATATTGTCATTCTCATCCTGAATAAAAACATTTACAGTCACGTTACTGCTGAGCGGAGGAACACCAGAGTCTGTGGCCTGAACTTTAAACTGAAACGTTTTAATCTCCTCATAGTTAAAAGACTGAAAACTGTGTATATCTCCACTGTCAGAGTTTATGTTGATCAAAGATGAAATATGGCCGCCTGCTATTGAATATGTTACCAGAGCATTATCCCCTACATCAGGATCAAAAGCAGATACTGTATGAATAACAGCTCCGATCTGACTGTTCTCTTTCACATAAACATTAATGACAGGCTCTGGAAAGTGCGGCGCGTTGTCATTAACATCAGAAACGTGTACTGTTATGACACTGCTACTAGAGAGAGGTGGAGTCCCTTCATCAGTAGCTGTGATGGTGACGTTATACTCATGCCACCTCTCTCTGTCCAAATGACCATCCACTACAAGAGAATAATAATTTTTGTAATTTGTCTCAAGTTTAAAGGGCACTTTGTTGGACACAGCGCAGTTTACCATGCCGTTTTTGCCTCCATCGCCGTCAATTACTGACACTAGAGCGACAGCGGTGCCAATGCTCGCGTCCTCTTTCACTGGACTGAGAAGTGACGTCACCGTAATCTCGGGTTTATTGTCATTAATATCCAACACTTCGACAAGAACCTTACACTGCGCGGACATCGGAGGATTCCCTTTGTCACTGGCCTGTGCGCGAATCTCAAAAGCGTTGTACTCTTCAAAATCTATATTGCCTTTCACTATGATTGCCCCTGAATTTGGATCAATTTCAAAAAGCTGCAAAATTTTATTCTGATCTCTTTTGATCAAAGAATAAACTATATCACTATTGGGACCTTCATCAATATCTGTCGCATTTAACACAACAATTGTCGTACCAGTAACCACATTTTCAAATACTGTTTTTTTGTACAATGGCTTATTGAAAACTGGAATATTATCATTGATATCTAAAACTTTAATGATTATAAGAGACGTGCCAGTTTTCGACGGTGTTCCTCCGTCTACAGCGGTCAGTGTGAGCTGAATCACAGACTGTTTCTCTCGGTCTAAAGCTTTCTGCAGCAATAACTCAGCAGAAACACTTTGCTCTGCACCTTTATGCACAGCTAGAGAAAAATATTCATTTGAGTTAAGCTTATAAGTATTTATTGAATTCTTTCCAACATCTGCGTCTGTAGCATGATGCAAAGGAAATCGAACCCCTGGCAATGTGTTCTCCGCAATTTCTAGCGTCTGTGATTTCTCACTAAAATACGGAGAATTGTCATTAACGTCTAAAACACTAATTTCTATTTGATAAAGCTTTAATGGATTGTTGATAACTGCCTCTACATTTACTGTACATTTAGGTGATTTGGCACAAAGCTCCTCTCTGTTTATTCTTTCACGTACATACAAAAATCCAGTTTTGAGATTTACCTCAAAATATTTTTTCTTTGACCCAGTAACAATCTGAAAGATGCGCGACTCCAGCTCCTGAACATTTAGATTTAAATCCTTAGCGATATTTCCCACTGTTGTTCCCGGATTTACCTCCTCTTGTACCGAATAGGAGAGCTGTCCTGACACCGCACCAAAACAGTTCGCCAGGAGAACAAACAGAATACAGGTCACCGGAGAATTCCTTCTACGCGCCAGAAGCATTATGACAAGAAATGATGCCCGAGCAATGATCCTCCAGGAAAAATATAGTATTCCATATATCAATGCGGGAAGATAAATCGAAGGAAATATTCCACTTTAAAGACACAAAGTAAGGCGTCCGCTCTCTCTCGCGTCCAGTCTTTCTGAAACAAAGCCCTATGAAATCTCCGCCCCATTGAAACCAGGAGGAGCTTTTGGACGAAAGGGAAAATTCGAGATTCAACAGACTGCAGTGACACCACGTGGCTTAAATATCAGCCAAAAAAAGATTATGCCAAATTAGAGTCCTTAATAAAATATTTGTTACATTTTTATCCCAAATATTAAATACTTTTTCCACATTTTTATATAGTTTTAGTGTAAAATAATTTTAGAACAAATAATTGAAATTGCCTTAATGTCAATTCATCTAGACCACAGCTACATGATGTTTAAATGGAATTGTGCCCAGGTTTAGAGCTGTCCGCGGTGCTGAACCCTCAATGTTTGTTTAAATTGTAAAACTGATTCTGTTTCACCTGGTTGTAATTCCAAATTAATGTGTGTCATAAGTTCTTTGTTGCTTTAAAACTGATTTAGTCGTAACAAGGACATTGTGCATTACGTTCACAGTTAATTTATCTAGTATTTTAAGTCAACACGTTACATGCACTACTACATACTTCTTATGATTGAATAGACTCCAAATTTAAAAGAGCCTTTAAAGTCAGTTGGAACAAGTCAAAGAAACGATAAAAATACCAACTATACCATGGAAACACAAAGCAAAAGTTGTAAATATAATTCACTCACACCTTACCTTCTCTGCATTAGGAAGTGTTTGCGTTCGGGTGAAAGTGTCTCCTCCATTAATACTGATCAGTTCTGCATCTGGTGGCGGAAATTGCGCAGGAAAAACCACTACGTCACTCTTCAGTGTGTCCGAGCTAAAGCACACGTCATACTGCTGAGTGGATTTGGAGTAAGACCAGCTCCCGTCAGGGTGGGTGGTTATCATTGGGGCACTGTACCTCCCCAAACTACCCTCTGTCCTGTGGCATTTTACCGCTATCAAACTGATGAGGCTCAGTAAAAAGATGACGGATACACACACAATGGCGATCAGCAAATACAGATTTAAATCCGAGAAACTCTCCTCCTTGATAGGTACATGTCTGAACTGAGTCTTGACGTCAGCTGTGTTCTCAACAACCACCACATCAATAGACACAGTCGCTGACAGTGAGGGCTCTCCGTTATCAGACACCAAAATGACCAACGGGTGAGTTTTCAAATCATTGTCACTCATTTTCCTCTTAGTCCTGATCTCTCCACTGCTGGTTCCGATTCGAAACAGATTGTTTCCTTTGGGCTCAGAGATGTGATAAGACAGCAGCGCATTGTAACCAGAATCCGCATCTACAGCTCTGATCTTGGCCACAAAGTAGCCTGCCTCAGCAGAATAGGGAATGTTCTCGGTGTTAACGGAACCGTGCTCGGAATAGGGCGCGAGAATCGCGGGACTATTGTCATTCTCATCCAGAATAAAAACATTTACAGTCACGTTACTGCTGAGCGAAGGAACACCAGAGTCTGTGGCCTGAACTTTAAACTGAAACGTTTTAGTCTCCTCATAGTTAAATGACTGCATGCTATCGATCTCACCAGTCGAAGGGTTTACTTTAAGAAATGCTGTGACGGGGGTACCGTTGACAGAGCTTTGCAG
The DNA here is from genome assembly GCA_029783895.1 of Triplophysa bombifrons. Taxonomy (NCBI): domain Eukaryota; kingdom Metazoa; phylum Chordata; class Actinopteri; order Cypriniformes; family Nemacheilidae; genus Triplophysa; species Triplophysa bombifrons. Next base: position 1,167,930 of record CM056464.1, read on the forward strand.
TAAAGAATACATTATATGTGCATTGTCCATAATATCCGCATCAGAGGCAGTCAGCGTGCATATAATCGAACCGATTTTGCTGTTTTCACGCAGATATGCATACTCGACCTGACCCGGAAAGCGGGGCGCATTATCATTGACATCAGCGACCTCTACGTGTATTATTTTAGCTATGGACATGGGCGGCGAACCTTCATCTTCTGCAAGTACCGTTATATTGTACTCTGTTAAATGTTCCCTGTCCAGTACGCCATCTAAAACCAATGAATAGTAGTTCTGAAAGGACGACTGCAATTTAAACGGACTGGGCCCTGCAAGTCGAACAAGAACTGCTCCGTTTTTACCCGAGTCTGGATCTGACACTGTCATTAGAGCAATCACCGTGCCCTTCCCCGCGTTTTCCACTACTGGGCTAAGTAGTGACGTTACAGTAACATCTGGGGGATTATCGTTAATATCTAGGACCTCTATTAAAAGTTTAGTGTACCCCGACATAGTCACATGGGCTTTATCAGTGGCTTGAACTCTGATCTCAAAAGCGTTATTCTCCTCATAATCAATATCACCTTTAATCCTGACATCGCCACTTTGCGTGTCAATATCAAACTTCGCCAGAATATTTTGAGGCGTACGACTAATGAGAGAGTAAATGATATCTCCATTCAAACCTTCGTCGAGATCTCGAGCCTGTAATCTAGTTATCGTGGTGCCAATTGGTGCGTGTTCTGATACAGATACTTTATACAACGATTTACTGAAAACTGGAGCATTGTCATTGATATCTAACACATTAACCTCTATTAATATGGTTCCTGTCCTGGCAGGAGATCCACCATCAATTGCAAATACTGTAAAATCGAGACGCGGAGTTTTCTCTCTGTCTAAAGTCTTTTGAAGCACTAATTCAGCGGAAACAGTTTTATCACTATGAGTTTGTACATCTAAAAAGAAGTAATCGCTGACTGTAAGCTTATATGTTTTAATTGAATTTACTCCAATGTCTGCGTCATGCGCGCTCTCCAGAGGAAAGCGCACACCAGGTGCCGTGCTTTCACTGACATTAATCACTACAGAGATCATAGGAAACACCGGAGAGTTATCATTATTGTCGAGGATATTTATTTTTACTCTGTAAAGTTGCAGTGGACTGTTCACCACGACCTCCAGATTAACGGCGCAAGAGGGTGCGTCTGCACAAAGCTCCTCGCGATCAATGCGCTCACTTACCTGCAGAGCGCCCGTCTCTGTATTCAAACTAAAATACTGCTTTTTAGAGCCGGACACTATGCGGAAGCCCCGAGACTGCAGGTCTTTTATCGAAATGCTGATATCTTTAGCTAAATTACCGACTGTGGTTCCCCGTTTAACCTCCTCTGACACACTGTATGAAATCTGCCCGCTTACTGTTCCCAGGATATGACAGACCAAAGCGAATGAAAAGCACGCTATAAAATGCCCCTGTGTAGATATAAACATGGCTGCACTTTATATTCTACAGGATTAAAAAATCACCAAGACCTATCAAATACATTTTACTTCCATTTGAGAGAATCCCTTTCAATCGTTGATGAGACAAAAGAATTCAGTCAAACCTTCTACACAGACAAACGCTCAGAAGAAGTAAATCCACACAACGGGGGAAAAGTAACATCCATAAAAATCCTCAAAGCTGCAAGTACAAAATTCCCCATGCAATATTCCACAATGTAGTTAATGGTTTTTGCAAAAAAACGACGACGTCCTGTCATAAGGGGGTTGAGTACACCCGGAGATAGATAAGAGAGGGTAAGAGAAGCAATGAGAGAGGAGAGTATGGAGAGAGAGAGAGAGAGAGAGGGAGGGTGGAGACTGACCATGAAGAGGAGGAGGAAGGACACACCATTCTTCAGTAAATAATGTAGAACAATAGTGACACACAGTGGTCTTCACATGAACTGCATTGAATGAGATTCTCTCTGAGATAAAAGTGTAGATGCACCAGACTACACTTACAATTGTTACCATTCTACAGTATTCGGCTAGCGCTGAAACAGACTCTTAATTATAATTGTACTATTTTATTTTAGAATCAGCAAATAAAGTTTGCTATGTACATACTGTCAAATTTAAATTGCATCATTATGCAATAATCCACAATTACGCAGGCTGTTAACAATGAAAAATCTCGACACGCAGCACATGAAATCATCACTGACAACAGTTTACTTTGACCTAAATGTCAACATGATCTACAACCAACACCCAGTACAGCTACAAGAGAAATACCTTGAATATTTTGTATGGTTTTAGTTTAATATCTGTTGACCCCAGACGTACAGCCTATTATATTACGTTTCTCACATAAGCAAGCTTTTTCATAACATTACTTCAATTCACAATAAATTGTTTTGTCTGCAGTGCACATCCAATCATGCCATGTCATCCAAATCAAGGTATTTTAGGGCTGGACTATAGACACCATCTTGTTAAATTAGACATTTAAACAATTAGACATAGAAAACTCAATATAAGATCTTAATGGTAAAGATGTTAAGAGTTTATAATCATGAGGAATAATAAATTCAACTATTTTTATTTATATATAATATATACTAATTAGAGTTTATTTAATAAGAGGAAGTTAGACACATGTACAACTCAAGAGGAAACACTGGAGCTAAAATCTTGAGATAACTGCTGGATAGAAAATACATGAATATGATGCAAAATGCTGACAAAATCAAGAATACGTGTAAGTTAAGAATTGTTAAGTTTACAGGTCCAGAGTTAAAAATTCAACTTTATTTGTATTAGAATATTTACATAAATGTTTGCTTCATTAGGTAAAATGAACAAATAATGAATAAATACTTTTTTTAATTAATTTTAACACTGACAAATGTATTTGATATCTGTCTATCTGTATTGACTAATTATTGAACATCAGAGTAGTAACTGTGCAAACTGAAACGGACCATTGAGCAGTTCCATTAACAACAACAAAAAATCCAGAGCTGATCAGCCGTGAAAAAAATTACATCAGCAATTGCTCAAATTAAACTGAAACTTATCTAAACACATTAATCCCCTAAAACCAGCAACCTTAGACATTTCCTGTGCTCTGCTGTCATTTGTTCTGTTTAAACAATATGTACTGCTTTAGTTATAAAGTGGCAAAATAATAATGTTAATCCAAATTTTTATTTTGACAAAAATGATAATTAGACACACAGAACAGATGTAAAACAACAGCTGGTTCAAACTCAAGACAATAACTGTTTTAATAACTTAATGCTAACTCAACCGAGTCCTCTTCTTCACTAGTGTGTGACTGTAACATGAAAGGTAAGGAGAGGTAAAGAGTATGGATGTCAAATGTTTAATCGTGATTAATTGAACCCAGAATAAAAGTCTGTGTTTATATATGAGGAGTTTGGGTCCAAAATGAAATAAATCATGTTTTTCATTGTGCATTTCAATTAATATCAATCAAACTGCAGTAGGTTTGTTTTGATTAAAGCAACAATAACAAAACACTACAACTAATTAACGCAATAAAACAATATAAAACACAATAAAAACATGATTACATAATAAAAAACATGATGTTTGAAAAAATTAAGACTCATTTTGGAACCAAATTCATCATACACACACATATATATATATATATATATATATATATATCGGACTGCGTATATTATTTTAGCAGTTAAAATTACTGGTAAATAAAAACAAAAACATCTAAATATTTCCTATATAAATACAAAATTAATATGCACCGTTCATAGACATATATTATGTAAACACAAACTTTTATTCTTGATGCAATAAGTCATGAATAATTGTTTCACATCCACAGGTCAGAGTATGAACACTTAACACTACTAGTAAGATGCACAGCATCAACCTAAAACAATATTTAAAAATAAACATTTCAATCTATCATGGTTGAAAACTATGCAGAAGTTGCTTTAAAATAATAAAGTAATTATTTTTTATAAAGTAATTTCCCAATCTCAAAAGTGTTTTAGGCAAGTAAACACAGGTGTATCACATCACATTATGAACATGTTTACTAACATACAAACATACAGTGTGACAGTACATTCTTTGTTTTGAAAAGTATGTGTTGTTTTCTTACATAAATCCTAAAACATTTATTTCAAAAGAAAAGAAAAAAGAAAAGGTGCACTGCTTTCTCTACCTTCCTCACACAAACACTCACATACACGGTCTAATTTCATACTACTAGAGGAATTGTGTGACACGATGCCATTCACATCGAGATAATCTCATTTGACGTCTGTCTTTCTCGGTGTACATGTGGTCAGTTAATAAAATTGTGAGATTGTGTGTGTGAAAGAGAGAGAGAAGAGAGAAAGTGGGGCATGTCTATTTTTCTATGTTGATCTTTTCTCTTGCAGCCCTGCTGCTACAAATTTCACTGCACATTTTCTAAAGATGTGTTTTTATGTATTAGAAAGAGAGAGAGAGATAGAGAGAGATAGAGAGAGGGTCACATTGTTACATTGCTCAAATGTAACATTGGTCACATTTTGTATAATCCAGGGATTACGTTTTGCTGCCATCCTCTCTTATATTCAAACCAATTTCAAATATTAATAATCATAATCTGCACTGGTCATCAAAATGTTAGGGCACATCGAAAGGGAGAGATTGGAAGTGTCTTAAATATGACATACTGTAGAACAACACTAAATATACACAGATAATATTAATAAACACTACAACAGGTCAGTTTATCACAAATATAAAATAACAAACTAAAAATAACTTCAAACTAAATAAATACAAACAGCACATCACCACACTTTCTACTTGGAGTAAAACAAGTAGACAAAGTAAAACAAAGCCTCAAAGCTTACAGTCCATTATTAATAATTAAATTCAAACTAATGTTGCTTGATCTTGACACTTAATGATATTGTTTTATTTCTGCTTCACAGTACTTTCATATGTTTTGCTGACATTAACCATTATCACTGACAATACAGACAATCTACAGCGTATTTATGAAATAGATGCTTGTGTCTGAGAATAACTTTTTTCATGCATGAGTAACATGGCTGAGATTGCATGAAGGCATTGTGGACAGCAGAGGGAGTGATTGGATAGTGTGTGTGATATCATCAAGGGTGGGGCAGTGGATATTTATTTGACAGAATACATAATACCTATACTGTCAATTACGCCGATGTAGATTAAATACAGCGTACATATGGTGTGTTAACTATTGAGTATACTATAATTAAAATAGATTATGAAATGTGACACCATGAACAAAAAAACTGTATATTTCGTAAAAAAAAAAACATAATGTGTAAATTAGACAATTTATCTGACATACAGGGTTTTCTTAGCGAAAACAAAGTATGGTTGTATAGGCATCTGTATGTATGTGTTTAATGTTCATTATGCATATACTGGAGAAAGAGAGAAATGTGCGAGAGAAAAAAGGGGGAGGGGGTGATGTTGTCAGGCAGCAGAAGCACCCGCTCTGCAGAGCACGCCTGTTGCCATGGAAACGGCATTAAAGTAGGAGGGGGCTTTTCTGACAGCCCATTCTGCTTGGAGAGAGAACTACTGACAAATTTTCTAAATAGCAATGAATCATGTGTCATAGCTAATTAATATTAACATTAAAAGGGAGCCATTAATATGACAGAATAATGAAGAACGATAATGAGTCTGTGACACACACACGTGTGCTGGAGAGCAGGTCTGCCGGTGTAGTGGTCATTATAGCTTAACTCCCATCACCTCCCCCACAGAAACAAAACAGATGCTGCCAACACACCATCCTGCACATTACACTCTACTATACTACACCTGTGCTGTTTTAAAACAAATCACACCAAACCACTACTGGATCAACCTCAAAAACATCAGAATGCATTTAGATTTAAGATTATTGAAGAAGGTGCAAAGAAAAACAGAAAACCCCCCAGAGTTTAATAATATAGCTGTTGCTGATCTGTAGAAAATGATTTATCGGCATATGTTAGATAAAAAAGAAACAGCTTGTTACTGAAAAAACTTTTAATGACTCTATCCACCCGATATAAACCATCCAAGCTATTCCTGGCCTACATTTTTTCCTCATTAAATATCCCGTTTAATTGTAATTGTCACAGCACAGAAAAGTGGATTGCATTTCACGTTGGCTTTAACATAAAACCGATTAGTAATAAAGGAATAATTTCCCCAAAAAATGACAATTCTGTCATCAGTTACTCACCCTCAGATTTTTCCAAACCTGTATACATGTCTTTGTTCTGCTGAACACACCGGAAGATATTTGGAAGAATGTCATATCTTATCCCTCATTTACTGCCATAGCAGGTAAAATACATACTATGGGAGTCAATGGGGATGAGATCTGACATTCTTCCAAATATCTTCCTTAAAACCTGAGACTGATACAAGAAACTACAAGATCTCAGACATGTACAGATTCAAATGTTTCCTTCAATATCGGACAAAGTATTTTCACTCCTGGCTGTAATGTCTACATCTTTCACATGTTATAATTGTAACTGGAACAAGACCAAGATGTTTCCGATTAAATCCTGTATTGTTTTAATCCATTTTTAATCAAAAGCAAACAAATTCTGCCATATGTTAGTGTTAAGCGAACAGATGCCATCAAACAAACACACACAACTACGACTCATATCTTAAGAAAGATGAACCTCCGAGTGTATTTTAGTCCGAATAAAGTTTGATCATTATTTTTTGCACGATTGCTCTTACAGAATAGAACAAGGGTGAGCCGGGTTATCTTTCAGTCAGAAGAAGAGAAACTATAGCAGACACATTCTCCCAATCCAATCTGCTCATGACAGAGACGGCTTTAATCCATAAACAATGTTTTACTCATCATAAAAATGTTTACCACAGAACAAAAGCATTTCAGTAAACGGCACGGATGTGACAGCATCCTGTACATGAAACTCCACAACAGACTGAATGTCTTGAACTGTTTTGGATTTGGTTTAGACGTGACGTCTGGTAGCTGCGCTCAAATTCAATGGTCTCTAATTCACTTTCCTCTTAAAACACCAAAGAAAGCATTAGACCCACAGAAAGAGAACAAATAAACTGGAAGCAATCTAGGCTCAAAATTTAAAACAAGCACACCCAACCAAATAAAAAACGAAATGCTAAAATAACTTGTTAACTGTGTTGAACAGACTGTGTCAACTAGACATTAAAGCAGATTTAACGCGCACAACCTTGTTATAAAGAAACAAAATACATTTAACAATAATGTCCTATTAAATTTGAGAAAAGCAACTTAAACTCTTCCGAAATCACACGAGGATAAACGCTCAGCCTCTATTGGAAACCCAGAAACGTGTAAAAAGTGTGTTTATATACTATATTTAAACAAATATGTGTACACTCCATCTACTGACCAGGTTTTAGTCATTGTCATCTCTTTTCGCCTTGAATTTTTCTCTACTAGGTCACAGGGAAGTGAAAACAAATCTAAAGTGAAGAAGAAATGCTATATAAACAAACAAAAAACACAGGAGAAAATAAGTATAGAGGAGGGAAAGTGCTTTTGTTCGGGCAGAGTAAGAAGCTATTATATGCATGAAAGAATCTAATCCAGTTCAATCCTATAAATAGGCCTTTTAAGTAATAAGACCGAAGCAGCTTGGAATTAAACAGCTTTTGCAGATGCACCGGCCAGTCACATGATCAAAGAGCTCGGATTGGACCCTGACACATATTGCAACCGCTATATTATGACTTGATTGGTTAAACACACCTCTGTTAGATGCTCCAGGCCGATCCGATTGGCCGAGATGTTGCCGTGCGCAGCTCTGTAATGATTGAAGCAGATGTACTTCTATCTGACTCTCGGGAGAACATTCATCCAATCAAGTGAATGTATCGATATACGCTCAGGCCAGTATTGTTCACAGATTTATGGGCCACACCCTCCAACAAACCAGACACAAGCAGAGTGTGATTTCACGAGGACAGATGACGCGTAAATCTCCCACACGCACACACTGCTGGAAATGGGTCACCACCTACTAAAACCAAATCAATTCTAACACTCTAACACACATTATAATAGAAAGATGAATTGTTTATTGACAAACACTGTCCAAGTGTAAACTGGTGGATGTGTTGTGTGTATAACAGCTAGTGGGTGAAGACACAGACGCACACCACTGAAAGACAGAATGTAATTACACTTATTAGCCAGCAGGTGGAGATTCTCATTTTTGAGTCAGTTGTAAAACAAAGAAACCAAGGATCTCTCTCTCTCTGTATCTCACACACACAAACACACACACAGACACACACAGCATCCTCTCACAGTGTCAGAGGAAATGAAAATGCAGCTCTCATATTGTAAGCAGCTCAGAAACGTCAAACAGATCTGATAACCGAACACATCCGTGTACTGTAGTATCTGACTATGCAGTCAAATACAATCAGTTCAGGATTTAAAAAGAAATTTAGTATTTTGATAATAATTTTGAGTTGTTTATTCCTTGATGTCTAAAACGGATAATTTGTCAGATTTAACTCGATTCTGTTTATTATGCGTTTCATACCACTTTGTAGTATACATAGGTGTGATGTCTTAAAGCAAAAGGACTTAAAGGACATATTTAACTGTAGCTAAAGCTAGCTGTAACACATATTATGGGATGCAACACTAAGCAAACACAAATACATGCATTGGTAATAATCCAGTGACCTCGAACCTATTTGATGTCCTGCGAAATCGACACAGAAAATATCTTACTCCCTTCATACGTGTTTGTGTGTGGATATACTGGCATGTACGCTTCTGAGAGGAGGTTAATGTGTGTATAAATGTTCACGTGTATGTGTGTGAATGTGGATACATAGAATGAGTAGAGCCGCAGGCATGCGTCTATGTGGGGGTTGGACTACTGCAGGATGACATCAGCAAGAACGCATAAGGGACATAATACAGGGACAGAAACAGAATCCAATGTTCCCAAAAGTTCTATTCTATATTAGTCCTTCTCGCATGCATGCGCACACACACACACAAACTGAACATCACCTTTCACTCTCCTCATCAAAACTTTATTTCTCTTGGCATCTTAAATTATTTAAAATCTCCACACTCATACAACACGACACGTACATAAATCTACTTTTAAAAAACTTCTTACCCTGAGTGTGCTCTGGGGAAACGCCAAACGCAAGGAGGGCATGAGGAGAGAAAAGGAAAAAGAGAGAGAAAGACAGAGAATGTTAGCGTTTGTCATTGGTGTCTTACTGCAATTTCTTGCATTGCGAACATTTTCTTAATGGTCGGTTTGGAAACCAGGACAGAAACAGCTGTGTGGTCAGACTGCCCTGGGTCCAGCTGCAAAACAAAACAGATTTATTGTGTGGCTGTGGAATAAACAGTACACATACATTTTCATTAAACAAAAGACTACATTTACTCTCGTAAATTGAGAGATGCATTCATCAAAAGAGAACATATTTAATCAACATGTGTGACCACTGGGAACTGAACCCAACTTCTATACTTTACCAGATGGGCTTCGGGAACATCTGAATATGCAACTAATCAGAGTAAAAAAGTACAAATAATAAGAAAGTTTTAATTATTATGATGATATTAAAATTCTACAACAGCAGTGTAGCACACTGAATCCAGCTCACCAGCAGACCCAACACTAAAACCATAAGATGTCCAATATTCTTTCAGAACCAGAACATTTTAACTGACAAGATTTCAGTTACTAGCCCCATAGACACTAAAATCCACTAAACCATTTACACACCTCATGTCAATACAAACCAAACCTACAGCAGTGATCAAAACACCTTCAGCTCAAACCATAAGATGAAAAATTACACGAGACCGGACAATGCACAAATGCAGAAACAATAAAAAACATATTTGTCAATGAATATTTGTTAAACATACTCACATCACATCTGAAATGTATAAATGTTTATAAATTTTACAATTTAGTGGAATTATTTACAATCTTCGTCTCATTTACAATTTTAATCTACAGGAATGCCAAGTCGCACATTGTTAGTGTCTACTGAAAACATCACTTCGAATTTTTTATCAAATGTAGAATATTCTATGTAGCGTAATAATTCCTGAATATTTTTCATTTGCAAATATGTTTTGTGATTAAAATGATACGATTTAAGAAAAAAATACGAACTTGTTTTATTACAGTAATTATGTAACATTTAATTTTCACCACAGAATCCATTCAGAAAATCAAATATAAACATCTCAAATGTCGAATAAATTTATAACTATAGTACTGAGATTAAGGAAGATTACAGGGGTCATAGGGGCGTTATAATGTCAGAATCATGACATCTTTAGCTTCAGACGACTGTGCAGAACACACCCAAATTTTACTTTCTAAGATTGCAGACAGTCAAATCACACAGACTTGAACACTTATACTTACAACTTTAACCCATTTCGTAACACTGTACTTGTATATGTGTAATGAAAATAAATTGAATCCAAATCCAAAATCCAAAGAGAGGATAACAAGGGGGCACGCAAACAAAACATTTACTATTAATTTGCCAGAACAGTAATCTCAACTGAAAAGTTTCAACTGAAAGATCTCCGTTTCAAATGATCTTTAAATCACATGTACATTATGTATTCATTAAGCAGACCACTTTTCATTTATTTCCAGATTTGAATAATGAAACTATGATAGAATTTTGAGCCTATACCTCTTTACAGTATGTATTCTCTCAATCTCAAAATTTGCCACTGACACAACTATAAGAAAATGATCTTTACATTGTAACATGCAGTGGCTTCCTAAAACAATGGCACAGAGAAAAATCATTCAGTGAGTAAAAACCAAAAAAAATACAGGTTGAAGACAATAGATAAATAAATGTTGAAAAACAATGATAGAAAGAAAGATGAAAAATGATAAAGTTGGAGAGGAAGATTTATATTACAGCAGGGCAAGAACAAAAGAAAAAGAGTGAGGAGAAAACTCAAGGTTACCACAGCAGAATGAAAGAATGGAGTTAGCGAGGGAGTCGGTGAGAGGAGGAACAATAAAATAATTTTATATATGGGTTAAAAGGTGGAGAAAGACAGCTAAAGAGAGAAAGAGGGAGGGAGGGAGGGAGGGAGAGAAAGAGAGAAGGAGGGAGAGAGAGAGAGAGAGAGAGAGAGAGAGAGAGAGAGGGGAAAGAGTAGGAGTTTAGGAAAAAAATACAGATATATAGACTAGGGGGGAGAGAAGAATAAAGTGAAAGGCAGGGAGAGAGAAGAGAAAAGGAGCGCATGAGAACCAAATCTGGCAGCAGTGAATGAAGAGAGTTAATAAATTAGTGTTAATTGTAACAGTTTTTAGATGCTCCCAAAAGACTCAAAGAGAATGTGTTCAAGCGAGTATGGGAATAGCAGGTGCTTTGCATGCTGGGAAAAGTTCTCTTCCCCTTCAGACAGCTATAAAACTAATGACTTTCCTATGTAATCCCATCAGAAGGCTCATAGTTGGATTAGAGTCTCTGCGGATATCCGGACAGGTTTAATCCAACAGAAGAGCATACATTAACACCACAGAAACTATGACACCAGATTCACCTCATTACAACTGAGATTTACAATGCAGTTTAACTCAACAACCGTTAAATATCACCAAACACACAGACACAGAAAACACAGATATCCATTTTAAGGCTAGAAATTATTTTTGCTTCAATATTATATGTAAAATGTGTCTTTTTAAATCTTTAATTTATCAGTCTGACAGAAAACTAAAAACTTAGTTCTAGTTTACCATCTGAGTGCAACTTCTTATGAGAGCAGAAGAGTAAAACAGCCAAATATGTGCATAGCATCACCATGGCGTATTCACTGGTTGATCAAGAATCTCTGGGAAAGAAAAAAAATCAAGAATCTCTGGGATAGAAAGAGTGAAATAATGTCCTACTGAACCCACAAACAGAGCAGTGACAGCTCATTCTTAGCTCAGCTATACAGGCACACACCGCTGGTTACCCTTCAGAAAAGGTCACTGACAAGTCTACTCTCATCACATACAATTCCACATCGCAAACCATAACAGCATTATCATCTGCATTACTATACAAATCAATTCAACTGATACTGTATGTGGTCACGGTTCACATACAAAATGGAGCTATAGCACTTAAAGTGGTTCTTAGCTCGTAATCATAGGGGAACCACTTTTAGTGCTATATATGGTCATATCTTTGTGCTTCAGTGGTTCTTCAGAGGTTCTTTGGGTTGACCACGGTGTTTTATAGCACTGTTTCAGTATAAAGAACCTGTTCTATATAGCACCTCAGTACTATAGCACTAAAAGTGGCTACCCTATATGATTACAAGCCAAGAAGCACTTTAAGTGATACACAGTACTATTTTTTTTAGATTGGATCAATGAATGTGGATCATCCATTCAGAACAAATGTATAATCTCTCACACACCAGAAGAGCGAAAAGACAGTTCTAAATATTACAATGAGAACTCAATTTTGAGTAATAAGAAGCCTGAGATTATAATTGATTCAGTTAAGATAAGAACAAAACGAACAGCATAGAGATGAAAGAAAGAAGGATCAAAAGAGAAAGAGCCTAATGATGAAGAGAAGGATAATCAAGAAATTTGAATGTGACACTGTGATTCAGAACCTGATCTGACACACACACAAACACGCACACACCACACACAGAGCTCTCTTTCAGAAGGAGCAGCTGCGGAAGGATGTGATTGGAATCATTTTTAGGTCTAATGAACAAACACATATACATGCATCTACAGAAGAGCGGACACACAAAAAGCATGTTAATTCTGTGCACCTGCATGTCAACCACCATCACTCAAAATTACTAACATTACCAGCCAACCAATGTGCCATAATGACACGAAACAACATAAACCAGCCCTACACAGACAACATACACACGTGTGCCTTCATACTACCTGGTCATAAAAGCCCATGACTTTTACTAGTTCAAAAAATGAGATTCGTTACATAATCATATCAATGAAATAAATATGAATGAATGTAGAAACACAATTTTTGGAAAAACCGCTACACAATAAATACTTAAGAATCAAACTAAGGAAATACCTTATTTCTGGGCAATACAAGAGTTCATTCTATAACCAATCCCTCACCCAACATGTTGAACTACTAAATCAACAAACAAGTAAACGCATATAATGTAGATATAAAGCATTTTGTATAAAAACTGAGCAAGAAGGAAAGAGCGAGCAAGAGACAGAGAAAGCGAGAGCTTCGGCCATTTTTAAGCAGTGACCAAATAAACTAAATTATTCACATCGTGTTGCCCTAAATCTTCAAGGCAAAATGTGTTGTGTGTGCTTGTTTCAGTGATGTTTCTTGTGTAAGAGATGCAAGAATGCAACTCAACATGCTCTTAATTCACAGCAACGTTACAGCATCAATGGACTCTGCTGTGATGATCCCCAAAATAATAAACATCAATGGAAGAGCCAGTGTGCCTAAGAATAAAATGTTTAAAATCTAATGCTACCATAAAGACTTGTATAATTCCCTGTACTAAACAGTGTTGAGGAAACATTTTAAGCATTGTAAAAATGATATCGCACTAATACACAATTGAATTCACAAATTAAAACTCTTCTAGCGTACAGCTTACAGCCAATAAGCAAACGACCACACTGTGGATATTAGGGGAACGACAATATAATTACATTACAATTGTATCAAATACTCTTCAAGAATCATCTTGAACATACTTGACCGTATTTACACTGAAAACAAAAAAATCTGCATATGATTATGACATCTTTGCTAAACAAATCACAAGTACGTGGGCCTGGGTTTGACATCTAGTGAATCACTATCTGAATCACACTGGAAATGTAAGCAGAGGTTGTTTATGTTGAAAATAAGCATGCTTTTGGTAAGAAGCAAATTTCATATCTTAAAAATATATGTGACGTGTCATACACGGCATCGCCTCTCCTCTCCCATCATGTTATTCCAATCCTAATATGCTTTAACTGTCCTTTAATAAAATATGAAGTGCATATACATACATGCTCACAAGTATGCAGATCGCATGATACAGTGAATAAGAGATGCTTATGAAAATGGACAAAATGGCTGCTGCCTCACATACCACATATGAACCACCTCCTTACACAGACGCGCACGCACGCACGCACACACACACACACACACACATACATAGTGAATCAATCATCCATGCCTCTCCTTCATGAAATCATGCAGCTTTGTTAAAATTTAAGATGTCACATTAAAATTTTACTAGGATTTCTAACTTTAATTATCTTATTTTAAGTAAGGCGCTGACTTGATCACATGACTTAATATTGAGCAAAATGCTCATAATGCAGGATAAAACATGGAGGTATTAGACACTACCTGCAGCAAGGTTTAACCCTGATTTGATCATATACTGATTTGATTATATATATTGAACATTATATCATTTCCAAAATAAATATACATGGACATTAAATGTAGGGAATAAAAACCAAGGTGCAGCAGCACAGACCGTCTAAAAATAGTATTCATCATCTTTATGACTCCTCCCACAGCTTTCCCTTCAGCCACAGAGATTTCTCCCGGGCTTCATAGCGCTTCAGCAAATACAAACTGAAGCTCTGAAACTGTGTCAGGAAAGAATCAGGCTGTTTGTAGCAGCATAAAACCATATTACTGGTACTGTGTTGGCAGTATACACTTGTATAAAGAATGCAAAATATACATGTAAACATGGAATACTCCAATGACCTACTACATTTGCTAACGGTGCAAAACAGTCAGAACTCACTGTGTGATATACTGTATCCCACACTGCAACTTGACCTTCAGCTGTGATTTTACTTTCCTCAACTCTTCATTCGGCTAAGAAATCATTCAACCCACCCTAACCAGCTGAATTATAAAAAGTGTGATTCCCATTTACAATTCCTACAGTGAGTTTAAAAATATACAGTACCCTTAGCCTCAATAAATAATAAACTAGGATTACTCAGTCAACTGACATTAAAAACCCATATTGATCAATTTAAAAACATCAACGTGAATTCCACGATAAGATATAAAAGTCTTATACGAATAATACAAGAAATATATGTTAAAGGGATATTTTACCCAAATAAGAAAAGTCTGTCCTCATGTACTCGCCCTCAGATTGTTTCAAACCTGTATTAATGTCTTTGTTTTGCTGAACACACAGGAAGAAATGTGAAAGAATGTCTCATTCAATCTCATTGCCCATGTAATGCCATAGTATGAAAAATAAATACTATGGGAGTCAATCTGGGATGAGATCTGACATTCTTCCAAATATCTTTTGAGGGTGAGTTAATGCTGACAGAATTTTCATTTTTGGGTGAAGTATTCCTTTAAACCATATATATACACACAAAACATACAGTATCATAAACCACCCTATAAAATTGTTCAGATAAAACAATACTAAAAACTGCACATATTTCAAAATCCTGTATGACAGGTGATGTGTCCCTTAGAAAGGAATTCAATCCACTTAAAGTTAAACATATACAGGGGGAAGAAAAAAGGGAACCTGAATCCAGCTCCAGGCTGAAATACAGAGGACAGAACTACTTATACCACAATAACTAATATGACCCCCATAAGCACTGAACCGCTGAAGAACAGACCCGACCTCTCGCTCTCACATAAACAAATTCAACAATTACACAATTGAGAGGCTTCCACACACAGAGTCACACACACACACACACACACACACACTCACACACAGTAACTGTGGTTTGTCTGGTTAGCATGAGTGCCAGCCAAGTACGGAGATAAATGGAAATGCTAACAGACAGCTCTCTTCAGGTATATTAAAGCCTTTGGTTGATATCAGCTTTCCTGCCAATTGTGTTCACCTGCTGAGAAACTGTTAAATGCCAATGGGTTGGATACAATCTCAACCTCGCTTTATAACATAACAACACTACTTCCTACAGCCAACACATATCAGTTCTCTGTAGCTCAATAAACATTTCTGGACCGGTCATTCTGGTGTCCCAGTGACCTAACTGCGTTCGCTCCTATACGAGTCAGGGCTCTTACACCACACTGATTTAAGCACAGACCTGGTCAGTCCTAAACCCATGTGGCACACAGATCAAAGGGTTTGCACTGAAAAACGTCATCAAAACTAAAAGCCATATAAAGATTAAACCAAAAGACAACCAACATATTAAACATCTCACTTTAACCTTAGCGTAAGTCATTCTTTAATTCCAGCACAAAACATTCTGCTACCAAAGCAACTGGAATCGGTAGACAAAGAAACAGTCTTCCATGCTTGCTGTTACCATAGCAACTGGGGTGGAAAACAAGACCAAAATATCTGAGTGATGCTTACTCCAAATGTTAATAAAAAAGAAATATTCTAAAAATGGCCTGGTTGTGTTGTACAGCCTGTATATCAAATCATATTCAGAAATCATGTCACCGCAACTATTGTAAATCTGAAGCATGCACGTAGCAACTATTGTTAATACTGAAGCATTTTTGAAAAACAGAGGCACACAGAATAGATTAACATTGCTCGAAGAACCTTTGTCCCAAATAATTTACAGACGGAGGATGCTGCAGAATTCAAACGAGATGCTGAGCTGTACAGTAACTGCACTGGACTGTGTATGTGTTTGCTGGACCAGAACGAACATTCTGCTGATCTTTGCAATACCTGATTGGACCTGCAGTACAACACAGTCAGCAGAACATGACTGTGAATTTCACCATTCTCAGAGACAGATATTCATATCCCTGATTCACCCCACAAACTATTTCTATATCAACAGATAAAGAAAATTGAAACACAGAGATAATCTAAATCACTGAATAGCTCAAAGAGATTTAAAGCATACAGTGTAACGAATATTAATTGAGTAGTTTTCTCAAAGCAACACATTTTTGAAATGAGCAATTCTAAATTTCAAAAGTATACAAAAGAACCAAGTACAAGTGATCCCAGTAAACATGATTTCAATGAACCTGTCAAAAAGAGTGTGTGTGTGGTGGGCATGAGTGTATATGTGACTGATAGAAGGAAAAACAAATGAGGGAAAACATACACAGCATCTTTATAAATTAAGAGACCATTTAAAAAAAAAATTCTAATCGGAATTAACTATTTATATGTTTGAGTTTAGGCAAGACATCTCAGACTTCACGTTACGCCCACGATCTGTTGGCTAAACGTCTGATGCATATGGCACACTTTTCTGGAAACACTTCAGCACGTTCGAAGTCATCATCTGATTGGTTGAATTTCACAGGATTTCCTGGAGATATGTGTATCGCGTTCTTTAACCTTTAGCCTCGAAACAACAAAGCCTTCAAATCTAAGAAGAAAGCTGTAGTATTTACAACGGTTGCCATAAAATTCATCACGATCGACAAAACGCTCAAGTCTTAAAAGTTTGCAAAGTTCATGGCATAAACTTGAACTCTGTTTTGACACGTTCATAAATGTAGATCAGTCTGTTACTGCGGGGACATTTCCACACCCTTAAACATGACGCGGCACGAAACGTGATTGGTTGCTTTACCTGTGAGTCATATGGCCTCTTGGGGAGCCTTTCCAAAGAAAGCTGCGATAAGATGTGGCTACGCGAGACTAGGCAAGATGATCATTCTGTGAACTACTGAAAATATTTTCCCTAGAATTCAAATAAGTATTGTTTCCTTTTGCATGTATTTGAAGAAAAATGAAAACTGCAGTCAAAATAACAGAAAAGATGCTCTGTATTGTTTCAGACCTCAAATACTGCAAAGAAAACAAGATCATATTCACTTTTAAGCAATACAACGGTAATATTTCACATTGCTGTATAGTAATAATGTCTATTTTTTCATGTGAGAACCTGGATTTTATCACAGTTTTCATGCGTCCAGTTTTTCTGTACTTCATATTACTGAAAGATGACTTTTTCACTCCTAAGGTTTGATGTTGATGAAATTCAACGGACACTGGACTGGAATGACCACACTAAAGCTACACTGTAAAACTTTGCAGTAGGTTTTGAAGCAGGTTTGCCACTTACTGTAGATTTAATTACTACTTCATATACTTTCAAAATGAGTAAGAAGAGACTGGAATTAGCACAGCAACACTGCAAAAAATGACATTCTTCCTAAGCATTTTTCGATTATTTTCTGAAAAAAATATTTAAAACTTATTAAATTTCAATACATTTACATAAGAAGAAAAGTGACCCAAGATATTTAGTCTTGTTTTATGAAAAATATATACACACATAATCTAGGTGAGTTTATGGTTAAAACAAAATTGTACATTGAATCTACAGTAAGTTACTTGCAAACCTGCTGCGGAAATACAGAAAAGTTTTACAGTG
Source organism: Triplophysa bombifrons (assembly GCA_029783895.1). Lineage (NCBI taxonomy): Eukaryota > Metazoa > Chordata > Actinopteri > Cypriniformes > Nemacheilidae > Triplophysa > Triplophysa bombifrons. The sequence continues at coordinate 1,186,346 of CM056464.1, forward strand.
TAGAAATACTGAAATAAATAATGTTTGGAGTGGACTCATTTTTTACACGGCTGTTCATATGGCATTTACAGGTCATTGACAGATCGTTCTGTGTTGGACACCTGTATTAGACAATGATTAATACATTTTTCCATAATAAACATTCACCCTTGCCATTTAGGGTCTGGCTAGGGGCAATTAAAAATGTTCCTTTCATTTAAAATTACCGTTTCAGTAAAGAGCATCATTAAAATGTATTTATTCTTTATTAAACCAGTTAAAATCCCACTGAGATCTTTTCTAGAGAGACCTTGTCAAGGCGGCAGCATAGGGTACAACAAACAAGAAAAATATATGTTTATGAAAACCAATATGTTTCAACGTTTCAACTTCAAAGTGTCTCCACGGGGCAAGTCCATTTGAAAATATTGCTAATTTTTATCAACCTCTGTACGTTGTCTATGTGTAGTCTTTCCAGAGTATTGTTAAACATTCACTAACGATCAAAATAAGTGTCACAATTATCCCTGCTCTCCCTGAGAAAAAAGAAAAAGGGGAAAAGAAAATCAAATCAAATGAACAAAAAGTAAATAGAACGATGAAGGAGAAATAGAGCAGGAAAAGATGCGAGGAGAATTGGAGAGTGGGGAGCTGTGTGTGTGTCAGTGTAGAATAAGGCCAATCCTGCCTGCGTGAGGAACTGAAATATGTCTGTGTCACAGCCCGCGGGGCTCAGCATATCACACAGACACATACACTTAAAGCCATGAAACTAAATCTGCTGTCATTTGAGCTACATTCAAAAAAGCAACCTCATTATAGGGATGTTTATACACAGAAATAGACAAATAACAAAATCATACAAACCACAGGCACACACAACTGACACCTCTCTATGTCCTCTTCACAGCGGGCTGAATCTGTTGACACCATCTGCTGATTACATTACAGCAAAGCCTTCTCCATCTTAATCTATTAAGTTTAATCAAACAAAATGAACACAATCATCTTAAAACTCAAGCAACATATCTCTCTCCTGTGTCCATCTCCCTCAACATAGTCAGTTAATCAGATGTGTTGCTATGGATACCAGATTGAACATGAATGAGATAAACAGAATGCTCAGCACAAGCAAGTTATGAAGCACCTATGTCTTCAAGATTCATTTAGCCATCACACAGCAAATTACAAAAAAAGCTGCCCATGGGCTATATTGGTTAGCGCAAGACCTTTTCTTACCTCTCCAGAATCTCTCCTCCTTCGATCTGGTATCACTAGAGTATTCCTATTACTGCCAGGTGCTAGAGTGGAACCGATACTCATTCTTGGCCCAACTAGCATGTACCGTTTGTCTCCAGATCTGTACTGAATGCTGTGACACAGAGTCCCGTCGTAATTCATATCTTGTAAATACTTGGACGAATAGTCAGTAGATTTAGAGCACTGCATTACAATCAACACGATGATACTGATGATAAAAAGCACTGACACGGAGCCCAATGTGATGATCAAATAAAATGTCACGTTGTTTTCCTCCTCATCTTTAACTGCGTTTTTAACATCAGAAGCTGCAAAAGCCTCTTTGGGCTCCACAACTTTGACAATCACAGTCGCTGTTGCTGACAGAGAAACGTTCCCATTGTCTTTCACCAATATGACCAGTTTATGCTGGGCCTCGTCTGTTTCTGTGAATGAGCGAAGGGTTCTTATCTGTCCTGTATAGCGATCCAAACTAAAGAGACTGTGATCACTAACTTCCTGCAGTGAAAATAATAACCAGCCGTTGTATCCAATATCTGCGTCATAGGCTCTGACTTTAGTCACCAAATGACCTGCGTTCACATTGCGGGGAATCTCCTCCACAGCTGAACCGTTAGCGTTGACTGGATATAAGATCACTGGAACATTGTCGTTCTCATCCAAAATAAACACGTTCACTGTCACATTACTGCTCAGAGATGGAGATCCAGAGTCTGTAGCGAGCACATAGAATTTAAATGTTTTCAGCGTTTCAAAGTCAAAACTCTTCAGTGCATAGATCTCTCCATTTTCAGAGTTGATATTAATGAACGATGCATATTTGTTTTCATCTCCAAAGTTTCTCAAAATATTATAGTTTATGACAGCATTTCCATCTAAATCACGATCAGCAGCTGACACAGAAAACAAAGATTTGCCTGGGACGTTATTTTCCATCACATAAAATGAGTAAGGGAAAAGGCTGAACTCTGGACTGTTGTCATTTACATCTGACACCTGAACAGTTATAGTTTTGATGGAAGACAAAGGTGGCTGCCCAGCATCTTTGGCTACTAATGTGATGTCATACCGAGGTACAGTTTCTCTGTCAAGAGATGAGGCCGTAACCAGTGAGTAAATGTTATCTTGGGATGATGGTGTTAACCTGAAAGGCAAATCCTCAGTTATGTAGCACAACACTTTGCCATTGATACCAGAGTCCAAATCACTGATGCTGATTAAAGCCACCGTTGTTCCTACTTTAGAATCTTCAGGCACTGCACTGGAAAAAGATGTCACTTCGATCTCAGGTGCATTGTCATTTACATCAATGATTTTAATGGTTATACTCTTTTCTGATGTGAGGGGAACTGGACCTTTGTCTAAAGCCTGGATATCTATTTCATAATTGTTCATCTCTTCATAATCTATAGGACCAATCACAGTAATGTCCCCAGTATTAGAATTTAAATCGAAAAGTTTTAAAAGTTTACTGTCTATATCATTTCCAAATATATAAAAGATTTCACCATTTGGACCGTCATCCATGTCAGTAGCGTTGACGTGTAAAACAATTGTGCCGACGGGGACGTTTTCCTTCAGCGTAACAGAGTAAACATCTTGAGTAAATACTGGCATATTGTCATTGACGTCTAGAACGTCCACTATGATCGCCATAGTCCCGGTTTTCGGGGGTCGCCCTCCGTCGAGCGCAGTAAGCAGCAGCTTGTGTCGGCTGGTTGTTTCTCTGTCTAACGCTTTTTGAAGAACTAGAAATGGCATTTTTCTATCCTCGCCGCGATCTTTAATCTCAATCCGGAAATGATCATTATGACTGAGCTTGTATTGTTGAACAGAGTTCGATGAGCTGTCAGGATCTCGTGCCGCCTGTAATTGATAGCGCGCTCCAGATAAGGCGGATTCCGATATTTCTAATCGTTTCTCTTTCTCCGGGAATGTCGGGGCATGGTCATTCACGTCCATAATTTCAACAGAGACGTAATGAATCTCTAACGGTTTTTCAAGGGCAATTTTTAAATTGACGATGCAGGCGCTGATTCGCTCGCACACAGTCTCTCGGTCTATTTTGCCGTTTACATTTAACATCCCATCAATCTGATTTACCGTGAACAGTGAGTCTCCGGTGGTTGTAACAATCCTAAATCCCCTCTCATTTAACGATCTTAGGTCCAGACCTAAATCCTTCGCGAGGTTTCCGACCGCAGCTCCGTCTTTTTGCTCCTCCGAAAGGGAATATCGTATTTGCGCGCGGACACCTTTCCAAAATAATATGATCAATGTCATATGTAAAAGCTCGAGGCGCCATGACGCACGCACTCTTTGTTCCATTTTGTTAGAAATAACACCGGCGTTTACTTAGTTAGTAAAAAAAATCCACATGCAATAGATGTGGATCCATATCAGTAATGAGCATACCGTAAAAAATCCTGTTTTATGCAAAATAATCCTCACGATTTGAAGTAGGTAGCTCTTAGTGGATGAGATGTCAACGACGATCACAACCAACTGATGGAGCGCGCATACGAAAATGCAGAGACGATGCTGCGCGATGTCTGTATGTTTGGTGCGCACTGACACCGTGCGAGTTTCAAGTTTACTGCAGACGAATCTAACGGAGAACCGACTACCAGTGTTAGAAAGTGCAAAGAGACAAATAATACAAAATAAACTGTAAGGCAAACATGAACTACAAGTGACAATTTTAGACAAGCTTAAATAAATGTATGTTTCTCAAGATCATAAAACATTTCATTGCTCAGGTGGATAACTGTCTAGAAAACCAATTTAATGTATTAAAGAACATAATAATAATAATGTATTACTACTACTACTACCACTACTACTACTACTACAACTACTACTACTACAACTACTTTATTCCAAAAGAAAAACGTTAAATGAACACACATACATAATGGATCCAGTAAACAAGGAACTGGTCCAGTCATCTCATACATCCCTGCATGTGGACAGGTCATATTGAAGGAATTTCAATTCAACATGCTATAACAATATTAACAAGCTTCAGGTTTTTACTTTGCAAAAATCATAAACCCAACCGACAGTTACTTTCAACATCTACTATCCCCTTTAGGTCTTTGCAATCACTTTGGAAATCAAAGGCTCCATTTCCGGTCAAGTGTCACTGAAAATTATTCACGTTGTCTAAACATAAATATAAGACATAAACATCTGTAAAACAAAAGTAAATGTATTGCACAAAATACCGTAATATGAATTAAATTGTGAAAAAATTATATAGTGCAAAAAAAAAACTGAATGAGCAGCAAAACGAGACTGTCAAATTAAAAATAATAGTTGCACAAATGTATAATCCACAAAATGTACAAAATAAACTGATCCCTCCACAATGACGAGCATAAACCAAGTGATTGCTGCTAATATTTATCTAATGGAATTAGACCGTATCAAACTTAGTAGTCTCTTACCTCCCCAGAATCTCTCCTCCCACGGTCAGATACCACTAGAGTATTCCTATTACTGCCAGGTGCCAGAGTGGAACCGATACTCATTCTTGGTCCAACTAGCATGTACCGTTTGTCTCCAGATCTGTACTGAATGCTGTGACACAGAGTCCCGTCGTAATTCATATCTTGTAAATACTTGGACGAATAGTCAGTAGATTTAGAGCACTGCATTACAATCAACACGACGATACTGATGATAAAAAGTACTGACACAGAGCCCAATGTGATGGTCAAATAAAAAGTCACGTTGTTTTCCTCCTCGTCTATTACTGCGTTTTTAACATCAGAAGCTGCAAAAGCCTCTTTGGGCTCCACAACTTTGACAATCACAGTCGCTGTGGCTGAAAGAGAAACATTTCCATTGTCCTTCACCAGTATGACCAGTTTATGCTGGGCCTCGTCTGTTTCTGTGAATGAGCGAAGGGTTCTTATCTGTCCTGTATAGCGATCCAAACTAAAGAGACTGTGATCACTAACTTCCTGCAGTGAAAATAATAACCAGCCGTTGTATCCAATATCTGCGTCATAGGCTCTGACTTTAGTCACCAAATGACCTGCGTTCACATTGCGGGGAATCTCCTCCACATCCTCAGCAGAACCGTTAGCACTGACTGGATATAAGATCACTGGAACATTGTCGTTCTGATCCAAAATAAACACGTTTACTGTCACATTACTGCTTAGAGACGGAGATCCGGAGTCTGAAGCGAGCACATGGAATTGAAATGTTTTTAACATTTCAAAGTCAAAGCTCTTTAGAGCATAGATCTCTCCATTTTCTGCGTTAATATTAATAAAAGATGAATAATGGTTTTCAACACCACTGTACCTACATATCTGATAGCTGACAATGCCACTTTCACCAGCATCTTTATCAGAAGCTGACACAGAAAATAAAGATTTTCCTTGGACATTATTCTCCGTTACATAAAACGCATAGGGAGAAAAACTAAACTCTGGGCTGTTGTCATTTACATCTGACACCTCCACAGTTATAGTTTTAACAGTAGACAGAGGTGGCTGTCCAGAATCTTTGGCGACTAATGTGACTTTATAGTGAGATATTGTCTCTCTGTCTAGAGTTGATGTCGAAACTAAAGAATATGTATTATCTTGTGATGATGGCATTAATTTAAAGGGTATGTCCTCAGGTATAGAACAGGAAACTCTGCCATTTATTTCAGAATCTAAATCAGATACACTTATCAAAGCCACTGTTGTGCCGGGTTTGGAGTCTTCAGGAACAGTTTTTGAAAATGATGTCACTTCTATCTGAGGAGCATTATCATTTACATCTGCGATTTTTATAGTAACACTTTTATCTGTTGTTAGAGGAACAGTGCCTTTGTCAGAAGCTTGAATATCTATCTGATATTTATCTTTAGTCTCAAAATCCAAAATACCTGTCACAACAATTTCTCCTGTGGTTGGATTGACATCAAAAAGTTTTCGCAATTTGTAATTGACGTTATGTCCTAAGGAATAAACTACTTCACCATTCTGACCTTCATCTGAATCTGTCGCGTTAACCCTTAAAATGGTCGAGCCTACAGGCGTGTTTTCAACCAGCATAACGCTATAAGTATCTTTAGTAAAAACAGGGGCATTATCATTTATATCCAACACATCTATCTTTATTGTCATCGTTCCAGACTTTGGCGGTCTACCGCCATCTAAAGCAGTTAATTGCAATTGTATAGTTTTAGTGACCTCTCGATCAAGAGGCTTTTGAAGTATCAATACGGGGACTTTGCCGTCTTCATCTCGATCTATTATTTCAATACGGAAATATTCGGTGTGGCTCAGTTTATAAATCTGCACTGAATTACTGCCACTGTCTGGATCGCGCGCCGCCTGAAGTTGGAAACGCGCACCAGGAAGCACCGTTTCACTGATTTCTAAACGCTTTTCCTGCTCCGGAAATCTCGGAGCGTGATCATTCACGTCAATTATATCAACAGTCACGTAATGGATCTCAAGAGGATTTTCTAAAGCGATTTTCAGATTAATTAAACAAGGAGCGATCCTCTCGCACACCGCCTCTCTGTCTATTTTACCGTTCACATACAACACACCCTCATTCTGGTTGACTCTAAACAATGACTGGCCTGAAGTCGAGACGATGCGAAATCCTCGTTCCTGTAAGGTTCTTTGATTAATGCCCAAATCCTTCGCAATATTCCCCACAGCAGATCCGTCCTTCTGCTCCTCGGAGATCGAATAGCGTATTTGAGCCCAAACTGTTTGCCAGCAAAAAAGCGATAAAGCAATGAAGAAGATTTTCAAATGCCGCTCCAGACATTTGTCATACATCCTTTGTTCCATTTTGCAACGGACTCGTTCTGAAAATGTTTTCCAACGGCTCTACATATACTAATCGAATATCCACATGAGAAACAACTAAATTATCTACACTCCATAGGAACATACAAAGTAAGTCGATGTACAAAAGCACTAAGCAGGACGCACTGCTGAAACAAATGAATCAATGTTCGAGTATAAGTGACGAAAGAGATGGGAAGTGGGCGTATTTTGTGCGCTGTGAGTCAGAGGTTTACACTGACACCTCGCGATCTTAAACTTTCATTGCAATGGTATAGTCAAAATAAAATAACTGTTAAATATATTTATACAACTCTCTCATGATAGATCGTAAACATAAACTAAAAACAAACATACAGTTACAATGTTGTGTAATGTGAATTACAATGAAAAAATATCAGCACCAAGGACAGCGACCCTACTGCTCTCATGTGCTTCAAATTAACATTTCCTGTAAGTAATGTATACATTAAAGGCTTGAAAAAAGTACAAATATAGGCTCCATAAAACAGTTATATCTTTTGATTGTCGGATCAAATAAAAACAAGTAGCAAACTCATAAACAATAGAATCAACTTCCGTCATTTTCTTACCTCCCCAGAATCTCTTCTATGGTCAGATACTACTAGAGTATTCCTATTACTGCCAGGTGGTAGAGTAGAGCCAATACTCATTCTTGGTCCAACTAGCATGTACCGTTTGTCTCCAGATCTGTACTGAATGCTGTGACACAGAGTCCCGTCGTAATTCATATCTTGTAAATACTTGGACGAATAGTCTGTAGATTTAGAGCACTGCATTGCAATCAACACGATGATACTGATGATAAAAAGCACTGACACGGAGCCCAATGTGATGATCAAATAAAATGTCACATTGTTTTCCTCTTCGTCTCTTTCTGCGTTTTTAACATCAGAAGCTGCAAAAGCCTCTTTGGGCTCCACAACTTTGACAATCACAGTCGCTGTTGCTGAAAGAGAAACGTTCCCATTGTCTTTCACCAATATGACCAGTTTATGCTGGGCTTCGTCTGTTTCTGTGAATGAGCGAAGGGTTCTTATCTGTCCTGTATATCGATCCAAACTAAAGAGACTGTGATCACTAACTTCCTGCAGTGAAAATAATAACCAGCCGTTGTATCCAATATCTGCGTCATAGGCTCTGACTTTAGTCACCAAATGACCTGCGTTCACATTGCGGGGAATCTCCTCCACACCCTCAGCAGAACCGTTAGCGCTGACTGGATATAAGATCACTGGGACATTATCGTTCTGATCCAAAATGAACACGTTAACAGTCACATTACTGCTCAGAGATGGAGATCCAGAGTCTGTGGCGAGAACTTTGAACTGAAATGTTTTCATCGTTTCAAAGTCAAAACTTTTCAGCGCATAAATCTCTCCATTTTCTGTGTTAATATTTAAAAAAGAGGTATAATGATTTTCTACACCACTGACCCTCCATATCTGATAGCTGACAACGCCACTTTCACCAGCGTCTTTATCAGAAGCCGACACGGAAAATAAAGATTTGCCTGCAGCGTTATTCTCTGTTACATAAAACGCATAAGGAGAAAAACTAAACTCAGGATAGTTGTCATTTACATCTGAAACCTCCACAGTTATAGTTTTAACAGAAGACAGAGGTGGCTGCCCAGCATCTTTGGCTACTAATGTGACTTCATAGCGAGTTTGTGTCTCTCTGTCTAGAGATGATGTTGTAATTAAAGAATATGTATTATCTTGTGATGATGGCATTAATTTAAAGGGTATGTTCTCAGGTATAGAACATGACACTCTGCCATTGATTTCAGAATCTAAATCAGATACACTTATCAAAGCCACTGTTGTGCCAGGTTTGGAGTCTTCAGGAACAGTTTTTGAAAACGATGTCACTTCTATCTGAGGAGCATTATCATTTACATCTGCAATTTTTATAGTAACACTTTTATCTGTTGTTAGGGGAACAATCCCTTTATCAGAGGCTTGAATGTCGATCTCATATACATCTTTTAATTCAAAATCCAAAAGACCCGTCACAATAATATCACCAGTAATTGGGTTAACATCAAAGAGTTTATCGTTTACGTTATGCCCTAATGAATAAACTACGTCGCCATTCTGACCTTCGTCTGAATCGGTTGCGTTCACCCTCAATATTGTTTTACCTACAGGCGTGTTTTCATTCAGTATTACACTGTACGTATCTTTAGTGAAAACAGGTGCATTGTCATTTATGTCTAACACATCTATCTTTATCTCCATAGTTCCAGACTTTGGCGGTCTGCCTCCATCTAAAGCAGTTAATTGCAATTCTATACGTTTTGTAATCTCTCGATCGAGAGGCTTTTGTAAAATCAAAAAGGGAACTTTGCCGTCTCGATCACGGTCTTTGATGTCAATACGGAAATATTCGGTGTGGCTCAATTTATAAACCTGGACTGAATTGCTGCCACTATCTGGATCGCGCGCCGCCTGAAGTTGGAAACGCGCACCAGGAAGCACTGATTCACCAATCTCTAAACGCTTTTCATGTTCCGGGAATTTCGGAGCGTGATCATTCACGTCAATTATATCAACAGTCACGTAATGAATCTCGAGAGGATTTTCTAAAGCGATTTTTAGATTGATTAAACATGGGGTGATTCTTTCGCACACAGCCTCCCGGTCTATTTTACCGTTCACATACAACACGCCGTCATTCTGGTTGACGCTGAACAATGACTCGCCTGAGGTCGAGACGATGCGAAATCCTCGTTCCTTTAAGGTTCTGTGATCAATACCCAAATCCTTCGCAATATTTCCCACTACAGCTCCGTCCTTCTGCTCTTCAGAGATCGAGTAGCGTACTTGTGCCAAAACGATTCTCCCAAGAACAAGCGATATGGCAATGATGAAGATTTCCACATGACGCTCCAGCCATCGTTGAGGTTTTCTTTGTTCCATTTTGACAAAGCACCGATTCCACAACACATTTACAACGGTACTACAAATGGCAGTTGAAAATCCATAGGACAGATATTATATAAACCCCGTGAACTATACGAAGAAAAGGACAAAAGCACTCCGCAAGCTACACCGTGAAAATAGATCATCTACGTGTGTAAGTGACTGTGGGAAAGGGGGCGGTATTCTCGATAGCTGAATCATACTGTTGGTTTACACTGACACCACGCGATCTTTCCCATTCATCGCATTGCTCAGTAAATTTTATATGTAAAAAATATGCTTTATTTAGTTAAGTAGGCTATGCGTTCTAACCACCGCGTTAAAATATATATGTAGCCAATATAGGGAAAAAAGACAAATGCTTGTGTTACGCAGAACAGGGAGCTGCACGGTGGGTTCAGGACCAAGGAGAGCGACTATAATGCTTGTGACGTTTCTAATTAATCGCCTGGAAAAGGCTAGCCTGCGATAAAACTGAAGTAAAAATAATAAGACGACTGCATCGGTTTATAACTAATTCATAGAATGCAAGAACATACGACTTATATTATGGCATGCAATGCCCAGATAACCTGAAGCACCAGGTGCAATTTGTGAGGATGCAACAAATGACAATATACAACGAGATGGATAACTCAAAATTACAAATAATCTACATCCCTTAGTCTGTGAGGATTAAAATAAATAAACATTACAAATCCTTAAAAAATGAATAATGTTCAGCTGATATAAAAAACTGATTTCAGCTAAATGTATTTGCTGTCAGAAACAAACATCATCTTGCTGTTGGTTCAACGAATATAACTAAATATATTCAATATATTCATCAACAAATATATTTTCTGGCGGAGCAAAAACTGGAAAAAAACAGCGCACAGAGCGGCTTATTTCAAGTGCAACATACTCTTTACATACAAGTTCACAGATAATTAATATCTTAACAAAATAGGTTAATAATTAAAACATTTGAGTACAACGTTAATTACAAAATACCTTTTCTTACCTCTCCAGAATCTCTGCTCCTTCGATCTGGTATCACTAGAGTATTCCGATTACTTCCATGTGCTAGAGTAGAACCAATACTCATTCTTGGTCCAACTAGCATGTACCGTTTGTCTCCAGATCTGTACTGAATGCTGTGACACAGAGTCCCGTCGTAATTCATATCTTGTAAATACTTGGACGAATAGTCAGTAGATTTAGAGCACTGCATTACAATCAACACGATGATACTGATGATAAAAAGCACTGACACAGAGCCTAATGTGATGATCAAATAAAATGTCACGTTGTTTTCCTCCTCGTCTTTTACTGAGTTTTCAACATCAGAAGATGCAAAAGCCTCTTTGGGCTCCACAACTTTGACAATCACAGACGCTGTTGCTGACAGAGAAACGTTCCCATTGTCTTTCACCAGTATGACCAGTTTATGCTGGGCCTCGTCTGTTTCTGTGAATGAGCGAAGGGTTCTTATCTGTCCTGTATAGCGATCCAAACTAAAGAGACTGTGATCACTAACTTCCTGCAGTGAAAATAATAACCAGCCGTTGTATCCAATATCTGCATCATAAGCTCTGACTTTAGTCACCAAATGACCTGCGTTCACATTGCGGGGAATCTCCTCCACACCCTCAGCAGAACCGTTAGCGCTGACTGGATATAAGATCACTGGAACATTGTCGTTCTGATCTAAAATAAACACGTTCACTGTCACGTTACTACTCAGAGACGGAGATCCAAAGTCTGTAGCGAGTACTTGGAAATTGAACATTTTAAGAATTTCAAAGTCAAAACTTTTCAACGCATAAATCTCTCCGTTTTCCGAGTTAATATTAATAAAGGATGTGTATTTGTTTCCTTCACTACTGTCTCTCCATAATTGATAGCTGATTACAGCATTCTCATTCGAGTCCTTATCAGAAGCAGACACAGAAAACAAAGATTGTCCTGGAACATTATTTTCAATTACATAAAACGCATAGGGTGAAAAGGAGAATTTTGGTCTGTTGTCATTTACATCTGATATCAGGACGGTTACAGTTTTAACAGACGACAGTGATGGCTGACCCGCGTCTCTTGCAACTAATGTGATATCATATTGAAATTTCGCTTCCCTGTCAAGAAACGTTGATGTAACTAATGAGTAAATATTATCTTGTGTTGACGACATCAGCTTGAAAGGTATACCATCAGAAAGTGAACAGGAGATTTTGCCATTGAGACCAGAGTCTAAATCAGACACGCTTATCAACGCCACTGTCGTTCCAGGTTTTGTGTCTTCAGGAATTGCGCTTGAAAACGATGTCACCTCTATTTCTGGAGCATTGTCATTCACATCGGCAATGCTGATGAATATACTTTTATCCGTCGCGAGTGGAATGGTGCCTTTGTCAGATGCTTCGATGTCAATCTCATATTTTTCTTTGACTTCAAAATCCAAAAGACCCTTTACAATAATTTCGCCAGTGACTGAATTAACTTCAAAAAGTTTGCGTAAATTATTATTGACATTACTTCCCAAAGCATAAACTACCTCGCCGTTTTGCCCTTTGTCTGAATCAGTCGCGTTAACTCGCAAAATTGTTGTGCCCACAGGTGCATTTTCATTCAGCGTAACTGTGTAAGTCTCCTTCGTAAAAACAGGTGCATTGTCGTTTACATCCAGTACATCGATCAGTATTTCTATTGAACCAGATTTAGGTGGTTTCCCCCCATCTAAAGCAGTCAATTCTAACCTCATGTTTTCAGTCACTTCCCTGTCAAGCGGCATGTGTAAAATCAGAATCGGAATTTTACCATCTTCTCTATCTTTAATTTCCAGACGAAAGTGATCGTTTTGGTTAAGTTTGTAAGTCTGAACCGAATTGATTCCAGTGTCAGGATCACGGGCTGCCTGTAGCGGATAGCGCGCTCCTGGCATTACAGATTCCCCTATTTCCAGCCGTTTTTCATTCTCAGGAAATAATGGACTGTGGTCGTTAATATCTAATATCTCTACAGTGACGTAATGTATCTCTAGTGGATTTTCTAAAGCGATTTTTAAGTTAATTAAACACGGGGTGGTTCGTTCACACACCGCCTCTCTGTCTATTTTACCGTTCACATACAACACACCGTCATTCTGGTTGACGCTGAACAATGACTCGCCTGAGGTTGAGACGATGCGAAATCCTCGCTCCTTTAAGGTTCTGTGATCAATGCCCAAATCCTTCCCAATGTTTCCCACTAAAGCACCCTCCTTCAGTTCCTCAGAAACGGAATACCGCGCTTGTCCAAAAACTGTTCTGCAGAACAAAAACGATACTGCAATGAAGGCGAGCTTCGCAGTCGGATGAAGTCGACGTGACCGTCCTCTTTGTTCCATTTCTCATATATCACAAATACATTCCCGTGCAACTTCACTGCAGATCTACAAATAATTGTTGAATAATCCCATCAATGCTATGAATTAATTAAATCAGACAACGCAAAAACGCGGTGCTGAAAATATACAAGCCAAACGGCACCAGTGGTGAATATGAGAGAACATAAACCAAGAGGGTGGAATAAACTGGACAACTGTTTGACGTCATGAGCCTTTCTCTGGGTATGCACTGACATCTAGCGATCTCAAGGCTTTCCTGCCATTTCCAAAAACAAACTATAATCAGTAAAAAAAGTGTGATAATATAAATGGAAACTGCAATATTTTAACACAATGCTTAATTACTCAGATGTCCCAGTTTTCCAAATAAATACAAATGTGGAGAGAGCGAAGCAGAGATGCAGCAAGACAACTTCAATAATAGACACAGTTACAAATGATAATAATAATTATTTTAATACTTTAAAGCAAATGACTAACCCAAGATACCAGCTCTAACACAATCATTAGTCTTTTAAAGCTTAAGAAAACATACATTCATTACACAAACAGGTAGAAAGACAGGGAAGAAATTTAGCATTTCTAGAAATCGACACAACCTATCCACAATGATAGCATAAACTTAAAGATTGTTGCCACTGTTTATTTATTGATGCTAATGGAATTTGACATTGTTAAAACACTTAGTCTCTTACCTCCCCAGAATCTCTCCTCATACGGTCAGATACCACCAGAGTATTCCTATTACTACCAGGTGCTAGAGTAGAGCCGACACTCATTCTGGGTCCAACTAGCATGTACCGTTTGTCTCCAGATCTGTACTGAATGCTGTGACACAGAGTCCCGTCGTAATTCATATCTTGTAAATACTTGGACGAATAGTCTGTAGATTTAGAGCACTGCATTGCAATCAACACGATGATACTGATGATAAAAAGCACTGACACAGAGCCCAATGTGATGATCAAATAAAAGGTCACGTTGTTTTCCTCCTCGTCTTTTACTTCGTTTGTAACATCATAAGCAGCGAAAGCCTCTTTGGGCTCCACAACTTTGACAATCACAGTCGCTGTTGCTGACAGAGAAACGTTCCCATTGTCTTTCACCAGTATGACCAGTTTATGCTGGGCCTCGTCTGTTTCTGTGAATGAGCGAAGGGTTCTTATCTGTCCTGTATATCGATCCAAACTAAAGAGACTGTGATCACTAACTTCCTGCAGTGAAAATAATAACCAGCCGTTGTATCCAATATCTGCGTCATAGGCTCTGACTTTAGTCACCAAATGACCTGCGTTCACACTGCGGGGGATCTCCTCCACACCCTCAGCAGAACCGTTAGCACTGACTGGATATAAGATCACAGGAGCATTGTCATTCTGGTCCAAAATAAACACGTTCACTGTCACGTTACTGCTCAAAGAAGGAGATCCAGAGTCTGTAGCGAGAACTTGAAAATTAAAAGACTTGACTGTTTCAAAATCAAAACTTTTTAAAGCATGTATATATCCACTTTCTGGATCAATCTGGAAAAAAGATGCCATGTTGTTTCGAGACCCATCACCACGAATAATAGAATAACTAATAATAGCGTTTTCATTCAAGTCTTGATCAGAAGCGCTTACAGAAAATATGGAATTACCGGCGACGTTATTTTCTCGTAAATAAAGTTCTATAGGATTTTTTGAGAACTCTGGGACATTATCATTCACATCTGACACCTGGATTCTCAGAGTTTTATGGCTAGATAAAGGAGGGTATCCTAAGTCGGTTGCTGTTATAGTTACATCATAATATGAAACCAGTTCACGATCTAACAGGTTTTTTGTTACTAAAGAGTAGTACATGTTATCTTGGACTGATGGTTTTAACTCGAAGGGCACGCTGTCTGTCAGACTACAAATGACTTTTCCGTTGATTCCAGAATCTTTATCAATTACACTAATAAATGATATGACTGTGCCTGGTTTGGAGTCCTCTGAAACCACGTTGGACAACGAGGTGACATCTAGTTGAGGTTGGTTATCATTAACGTCTATAATTTTTATGACAACCCTACAGTCAACTGTTCGCGGAGGCTGTCCTTTATCCGTGGCTTGGACATTTAATCTGTAAACGTCGTTTTCCTCATAATCGACATTTCCTTTAACAGTAATTTTTCCAGTTACACTGTCCAAATAAAAAATGGTATTTGCGGAATTTTTTGAAGATTTCCGCAGAGAATATTCAACCTCTCCGTTTGTACCACTATCAGCATCGCTTGCGTTAACGAAAACAACAACTGTCCCTACAGGCGCATTTTCATTTAGTGTTACGGTATATGTTTCCATGCTAAATACAGGACTGTTATCATTTATATCCTGGATAGCGATTGTGATATTCAAAGAACCAGATTTTTGAGGACTTCCACCGTCTAAAGCAGTCAGAATTAAAATGTGTTTGGCATGCTGTTCCCTGTCTAAAGGCTTTTGAACTACAAGAAATACGATTTTGTCGTCATCGTCGCCGTCTTTCAACTGTAACTGAAAATTGTCATTTTGTTGAAGTTTATAAGAACGAACTGAATTTATTCCAGAATCCAGGTCACGCGCTGTAGGCAGTTCAAATCGCGCACCAGGATGCGTATTTTCCGGTATTTCTAAGTATAAATTATTTTCTGGAAATGTAGGATTGTGATCATTAACATCAGTAACTTCGACAACAATGTAATTAATTTCAAGAGGATTCTCAACAACAAGTTTTAGGTTTATCAAGCATGCGCTGTTACCGTCGCATATCTCCTCTCTGTCGATTTTTTTATGCACGTTCATCAGGCCATTGTTCTGATTTATCTGGAACAGAGCGTCATTAGATCCAGACACAATACGAAGCCGCCTGTCCGTCAACGTGCTGATATCAAGACCCAAATCCTTCGCAATATTTCCCACGATAAATCCTTCTTTTATTTCCTCTGGAATAGAATATTTTATCTGCGCTGAAACCTGCAGTCCGAAGCACAACAGAAAGGCGAAACAAATAGCGGTCCACCAGCATTCCCATTTGCGTCTTTGTCCTTCAGCTTCCATTGCGATTAAACAAACTGTCAAATACAACTTATATCAGATCTATCAACTCATAGAAACCATAAATACTGTATATTGTGCGCTTTGGATTTGTATGAGGAACCGGCTAAGGAACGATCATCATTTCGGTGTCTTTTAAAATCGCATGAGCACACCCCGGGAACACTGTGATGAAAAAAGTGTCATTCATAACGTCATAGCAGTGGGAGGGCTAAAACCATTTCACTGTGCAACACTGACACCATGCGATGTCACGCCCTCAATAAATTCCTGTATCGAGCTATAAACAGATCAGTATTTTATAGGTAGCACCTAAATCAATTATCCTGTCACCAAAACGTATCTGTGCTTATTATCTTAGTAGGGTTTAAACTGATATAACTGCATGTTCACAATACAGCTGGTGCAACCGAACACCGGCAAAAACAGAAACGAGTATACTTAATTGAACCAGAAGTCCTCAAGGTTCCTTTGTGTGACGATACAAATTATCTAGGGAATTTGTAAAAGAACAACGCAAAGATGCTTACCTCTTCCGAGTCTCTCCTCCTTCGATCTGGTATCACTAGAGTATTCCTATTACTGCCATGTGCTAGAGTAGAACCGATACTCATTCTTGGTCCAACTAGCATGTACCGTTTGTCTCCAGATCTGTACTGAATGCTGTGACACAGAGTCCCGTCGTAATTCGCATCTTGTAAATACTTTGACGAATAGTCTGTAGATTTAGAGCACTGCATTACAATCAGCACGATGATGCTGATGATAAAAAGCACTGACACAGAGCCCAATGTGATGATCAAATAAAATGTCACGTTGTTTTCCTCTTCGTCTTTAACTGCGTTTGTAAAATCAGAAGCTGCAAAAGCCTCTTTGGGCTCCACAACTTTGACAATCACAGTCGCTGTTGCTGACAGAGAAACGTTCCCATTGTCTTTCACCAGAATGACCAGTTTATGCTGGGCCTCGTCTGTTTCTGTGAATGAGCGAAGGGTTCTTATCTGTCCTGTATATCGATCCAAACTAAAGAGACTGTGATCACTAACTTCCTGCAGTGAAAATAATAACCAGCCGTTGTATCCAATATCTGCGTCATAGGCTCTGACTTTAGTCACCAAATGACCTGCGTTCACATTGCGGGGAATCTCCTCCACACCCTCAGCAGAACCATTTGAGCTGACTGGATATAAGATCACTGGAACATTGTCATTCTGATCCAGAATAAATACATTCACTGTCACATTACTGCTCAGAGACGGAGATCCAGAGTCTGTAGCGAGAACTTGAAAATTAAAATGTTTAACGGTTTCAAAGTCAAAACTCTTCAGCGCATAAATCTCTCCATTTTCTGTGTTAACATTGACAAAAGACGTTAACTTGTTTCCCTCACTACCGTCTCTCCATATTTGATAATTGATTACAGCATTTTCGTTCGAGTCTTTATCAGAAGCAGACACGGAAAATAAAGATTTTCCCGGGACATTATTTTCAACGACATAAAACGCATAGGGTGAAAAAGAGAATTCTGGGCTGTTGTCATTCACATCTGATATCAGAACATTTATAGTTTTAACAGACGACAATGATGGCTGCCCCGCGTCTCTGGCAACTAAAGTAACGTCATACTTTAACTTCCTTTCCCGGTCTAAAGTCGACGTGGAAACTAAAGAATATGTATTATCTTGTGATGACGGCATTAATCTAAAAGGCTTATCATCTCCTAAAGAACAGGATACTTTCCCATTTAGCCCAGAATCCAAATCAGAAACGCTTATTAAAGCTAATGTGGTACCTGGTCTAGAATCCTCTGGAATGGTGTTGGAAAATGAAGTCACTTCAATTTCAGGTGCATTGTCATTTACGTCAACAATCTTTACGGTAACGCTTTTATCAGTAGTAGTGGGAATCATGCCCCTGTCAGATGCCTGTATGTCTATCTCATAGCTGTCTTTAACCTCATAATCTAAACGCCCTTTAACGGTTATTTCACCGTTGATTTGATTAATATCAAAAAGCTTTCTTTCATTATCATTAACATTTTTGCCAAACGAATAAAGGATCTCGCCATTTGCGCCTTCGTCAGAGTCCGTAGCGTTTACTTGTATTACAATTGTCCCTACCGGTGCATTTTCATTAAGCATCACAGAGTAAACATCTTTCGTGAAAACGGGGGCGTTGTCATTTATATCTAACACATTAATCGTTATCTCCATTGTCCCTGATTTTGCAGGCTTTCCTCCATCTAAAGCCGTTAATTGCAAATTAATGATTTGTGTCATTTCTCGGTCTAAAGGCTTTTGTAAAATCAGAATTGGAATTTTACCGTGTTGTCCACGATCCTTGACTTCGAGGCGAAAATTATCACTGTGGCTGAGTTTATAGTGATTAACAGAATTACTACCACTATCATAATCGCGCGCTGCCTGCAGCTGAAATCGCGCACCGGGCAGGGCAGATTCTCCCATCTCTAAATGCAGTTCGCTATCAGGAAAACTCGGAGCGTGGTCGTTGATGTCCAAAATCTCTATAGTGACATAGTGGATCTCAAGTGGATTTTCTAATGCGATTTTCAGATTGACCAAACACGGGGCGATTCTCTCGCAGACCTCCTCTCTGTCTATTACTCCGTTCACATGCAACAAACCATCATTCTGTTTGACGCTAAACAATGACTCGCCTGAAGTCGAGACGATGCGAAATCCTCGCTCCTTTAAGGTCTTCTGATCTATGCCCAAATCCTTTGCGATATTCCCCACAGCTGCCCCGTCCTGCTGTTCCTCGGAAATGGAGTACTGTATCTGTGCATGCACCACTACTTGAAACACAAACAATACAGCTACGAGTGTGAATTTCGACCGCTCCTTCAGCCGTTGCGCGAAACCCCTTTGTTCCATTTTGCAGAGAATACAGAGGAGCTTCCTAGCAATTACTCCACAACGCTATATTATTCGATAGATGTATGACATTGATCCTCCAAATACTGGCATTTATTTTGGAAAAGTATCAGCCTGACAGCAAAAGCCAGTCTCCTGTAGCACCACTGCAAACCTCGAGCAAAATGAGATAGAGCGACAGCGTTCTTTGACGTCATAAGCAAAATACTTGGTTTACAATGACATCTGGCGATCTAGCCGTTATAGTGCAATGCATTTTAATGCATACAGTAAAATGAACAGACATAGGCCTACAACTAAATAATAAAATAATAATTAAGCGACAATCGATGCAAATTGTTTAAATCTTCAAATTAAATATCCAGAACTGACAACGTTCAACTACCACTTAGAAATCACAAACACCTTAAATTCAACCATTTATTCCACAACACATTCTTCAAAAAATATCCAAAACATTACGTAAACTCGTGGATATTAAACGCGAATGTCATATCTTTTGCTCTTTGGCTAAAAAAAGTCAAATACATCTGTAAAAGACAACACATTTTAACAATAATGATGTATCTATTGAGAAGTATTCGCACAGTATCTACCCGTGTAAGTTCAATACGTTGTCAAACGCTTGAACTAATTCAGCACTGATGTATTGGACAGCTCCCGTACAACCCACGAACTAAAAAGTTAAATGTTTAAACTTTAAGCACCATTTAAGCAAATATTTCATTATTCAGTAGAAATATACGCGTAAAATACACATCAAAGTCTTTTAACTTTTGGATTTTCATCAATATTTTAGGTGAAAGTGAAAGAGTTGATCATAAAGACAACCAATATGACCAATATGACAATTTACAGATAGAAAACAATCATCAGTCTTACCTCCCCAGAATCTCTTCTATGGTCAGATACTACTAGAGTATTCCTATTACTGCCAGGTGGTAGAGTAGAGCCAATACTCATTCTTGGTCCAACTAGCATGTACCGTTTGTCTCCAGATCTGTACTGAATGCTGTGACACAGAGTCCCGTCGTAATTCATATCTTGTAAATACTTGGACGAATAGTCAGTAGATTTAGAGCACTGCATTGCAATCAACACGATGATACTGATGATAAAAAACACTGACACAGAGCCCAATGTGATGATCAAATAAAATGTCACGTTGTTTTCCTCCTCGTCTTTTACTGCGTTTTTAACATCAGAAGCAGCAAAAGGCTCTTTGGGCTCCACAACTTTGACAATCACAGTCGCTGTTGCTGACAGAGAAACGTTTCCATTGTCTTTCACCAGTACGACCAGTTTATGCTGGGCCTCGTCTGTTTCTGTGAATGAGCGAAGGGTTCTTATCTGTCCTGTATAGCGATCCAAACTAAAGAGACTGTGATCACTAACTTCCTGCAGTGAAAATAATAACCAGCCGTTGTATCCAATATCTGCGTCATAGGCTCTGACTTTAGTCACCAAATGACCTGCGTTCACATTGCGGGGAATCTCCTCCACACCCTCAGCAGAACCGTTAGCGCTGACTGGATATAAGATCACTGGAACATTGTCATTTTGGTCGAGAATAAACACGTTCACTGTCACGTTACTGCTTAGAGACGGAGATCCAGAGTCTGTCGCGAGCACGTTGAATTGGAACGTTTTTACAGCTTCAAAGTCGAAACTTTTAAGTGCACTAATTATGCCCGTTTCAGAATTAATATTGATGAATGAAGTCCTGTCACTTTGTGTCTGATTGCCTCTCATAATATCGTAAGCAATGACAGCGTTTTCATTTAGATCTTTGTCTGACGCGCTCACAGAGAACACCGACGCACCCGGCGTGTTATTTTCCACTAAATAGAGCTCGAGGGGGTTTTTGATAAACTCTGGTTTATTGTCATTAATATCAGCCACCTGTACGGTAATGGTTTTATAGGATGAAAGAGGCGGCAGACCCAGATCAGTAGCTTTAATTGTAATTTTATAATCTGAGACAAATTCCCTGTCCAAGCGCTCTTTAGTGGTTAAAGAATACATATTTTCCTGAACTGATGGTTTTAACTCGAAAGGAACGTTGTCTGAAACACTACACAAAACCTTACCATTAAGACCAGAATCTTTATCTGACACACTGATGAGAGATATTACACTTCCTGGTTTTGAATCTTCATAAATTACGTTTGAAAGTGACGTCACCTCTATCTCGGGATTATTATCATTCTCGTCTGTGATCTTTATAATGACTCTGCAGTCAGAGGTCATCGGAGGTTGGCCCTTATCTGTGGCCTGGACGGTCAGTCTGTGTATCTCGTTCTCCTCAAAATCAATTGGATCTTTGATTTGAATTTCACCCGAGACACTATCTAGGCTAAATGTTTCGTGCACCTTTCGTCTACTAGTTTTACCAAAAGTGTAAAAAACGTCACCATTTAAACCCTGATCAGAATCAGTAGCGTTGACTTGCGCTATGACGGAACCTATAAGTGTGTTTTCTGGAACAGTAACAGAATAAATATCTTTATTGCAGACTGGACGGTTGTCGTTAATATCAAGAACATTAATAGTAATCATTAAAGTGCCTGATTTCGGGGGACTGCCTCCATCCACAGCAGTCAACACAAGTCTGTGCTCTGAATTTTGCTCTCTGTCTAACGGTTTAAGTAACACTAAAATTGGATTTTTTTCTTCTTCGTCGCCGTCCCTCATTTCCAGGTCAAAATGACTGTTCTTTGCCAGTTTATATAAGCGAATATAATTACTTCCAATGTCAGGATCTCTTGCCGTTTGGAGTTCGAAACGTGCACCTGCGACAGTGTTTTCAGCCATTTCAAAATGCTGTTCTTTCTCTGGAAAGCGCGGACTGTGGTCATTCACGTCTGTGATTTCAACTCCGACATAATGTATTTCAAGTGGATTTTCAACGGCGATTTTCAAATTTATCAAGCACACGCTATTTCCATCACACGACTCTTCTCTGTCGATTTTCTTATAGACAAACAATTCTCCATTGTTTTGATTTACCTGAAAAAAATCATCTCTAGATCCGGAGACGATACGGAACCGCCTATCCACCAAAGTATTTGCATCAAGACCCAAATCCTTTGCGATATTTCCCACGACATATCCCTCGTTTACCTCCTCCGGAATGGTGTATCTGATTTGGGTTGAAACCTGCTCACCGAAGCTCAGCAGCGAAGACAAACACAAAGCAATCCACCAGTATTCCGATCTGCGCCTTTGTCCCTCGGCTTCCATCGTTAAGGATTTCTTTGAAACGGTTTAACGAAAATTTCTAGTAAATGAGACAATAACTGCAGCGTGTATGCATAATCGAATCGTTTAAAACATATGATAATGTATCAGTGATTTTTACAGAACCATCCTGCTTGCCGTAATATGATTTTATACAGCTCTAATGCCAGTGCAAACAGACAGAACAGCCATGCGCAGCACAGTTCAAGGGGAAGGTCTACATCTTCCACCTCCAATACACAATATGACAATGCAACACTGACACCCTATGGCACAATCAAGCAAACAGGAATAACTTTATACAGATCAGATGCAGATGCAGAAACTCCCACGGAAATCTCAATGAAAAGGGGGAAAATCATTTCAGCACCTTGGACAACGAATGTTTGGTTAAAAGCTGAGGATAGGCAACAATGGACACAGCATAAAAATATCCAGTGTATAGTATAACACTCTGAAAATTTTAACATGAAGGCAAATATAGTGCTACGTTTAATACACATTTGTAAAATAATACAAAATATTACGTCATCTTACCTCTCCAGAATCTCTCCTCCTACGATCTGGTATCACTAGAGTATTCCTATTACTGCCAGGCGCAAGAGTCGAGCCAATACTCATTCTGGGTCCAACAAGCATGTACCGTTTGTCTCCAGATCTGTACTGAATGCTGTGACACAGAGTCCCGTCGTAATTCATATCTTGTAAATACTTGGACGAATAGTCAGTAGATTTAGAGCACTGCATTGCAATCAACACGATGATACTGATGATAAAAAGCGCCGACACAGATCCCAATGTGATGATCAAATAAAATGTCACGTTGTTTTCCTCCTCGTCTTTAACTGCATTTTCAACCTCAGAAGCGGCAAAAGCCTCTTTGGGCTCCACAACTTTGACAATCACAGTCGCTGTTGCTGACAGAGAAACGTTCCCATTGTCTTTCACCAGTATGACCAGTTTATGCTGAGCCTCGTCTGTTTCAGTGAATGAGCGAAGAGTTCTTATCTGTCCTGTATAGCGATCCAAACTAAAGAGACTGTGATCACTAACTTCCTGCAGTGAAAATAATAACCAGCCGTTGTATCCAATATCTGCGTCATAGGCTCTGACTTTAGTCACCAAATGACCTGCGTTCACATTGCGGGGAATCTCCTCCACACCCTCAGCAGAACCGTTAGCGCTGACTGGATATAAGATCACTGGAACATTGTCATTCTGATCCAAAATAAACATATTTACCGTAACGTTACTGCTCAGAGACGGATATCCAGAGTCCATAGCGAGTACGTGGAACTGGAAGGTTTTTAAAGTTTCAAAATCAAAACTTTTAAGCGCACTTATTGCGCCTGTTTCAGAATTTATGTTCAAGAAGGAAGCCATATCATTCGGTGTACCGTCCTTTCTAATTATTTGATAAGAAATTAAAGCATTATCATTTATGTCTTTGTCAAATGCGGTTACGGAGAGGATAGAGGCACCTGGGACATTGCTTTCCAGTAAATAAATTTCAAGGGGATTGATAATAAAATCCGGAATGTTGTCATTAACATCCGAAACTTGTACAGTAAGCGTTTTAAACGAGGTTAAAGGGGGTTGACCTAGGTCTGTCGCGATTATTGTGATTTCATACTGAGACGTCGCTTCTCTGTCCAAGAGCGTTTTGGACACTAAGGAATACATATTGTCTTGAACAGATTGTTTCAGTTCAAATGGCACATTAGCAGATAAAGTGCATACAACTTTGCCGTTTGCAGCAGAGTCTTTATCTGACACACTAATTAATGAAATGACGGTTCCTTGTTTTGAATCTTCAGGAATAACGTTAGACAGGGATGTAATCTCGATTTCAGGGGCGTTATCGTTCACGTCTAATATTTTGACTATAACTCTGCAGTCAACGGTCATTGGGGGGGTCCCTTTATCAGACGCGAATATATCTATTCTGTAAACCTCGACGTCCTCAAAGTCAATTTTATCCTTAACTCGAATTTCCCCAGAGACGCTGTCCAACACAAAAATGTCATTAACTTTACT
Source organism: Triplophysa bombifrons (assembly GCA_029783895.1). Taxonomy (NCBI): domain Eukaryota; kingdom Metazoa; phylum Chordata; class Actinopteri; order Cypriniformes; family Nemacheilidae; genus Triplophysa; species Triplophysa bombifrons. The sequence goes on from CM056464.1 coordinate 1,210,937, forward strand.
GTTTAGATTTCCATCGAGCGTATATCGCACTTCACCGTTCAAGCCCTCATCAATGTCAGTAGCATTAACTTTTAACACAATAGTATCAACTGGCACATTTTCTTGTAAATTAACGGTGTAAACTTCTTGACTGAATGCAGGCCGATTGTCATTAATATCCAGAACCGTGATCGTTATATTTAATATTCCTGACCTATGTGGACTTCCACCGTCAATGGCTGTTAATATTAATTTATGTTCAGCTTGATTTTCTCTATCCAGCGGCCTTTTTAAAAGCAGAAATGGATTTTTCTCGTCCCCCCTGTCCCTTATTTCCAAATCAAAATGTTCGTTTTGGCTCAATTTATAAGACCGCACAGAATTTACACCAATGTCAGGATCACGCGCAGCTTGTAGTTGGAAGCGCGCTCCGGGCTGTGTGCTCTCTGCAATTTCCACTTTTTGATTTTTCTCTGGAAATCTAGGCGCATGATCGTTCACATCAGTAACATCAACGGCCACATAATGGACCTCCAAAGGATCTTCGATTACCGTTTTAATGTTAACAATGCAAGCCGTATTTCCATCACAACGCTCCTCCCTATCGATTCGTTTAAGGACATATAAAACGCCATTGTTCGTGTTTACCTGGAAAAGCGTATCCTCAGATCCAGAAACAATACGAAAACGTCTGGCCACTAACGTATTGACATCAAGACCCAAATCCTTAGCGATATTTCCCACAACAGATCCCTCTTTTGCTTCCTCTGAAATAGTGTATCTTATCTGAGCGGAAACCTGCGGTCCAACGCAGAGCATAAAAGAGAAATACAGAGAAATCCACCAATACTGCCATCCGCGCCTTTGTTCTTCGGATCCCATTGCATACGATTTAATATTACAGTTCTTCTAACAGAATGTCAAGTTTGACCTCAATGTAGTAGCTTAAGGTTCCATTTCTACAAAGACAATTCCAATTAACAATACAAAATCTTTGAATTTAGTACCAGAGCAGTAGTGCTGAGCTGTTTCGTGTTCCTCTGCACAGGAAAAAACACACACATGCGCTTTGGGTATCGATGGGCAGGACAAAACCTCCTTCACTCGATGTTACACTGACACTAACTGGTAGAAAGTGATATAGAAATTTCTAAAATATTTACTTATCAATGTCCATAACAATTAACCTGAAAAATATTTAATAGCCACAAGAAAGACTTAAACTTGTCAGTATTTATATAGCTAAAGGTCCGGTTACGTCCACATTATAAAGGACTACATTCAGGGTACATGGTTATTATTTAATTTTGAACAATATATACGTACACAATAAAACTTAATGGTATTCGGGGTTTTGGTTTTTAACCGATTTTTAACCGATTTCATACAACGGTCCAAACAGAAATATAAATGAGGTTGAGAGATTTCAGCACCACGGACAGCGCAGAGACTGTTGCACTAGAATGCAAAAGCAAACATCATCTTTTGAAAACAAAATGCTTTTGGGAGTTTACATAATCTGACAACAAGTAGCTTACTTTGTTCCAACTAGCACACAACTACAGTACACATTTTCAAATAAACGTCAGGGCTAAACTTTAAACAATGACGGGCAACATTCATTTATTAACTGATAAAGTTCGAAAATAAAAAAGTAATAAATACTTTTAAAGACTAAATACCCAATACAGTTACCAGGTTCAGGCACGAATATTTAAAATATTTTCTTTAAATGCGCTTACCTCTCCAGAATCTCTCCGCCTGCGATCTGGTATCACTAGAGTATTCCTATTACTGCCAGTTGCTAGAGTAGAGCCAATACTCATTCTGGGTCCAACTAGCATGTACCGTTTGTCTCCAGATCTGTACTGAATACTGTGACACAGAGTCCCGTCGTAATTCATATCTTGTAAATACTTGGATGAATAGTCAGTAGATTTAGAGCACTGCATTGCAATCAACACGATGATACTGACGATAAAAAGCACTGACACAGAGCCCAATGTGATGATCAAATAAAATGTCACGTTGTTTTCCTCCTCGTCCTTCACTGTGTTTTTAACATCAGAAGCTGCAAAAGCCTCTTCGGGCTCCACAACTTTGACAATCACAGTCGCTGTGCCTGAAAGAGAAACGTTTCCATTGTCCTTCACCAGTATGACCAGTTTATGCTGGGCCTCGTCTGTTTCTGTGAATGAGCGAAGGGTTCTTATCTGTCCTGTATAGCGATCCAAACTAAAGAGACTGTGATCACTAACTTCCTGCAGTGAAAATAATAACCAGCCGTTGTATCCAATATCTGCGTCATAGGCTCTGACTTTAGTCACCAAATGACCTGCGTTCACATTGCGGGGAATCTCCTCCACACCCTCAGCAGAACCGTTAGCGCTGACTGGATATAAGATCACTGGAACATTGTCGTTTTGATCCAAAATAAACACGTTTACTGTCACATTACTGCTCAGAGACGGAGATCCAGAGTCTACAGCGAGCACATGGAACTGGAATGTTTTTAAGGTTTCAAAGTCAAAACTTTTCAGAGAATAAATAACACCAGTTTCCGAGTTTATATTTAAGAAAGACGATATATCATTCTGGGTTCCGGCTCCTCTGACTATGTTATATGATATCACGGCATTTTCCGCCGTGTCTCTATCAGATGCGCTCACAGAAAGTATGGACGAACCGGCAGCATTGTTTTCTATTAAGTAAAGCTCCAACGGGTTTATAAAAAACTTCGGGGCATTATCATTTACATCAGAAATGTGAACACTTAGTATGCTTGATGCAGTCAAAGAGGGCTGTCCTAAATCAGAGGCGGTTATCGTTATTTCATACTGTGAATTCGTTTCTCTATCTAATCGTTCTTTTATTACCAAAGAGTACATGTTGTCTTTGAATGAAGGTTTCAACTCAAAGGGAACATTTTTGTTTAACTGACAAATAACTTTTCCGTTAATCCCAGCGTCTTTATCAGTGACACTGACGAGCGAAATAACAGTACCTGGTTTTGAATCTTCAGGAATGTTCTTGGAAAGTGATGTAATCTCAATTTCTGGTCTGTTATCATTTACATCGATTATCTTAATAATAACTCTGCAGTTTGCAGACATTGGTGGATGTCCTTTATCTGAGGCTCGAATATCGATTTTATAAACCTCAGCGTCTTCAAAATCCACTTTCCCCTTAACACGTAACTCACCCTTGACATGATCGAGCTCAAAGACTTCGTGCACTTTGCTATTCAATGTTGCAAAACTGTATTCGATTTCGCTGTTTGGGCCCTCATCAATATCAGTTGCGTTAACTCGAATTATTACAGTGCGGGCGACGGAATTTTCAGGCAGTTCCACAGAATATGTCGCTTGGTTGAAAACAGGGCGATTATCATTTATATCCAAAACGGTAACTGTTACGTTAAGAACCCCAGATCTCGGGGGTGTCCCTCCATCTACTGCCGTTAAAAGCAGATTGTATGTCGTTGTAACCTCCCGATCAACGGCTTTCTTTAGCACCAAAAAAGGCAGTTTATCCTCGTCGCTCTCTCTTACTTTAATTTCAAAATGATCATTAGGAGTTAATTTGTAAAAACGAATCGAATTCGTTCCAGAATCTGGATCTCTGGCTGCCTGTAACTGATAATCAGCACCAGGCAGCGTGTGTTCAGATATGCTCATGCGTTGCTCTTTTTCAGTAAAAACAGGCGAATTATCGTTTATATCTGATATTTCTATCTCTACATAATGTACCTCCAAAGGATTTTCAACGACGGTTTTTAAATTGACCATGCAGATACCATTGTTGACACACAAAGACTCTCTGTCGATTTTCTTATGCACGTATAACACGCCATTTTCCTGATTTATCTGAAAGAGCTCCTCTTTAGATCCAGACACGATTCGAAAATGTCGGTCAACTAAGCCACTTATTTCAAGACCCAAATCCTTAGAAATATTTCCAACAGCAAATCCTTCTTTCACTTCCTCAGGAATAGAATATCTTATCTGAGCTGAAGTCTGTTGTGCAAATCCCAGAATCAAAGAGAAACACATAGCAATCCAGCAGTACTCCCATCCGTGCTTTTGTCCAGCAGCCTCCATGGCAGGACACTACCAAACGGGTTTCCAAAAATGTAAATAAATAACATCGGGGTTTACATGTTGTAGTAGATTATATTTAGGCACACAAAGCAACCAAAAAATAATTTGTACCGGGAGTCCAATGTTCTTGGTATTGTTCTTCAGCTCGCGATTTCCTGTGAATATGAGGGACAATACTGCGTTATTTCGCGTCGTCATCAGGGGATGGCCTTTATGTGCTCTAAAATCCTAATGCAACACTGACCCCAGGCGGTTACTATGATATACGAAAGCATAAATAAGCACCAGTCCAAACTTAGAAAAATTGCACCTCGTGAAAAGATAAATGTACTTTTGCTTGAAATATTTCCACAACAGCAGGTGTGCATAGTTAACAGCCCAAACCATATCATAAAACTGGATCTAATTCAGCCCCGCAGTTGCGGACAGCGCCCGAAGAACTCACTAAAAGCAAACAACACAACTCCAAGCACCATAAAAAAGCAAATTTAGTCCTTTACGCAGCAAAACAATTAACTCAAATCAGGCCTCAAAACGTTTAGTTATATAATTTCCAATATTTTAACTTAGTATTGAATTATGACAAACTAATCAGACAATCCACAAGTAGAAAATAATTATCAGTCTTACCTCTCCAGAATCTCTCCTCCTGCGGTCTGGTATCACTAGAGTATTCCTATTACTGCCAGGTGCTAAAGTAGAGCCGACACTCATTCTAGGTCCAACTAGCATGTACCGTTTGTCTCCAGATCTGTACTGAATGCTGTGACACAGAGTCCCGTCGTAATTCGCATCTTGTAAATACTTTGACGAAGAGTTTGTAGATTTAGAGCACTGCATCACAGTCAGCACGATGATACTGATGATAAAAAGTACTGACACAGAGCCCAATGTGATGATCAAATAAAATGTCACGTTGTTTTCCTCCTCGTCCTTTAGTGCATGTTTAACATCTGAGGTTGCAAACGCCTCTTTGGGCTCCACAACTTTGACAATCACAGTCGCTGTTGCCGAAAGAGAAACGTTCCCATTGTCCTTCACCAGAATGACCAGTTTATGCTGGGCCTCGTCTGTTTCTGTGAATGAGCGAAGGGTTCTTATCTGTCCTGTATAGCGATCCAAACTAAAGAGACTGTGATCACTAACTTCCTGCAGTGAAAATAATAACCAGCCGTTGTATCCAATATCTGCGTCATAGGCTCTGACTTTAGTCACCAAATGACCTGCGTTCACATTGCGGGGAATCTCCTCCCCACCCTCAGCAGAACCGTTAGCGCTGACTGGATATAAGATCACTGGAACATTGTCATTCTGATCCAAAATAAACACGTTTACTGTCACATTACTGCTCAGAGACGGAGATCCAGAGTCTACAGCGAGCACATGGAACTGGAATGTTTTTAAGGTTTCAAAGTCAAAACTTTTCAGAGAATAAATAACACCAGTTTCCGAGTTTATATTTAAGAAAGACGATATATCATTCTGGGTTCCAGCTCCTCTGACTAGGTTATATGATACCACGGCATTTTCCGCCATGTCTCTATCAGATGCGCTCACAGAAAGTATGGACGAACCGGCAGCATTGTTTTCTATTAAGTAAAGCTCCAACGGGTTTATAAAAAACTTCGGGGCATTATCATTTACATCAGAAATGTGAACACTTAGTATGCTTGATGCAGTCAAAGAGGGCTGTCCTAAATCAGAGGCGGTTATCGTTATTTCATACTGTGAATTCGTTTCTCTATCTAATCGTTCTTTTATTACCAAAGAGTACATGTTTTCTTTGAATGAAGGTTTCAACTCAAACGGAACATTTTTGTTTAACTGACAAATAACTTTTCCGTTAATCCCAGCGTCTTTATCAGTGACACTGATGAGGGAAATAACAGTACCTGGTTTTGAATCTTCAGGAATGTTCTTGGAAAGTGATGTAATCTCAATTTCTGGTCTGTTATCATTTACATCAATTATCTTAACAATAACTCTGCAGTTTGCAGACATTGGTGGATGTCCTTTATCTGAAGCCTGGAAATCGAGTTTATAAATATCCATGTATTCAAAATCCACTTCCCCCTTCACAAGTATTTCACCGGTCATTTGATCAATCTCAAAAACGTCATGCACTTTGTCATTTAATGTCGCAAAACTGTATTCGATTTCGCTGTTTGGGCCGTCATCAATATCAGTTGCATTAACTCGAATTACTACAGTGCCAATTGCGGAATTTTCCGGCAATTCCACAGAATATGTTTCTCGACTAAAAACAGGGCGATTGTCGTTTATATCCAAAACGGTAACTGTTACGTTAAGAACCCCAGATCTCGGGGGTGTCCCTCCGTCTACTGCTGTTAAAAGCAGATTGTATGTCGTTTTAATCTCCCGATCAACGGCTTTCTTGAGAACCAAAAAAGGCAGTTTATCCTCGTCGCTTTCTCTTACTTTAATTTCAAAATGATCAGTAGGACTTAATTTATAAGAACGAACCGAATTCGTTCCAGAATCTGGGTCACGTGCAGCCTGCAATTTATAATCAGCACCAGGCTGCGTATTTTCAGATATTCTCAGGTGTTGATTTTTTTCAGGAAAGACAGGTGAATTATCGTTTATATCTGATATTTCTACCTCTACATAATGTACCTCCAAAGGATTTTCAACGACGGTTTTTAAATTGACCATGCAGATACCACTGTTGACACACAAAGACTCTCTGTCGATTTTCTTATGCACGTATAACACGCCATTTTCCTGATTTATCTGAAAGAGATCCTCTTTAGATCCAGACACGATTCGAAACTGTCGGTCAATTAAACCACTTACTTCAATGCCCAAATCCTTAGCAATATTTCCAACAGCAAATCCTTCTTTCACTTCCTCAGGAATAGAATATTTTATCTGAGCTGAAGTCTGTTGTGCAAAGCCAAGAATCAAAGAGAAACACAGAGCAATCCAGGAGTACTCCCATCCGTGCTTTTGTCCAACGGCCTCCATGGCAGGAAAAAAAATAACATCGGTGTTTAGATGTTGTAGTAAATTGTATTAAGGCACACCATGAAACCAAAAATCAAAGTGTACTATATGTACCGCGAGTCCAATGTGCTTGGAATTGTGCTTCAGCTCGCGATTTCCTGTGAATGTGAGGGACGACACAGCGGTATTTCGCGTCATCATCAGGGGATGGCCTTTATGTGCTCTAAAATCCTAATGCAACACTGACCCCAGGCGGTTACCATGACGTACAAAATCTAAAATAAAGCACCAGTCCAAACTTAGAAAAAGAGAAGATAAATGTACTTTTTGCTTAAAATATTTCCACAACAACATGTGTGCATAGGTGACGGCCCAAACCATTACCTAAAACTGCATCTAATTCAACACCGCAGCAGCGGACAGCGCCAGTAAAACTCATTAAGAAACAAACATAACAACTCAAAGCACCATTAAAGCAAATGTCACTGCTTTACGCAGCAATACAATGAACTCAAACCAGGCATCAAAATGTTTAGTTATATATTTGTCCAATATTCTAACTTAGTAGTGAACTGAAACAAACTAATCAGACAATCCACAAGCAGAAAATAATTATCAGTCTTACCTCTCCAGAATCTCTCCGCCTGTGTTCTGGTATCACCAGAGTATTCCTATTACTGCCAGGTGCTAGAGTAGAGCCGATACTCATTCTGGGTCCAACTAGCATGTACCGTTTGTCTCCAGATCTGTACTGAATGCTGTGACACAGAGTCCCGTCGTAATTCGCATCTTGTAAATACTTGGACGAATAGTTTGCAGATTTAGAGCACTGCATTACCACCAACACGATGATACTGATGATAAAAAGCACTGACACAGAGCCCAATGTGATGATCAAATAAAATGTCACGTTGTTTTCCTCCTCATCTTGTACTGCATGTTTAACATCTGAGGTTGCAAACGCCTCTTTTGGCTCCACAACTTTGACAATCACAGTCGCTGTTGCTGAAAGAGAAACGTTCCCATTGTCTTTCACCAGTACGACCAGTCTATGCTGGGCCTCGTCTGTTTCTGTGAATGAGCGAAGGGTTCTTATCTGTCCTGTATATCGATCCAAACTAAAGAGACTGTGATCACTAACTTCCTGAAGGGAAAATAATAACCAGCCGTTGTATCCAATATCTGCGTCATAGGCTCTGACTTTAGTCACCAAATGACCTGCGTTCACATTGCGGGGAATCTCCTCCACACCCTCAGCAGAACCGTTTGCATTGACTGGATATAAGATCACTGGAACATTATCATTTTGGTCCAGAATAAACACTTTCACGGTCACATTACTGCTCAGAGACGGAGATCCAGAGTCTGTAGCGAGCACGTAAAACTGAAACTTTTTAACTGTTTCAAAGTCAAATATTTTAAGTGCACTAATAACGCCTGTTTCAGAATTTATATTAAGGAATGAAGCCATCTCGTTTTGTGTCTGATCGCTTCTTATAATTTGATACGTAATAATTGCATTTTCATTTATGTCTTTGTCAATAGCGTTTACAGAGAACACGGACGCGCCGGGCGGATTATTTTCATGTAGGTACATTTCAAGAGGACTGTATGAAAATTGAGGTTTGTTGTCATTAACATCGGACACCTCTATGCTAAGAGTTTTGGACGCTGAAAGAGCAGGATTGCCTAAATCAGTTGCCGTTATTGTTATGTCATAATGAGTCGCAACCTCCCGGTCCAAACTCTCTTTAGTGATTAAAGAATACATGTTCTGCTGAACATAAGGCTTCATCTCAAACGGTAGATTCCCTGACAGGCTACAAACTACCTTGCCGTTTATCCCCGAATCCTTGTCCGCAATACTAATCAGAGAAATGACTGTGCCGGGCTTTGCGTCTTCAGAAACAATATTAGATAGCGAAGTTACTTCAATCTCAGGTTCATTATCATTGATATCTATAATTTTAATAATAACTCTGCAGTCAGTATTCATTGGAGGGCGCCCCTTATCAGATACCTTTATATTTAGACTATACATTTCATTTTCTTCGAAATCAATTTTCCCTTTAACTTGTATCTCACCTGTGACCTTGTCCAGCTCAAAAATGTCGTGTACTCTACGCAAGACGTTTCTTCCGTACGTATATTCAACTTCTCCATTAACACCCTCGTCTGGGTCAGTTGCATTAACATATGCAACCACAAAGCCGGGAGACGTGTTTTCTTTTAACATAACAGTGTAAGTGTCTCTGCTGCACACAGGACGGTTGTCGTTAACATCAAGAACGGTGATTATTATATTTAGAGTGCCAGATTTTGTTGGATTTCCGCCATCTGTGGCAGTCAAAGATAACACATGTTTCTCCTGACTCTCTCTATCTAACGTTTTCTGTAGGAGCAGAAAAGGGCTTTTTTCCCCGTACTCGCTGTCTCTTATCTCTATGTCAAAGAATTCGTTTTGATTTAGCTTATAGGATCGAATGGAATTCATGCCAACATCCAAATCTCGCGCAGTTGGCAGATCGAAGCGAGCGCCCTTTAAGGTGTTTTCTGCCATTTCAACGTGTAGATCTTTTTCTGGAAATGAAGGGGAATGGTCGTTTACATCTGTTATTTCAACCTCAATGTAATGAACTTCAAGTGGATTTTCAACGGCAATTTTTAGGTTTAGCAAACATGCGCCATTGCTATCACATATCTCTTCTCGGTCGATTTTCTCATGAACAAACAAGGCGCCATTGTTCTGATTTATCTGGAAAAGGGTGTCCATAAATCCAGAAACAATACGAAACCGTCTCTGCTTTAGCAAAGCGACATCAAGACTGAGATCTTTTGCAATATTTCCCACAACGGATCCCTCTTTAACCTCCTCTGGAATGGAATATCTTATTTGAGCTGAAACCTGCGGCTCAAAGCACAGTAGCAAAGAAAAGCACAGGGCAGTCCAACAGTACTCCCATCTCCGCCTTTGTCCGTCGTCTTCCATCATAATCGCTAAACGCAGAGTATTTTATAACCAAATATATACCATTAATTAAACGTAAAATAAAATAAAATGTAGTATATATCTGCCTTGGGCTACAAACCACGTTCTGTATCGTATCGTCATCGAACGCCTTACTATATCCACACGCAGACACAGTCAGATGTAAAGAACAATACAGCACTGCGCATGCCAGCTTCTAGGGCAGAGCAAAATCTGTCCAAGATAGGATAGAGTATTACTGACACCGAGTGGTCCACTATGTATTTTTCCTAAAATGATGCTAAAAATAAGCAGCTTTGGGTGTTACAAATCTTGCATCGCATATTAAGAATACAAATTTAATTATGACCAATTTTGAATTACAACCTGAGAGTCTATGATAGAACTACATTACATATAACATGAAATACATTTATCTTCATTCAAACTCAAGAATTTATATGTGAGAATTAATTATGTTGTGATAATGGATGAAGGGAATATATGACAAGGGATTAATATTATAGAAATAAATGAATAGACCAATCATTTAATGCCCCATTCACAGTACGAAAAAAACGCCTCTGTATCAAACACGAATATTAAATCTGTATTTAAAATCAATATCTTACCTCCTCAGAATCTCTCCTTCTGCGATCTGGTATCACTAGTGTATTCCTATTACTGCCAGGCGCAAGAGTAGAACCGATACTCATTCTGGGTCCAACTAGCATGTACCGTTTGTCTCCAGATCTGTACTGAATACTGTGACACAGAGTCCCGTCGTAATTCACATCTTGTAAATACTTGGACGAATAGTCAGTAGATTTAGAGCACTGCATTGCAATCAATACGATGATACTGATGATAAAAAGCACTGACACAGAGCCCAATGTGATGATCAAATAAAATGTCACGTTGTTTTCCTCCTCATCTTTCACTGCGTTTTCAACCTCAGAAGCTGCAAAAGCCTCTTTGGGCTCCACAACTTTGACAATCACAGTTGCTGTGGCTGAGAGAGAAACGTTCCCATTGTCTTTCACAACTATGACCAGTTTATGATGGGCCTCGTCTGTTTCTGTGAATGAGCGAAGGGTTCTTATCTGTCCTGTATAGCGATCCAAACTAAAGAGACTGTGATCACTAACTTCCTGCAGTGAAAATAATAACCAGCCGTTGTATCCAATATCTGCGTCATAGGCTCTGACTTTAGTCACCAAATGACCTGCGTTCACATTGCGGGGAATCTCCTCCACACCCTCAGCAGAACCGTTCGCGCTGACTGGATTTAGGATCACTGGGACATTGTCATTTTGGTCTAGAATAAAAACGTTCACTGTCACGTTACTGCTCAGGGAGGGAGATCCAGAGTCTGTAGCGAGCACGTTAAACTGGAACTTTTTTAAAGATTCAAAGTCAAAACTCTTCAGTGCGTAAATGACGCCAGTCTCAGAATTTATGTTTAGAGCAGATGCCATATCATTCTGCATCCCTCCGCCTCTAATAATATTATATGTTATTGCAGCATTTTCATTAATATCTTTGTCAAAAGCATTGACAAAAAATATAAACGCGCCTGGCGCATTGTTTTCAGGTAAGTAAAGCTCTAGAGAATTCGTTAAAAAATCTGGCATGTTGTCATTTACATCTGACACCTGTACACGCATAGATTTGAAGACTGAAAGAGGATGGTTACCTAAATCTGTTGCTATGATTTTTATATCAAATTCGGACACTCGTTCTCGGTCTAAGCGTTCTTTCGTTACCAGAGAAAACATATTGTCCTGAACGGACTGTTTCAACTCAAATGGTACATTGTCAGAGAGGCTACACACTACTTTCCCATTGATTCCAGAATCTTTATCACTCACGCTTATGAGAGAAATAACAGTTCCAATTTTTGCGTCTTCCGAAACGACATTTGAAACAGATGTAACTTGAATTTCTGGTTTATTGTCATTCACATCTTCCACTTTAACGATAAGCTGACAGTCGGTATTAAGAGGTGGAATTCCCTTGTCTGAGGCCCTTATCATTAAACTGTATATATCATTTTCTTCAAAGTCAATCAAGCCTTTAACAAGTATTTCACCAGTCGTCCGATCTAACTGAAATATCTCACGTATTTTAGGTTTCATGTTTCTACCGTATGTATATTCCACTTCACCATTTAGACCACTATCTGCATCGCTTGCATTTATTACCGTCACTACGGTGTCGATAATTGCATTTTCCCGCAGAGTTATAGTTAAAGTGTCACTATTGCATATTGGACGGTTGTCGTTTACATCCAAAACACGGACCGAAATATTGAGAACGCCTGATTTGGGTGGATTTCCACCGTCTATTGCTGTCAATAGTAGTCTGTGCATTTCAGTTGTTTCTCTATCTAGTGATTTCTGTAATACCAAAAAAGGATTTTTGTCTCCGTATACACTATCTTTCATTTCTAAATCAAAATGCCCGTTTTTACTCAACTGGTAAAACCGGACTGAATTAACACCTGCGTCTAAATCTCTAGCAGTTTGAAGCTCAAAACGTGTTCCAGTTACTGTTTGTTCGGAAACCTCTATGTATAAGTCTTTATCATGGAAAGACGGGGAGTGATCATTTACGTCTGTTATTTCAATTTCCACATGATGTACCTCGAACGGATTTTCTATAACTGTTTTTAAATTAATCAAGCAGGCGCTGTTTCCCTCACATACATTTTCTCTGTCGATATGCTTATCTACATACAACATGCCATTGTGCTGGGTTACCTGAAAGAATGCGTCATTTGATCCAGAAACAATGCGAAACCGTCTGTCCACCAAAGTACTGGCATCAATACCCAAATCCTTAGCAATGTTTCCCACGACATATCCCTCTTTCACCTCCTCTGGAACAGAATATCGTATTTGAGCCGAAACATGATGGTCGACGCATAGAACCAAAGAAAAACACAGAGCTGTCCACCAGTACTCCCATCTGCGGCTTTGTCCCCGAGATTCCATGGCCATCGATTTCTACACTGTAAATTCAAAGTTTAGGCCTAATACTTGGCTGGTTATTATAAGCTACAGTAATATTTCATTTTAGACACATAGAGCAAAACATATACAGCCACTACTGTTAGCACAGCCTATAGTTACCGTCCGTTATCTCAATCTTTCCCCATGAATGTGAGGAACAATACAGACAGTTTCGCGTCATCAAAGGCAGGATTTAAACGCGTCTACAAATCCTAGAGCAACACTGACATCCGGCGGTTAAAAAGAAAAAGCAAGTAAATCCATCACATTTAACTTTTATATTCTGTGCAAAGTAACGTATATTAGACAACGCACTAACAATACATACAGCATCATAATCGTACAAATAATACCCGAAGGGCATTTGAGTAAAGCATACAGTATGCATACAATTGACAATTTCAGCACCACGGCAGCGGACAGCACATTTTCCAACGTAGTCTAAGCACAGTGACGCAACAATTTACATGATTAAACAGGTGAAAATTGTAAGATCTCTTCCAGTTTAGGTGTATCCCCAGTCGACATCAATCCAGAAGCAGAATTTTAAATCGATATGCAAAGATTATCCAAATTACTCAAGACTTGAAAACACCTTTACGATGGCAAACGTATAAGTGAATAAATGTGACTACAGATTCCATGTTTATTAACATTATACAAATCCCAGATATATCGCAATACAAAGAATAAACCGCTTATAGTTGTTATAAAAGATTTTCAAGTTGCAGTTGTATTGTAATACATTTTGCTGAAGCTGTCCCAATTTAATCACAAAAACGCTGCATAAAAATGCAAATAAATAAATAATAGAAAAATGGAAAATGATCAGTTATTCTTACCTCTCCAGAATCTCTCCTCCTGCGATCTGGTATCACTAGAGTATTCCTATTACTACCAGGTGCTAAAGTAGAACCGACACTCATTCTTGGTCCAACTAGCATGTACCGTTTGTCTCCAGATCTGTACTGAATGCTGTGACACAGAGTCCCGTCGTAATTTATATCTTGTAAATACTTGGACGAATAGTCAGTCGATTTAGAGCACTGCATTACAATCAACACGATGATACTGATGATAAAAAGCACTGACACAGAGCCCAATGTGATGATCAAATAAAATGTCACGTTGTTTTCCTCCTCGTCTTTTACTGCGTTTGTAAAATCAGAAGCTGCAAAAGCCTCTTTGGGCTCCACAACTTTGACAATCACAGTCGCTGTTGCTGACAGAGAAACGTTCCCGTTGTCTTTCACCAGTATGACCAGTTTATGCTGAGCCTCGTCTGTTTCTGTGAATGAGCGAAGGGTTCTTATCTGTCCTGTATATCGATCCAAACTAAAGAGACTGTGATCACTAACTTCCTGCAGTGAAAATAATAACCAGCCGTTGTATCCAATATCTGCGTCATAGGCTCTGACTTTAGTCACCAAATGACCTGCGTTCACATTGCGGGGAATCTCCTCCACACCCTCAGCAGAACCGTTTGCACTGACTGGATATAAGATCAATGGAGCATTGTCGTTCTGATCCAAAATAAACACGTTTACTGTCACATTACTGCTCAGAGACGGGGTTCCTGAATCCTTTGCAAGAACTCGGAACTTGAACTTTCGCGTAACTTCAAAGTCAAAACGATTTAAGGCGTAAATAACACCAGTTTCAGAATTCATGTTTAAGAACGAGGACATGTCATTTTGCGCACCTTCCCCTCGTATTATATTATAGGTAATCATGGCGTTTTCGTTCAAATCTTTATCGTATGCAATCACAGAAAATATGGAAGCACCAGCAGCGTTATTTTCAACTAGATATAATTCAAGGGGATCTTGGGAAAATTCCGGATTGTTGTCATTTACGTCAGATACCTGCACGCTCAAAGATTTAAAGGCGGATAGAGGAGGCTGTCCTAAATCAGTAACTGTAATTGTGATGTCGTAATGAGACTGAAGTTCTCGGTCTAATCTACCTTTTGTGACCAGAGAATAAATATTCTCTTGAAAGGAGGGTTTTAGCTCAAAGGGTACATTATAAGTTATAGTTGGTACTATTTTTCCATTGATACCAGAATCTTTATCGCTGATACTGACTAGTGAAATGACAGTTCCGGGTTTAGAATCCTCGGAAATTACATTAGACAGAGACGTGAGGTCTATTTCAGGGGCGTTGTCATTTATATCAATTATTTTAATGATAACGACGGATTCCGCTGCCAATGGAGGCTGGCCTTTATCAGACGCCTGCACGTCTAACTTGTACACCTCAGTTTCCTCAAAGTCCAGTTTATCTTTGATCTCTATTTCTCCTGTTTTACTGTCCAGTTTAAACAGACTTTGCACTTTACGCTTAATATTTCTTCCAAATGAGTATTCTACAACGCCGTTTGAGCCCTCGTCTAAGTCACTTGCGTTAAGCCTTATTAGTACGGTTCCTTGTGCAGCATTTTCTCTAACTGTTACAGAATACGTGTCTTCGCTGAACCTAGGGCGATTGTCATTAATATCAAGCACAGTAATAATAATGTTAAGAGTTCCTGATCGTTGTGGATTTCCACCATCAATTGCGGTCAATATTAATCTATGCTCTGGTGTGTTTTCACGGTCTAGTGATTTCTTTAAAACTAAAAACGGTATTTTCTCTTCATCCCTGTCCTTTGTCTCAACTTCGAAATGCTCGTTCTGACTGAGTTTATATGAACGGACATTATTGGTTTTTGTATCAGCATCTCGCGCTGCCTCGATCTGGAAACGTGTCCCTGTGGGTGTGTGTTCCGCAATTTCAAAATGCTGCTCTTCCTCTGAAAATGTTGGGGGGTTGTCATTAACATCAGTTATCTCCACTCCGACGTAATGTATTTCTAAGGGTTCTTCCACTGCCATTTTTAGGTTAATCGAGCACGCGACATTTCCATCACACAGTTCCTCTCTATCAATTTTACCATGAACATATAATACGCCACTGTTCTGATTTACCTGGAAAAGAGCGTCATTTGCCCCAGACACAATACGGAACTTTCTATTTACTAAGGTACTGACGTCAAGACCCAAATCCTTAGCGATATGTCCGACAACGGATCCCTCCTTCAATTCCTCTGGAATAGTGTATCTTATCTGAGCGCAAACCTCCGTCCCGAAGCTCAGCAGCAAAGAGAAACACAAAGCAAACCAATAGTACTCCCATCTGCGTCTTTGTCTTCTGGCCTCCATGACGATTACAGCTGTTCCAATGCAAGAATTATGTCCTCGACGATTATAAGCATCAATAAAATTTATGAAGTGTCTGCATCACGCAAAAAATTTAAATTGTACCGTATTACACACAAACAAAAGAACTGCCTTTTCAGATCGTACACCCTTCAATGTCCACACATACTCCGCTGTAAAGAACAATTCAGCACAGCGCATGTCTTTAGGACAGGGCTGGTCTATCCAACATACCATAGAGTAATACTGACACCGAGTGGTCTATTGGACATTTCTTATAAAAAAAATAATGGAAACTTATTCAGACAATCTTATCTCTCGAATAGATTTCATTCTCAAAATAATGAACTATTTCAGCACTGCAGCAGTGGACAGCTCCTTTACAATTTATTAAAAGGCCATATTTAAACTCAAATCACCATATAACAAATGTTACCACAGCGCAATCATAACCATATAAACTCAACCCAAGCATTTTTGGGTTGATCAATATTTATGGATAGATATAGTAGTACTGAAAACTTAATGTAAAACAAAACAAAATGATAATTAAGGTCAATCTTACCTCTCCAGAATCTCTCCTCCTGCGATCTGGTATCACTAGAGTATTCCTATTACTTCCAGGTGCAAGAGTCGAGCCGATACTCATTCTGGGTCCAACTAGCATGTACCGTTTGTCTCCAGATCTGTACTGAATGCTGTGACACAGAGTCCCGTCGTAATTCATATCTTGTAAATACTTGGACGAATAGTTTGCAGATTTAGAGCACTGCATTACCACCAGCACGATGATACTGATGATAAAAAGCACTGACACAGAGCCCAATGTGATGATCAAATAAAATGTCACGTTGTTTTCCTCCTCATCTTGTACTGCATGTTTAACATCTGAGGTTGCAAACGCCTCTTTGGGCTCCACAACTTTGACAATCACAGTTGCTGTTGCTGAAAGAGAAACGTTCCCATTGTCTTTAACCAGTACGACTAGTCTATGCTGGGCCTCGTCTGTTTCTGTGAATGAGCGAAGGGTTCTTATCTGTCCTGTATATCGATCCAAACTAAAGAGACTGTGATCACTAACTTCCTGGAGTGAAAATAATAACCAGCCGTTGTATCCAATATCTGCATCATAAGCTCTGACTTTAGTCACCAAATGACCTGCATTCACATTGCGGGGAATCTCCTCCACACCCTCAGCAGAACCGTTTGCGCTGACTGGATATAATATTACTGGAACATTGTCGTTTTGATCCAAAATGAAAACTTTCACTGTCACATTCTTACTAAGAGGGGGGCTTCCAGAGTCTGAGGCAACAACTTGAAATTGGAAAGTTTTTAAAGTCTCAAAGTCAAAGCTTTTCAGTGCATAAATAACCCCTGTTTCCGAATTAATGTTTAAAAAAGAAGTGGCATCACCTTGATTTAGGTTATATATTATTGCCGCGTTCTCGTTTATATCTTTGTCAAGGGCACCGACGGAGAATATAGAAGCGCCAGGGACGTTGTTTTCGTGTAAATATAGTTCAAAAACATTCTGAGTAAACTCTGGAAAGTTATCATTTACATCATAGACTTCTATATTAAATATTTTAGACGCAGAAAGAGGTGGCCGACCTAAATCAGTGGCTGTTACAGTGATTTCGTACCTCGATGTTTCTTCTCTATCTAATTTCCCCTTTGTCACTAAAGAATACATGTTCTCTTTAAATGATGATTTCAATTCGAATGGCACATTTTCAGGCAATGTGCAAATTACTCTGCCATTGACACCAGAGTCCTTATCAGAAACACTGATTAAAGCTACAGCTGTTCCAGGACTTGCATTTTCAGATACTACACTGGACAGTGACGTTATCTCAATCTCAGGACAGTTATCATTAACATCAATAACCTTAATGCTAAGTTCTGCCTCCGCTATTAGCGGAGGCTGGCCTTTATCCGATGCCTGGATATCTAATTTAAATACATCTGTTTCCTCAAAGTCTATGGTCCCTCTTACCTCTAACTCACCAGTGACCTTGTTAAGCATGAATAGATCGTGAACTTTTCCATCCACATTTTCGCCTAAAGAGTACTCAATTTCGCCGTTTAATCCATCGTCTAAATCAGTTGCGTTAATTGTAATAACGACAGTGCCCAAAAGCGCATTTTCCTGGAGTGTTGCAGAAAATGAGTCTCGAATAAATGTGGGCCGATTATCATTACTATCTAGGACCAAAACGTTGATGTTAAGAGTCCCTGATTTTGGTGGATTTCCTCCGTCTGTAGCTCTCAGCGTAAGTCTATGTTTGCTCTGCCTCTCTCTGTCCAGTGCTTTCTTTAAAACTAAAAACGGTATTTTAGATTCGTGCCTTTCTTTAACGTCAATATCAAATAATTCGTTCTGACTCAATTTATAGTAACGAACAGCATTGATTCCCAGATCCGGGTCTCGGGCTGTAAGCATTTGAAAACGCGTACCCAAAGGCGTATGCTCAGCGATTTCAAATTGCTGCTCAGATCTCGGGAAAAGAGGCGGATTGTCATTCACATCGGTTATTTCCACTTCTATGTAATGCACCTCTAATGGGTTTTCAACAACGCTTTTCAAACTTATCGAACAAATAGTGTTTCCATCACAAAGCAGCTCTCGGTCGATTATCTTATTGACATACAACTCGCCATTGTTCTGATTTACCTGGAAAAGAGCGTCATCAGATCCAGAAACAATACGAAACCGTCTGTGGCCCAAATGACTGATATCAAGGTTCAAATCCTTTGCAATATTTCCAACAACATAACCTTCTTTCACTTCCTCTGGAACGTTGTATTTTATTTGCGCAGTTACCCTCTTTCCGAAGCCTAGCAGTACACAGAGAGTAATCCGCCAACACAGCTTTCTCTTCCATTGTCCACTGGCCTCCATTGCAAAAAACGACATTAAAAACTGTGCGTTATAAATATTATTCCCATGTATCACGAGCTCTTCCTTTCTTCTGACATCAGGTACATTATGGTGTGATGTTTTTGAAAAGGAAGTGCGATACAGTTAACAATCAGGCTGCCACGTACGCACGGTACACTGTTCACTGTGTCTGCACAAAACAGCATTTCTCATTGTAGCTGACAGGGGAGTGTCTGCAACTGAACACTATTCTAGAGTAACACTGACACCATGTGGAGTGGATTCGTTCAAACAAATAGTATTGAGACTAGCCAGACGACATAAACATTATTAAAACTATGTTTTCTCTGCTGTCCCTGCAATTCTGTCAAGGCAGAAAGTCATTTGCAGAGAGGCAGATTTGTAAATACTTTATTCCTCTCCAACAAACCACCAATAAGAAACAATCACCAAATAGTAAAACTGAACTGAATATCTATTATGCAATTAAAATGATAAATCTCACAGTTCCGTGAAAATTATTCAGACAATCGTATCTCTCGAATAGATTTCATTCTCAAAATAATTAACTTTTCAGCACCACAACAGTGGACAGCTCCTTTACAATTTATTAGAATGGCCAAATTTAAACTCAAATCACCATATAACAAATGTTACCACAGCGCAATCATAACCATATAAACTCAACCCAAGCATTTTTGGGTTGATCAATATTTATGGATAGAAATAGTACTGAAAACTTAATGACAAACAAAACAAAATGATAATTAAGGTCAATCTTACCTCTCCAGAATCTCTCCTCCTGCGATCTGGTATCACTAGAGTATTCCTATTACTTCCAGGTGCAAGAGTCGAGCCGATACTCATTCTGGGTCCAACTAGCATGTACCGTTTGTCTCCAGATCTGTACTGAATGCTGTGACACAGAGTCCCGTCGTAATTCATATCTTGTAAATACTTGGACGAATAGTTTGCAGATTTAGAGCACTGCATTACCACCAGCACGATGATGCTGATGATAAAAAGCACTGACACCGAGCCCAATGTGATGATCAAATAAAATGTCACGTTGTCTTCCTCCTCGTCTTTTACTGCGATTTTAACATCAGAAGCGGCAAAAGCCTCTTTGGGCTCCACAACTTTGACAATCACAGTCGCTGTTGCTGAAAGAGAAACGTTCCCATTGTCTTTCACCAGAATGACCAGTTTATGCTGGGCCTCGTCTGTTTCTGTGAATGAGCGAAGGGTTCTTATCTGTCCTGTATATCGATCCAAACTAAAGAGACTGTGATCACTAACTTCCTGCAGTGAAAATAATAACCAGCCGTTGTATCCAATATCTGCGTCATAGGCTCTGACTTTAGTCACCAAATGACCTGCGTTCACATTGCGAGGAATCTCCTCCGCACCCTCAGCAGAACCGTTGGCATTGACTGGATAGAAGATCACTGGAACATTGTCGTTCTGATCCAGAATAAAAATGCTCACTGTCACATTCCTGCTCAGAGACGGAGTTCCAGAGTCAGTAGCGAGCACGTAAAACTTGAACGTTTTGGCAATTTCAAAATCAAAGCTTTTAAGCGCGTAAATCGCCCCCGTCTCAGAATTAACATTTAAAAAAGACGTTATGTCACTTTGTGTCCCATTACCTCTAATAATCTGAAATGAAATAATGGCGTTTTCGTTTAAATCTTTGTCCAAAGCATTCAGCGTAAGAATAGGCGCGCCAGCAGGATTGTTTTCATGTATATATATTTCGATGGGATTTTTCGCAAATTCAGGGGGGTTATCGTTAATGTCTGACACCTGTACGTTTAAAGTTTTAAAAGAGGACAGTGGAGGTTGACCAAGGTCTCTCGCTGTAATTGTAATCTCATAATGTGATGTGGTTTCACGGTCCAGGTTCCCTTTAGTTACCAATGAGTACATGTTTTCCTGAACCGATGGTTTTAATTCAAACGGAATGTTTTCCGTGAGAGAGCATACAACTTTACCATTAACACCCGTATCTCTGTCCGTTACACTGATCAATGAGATTACAGTACCAGATTTAGAATTTTCACTTACAACATTTGATAGTGACATCACCTCAATGCTCGGCTTATTATCATTTATGTCAAGAATCTTTATAATTACTCTACAGTCGGTGGTCAAAGGGGGCTGTCCATTATCTGAAGCCTGCATATCCAGCTTGTAAACGCTGTTTTTTTCGAAGTCCACCTCTCCTATTACACGAATTTCCCCAGTCAAGCTATCCAAGCTAAAGATATTAAACATGTTTTGATCGATGTCCCCTCCAAAGACGTAAGACACTTCGCCATTCGGACCGTAATCAGAATCACTTGCCAGAATTTTCATTACTGAAGTTCCAATTTGCACATTTTCATTTAGAGTTGAAGAATAAACGTCTTGACTAAACACAGGACGGTTATCATTTACATCAAGAACGAGGACTGTGATGTTTAATACACCTGATCTCTGCGGATTGCCTCCATCTATAGCTGTTAAAGTTAAATTGTGTTCTCCTTTGTGCTCACGGTCGAGAGGTTTTTGCAAAACCAAAAACGGCAGTTTGTCTTCTCCCCTGTCTCTAATTTCTAAATCGAAATGTTCATTTTGACTTAATTTATACAAGCGTACAGAATTAGCTCCTATATCAGGATCACGCGCGGCTTGCAGCTGAAAACGCGTTCCTTGAAGTGTGGATTCGGCTATTTCCAATCTTTTTACTTTTTCAGTAAATGAAGGAGAATGATCATTTACATCAATTATCTCAACTCCAACATAATGTATCTCGAGTGGATTTTCCACCACGATTTTTAGGTTAATCAAACACGGGCCAATACCATCACAAAGCTTTTCTCTGTCAATTTTTCTATGAACATACAAGACGCCATTGTTCTGATTTACCACGAAAAGTGTTTCATCTGGTCCAGACACGATACGGAACCGCCTGTCCAATAAAGTACTGACATCAAGTCCCAAATCCTTAGCAATGTTTCCAACAACTGATCCCTCTTTCACTTCTTCTGGAACAGAGAATCTTATTTGGGCTGAAACTCGGTCCTCAATTCTCAGCAGCAAAGAAAAACAGACGGCTATCCACCAGTACTCCCATCCGCGCCTTTGTCCTCCAGCCTCCATTGCGAACGAAGTGCTTCCGAAATCTAACTGTAAACTCAGAGACATACACTTACTAATAAACTAAATCCACCCTAAGGCAACAGAATTCGATTATAGAATAACAACAGCCGCAGTCCTGCAGTTCGGTGAATCGTCTTCAAACTGAAATCATACTCCCCTTTGCGGAGAACAATTTGCCTGATGCATCAGAATATGGGGGCAGGGTAAATAGACGCTTTCCCTGTACGACACTGACACCACGAGGTTTCTTTTGAACGTCACAAATGGGCAAAACATCTTTACCACAACACCAAAATATAAGTCTTACGTAGACGTATCTTTTTTCATTTAATCTCTTAAAACATTACAACCGCTATGCCATTTTCACCACGCTTTTTTAAACAAACAACAGCAACCATATCCTCCAAATCCAATAAAATACACTGCGATAACGCTGCTATTTTCAAATGGGCAAGTTTTTTAGAACTATTCAGGTGGACAGCGCCACGCCGATACACAAAAATCTGTATGGAAAAGTCTGAACAAACCTTAATCATAACCACCAAATAGAACAGAAAAAAGCAAAAGAAAATTAATGAACACAAACTGCTGTTTGGTTACGCAATGAACAACTGTTGTCAGCCGAATTTTAGACGTCCCATACATCTAAATATATACTTCCGGGGGCGAATACAATACAAGCACACAGAGGAAAAATTGTTTAACTTAAAAACTTGTGCTTACCTCTCCAGAATCTCCCCTCCTGCGGTCTGGTATCACTAGAGTATTTCCATTACTGCCAGGGACTATAGTAGAGCCGACACTCATTCTGGGTCCAACTAGCATGTACCGTTTGTCTCCAGATCTGTACTGAATGCTGTGACACAGAGTCCCGTCGTAATTTGTGTCTTGTAAATACTTTGAAGAATAGTCTGTAGATTTAGGGCACTGCATTACAATCAACACGATGATACTGGTGATAAAAAGCACTGACACAGAGCCCAATGTGATGATCAAATAAAATGTCACATTGTTTTCCTCCTCATCTTTTACTGCGTTTTCAACCTCAGAAGCTGCAAAAGCCTCTTTGGGCTCCACAACTTTGACAATCACAGTTGCTGTGGCTGAAAGAGAAATGTTTCCATTGTCTTTCACCAGTACGACCAGTTTATGCTGGGCCTCGTCTGTTTCTGTGAATGAGCGAAGGGTTCTTATCTGTCCTGTATAGCGATCCAAACTAAAGAGACTGTGATCACTAACTTCCTGCAGTGAAAATAATAACCAGCCGTTGTATCCAATATCTGCGTCATAGGCTCTGACTTTAGTCACCAAATGACCTGCGTTCACATTGCGGGGAATCTCCTCCACACCCTCAGCAGAACCGTTAGCGCTGACTGGATATAAGATCACTGGAACATTGTCATTCTGGTCCAAAATAAACACGTTCACTGTCACGTTACTGCTCAGAGACGGGGATCCAGAGTCTGTAGCAAGGACATGAAATTGGAAGGTTTTTAAAGTTTCAAAGTCAAAACTTTTAAGAGCGTATACTTGTCCATTGTCTGTATTGACATTTAGGAAAGAAGCCATGTTGCTTTTGGCCCCGTCTTCTCTAATAATCTGATAAATTAATGCAGCATTTTCGTTTAAGTCTTTGTCAAATGCGGTTACAGATAATACAGATGCACCTGGGGGGTTATTTTCTATTATATATAGTTCTAACGGATTTTGAGTAAAGTCTGGCACGTTATCGTTGACATCTGATATATGAACCTTCAGTGTTTTTATTGAGGACAAAGGAGGCTGGCCGAGATCTGTGGCTGTTATCGTGACAGCATATTGAGACACGAGCTCTCTGTCTAACTTTTCTTTCGTCACTAGAGAGTACATACTTTCCTTGAAGGACGGCTTTAATTCAAAAGGCACATTATCAGATAGCCTACAAACAACTTTGCCATTAATGTCAGAGTCTTTATCCGTAATGCTAACAAGCGATATGACCGTACCTGGCTTAGAATCTTCAGGAACTATGTCAGACAAAGAGGTAACATCTATCTCAGGACTATTATCATTTTTATCAATTATTTTGACGACAACTCTACATATGCTTGCCTTTGGTGGCTGGCCTTTATCTGACGCCATAATACCGAATCTATAAACATCACTTTTCTCAAAATCCACGTTTCCTTTTACCCTGATTACTCCAGTGCTGTCCAATTCAAATGTTTCATAAACCATTTTTTCGTTATTTTTTACAAATGAATAAACTACTTCGCCATTCTGACCTTCATCCAAATCAGTGGCATTTAATTTAATGACAAGAGTACCGAATGGGGCGTTTTCTTCCAAAGATACAGAATAAAGCTCTTGACTGAATTTTGGCCTGTTGTCATTGTCATCTAGCACTGTGACATTAATGATGATGCTCCCTGATCGCGGTGGATTTCCACCGTCTATAGCCATCACTAGGAGATTGTGATTGACCTGAATCTCTCTATCAAGTAATTTTCGTAGTTTTAATATTGGGACTTTTTTCTCATCCCCATTTTCGCGAAGCTCAAGTTCAAAATACTCGGTATGGCTCAGTTTATATAATCGAACAGAATTTATGCCATAATCAGGGTCTTGCGCCTCCTGCAACTGAAAGTCCTCACCAGGTGGGGTCGATTCTGCTATTTCTAACACTAATTCTTTATCAGAAAAAGAAGGTGCATGGTCATTTACGTCGATTACATCAACTTCGACATAATGTACTTCAAGTGGATTTTCAACAACAGTTTTTAAACTTATCAAACAAGCGACATGTCCGTCACACAGCTCCTCTCTGTCGATATGGCTATCCACATAGAGCACGCCATTGTTCTGATTTACCTTAAAAAGAGCGTCATTTGATCCAGAAACTATACGGAATCGTCTGTCGATCAATGTACTGACATCAAGACTCAAATCCTTAGCAATATTTCCAACAATAGATCCCTTTTTGATCTCCTCTGGAATCGTGTATTTTATCTGAGCAGAAACCTGAAGTCCGAGGCACATCAGCAGAGAGAAATAAAAAGCAATACACCAGTACTCCCATGCGCGCCTTTGTCCTCCAGCATCCATTATTAAAACCTTCTATTGATGAACAAGTATACGATTGAACTCTATACACGATTGGAGAACATCCTTAGCTAGAATCCACGAAGACAAATCCCTTCTTTTTAAACGTGCTTGTTATCGTACACAGATTCTGAAACGTCTCTGCTCTTTATTCTGGGTTTATTGTAGCCCGACACAAACGGGGAGGGCCGTAATCAAAACAGTTTCCTTGTGTTATACTGACACCACGAGGTCCACTGCAGCGTAATGGGAAAACTTAAAAAAACATTCGTTACTTCTTCTGTAAAAAATATATATACCGGAAGTGTTTAATTTATCTACCAAATATTGCATTATTTTGTATTATTTTGAACGTTAACATTCGTTAATATCATATGTTTTGTGCCACGATGAAACAAAACAACAAAATATCGCTTATAAATAATGATCTGTAGTATTTCCATTCCAAAAGATCCGCAAGAGCATATTTCAGCACCACTGACCTGGACAGTTCCAATGAAATGAATGACAACACTGTGACTCTTTACCTCGTGGGTGTTTTTATCTAAAATACTTTAGACAAAAAAATATTTAGGTGAAGTGAATAGAATACAGTAAAAACGAATTTACTGTGATCAACAACACTGTAAACAATCTTACCGCCACTCAAAAAATTCTAGTTGTTCCCTCCAAATATTTATTTTGGCAGAATGTCAATTATCAAGGCAATACTAATATATTCCTTTCATTTTTAACCAGGACAAGTGAAAAAAATAAATGTTTAGTTGTTAAGGTCTGATAGTTTTATCAGTGAAAGCAATATGTGCCCACACATAAATAAGATTGGCATACAATATCGATCATACATCATTTTTATCTGGATCAGTAATGGGTTGCTGTAACTTGCCATAACTAAATGCTGAAAGAAACTTATTTTGTTGAGGTAATGTAAAAACAGGACGCAACATATCGTATTGATCACACCATAAGAAGGGCATACTCTTCTAAATTAAAACCAAAAAATCCAAAACGTTCATATTGCATTTATAGTAGCCTATTATTATATTGACATTTATTCGGAGGACTTCACAGTAGGCAAATATGCATGATAAAATATATGCATGTCCATGACATGGCAGCTATCATATAAATATAAATAACCAGCTTTACTTCATATATACAAATCTTGAAAGTGGCCTTAGAAGTCGTATGCGCTCATCAACAACGTCATCGCTAACCTCTTAAAGTCTTCTTAAAACCTTACAAATGTAAATTATAATTTACTAAAGCAGGATAGTTTAGGACAAATGCATAACAAAACTAAATTCCTATGAATTAGCAACAACACACGTTAAAACATAAAAAGGGCCTACCCCGGAAGCAGAAATGAAACAGCATGGGGGGGGGGGGGTTCGCTGTATAACAGTTTATAATTCTACATTAGGCTTGTTCGAGATGGACAAATTCTAAGCAGAATCAATCATCGCAAGATGCATGCCGGTTAGAAATGTGTCACAGTCACGTCCGCCTGACGTGTGCCAAAAAACTTTCTCGGTGGCGAGGCGGCCTGGCCGAGATCCTCAGATGAGCGAAGTTGCTTACCCCCGACTGCGTTGATGAAAAGCACGATGGGAAACGACTTGCTGACGACACAGCTTCAATGCTCATTGGGCAAGAATGTCAGCTGATATATTTTGTCTTAAATTTAATTTGTGATTTGTTCGTGGAAAAAACACACCTAGGCTATATGAATTCCTCTGCGATAAAAAGCGATTTTCTTAGTAAAGTATTACAAAAACAAGATGGTACACAACTTACATTCAAAAACATACATTTTAAGTATAACAAAAACCTTACAAAACAAGATGGTACACAGTTGACATTAAAAAAAAAGTAAGAGCTAGGGGCTGAGACAAGAAAAAAATAATAAAATATTATACCAACCAAACAACAAATAAGACAAAAAAAATCTAACATTTCAATCCATCCATATGAATAAATACAAAACAAGAAATATCATTTATATTATCGAACAAAATTCCTTAATTGCTTAAGACGCCTTAAAAACTTAAAAACAAAAGCATAAGTAACCCTGCTGAATTAGATAGCAGCCTATAGGCTAAGATTTTTTAAGAAAGTATATTTTAATAAAAGATTTTGCAAAAAATTATTTATTCACTTTCACTATTATAATCTAGGCTATATATTTCCAATGGTGATATTCTTTTAAATTCTATATATGTTTTTTAAATCGGACATCTCTAACTCTCACTTAAAGAAAAAGAATCTCAGCTATTTACACACAAAAGCAGAACAAAATGTGTGAGTGTATGTTATGCTCAATTTTATTGTGTACTTTGACAGGATACATTGAATCAACAAATTAAAAGACGTTTTGCTGGTCTTTGTTGTCGGTGAAACTTCTCTTTATCATGTTTTATACAAATGGGGCAGTTATAGTTACTGAAAATGTTCTGATAATGTGGTGAGCAGTGACACCTTGTGGTTTAGTTACACAGATCACGTGATGAACTCGGCCCCACCCGCTCCTCTCTGTCTTTGTTCCCCCTCCCACCACATCCTCCTTTGTGTGCGGATTCCCAGATTTTCTCTGGTCTGTAAAATCGGAAGCTTGAAAGGAACATAGAGGACACCAGGGGGCAGAGTGAAGTATCCCCAAGCTCATCTATCAAGGAGATTTTATCAAAATTAAAAAAGATTCAGCTTTTACTAAACAATATGTAAGGCATGTATGTAAATCACTAAATGTTTAATACATATTTTACATTGTAATCCTCACCAGTATTGCTCATGTTGTATTGTTTTTAATAAACGCAGTTATCCATTGACATAAATGTCTGCATTCCAAATGACTATAGACAGTGGAAGACATAGATTCTCATAGAGTCATAGGCTATATTTGAGATGTCCGGATGCGGTGAGTTTTTTGTCTCTGCATCAGATTACAAGCTGCATCACGCACCCCCTACCCGCCTGCAACCCGTTTCCATGGCAACAGGCCTTCAGCGAGGTGGGTCTCTGTCTCTAGAGGGAAGGGGACAAATTTCAGCCGAATATACTATAGTGACAAAAAAAATCAGGAACAGCAGGTTAAGGTTTAATTCATCATCCCAATGTGGGGTGTGTTTTTTGTTTATTTTTATAAATCATGATTTTTCTTCAACACACCCCCACCATTTGTCTCTCACTCGGTTACAAAAGGAGACAGGCTCCCGTTGCCTAGAAACCGGCAGATAGCCTAATGTCATCAGTGTTTCAGAAAAGGGCTGTTGTGATGTTGACAATGTTGTGGTTTATGAGAGATTGGTTGAGTTTCGTATTGGGCTAGCATTAACGTGTGAGGACCTGCATGATAAAATGCTGACGTGTTTAGCTGAAAAGCTGTGTGTGTGCTGCAGCAGTTTAGATGGGTGCTGCAGTCTCTCTCTCTGCTGTAAGATGAGAAAGAGAGATCTGGGTCAAGAGGCAAATAAAGATAACAATTCCTCCTGTGTTCTGATACACATCATTTTCACAGAAGCGGGCAGTAATCCAGTCAGTACAATATTTAATGCTTTATTATTTTCCAGATTGTACAGATGACATGTGCATGAATTACTCTCTGGTTAATGTGGTTGAATGTTGTTTAAGTGAAAAAGATCATAAGAAACGACACTGAATAACCATAACATGAATCTGATTGTATTTACTGGTTCACATCATATGCAGAGATGACCTCATCATTACCCTCACCCACCCAGACAGAATCACGCTCACCCACAGACACAGCTGAAAATCATGCAAAGTAGTGTATTTGTCTCAGATATGGTCCTTCTATACCCATTAAAAGCAAGAATATATTGAACAAACAATTGTTTAAGTGTTTACTCCACTGTGTTCAATCTACAGACTGATTTTTGCTCACATGTATCAAAAACATATCACATCTCATCACATGGAGAATGAGAAATCACACACTTGAGGTTTATTCCATTGTTAACAATGCAGCACAAATATCAGCAGGTAATGATGAGCACAGAGAGTTTGGCGAGTTTCACCCAGGCATATCAGATGTATTCAGCGGTGGAAAAGCAATTTATCTGCTTAAGAGAGTACAATTTTTTAATTAAAAGGAATTATGTGCATTGTAATAATGGAAAAGAGGAAAGCGCCTTCTCAGAACTCACAACTAATTAAAATTATGAAATCCGCTTCATTGGACAGAAGGGAATAAAAGCACGTGATAGTTCATAGAGCAAACTGTTACGTCTGTAGACCTATCACTATATTTAGTCCATTTTGATATTAGAAAATTAGGCTTTTGGGTAAATGAATCCTAGCAGTGACAGTGACCTACTTTTAACAGTGAGCAGTTGGCCCTCCCTCATGCTCTCTCACATGCAGTAACAAAAAAAAACACTCCAGCAGCAATCCATCTCTCTCTCTCTCTCTCTCTCTCTCTATCTCTCTCTCTTTCTCTCTCCCTGACTGGTGTTTCACAACACTGTGGAACCGACAACATTAGCCAATGCTCTTACAGCTGTTATATTCTAAGGTCACACGTTATATTCAACATCTGTAAATATAAAGACATCTAATTTAAGTTAACCAACAATTGTCTTCTAGTTAAAGAATTGTCTATCATGGGAAACAAACAGGCCAGTCTCTGCATTGAATCCATGAGAAGTCGACCTTACGATTTGCTGATCTGTGCTGCCTGAGGAAGTCGTCAAACCCTCAGAAAGCTGTGATGACGATGATTATTATTTTCCATATATTACATTTTAGAAAGGCAGTAAAATAACAATATCATAATGTTCATGACAAAAGAAAACATTTATATCCATTTATTGCACCACTGTAAAAAAAACTTTTTTAAAGCAGCAATCTGAGTTCAAATCAGTACTATGGTTAACACCAGACTAAGAAAATAAAAAACAGTTTCACTGCTAAATGCAATGCACTTTTTAAACATTTTTGTATATACTATATCTTTTTTTAATTTAACTATCACATTCCCTAATATCAGATGAAAACTATTGAAATCGTCCCGCTTTAAAAGCAAAATCACCCAGCACCATAAACCTTCCACAAAACCACATTACACGCATCAGAATTAAATCTGACTGGAAAGTAAAAGCTTTCAGATGGATTCACTACAGGACATGTGAATTAAACTTCAGGCCTTTTCAAATAGTGAACCAAGATAAAGTCATTTCGAGAATAGAATTTGCAAACACACCTTGACAGGTTCAGGCTGGAACACGTTTGGCTTCTTAAGTATTTAGTGAAGGCTGAAAAATCACTTTGGCTGTTTGTTAAACTGAACAGCAGTTTCATCCTTTATGTTATCATCATTCAAAAGAGTGCTTTCAATTTTTTTTTTACAAATGTCAATGATGAATAGCACCCTCATGAATGTAAAAAAATTAAATACGTTCAGACAGAAGAGTATGAAAAAATGGCCACTCATGACACTATGACATCACCAAGCTGCATTCCTAAATGTCAGCTGACAAAACAATGGAAGCAGTGGGTCAAAATGTGATGATGGAGGCAAATCATAACAGAAGAGCTCATAACAGTTCTCCGTGTAAGGGCATCATTCTTTAAATTCAAAAGAAATACTGACACAAGCAGCACCACAGACGTTATTACAACACTACAGACATGAGCAGAGCATTTAAACAGCACCACAAGCTGATTGCTGTGACCTATTAAGTATATACTGAATAATACTTGATCCAAGCTAACACACATAAGAACTGCTTTATACAGGGAAAAATGCTTTTCAAGTCCAAACTCACTTGTAACTGTCATCGACCGCTTTGTGCTTGGGTAATTTCACTTAATGTTATTTTCACTGAACTCAAATTCTCTCTAAGTGTCAATAAATTTAAGAATAATTTGAAGTTGAGCAGTATCATGCGAACACAAGCATTCTTACAGATTGCTTGTGTACAGATACAGATTCTTTGATTAAGAAAGGAACTGTTCTGTTTGTATTTGTGGGATATATATGTGTGTTGTAAAAGCAAAAATGTCCACCTCTAGGGTTTGGGTTAGTAGTAATTATTGATGTCTCCTATTTTACCCATGTGTGTGTATGCTTACAGGCCCCATCCAAGTCCAATTCTGGTCGATCAGGTACCGATGGTTTCTTTGTATCCACAGGCAAAAAAGTGTTATTCCTCCAGCCATGAGCTTCTTGGGGAAAGGAATTGAAAGCGAGGGCAATACTGCCAAACTCTCCAAACACTGGGAAGAAGATGCAAGTCATCGAGGGTCATTTTCATCTCGGTTGGATGGTGCAGGTGGGCAGACGGGAAGGCTGATACGGGTCCTCAGGTCGAACTGCTACTGGTGGTTGTGGATGCCTGTCAACGAGAAAGAAAACAGGACAATAAGAGGCAGGACTTATGACATTCTTCTCTTTGTGACCAGTCTGTATCTGAACACGTCTCATGCAACCTGTCACTCAGATAAAAGGCTTCAAGCAAGACAGAAGGTGGGACCTTGGTTTGATTGACAGGTGGCGGAGGGTGGGTTTATCAATGAGAACCATGCTCAGATATTGGGAGGGGTTGATGGAGTGATGAAAGGGCAACGAGTGGGTGGCTGTTGTATTTTGTTTCCCATCTCTTCAAATCATTCGTGAGAGGGGTATTGAGCAGAACGTGAACTGGAAACCCACCAGTCAATTTACCAACCATTCAAACACACAAGTTCCAACAAGTAGACAGACTGTCCAACAAACAGGCCGAGGACGAGAGATAAACATTCAGTACACATCCATCATCAGAACCCACATCATGCAGTTGAGCCATAATTGCTAAAATCATTTCAATTGTTTGTTGAAATAAGACACACATTTACTGGCCCTGAAGTTGTTTTAAACCAGACTTTTTGATGTCAAAATGTCCAAAAGTTTAAATAATGGAAATTAATTTCAATAAATGATGTCGATTATATGTTCCCAGGAAAAAACCCAAATCTTTTGCATTGAAAATTTCCTCCCCATCATAAACCTTAAAACTAACTTGCACCGGAAATAGGCAAATGCAAAAGATTGTGAAGGGTTAGTATTCACTTTAACTCTATGCAAAGAAAAATAAACTTTATGTGTTTCACAGACTTAAGAAGGTCATACAGTTTTTAAACAACATGAAGGCAGTAAATGATGAGAACATTTTGAGAATTAATTAATTTATTCATCTGGTCAGATTGATATGAGCAACATTCAAACCCCCAGCTGCTGTCAATCAAACCACAGACATTGTTAGTGTCTTGTTTCTGCTGGTCACAGGTGTCTATGAAGGTTTGTGAGGCTGCAGACCATAAGGAATTAAAGTGGAAAGAAACATTTGTTTGAGAGATCTGAGTCTAACTGAAACTGCAAACTTTAATTCGGCCTGTACTGCCATGTTGCTGAATCGTATGCAATTGTATGCCTAAGGGGTTTTAAAAGCCTTTAGGAATAAAATAGATTTGGATTCAGTTGAATAAATTGGGTCCTTGGCTCCTCCTATAACAGTCAAACTCCACTGACAAAAAAACACCAACCACACAGAGAAACACAGAATCACACATATTTCAGTAAAGGTGACAGGGCGCTTGGATCAGGCGCTCCAGAAATCGAGAGAATGGTGAAGTCAGATCTGCATACCTCCAGCGTGAGAAGGGACCTCGTTCATTTTGAGTACTTTAGAATGGAAACAAAAACAGAAGACATACAGTTTAATGTTTAGGTTATGACATAATCATCTATCACAAACTGAACCAAGATATTTCACTGAAATGAGAATTTCGCACTATACTGTCAACAAAGTGTCATTTTTTAATGTCTCCCGCCGTGATTGGTGAATGAAGATCAACATTGAATAATCCCATCACAAATAATATGATAAAATATGTTTCATGATATTTTCCTCTGGCATAATGTCTGAAATATCACTGACACCAGGCACCTGTGAAACAAAATAATAATGTCAAAACATGACAAGCTTATTCATAACACATCTACTCATACAAATACTACATTATGTGTCTGCCTGGGAAGAAGAAAAATAAGAAATAAACCTAAAAAGGATAGAGAAACAATTACAAGACTGAACATAGAAACTTATTTAGAGAGTACATGTGTCTCTCTTCTGTACATCTGTCAACAACTTACCTGTCCTTCGTGCGACACTCTGACCATTGACAAGATGTCATGAACTGCCACTTATCATTAAACAAACAAAACTTGTTACAAAAAACAGATATATAACTCAATAGAATAATAGTTTCAAATATGAGAAATACTATATCTGGCTAGTAAATCCTCATCCTCAGAATAATTTGAGTAAATACATTTTTAAAACTCAAAGACAAATTCTTCTAAATTCCATATGCCTGTGAAGTGATATCAAACTCAATAATATTAACACTGATATGGATCTAAAGGCTGAGACCCGACAGTGAATCTGGACACTTTAGCCACACAAATGCCTGAATGCGGAGAACAAAACATCAAAATAAACTCCCGAACATTTGTTTTCGCATTTAAAACTTAAGCAAAAAATAACTTATTTGATGTTCCATTGTCTAAAGCAAAACTAAATATGACGTTCGGATATAGAGTAGTGTATGTGTTACAATAAATTTTGGAACAAATCTAAATTGCTTCCTTGTATTCATAAATGTATTTATATCAATACAATATATTTATATTTCAGGGACAACCGTAGCATTATTACAAAAAATTGATTTAGCATGAGCTCATAATACTAAAATCCTTGTGAGCATCAGAACTAGGTTAAAAAGCAAATCAGTGAAGCAGGTCGACCTAAAGCAAGAAAGAGAAGGAGAGAGGGGCGACGTGTTACCTCCCTGCACAGATCTACACTCCACACACACACACACACACACACACACACACTTCAGATCTCTCACTGTGGCAGCTGCTCCATGCAGATGAAAACTGAGAACAGATCAACAATCTAAAACAGAGTGCACTGTGGAATCATAAAAATAAGTGTTCAGAACAAAATTCTGACTATATAGGAAAGTTCAGCTGAAAACACAAAAATCAGTGGTTTCAGAAAATCCAAAGAGCAGAAAATAACAAATATCCAAACATACTATAACAGTGACCCATAACTACTGAAACAAAGTACAGAATTGAATACGACAAGCCAATACAAAGCTTGGAAGTTGGAAATATAAAAGCTATGAATGTGCACCCAAAGGCAACAATCTGAAGAGAAGATTTCATGAACAAGAACCATTTCATCGGCAAGTTTAAAACTAAAACCGTGTTATCCAAAACTAACACTCTGGTTTGAGTTCTTCGAAAGCCAACTTTACCTGGACAACCTGATCGATCCTGAGCCTACCTGTAGAGTAGATGCAGCAGAGTCGCTGGTCTCACTCAGTCCGGTGCTCCTCGGTATACTGGACACGATGTATCTCGAGCCCTTTGGCACAGGCTGTCTCACCACTAACTTTCCTTTCCTCGTCTCCGCTAGAAATAAACTGTACCAGTAGGCATCGTTGGACACCAGAGTGGAATCCGCGATGGTAGAGTTCCTCTCACTGATAACACTGTTCCTGCTGGGAGGAGCCGCTTTGCTGGGCTTTGGTTTCTGACACTTGAGAACGATGGTGACCAATATAGTGATAAGTAACAGAAATGACACGGAGCCCAGTCCGATCACCAGATAAAGGTTTAAATCTGAGAAGATATCATATTCCAAAGGCACCTCAGTCATGTCAGCGTAGCTTTTAAGGGCGGTCTCCACCGTGGACAGTTTAATGGTCACTGTAGCAGAGAGCGCGGGCTCTCCGTTGTCTTTGGCGATCACCACCAGCCGCTGGTGACGCGAGTCTCTGTAACTGAACATTCTCATGGTCCGAATCTCTCCGTTGTACTGATCCAAGCTGAATAATGTTGCGTCGGTGTTCTGGAGAAACTGGTACGTCATTCGTGAGTTGTGCACTGAATCAGAGTCTATCGCAATTACTTTGGCTATCAGAGTTCCTTTATCGGTGGATCTCGGGATCTTTTCCTCAACCACAGAGCCGTGCGCGCGCCATGGAGACACTATAACGGGCGTGTTGTCGTTCTGGTCCATAATAACAATGTGAACGGTCACATTACTGCTGAGTGGAGGGACACCAGAGTCTCGGGCCTCGATGTGAAAAAGAAACTCCTTCTCTATCTCATAATCAAACGTCTTTAGCGCGTAAAGATTACCGTTCTCTGGATTAATAGAGAACAGCATGGACATCGAGGTGTTTACTATTTCCTTCTCTATTATAAAATAAACCAGATATTGATTTTCATGAAGATCTGGGTCTATAGCCGTCAAAGAGCTCAGTAAAGCTCCAGGTGCGTTATTCTCCATAACAGGTATGGTGTAGAACGTCTGAGGAAACTGAGGAACATTGTCGTTCACGTCCAGCAGCTCTAAAGTTATAGTTTCATTATCAGATAACGGTGGGTTGCCCCTGTCAGTCACAGTAATAGTGATTTCATATTCTGGCATTTTTTCACGGTCTAACGGCTCTGAAACTATTAACTCATAATAATTATCAGATGATTCTTTAAGCGCAAAAGGTAAATGATCAGAAATATGAATATCTACCTGTCCATTTTCTCCTGAATCTTTATCACTCACACTAACAACTGCAATGACTGTATTAACAGGTATATCCTCTTTCACTGGACTAGACAATGACTTTATAGAAATTTCAGGATGATTGTCATTCATGTCTGTGACTAAAATCTTTACTTTACACTTTCCAGAAAGACTATTGACTGCTTTATCTGTTGCTATAATTTCCATGTCATAAATCCTGAAATCCTCATAATTTATCATTTCTTTCACTCTGATTTCTCCATTATCAGGATTCAATCTAAATGTCTGTTGTGTTTTCTCTGAAGTATAGAGACTGTATGAGTAAACTATATCTGCATTAGAGCCTTCATCTCTGTCTGATGCATTTAATTTGACCACAAGACTTCCAATAGGTG
This sequence comes from Triplophysa bombifrons, assembly GCA_029783895.1. Classification (NCBI taxonomy): domain Eukaryota; kingdom Metazoa; phylum Chordata; class Actinopteri; order Cypriniformes; family Nemacheilidae; genus Triplophysa; species Triplophysa bombifrons. The sequence goes on from CM056464.1 coordinate 1,247,270, forward strand.
CGTTTTCAGTTAGATTTATAGTATAACTGTCTGTATCGAATTGAGGGGTGTTGTCATTCGTGTCCAGTACGCGCACAATAATGCTAGCTGTGCCAGAGCGCGCAGGGACCCCTCCATCTATAGCTGTGAGTATCAGATTATGTAAAGCTTGTTCTTCGCGATCTAGTGATTTTTTCAGTATTAAGTCAGCAAATTTAGACCCATCTCTCCCTGTCTGTACTTCAATATCAAAATTTGCGCTCTCACTCAAGTAGTAACCTTTAATTGAATTTGAACCAATATCCGGATCGACAGCATTACTCAGAGAAAACCTCTCACCAACGGATGTAGATTCAGAAACGTCCAAATGTATCGTATCCCTACGAAAATACGGCGCATTGTCATTAATATCCATTATTTCCAATTCAATGTTGAATATACGAACCGGGTTATCCAGTATGACTTCCAATTTTAAGTAGCAAACCGATTTAGATGTGCAGACATATTCTCTGTCAATCCTCTCCAAAATAAACAACTCGCCAGTTTCTTTATTCACATCCAGATATTTCTTATTCGCAAGGATGTCTAACCTGAGTTTGCGCCTTCCCAGCGTTTGCACATCGATTCCTAAATCGGCAGCTAGATTAGCTACCACAGATCCGACCTCCATTTCCTCCGGAATAGAATAATGGGTGACAGAAGACGCTGTATAAACGACTGCCGAAACCAGAACAAACGTCGCAATGTACTTCATCCTGGGCTGCGCCTCCATTACTGTTGTGAACCGTTTGTTCGTCACACGTCCAAAAAACAATAGTGATAAGATCACCAAGCAAAACGATTACGATTATCACAAGGTTTACAAAGTTTTAGCTTCGTCTAACATATGTATTAGATCGAAATTTAATGATAAAAGAAAACTGCAGCATTTGCGTTCGCGCACGCAGTGTAAGACCGATCGTAAGCGCCTACTGACATGAGAATAGAAAATAAATAAATAAATGAAGGAGAGACCTGTTTTGTTGGTGCACAGCGACACATTGCGCATTTTGTGAAGATCTGACTAACAGGACAAAGATACATTTTCATGAAGTGGAATAAATTCTTACCCTCAATTTCGGAATGCGTCACCTGGAAAAAAAATACTGAGAACAACATAAAATCATGTGTTCTATTTAAAATAAATAAAAACATAAATGTAAATGTGAATGCAGTGCAAACTTGCATATATTAATTTAAGTTACCTGTAGAGTAGAAGCAGCAGAGTCACTGGTTTCAGACAGTCCAGTGCTCCTCGGTATACTGGACACGATGTATCTCGAGCCCTTTGGCACAGGCTGTCTCACCACCAGCTTTCCTTTCCTCGTCTCCGCTAGAAATAAACTGTACCAGTAGGCATCGTTGGACACCAGAGTGGAATCCGCGATGGTAGAGTTTCTCTCACTGATAACACTGTTCCTGCTTGGAGGAGCCGCTTTGCTGGGCTTTGGTTTCTGACACTTGAGAACGATGGTGACCAATATAGTGATGAGTAACAGAAATGAAACGGAGCCCAGTCCGATCACTAGATACAAGTTTAAGTCTGAAAATATGTCATATTCCAAAGGCACCTCAGTCATGTCAGCGTAGGTTTTAAGGGCAGTCTCCACCGTGGACAGTTTGATGGTCACTGTAGCAGAGAGCGCGGGCTCTCCGTTGTCTTTGGCGATCACCACCAGCCGCTGGTGACGCGCGTCTCTGTAACTGAACATTCTCATGGTCCGGATCTCTCCGTTGTACTGATCCAAGCTGAATAATGTAGCATCGGTGTTTTGGAGAAACTGGTACGTTATTCTTGAGTTGTGCACTGAATCAGAGTCTATTGCAATTACTTTGGCTATCAGAGTTCCTTTATCGGTGGATCTCGGGATCTTTTCCTCAACTACAGAGCCGTGCGCGCGCCATGGAGACACTATAACAGGAGTGTTGTCGTTCTGATCCATGATAATAATGTGAACAGTCACGTTACTGCTGAGTGGAGGGACACCAGAGTCTCGGGCCTCAATGTGAAAAAGAAACTCCTTCTCTATCTCATAATCAAACGTCTTTAGCGCGTAAAGATTACCGTTCTCTGGGTTAATGGAGAAGAGCATGGACATCGAGGTGTTTACTATTTCCTTCTCTATTATAAAATAAACCAGATACTGATTTTCATGAAGATCTGGGTCAATAGCAGATAAAGAGCTCAGTAAAGCTCCAGGTGCGTTATTCTCCATAACAGGTATGGTGTAGAACGTCTGTGGAAACTGAGGAACATTGTCGTTCACGTCCAGCAGCTCTAAAGTTATAGTTTCATTATCAGATAACGGTGGGTTGCCCCTGTCAGTCACAGTAATAGTGATGTCATATTCTGGCAATTTTTCACGGTCTAACGGCTCGGAAACTATTAACTCATAATAATTATCAGATGATTCTTTGAGCGCAAAAGGTAAATGATCAGAAATATGAATATCTACATGTCCATTTTCTCCTGAATCTTTATCACTCACACTAACAACTGCAATGACTGTATTAACAGGTATATCCTCTTTTACTGGACTAGACAATGACTTTATGGAAATTTCAGGATGATTGTCATTCATGTCTGTGACTAAAATCTTTACTTTACACTTTCCAGAGAGACTATTGACTCCTTTATCTGTTGCTATTATTTCCATGTCATATATCCTAAAATCCTCATAATTTATCATTTCTTTCACTACGATTTCTCCATTGTGAGGATTCAGTCTGAATGTCTGCTGTGTTTTCTCTGAGGTATAGAGACTATACGAGTAAATAATTTCGGAATTTGAGCCCTCGTCTTTATCGGTTGCGTTAAATTTGACCACAAGACTTCCTAAAGGCCCGTTTTCTCTTAAATTAATAGTATAACTGTCTTGATCGAATTGAGGGGCGTTGTCATTCGTGTCCAGTACGCGCACAATAATGCTAGCTGTGCCAGAGCGCGCAGGGACCCCTCCGTCAACAGCAGTGAGTAAAAGGTTATGTAATGTGTGTTCTTCTCTGTCTAAAGCCTTTTTAAGTATCAAATCAGCAAACTTAGAACCATCTCGTCCTGTCTGAATCTCAATGTTAAAGTGTTCGCTTTCACTTAGATAATAAGTCTTCACAGAGTTTGAACCGGTGTCAGGATCTACAGCGTTAGTAAGAGAAAACCTTTCTCCTACTGCCGTTACTTCTGATATGTCTAGATGCATTGTATCTCGTCGAAAACGTGGCGCGTTATCATTTATGTCGGTTATTTCAATTTCAATATTGAACATTCGAATAGGATTCTCTAAGGTTGCATCAACTTTAAGCACGCATGTTGTGACTGATTTTGATGTGCATAGACTCTCTCTATCGATCCTTTCCAAAATGTACAGCTCGCCCGTGTCTTTGTTAACCTCGAGATATTTTTTATTAGCCACGACATCCAGCCGCATTGTACGTTTACCAAGACTTTTCAAATCCAGTCCCAAATCAGATACCAAATTTGCAACCACGGATCCTACGTCCATTTCCTCGGGAATAGTATAGTGCGTAACAGCAAATACTGTATGAAACAAAGCCACAGCAAAAACGAAGACGTACCTTATCCAAAGCAGATATTTTTGCTCCATAGTTTTGAATACCTCTCACGTGCACTCACAAGATCTCAAATATTTTTAAACGCAGAAATCGTACATTAGTACGTAATAATGAAGACTAGAAATGGACAGTTAGAGGGAGGACAGTCCTGTCTGTAAGAGAGACTGCAATGTTGTCGTGAAACTGCAATAGCTACAATGAACGTCTGGGGGATACGTGAAAGCGTATTTTGTTAGTGAACAGCGACTCTTTGCGCACAAGACCAAGGAGTGCAGAAACAATGAGTGTGAATGTAAAAGCACTGTACTGAAATAATTATTTCGGAAAAAAAGCAGTATTTAAAAAACGACCACACAAATCAGAAGAACACCAAACATTCGCATATAATGGTTTTTAAATATTAACGGTATAAAAGTTATTGCACGGTACCCTCTTAAACATTGAGGCAAGTAAAGCAAAGGACACAACAGTAAAATGTAAACATTGTTATACGAAAACGAGAGAATCATTAAACTGTCACGTTACCTGACTGAGTATATTTCTTAGGTAACACAAGAAAGATGGCTTTATTACTGTAGGTTCGACATTCCATGTAAAACGCGTTTTACTTCCCCAAAGGAACAATATATAAGTAATGTACTTAGTTTTTCGTCATTGTGCTACATGTCTTACCTGTAGAGTAGATGCAGCAGAGTCGCTGGTCTCTGTCAGTCCAGTGCTCCTCGGTATACTGGACACGATGTATCTCGAGCCCTTTGGCACAGGCTGTCTCACCACCAATTTTCCTTTCCTCGTCTCTGCTAGAAATAAACTGTACCAGTATGCATCGTTGGACACGAGAGTGGAATCTGCGATGGTAGAGTTCCTCTCACTGATAACACTGTTCCTGCTGGGAGGAGCCGCTTTGCTGGGCTTTGGTTTCTGACACTTGAGAACGATGGTGACCAATATAGTGATGAGTAACAGAAAGGATACCGAGCCCAGACCGATCACCAGATACAGGTTTAAATCGGAGAAGATGTCATATTCCAAAGGCACCTCAGTCATGTCAGCGTAGGTTTTAAGTGCAGTTTCCACGGTGGAAAGTTTGATGGTCACTGTAGCAGAGAGCGCGGGCTCTCCGTTGTCTTTGGCGATCACCACCAGCCGCTGGTGACGCGCGTCTCTGTAACTGAACATTCTCATGGTCCGAATCTCTCCGTTGTACTGATCCAAGCTGAATAATGTTGCGTCGGTGTTCTGTAGAAACTGGTACGTTATTCTTGAGTTGTGAACTGAATCAGAGTCTATCGCAATGACTTTGGCTATCAGAGTTCCTTTATCTGTGGATCTCGGGATCTTTTCCTCAACCACAGAGCCGTGCGCGCGCCATGGAGACACTATAACGGGCGTGTTGTCGTTCTGATCCATGATAATAATGTGAACAGTCACATTACTGCTGAGTGGAGGGACACCAGAGTCTCGGGCCTCGATGTGGAAAAGAAACTCCTTCTCTATCTCATAATCAAACGTCTTTAGCGCGTAAAGATTACCGTTCTCTGGGTTAATAGAGAAGAGCATGGACATCGAGGTGTTTACTATTTCCTTCTCTATTATAAAATAAACCAGATATTGATTTTCATGGAGATCTGGGTCTATAGCAGTTAAAGAGCTCAGTAAAGCTCCAGGTGCGTTATTCTCCATAACAGGTATGGTGTAGAACGTCTGAGGAAACTGAGGAACATTGTCGTTAACGTCCAGCAGCTCTAAAGTTATAGTTTCATTATCAGATAACGGTGGGTTGCCCCTGTCAGTCACAGTAATAGTGATGTCATATTCTGGCATTTTTTCACGATCTAACGGCTCTGAAACTATTAACTCAAAATAACTATCAGATGATTCTTTAAGCGCAAAAGGTAAATGATCAGAAATATGAATATCTACCTGTCCATTTTCTCCTGAATCTCTATCACTCACACTAACAACTGCAATGACTGTATTAACAGGTATATCCTCTTTCACTGGACTAGACAATGACTTTATAGAAATTTCAGGATGATTGTCATTCATATCAGTGACTAAAATCTTTACTTTACACTTTCCAGAAAGACTATTGACTGCTTTATCTGTTGCTATAATTTCCATGTCATAAATCCTGAAATCCTCATAATTTATCATTTCTTTCACTCTGATTTCTCCGTTTTCAGGATTCAGACTGAATGTCTGTTGTGTTTTCTCTGAAGTATAGAGACTGTATGAGTAAACTATATCTGCATTAGAGCCTTCATCTCTGTCTGATGCATTTAATTTGACCACAAGACTTCCAATAGGCGAGTTTTCTGTTAGATTTATAGTATAACTGTCTTTGTCAAATTGCGGGGCGTTGTCATTCGTGTCCAGTACGCGCACAATAATGCTAGCTGTGCCAGAGCGCGCAGGGACCCCTCCATCTACAGCAGTGAGCATCAGATTATGCAAAGCTTGTTCTTCTCTGTCTAAAGCCTTTTTTAGAATCAAATCAGCAAATTTTGAGCCATCCCTCCCTGTCTGTATTTCAATGTCAAAATGTTCACTCTCACTTAAACGATACGTTTTAATAGAATTCGAGCCAATATCAGGGTCTACCGCATTACTGAGGGAAAATCTCTCTCCGACCACTGTTGATTCTGAAATATCCAAATTGAACGTGTCCCTCCAAAAATGTGGAGAATTGTCATTGATATCAACAATTTCGATTTCGATGTTAAACAAACGTACAGGACTTTCAAGTGTAATTTCCAGTTTGATGAAACATGTTGTTTTAGTTGTGCAGAGATATTCTCTATCCATCTTTTCTAAAATGAAGAGCTCTCCAGTTTCTTTGTTGACATCGAGATATTTTTTGTTAGCTCTAATGTCGAGACGCATTTTTCGTCTGCTCAGAGTTTTCACGTCGAGTCCCAAATCTGACGCTAAATTTGCAACAACAGATCCTTCCTCCATTTCTTCTGGGATGGAATAATGTGTAACACCGCACGCTGAATCCAAAAAAACGAACAAAATAAGTATCCATACATACCTCCATCTCTCAGACTGTGTGTATTTCTCCATCCTGTAAAGTTTATAGCTGTATCACTGGAAATCCTAAAGACAACAAAAGGAATAAAGGACTCGACAAAGCTCCTGCTCGAGTCCGCGTCCTTGTGCGATATCTTCCAATGAAAGTCTGTCATGGCGTCACTAAATATGACCTAAAGCATTTTGTAATAGAACAGCGACACTCAGTGAGTTTAGTGTGAACATACATAAGATCAAATGAAATAGCCTAATTTTCTATTTTGATTCTTTTATATAATTTCTTATACTGATTTTTGTAAACGTCTTGTCATTGTTAATTTCGCGCAGCCAAAAATACTATAACCATCATAATTGAAAAAAGAGGAAAACGAAAAACGTCTTTTGTTGGTCGAAAAAAAAATAGAGAGTTAGAAAGTTATTTATTGATCTTTAAATCCTTTCTCTTTATACGATATAACACTTTGACGCGCAAGATATGCCCAAAGACCATGAATTGAAATTGTGATTTAAAGTTTTTTAAATAAAAAACAATCACATCAATTGTATTACCTGTAGAGTAGATGCAGCAGAATCGCTGGTCTCACTCAGTCCGGTGCTTCTCGGTATACTGGACACGATGTATCTCGAGCCCTTTGGCACAGGCTGTCTCACCACTAACTTTCCTTTCCTCGTCTCCGCTAGAAATAAACTGTACCAGTAGGCATCGTTGGACACCAGAGTGGAATCCGCGATGGTAGAGTTTCTCTCACTGATGACACTGTTCCTGCTGGGAGGAGCCGCTTTGCTGGGCTTTGGTTTCTGACACTTGAGAACGATGGTGACCAATATAGTGATGAGTAAAAGAAATGATACCGAGCCCAGTCCGATCACCAGATACAGGTTTAAATCTGAGAAGATGTCATATTCCAAAGGCACCTCAGTCATGTCAGCATATGTTTTAAGAGCGGTCTCCACCGTGGACAGTTTGATGGTCACTGTAGCAGAGAGCGCGGTCTCTCCGTTGTCTTTGGCGATCACCACCAGCCGCTGGTGACGCGAGTCTCTGTAACTGAACATTCTCATGGTCCGAATCTCTCCGTTGTACTGATCCAAGCTGAATAATGTTGCGTCGGTGTTCTGGAGAAACTGGTACGTAATTCGTGAGTTGTGCACTGAATCAGAGTCTATCGCAATGACTTTGGCTATCAGAGTTCCTTTATCAGTGGATCTCGGGATCTTTTCCTCAACCACAGAGCCGTGCGCGCGCCATGGAGACACTATAACGGGCGTGTTGTCGTTCTGATCCATGATAATAATGTGAACAGTCACGTTACTGCTGAGTGGAGGGACACCAGAGTCTCGGGCCTCGATGTGGAAAAGAAACTCCTTCTCTATCTCATAATCAAACGTCTTTAGCGCGTAAAGATTACCGTTCTCTGGATTAATAGAGAACAGCATGGACATCGAGGTGTTTACTATTTCCTTCTCTATTATAAAATAAACCAGATATTGATTTTCATGGAGATCTGGGTCTATAGCAGTTAAAGAGCTCAGTAAAGCTCCAGGTGCGTTATTCTCCATAACAGGTATGGTGTAGAACGTCTGAGGAAACTGAGGAACATTGTCGTTCACGTCCAGCAGCTCTAAAGTTATAGTTTCATTATCAGATAACGGTGGGTTGCCCCTGTCAGTCACAGTAATAGTGATGTCATATTCTGGCATTTTTTCGCGATCTAAGGGCTCTGAAACTATTAACTCGTAATAATTATCAGATGATTCTTTAAGCGCAAAAGGTAAATTATCCGAAATATGAATATCTACATGTCCATTTTCTCCTGAATCTTTGTCACTCACACTAACAACAGCAATGACTGTATTTAGAGGAATATCCTCTTTCACTGGACTAGACAAGGATTTGATAGAAATTTCAGGATGATTGTCATTTATATCCGTGATAACAATAGACAATTTACATTGATTAGATAATGGATTGGTGCCTTTATCAGTTGCTATTACTTCCATATCGTAAATTCGAAAATCCTCGTAATTTACAGTCTCTTTTACTCTTATTTCGCCTTTGTCGGAATTTAGGCTAAATGCTTTTTGTGTCTTCTCTGACGTGTACAGACTATAGGAATAAACAATGCCAGCATTAGATCCCTCATCTAAATCCGTTGCATTTAATTTAACGACAAGACTTCCTATTGGAGAGTTTTCCCTTAAATGAATGGTGTAGCTCTCTTGGTCAAATTTAGGGGAGTTGTCGTTTGCATCCAGAACGCGCACAATGATACTGGCTGTACCGGAACGCTGAGGGACCCCGCCATCCACTGCGGTCAGTACGAGATTGTGAACTGCTTGTTTTTCACGATCCAGAGCCCTTTTTAAAATTAGGTCAGCAAATTTGGAACCGTCCCTACCAGACTGAATTTCAATATCAAAGTGGTCGTTTTTGCTAAGATAATACGTCTTAACCGAGTTAGAGCCAACATCAGAATCAACTGCATTGCTGACAGAAAATCGTTCACCCACTGATGTGGACTCGGTGATATCTAAATTGACTGTGTCTCGTCTAAACTGAGGATTATTATCATTAATGTCCGTGATCTCTAGCTCTATATAAAATATACGCACTGGGTTGTCCAAAATAACTTCAAGTTTTAAAAAGCATGTTGTGCTTGTTTTTAAAGGACAAAGATGTTCACGATCAATCTTTTCTAGTATATAAAGATCACCCCTGTCCTTATTTATGGCGAGATATTTTTTGTTAGCAATAACATCTAATCGGGCATTTCGCTGAATAAACGTCTGTACGTCGAGCCCCAAATCTGTGGCCAAATTTGCCACGACAGATCCCACCTCCATCTCCTCTGGAATAGAATAATGAGTAACAGCCAGTGTCGATTGAAAAACCGCAGACAACAGAAGAAAGAGCCAGACATACCTTCTCCATGACCGAGGTTTCAAATTAGACTCCATTGTCTGATCGAAGCAATAAGATGCAAAACGATGTAGTTCACGTAGTTTCAAAGCGTTCGACTGGACTCCAAAATAAGACGAAAGCGAGCTGATAGTGAAGAATAAAAGTAGAAAGAACAAGAAGAAAAATAGAGGCACACGAAACGAGGTTTCACCTCACAATGACCAACTGATATGGTGACGTAGAAGCTGCACTGGTGAGAGACAATTTGTGGGACTACAGCGACACTTCGTGCACAGAGATTGAGGTGCCTCAAAAATTGTACCAGTTATAATTGAATATTATGGACCAATACTGACAATGCAAACATGTAAAGAATCTGGTAGAGAAAATATAAAAATATATTACCTGGAAACGAATACTGTAGGCCATGACGCAAATAATATGCTACGTAAAACTGTAAATATTGAACTGAATGTTTTTTTAGAATGTGATCTTACCTGTAGAGTAGATGCAGCCGAGTCGCTGGTCTCACTCAGTCCGGTGCTTCTCGGTATGCTGGACACAATGTATCTTGATCCCTTTGGCACAGGCTGTCTCACCACTAACTTTCCTTTCCTCGTCTCCGCTAGAAATAAACTGTACCAGTAGGCATCGTTGGACACTAAAGTGGAATCCGCGATGGTAGAGTTCCTCTCACTGATAACACTGTTCCTGCTGGGAGGAGCCGCTTTGCTGGGCTTTGGTTTCTGACACTTGAGAACGATGGTGACCAATATAGTGATGAGTAACAGAAATGATACCGAGCCCAGTCCGATCACAAGATATAAGTTTAAGTCTGAAAATATGTCATATTCCAAAGGCACCTCAGTCATGTCAGCGTAGGATTTAAGGGCGGTCTCTACCGTGGACAGTTTGATGGTCACTGTAGCAGAGAGCGCGGGCTCTCCGTTGTCTTTGGCGATCACCACCAGCCGCTGGTGACGCGAGTCTCTGTAACTGAACATTCTCATGGTCCGAATCTCTCCGTTGTACTGATCCAAGCTGAATAATGTTGCGTCGGTGTTCTGTAGAAACTGGTACGTAATTCGTGAGTTGTGAACTGAATCAGAGTCTATCGCAATGACTTTGGCTATCAGAGTTCCTTTATCGGTGGATCTCGGGATCTTTTCCTCAACTACAGAGCCGTGCGCGCGCCATGGAGACACTATAACAGGAGTGTTGTCGTTCTGATCCATGATAATAATGTGAACGGTCACGTTACTGCTGAGTGGAGGGACACCAGAGTCTCGGGCCTCAATGTGAAAAAGAAACTCCTTCTCTATCTCATAATCAAACGTCTTTAGCGCGTAAAGATTACCGTTCTCTGGGTTAATAGAGAATAGCATGGACATGGAGGTGTTTACTATTTCTTTCTCTATTATAAAATAAACCAGATATTGATTTTCATGGAGATCTGGGTCTATAGCAGATAAAGAGCTCAGTAAAGCTCCAGGTGCGTTATTCTCCATAACAGGTATGGTGTAGAACGTCTGAGGAAACTGAGGAACATTGTCGTTCACGTCCAGCAGCTCTAAAGTTATAGTTTCATTATCAGATAACGGTGGGTTGCCCCTGTCAGTCACAGTAATAGTGATTTCATATTCTGGCATTTTTTCACGGTCTAACGGCTCTGAAACTATTAACTCGTAATAATTATCAGATGATTCTTTAAGCGCAAAAGGTAAATTATCTGAAATATGAATATCTACATGTCCATTTTCTCCCGAATCTTTATCACTCACACTAACAACTGCAATAACTGTATTAACAGGTATATCCTCTTTCACTGGACTAGACAATGACTTTATGGAAATTTCAGGATGATTGTCATTCATATCTGTGACTAAAATCTTTACTTTACACTTTCCAGAAAGACTATTGACTGCTTTATCTGTTGCTATAATTTCCATGTCATAAATCCTGAAATCCTCATAATTTATCATTTCTTTCACTCTGATTTCTCCATTTTCATGGTTCAGACTGAATGTCTGCTGTGTTTTCTCTGAGGTATAGAGACTATATGTATACATAATTTCAGAATTGGAGCCATCGTCTGTATCTGTTGCATTTAGTTTTAACACAAGACTTCCAATGGGCGCGTTTTCTGTTTGATTTATGGTATAACTGTCTTTATCAAATTTAGGGGCGTTGTCATTCGTGTCCAGTACGCGCACAATAATGCTAGCTGTGCCAGAGCGCGCAGGGACGCCTCCATCCACAGCAGTGAGTATCAGATTATGTAAGGCTTGTTCTTCTCTGTCTAAAGCCTTTTTTAAAATCAAATCAGCAAATTTTGAGCCATCCCTCCCTGTCTGTATTTCAATGTCAAAATGTTCACTCTCACTTAAACGATACGTTTTAATAGAATTTGAGCCAATATCAGGGTCCACCGCATTACTGAGTGAAAATCTTTCTCCAGCCGCTGTAGATTCTGAAATATCCAGATGGATGGTATCCCTCCAAAACTGTGGGGAATTGTCATTTATATCCACAATTTCAATTTCTATGTTAAATATGCGCACGGGATTCTCGAGTGTAATTTCCAATTTGATAAAACACGACGTTCCTGTTTTGGTCGTACATAAATATTCTCTGTCTATCTTTTCTAATATATAGAGCTCCCCCGTCTCTTTGTTGACGTCGAGATATTTTTTGTTTGATCGAATATCGAGACGCATTTTTCGTCTGCTGAGTGTTTTCACGTCCAGTCCCAAATCGGAGGCTAAATTTGCAACAACAGATCCTTCCTCCATTTCTTCCGGTATGGAATAATGTGAAACAGCGTTTGCTGTGTCCAAAACAATCGAGAAAATTAGTATCCATACATACCTCCATGCCTGTGACTGTCTGTACTTCTCCATTCTGTAATTTTCAAGATAGATGTACCCGACCCCTAATCCTTAAACACACAAAGTAACGAACAAGGGACCCGACAAAGCTTCTGGTGCGCACGTCTTTGTGCAATATCTCCCCATGAAACTCTATCATGGCGGCACTGATATGACAAAAAAGCATTTTGTTAGAGAACAGCGACACTCGGTGAGTTAAGTGCGAAGATGCATAGCATAAAAGATCAATATTCTGAAAAGGCTGGGTTTCTTTTTAAACTAGGGCAAATTAACAAAAAAAGTTAACATTTGACTAAACAATCTATTGAAACAACTCTGAATTTTGGGGTGGAACCCATAGGTTAATTCGCAACCCAACTGTTGGATTTGTCCATTTTTTACCTAACTCTGGTTTGAAAACAACCACGCATTGTTAATTGTAATTTTCTATATTTATTCTTGTAATTAATTCAATTTCGTTTTCTCGTTGAAGTTTTTATTATTTTTGATTGCACGCAGCCAAAGACCCAATAAAACGAAACATGAGATGAATGTTATTTGTCAAACTAGAAACCATAAACCCTTTTTATTTACACAACGTAACATTTTAGCGCACAAGAATCAAAATTCCGAAAAGGACTTTATTACCTGTAAAGTAGATGCAGCAGAGTCGCTGGTCTCACTCAGTCCGGTGCTTCTCGGTATACTGGACACAATGTATCTCGAGCCCTTTGGCACAGGCTGTCTCACCACTAACTTTCCTTTCCTCGTCTCCGCTAGAAATAAACTGTACCAGTAGGCATCGTTGGACACCAGAGTGGAATCCGCGATGGTAGAGTTCCTCTCACTGATGACACTGTTCCTGCTGGGAGGAGCCGCTTTGCTTGGATTTGGTTTCTGACACTTGAGAACGATGGTGACCAATATAGTGATAAGTAACAGAAATGACACGGAGCCCAGTCCGATCACCAGATAAAGGTTTAAATCTGAGAAGATATCATATTCCAAAGGCACCTCAGTCATGTCAGCGTAGGATTTAAGGGCGGTCTCCACCGTGGACAGTTTGATGGTCACTGTAGCAGAGAGCGCGGGCTCTCCGTTGTCTTTGGCGATCACCACCAGTCGCTGGTGACGCGAGTCTCTGTAACTGAACATTCTCATGGTCCGAATCTCTCCGTTGTACTGATCCAAGCTGAATAATGTTGCGTCCGTGTTCTGGAGAAACTGGTACGTCATTCGTGAGTTGTGCACTGAATCAGAGTCTATCGCAATGACTTTGGCTATCAGAGTTCCTTTATCGGTGGATCTCGGGATCTTTTCCTCAACCACAGAGCCGTGCGCGCGCCATGGAGACACTATAACAGGAGTGTTGTCGTTCTGATCCATGATAATAATGTGAACGGTCACATTACTGCTGAGTGGAGGGACACCAGAGTCTCGGGACTCAATGTGGAAAAGAAATTCCTTCTCTATCTCATAATCAAACGTCTTTAGCGCGTAAAGATTACCGTTCTCTGGGTTAATGGAGAAGAGCATGGATATGGAGGTGTTTACTATTTCCTTCTCTATTATAAAATAAACTAGATACTGGTTTTCATGGAGATCTGGGTCTATAGCAGTTAAAGAGCTCAGTAAAGCTCCAGGTGCGTTATTCTCCATAACAGGTATGGTGTAGAACGTCTGTGGAAACTGAGGAACATTGTCGTTCACGTCCAGCAGCTCTAAAGTTATAGTTTCATTATCAGATAACGGTGGGTTGCCCCTGTCAGTCACAGTAATAGTGATGTCATATTCTGGCATTTTTTCACGGTCTAACGGCTCTGAAACTATTAACTCATAATAGTTATCAGATGATTCTTTAAGCGCAAAAGGTAAATTATCTGAAATATGAATATCTACATGTCCATTTTCTCCTGAATCTTTATCACTCACACTAACAACTGCAATGACTGTATGTACAGGTATATCCTCTTTAACTGGACTAGACAATGACTTTATAGAAATTTGAGGATGATTGTCGTTCATATCAGTGACTAAAATCTTTACTTTACACTTTCCAGAAAGATTATTGACTGCTTTATCTGTTGCTATAATTTCCATGTCATAAATCCTGAAATCCTCATAATTTATCATTTCTTTCACTCTGATTTCTCCGTTCTCATGATTCAGACTGAATGTCTGTTGTGTTTTCTCTGCGGTATAGAGACTATATGAGTAAATTATTTCGGAATTTGAGCTCTCGTCTTTATCTGTTGCATTTAATTTGACCACAAGACTTCTTATAGGCGCGTTTTCTGTTAGATTTATAGTATAACTGTCTTTATCAAATTGAGGGGCGTTGTCATTCGTGTCCAGGACGCGCACAATAATGCTAGCTGTGCCAGAGCGCGCAGGGACTCCTCCATCCACAGCAGTGAGTATCAGATTATGAACCGTTTGCTCCTCGCGATCCAATGCTTTCATCAGAATTAAATCAGCAAATTTAGATCCATCCCTGCCAGTTTGTATTTCGATGGTAAAATGAGTACTATCACTCAAGTAATACGAATTCACGGAATTGCTTCCAAAATCTGGATCGAAAGCGTTGTTCAAAGAAAATCTCTCTCCGGCTGGAGTAGACTCTGAAATATCCAAATGCATTGTGTCCCTTCGAAAATGTGGCGCATTGTCATTGATATCAATTATTTCTATTTCAATGTTGAACATTCGTATTGGGTTTTCTAACGTTGCATCTAGCTTCAGAAAGCATGTTAATTTGGAATTGCAGAGGTGTTCTCTATCGATCTTTTCTAGAACATAGAGATCCCCAGATTCTTTGTTAATATCGAGATATTTTTTGGAAGCAATCGAATCCAAACGTATCTTCCGTCTATTTAACGTTTTAACATCCAACCCGAGATCAGCTGCCAAATTGGCAACAACGGATCCTTCCTCCATTTCCTCAGGAATAGAATAGTGAGTTACTGTATTTACGGTTTTAAGGAATCCGAAGAGGAAAAGAAAACCCCAAACGTACCTTGACAGCCGGCTATGTTCTATGAAATTACACTCCATCACAGTATTCTTTTAAATCACAAAATGTGAAAGGTAAAATGCATTTAAAATGGGGTCCGTGTAATAAGGTAAATACGAAAAACAAATAAAACATTTACCGTCAAATGAAAGGACGTGTGGTAGCCTACAGCAAACGATGTCTGCTGCGTTGTCTGAACAATGCATTTCTTGGTGTTGACTGGTATATGGTTAGATATGTTTTAATGGTGAACAGCGACTCTCTGCGCATAAAATGGAGGAGTGCACATCGATGCACAAAACATCATTACAAATAATGAAATAAAAATTGTCCACGTTGAATATATATTCGCATTGTAGTGAGAGGCTGTTTAAACATGAAGTACATTTCCAATAATTAAGAAATGTAAGAAAGTACTTGAAGCAGCAAAACAAGAATCACATTTAAAGCTTATCTGGCATGTAAACTTTTCAGATTTTTTTTATGGCATGTTAGTTGCAAACCAACAAACACTAACATATTTAGTGAGAAAATTATTTCATTTTACCTGTAGAGTAGATGCAGCAGAGTCGCTGGTCTCAGTCATTCCGGTGCTTCTCGGTATACTGGACACAATGTATCTCGAGCCCTTTGGCACAGGCTGTCTCACCACTAACTTTCCTTTCCTCGTCTCCGCTAGAAATAAACTGTACCAGTAGGCATCGTTGGACACCAGAGTGGAATCCGCGATGGTAGAGTTCCTCTCACTGATAACACTGTTCCTGCTTGGAGGAGCCGCTTTGCTGGGCTTTGGTTTCTGACACTTGAGAACGATGGTGACCAATATAGTGATGAGTAACAGAAATGATACCGAGCCCAGACCAATCACCAGATAAAGGTTTAAATCTGTGAAGATATCATATTCCAAAGGCACCTCAGTCATGTCAGCGTAGGTTTTAAGAGCGGTCTCCACCGTGGACAGTTTGATGGTCACTGTAGCAGAGAGCGCGGGCTCTCCGTTGTCTTTGGAAATCACCACCAGCCGCTGGTGACGCGAGTCTCTGTAACTGAACATTCTCATGGTCCGAATCTCTCCGTTGTACTGATCCAAACTGAATAATGTTGCGTCCGTGTTCTGGAGAAACTGATACGTAATTCGTGAGTTGTGAACTGAATCAGAGTCTATCGCAATGACTTTGGCTATCAGAGTTCCTTTATCGGTGGATCTCGGGATCTTTTCCTCAACCACAGAGCCGTGCGCGCGCCATGGAGACACTATAACAGGAGTGTTGTCGTTCTGATCCATGATAATAATGTGAACGGTCACGTTACTGCTGAGTGGAGGGACACCAGAGTCTCGGGCCTCAATGTGGAAAAGAAACTCCTTCTCTATCTCATAATCAAACGTCTTTAGCGCGTAAAGATTACCGTTCTCTGGGTTAATAGAGAAGAGCATGGATATAGAAGTGTTCACTATTTCCTTCTCTATTATAAAATAAACTAGATACTGATTTTCATGGAGATCTGGGTCTATAGCCGTTAAAGAACTCAGTAAAGCTCCAGGTGCGTTATTCTCCATAACAGGTATGGTGTAGAACATTTGAGGAAACCGTGGAGCGTTATCATTGACATCCAGTAAATTAACCGTTATAGTTTCATTATCAGATAATGGAGGATTGCCCCTATCAGTCACAACCAACGTTATCTCGTATTCTGGGACCATTTCACGATCCAAAGGTTTGGACACTAATAATTCGTAAAGATAATCCGATGATTTGTTTAAAAAAAACGGTAACAGACTGTTCATTTTTAGGTTCACTTTACCGTTATCCCCCGTGTCTCTGTCACTAACAGCCACCAGAGCAATAACAGAGCCAACTGGGATGTTTTCCTCCACGGCATTTCTAAGTGATTTTATTGCTATTTCAGGATAGTTATCATTCATATCCTTGACATACACCGTCACTCTGCATTGTCCTGCTAATGGAATGGGGCTGTTGTCTTTAGCCTCAACAAACATTTCAAAGATTTTCATATCTTCATAATCAATGGGGCCCTTAGCTGCTATTTCGCCAGTGATTGGATTCAAAGAAAACATCTCCTGCGTTTTCTCAGAAGTATAAAGCGTAAATGAATATGTAAGTTCTGCGTTCGAGCCCTCATCAGCATCCGTGGCGTTTAATTTAATAACGAGAGTTCCAGCAGGAGAATTCTCACTAATGTTTAGAGAATAAACTGCTTGTACGAATTTAGGGGCGTTGTCATTTGTGTCCTGAACGCGCACAATAATACTAGCTGTGCCAGTGCGCGCAGGGACTCCGCCATCAATGGCAGTAAGTATGAGATTATGAACGGCTTTTTCCTCCCTGTCTAGTTCCTTCATGAGAACCAAATCGACATATTTCGTTCCATCACTTCCAGAATGTATGTCAACATTGAAATGATCGCTTTCACTTAGTTTATAGGTCTTAACGGTATTAGCACCAACGTCCGGGTCAAAGGCGTTGGGTAAAGAGAATCTCTCCCTCGGTGATGCGGACTCTAAGACATCCAATTCAATTTTGTCTCGTCGAAAATGAGGAGCGTTGTCGTTGATGTCTGTGATGCCCAATTCAATATTAAATATTCGCAGTGGGCTTTCAATTATTAAGTCTAACTTTAGAAAGCACGTCGTGGTCTTTGTAGTACACAACGATTCCCTGTCGATCTTTTCAACAACAGTTAGCTCACCAGTCTTTCTATTAACGTCAAGATATTTGGTGCTATGGAAAATATCAAGTTTTACCTCTCGCTGTGCTAGTCCACTAATATCCAGTCCCAAATCAGCGGCCAGATTCGCAACGACTGACCCGCGCTCCATCTCCTCTGGTATAGAATAGCGCGTCACACACCATACCGTGTTCCAAAGTACAAAGAAATACGGCATCCATCGAATAACCACCTTCATCGTGGACATCCTGAAGAACAGAAAGAATCACTCAAACCAAATCAGTCACATATATTTGCCTCTAATTATATGTTCCACAAAACGTCTGTTCAAATTGCCTTTGAAAAGAATCTAATAATATTTTAAAAGCGCGTCCGCAGAAATGATGCTGCTCTCAGCAACTCCCACTAGTGTGGCATAAAACGACCCTTTAAATGGACTCTGTGCCATTTACTGGCCAACAGCGACATGCTGAGGCGGTTACAAACTAGAACATGATCAGAGCTTTCTTTCATGTACGACAAAGGTGAAAGTAAAAGTTAAGAACATACAAAGTGAAACAGTTTCAGCACCACTGAACTGGACAGCGACACTTGAATCGTCTTTTCCTTCGCTGTCCAAAACGATGGTGCTGAAGTCACGCTCTCTCTCTCTCTCTCTCTCTCTCTATCTCTCTCTCTCTCTCTCCTAATTTCAATGTACTTTATTGGCATGACTGCGTGTTCTTACATTACTGCCAAAACATTGAAAATATAACTAAAGCCATTCAATAAGTGCAAACATTATAGTGAAACTAAAATAAGGTGCTAAGTAGAAGATAAAATACAGAATAAATTAGTAAACAAAATGACATATTGACTAAAATATAAACAGTTAAAATATATATAAAATGTACATTTTAGGCAGAAACATGAGAATGGAATAGAAGTAAACAGTGTATATATGCATTGTTTATAACAGATTAAGGCAGTAGTTTGTTTCTGAGGATGTGCAGCTGATAATTTAGCAGCATCTGATGCGTGTCCCTTCTTCCCCTAACATATACATTTCCTCTGTTCCTGAACAAACTCTAGCATGAGCTTTGACATTTTTTCAAAGTTTTTCCCTCTCACATCTTCAAATTTTTCACAATTAGGGAGAAAGTGTGTGTATTTTTCTAATCTAGTTTTATATATTGTTATGTGATTAATGTTGGAATCGACCTGTAGATGTTGTATATTGTAATAAAAGGGTGCTTGAAATCTGAAGTCTCTCTCTCTGTCTCTCTCTCTCTCTCTCCCAGGAGCTGATGTCAACCAGATGATTCAGCATGGAGAATGTGACTTGGATTGTGAATCTCATAGCTTCCCTTCACATGTGGTACACTAGTGACTGGTCTTCCTTTGCTAAATGATCAACTTTGCATTTCATCCTAAATCAAAAGCACAAAAAAAAGAGTAAAACACAGAAACTATCCGTTCTAATTACAACTTTTATAATATTCCCCAAACTAAATCAGTCAAGTGTGAGATGCTTTAGATATAAACTGTCCACATATTTTTTTATCTTATTACATTTGGTTGAGCTATTTATACAATTATTTATAGTATTATGCACGGATTGACTTTAAATACTTTGTAACTGGGTCCCCAGGTTCGTTCCTGGACGGCCGGTGTCCTGTAGAGTTTAGCTTCAACCCTAATCAAACCCACCTGATCTAGCTAATCTCACTAGGCACAGCAGAAACTTGAAGGCAGGTGGGTTGAGGCAGGCTGGAACTAAACTCTGCAGGACACCGGCCCTCCAGGAGCAAGTTTGGGGACCCCTACTTCATAAGATGTAATAATAAAAATAATAATAATAACTTATCTATCCAAATTAATTTGTAATTGATATTTTTTCAAGTTAATTTAAAGTGTATTTAAAGTTACATGTTTGTTTTATTTGTTTCTGTTTTATAAAACTAATAGTTGGATGTCTCAACATTTAAAATGATGTATTTTGATGTGGTGCAGGCGACCTCTAGTGGTGTCTTCTGAACGGATTTTCTCTTTCGAATTCTACTTCAGTACAATATATCTAAATATTCTCTTAGTCTTTTACTTAACATATTTTTGTTTAATTGAAAGGTTGAAATAAAACATATGAAACCATATGTTAGACTATAGGCTATGCTATATATTCATAAACACACACACACGTACACATTACACATGGTTGGGTCTGTATATACGAGTAAAATAATTAAGTTCACATTTTGAACCTTTAAAATGATCAGCTATTTGTTAAAACAAACAAGATTGAAACAACTAAGAATGAAGTTGCCTGACATCGGTAAGAAATTCATTGCAGCAACCAACAATATTACACCCCAGTTCACCCCAGTTCAATTACCAAACATAATTAACCTTTGTAAATTACATTAAATTAAATAAAAATGGTAACACTTTACAAATACAAGTTGTATTTGTTAATTTTAAAGTTAGAAGAATTTAACATGAACTAAGATTAATATAGAAGAATTGCTGACTGTAAGATCATCATAATAAAATTAAATCTTATTGCTATGTGTTACCATAAACATCCAACTTGGATAACATGGATTTCAGCCAATCAGTTAAGCCCAACCGGCAAACGTCACGTCCCCTAATTAATATTCCTGACCAAAGTTTACTATTACATCCGTTCCAAGGCTGATGTCATTGTTTGAATGTGACACTCGGAGTTACTCTAATGTATGATCTGTAGTCTGGAGGGGAACGTGTGTAAATTGCTCATCTCCTCGACTCTGGTTCACGGGCCCTCGGAGAGATGAACTTCGATTTAGACAAGTGTGTTAGCACCACGGAGACCGTTTCTTCATTAGCGTTTGTAATCTGAAAGGACACACGGCAAACCTAATTACCCCCCTCAACCGGGCGATACTCATTTATTGACATTCTCAACTCATTTCCCGGGAAATGAAAACGGAAAGGGCACGGGAGAGATTGCGTCCAGGTGTGGCATTTTCAGAAAGAGCCCGGTTCCCCTCTTTAATTAAAATGATATTTAGACTCCAGAGTTTGCTGTTTGTTTAGTTAATGAAGCACGTCTATATTCTCCGTGGGAATGTAGAAAGCTCATTTACATTTGTTTACTCTGTGGATGAGAGGAATCGCCTGGGTCCTTTATTTTTTCATTTGCGTATACTCACACAACTTCAAAAACAAGAGCCTCAAATGGATTAAGACAAGACAATGTAAATCTACATCCCACGGAGTGATATAATCCTCACTGTTGAAACGTAATTAAACGAGTTCATAGTTTAGATCTCACCTGAGCATGTTGAATCTTCTGAATATTTTAACTCTTTATCGATATACTTACAAATATACTGCACTTGTTCCCTCTTTATTTATTGAGTGCACTGAGCGCAGTATGCGAAGTTGCCTGAATTTGCCAAATTTTGCGTAATTCCAAAGATGCAAAATTCTCAAGTTTACCTTTTACTTCCTGTGTCACAAAGGCAGGTGAACCGATGTGGATGTTTAAAACAATGTTGCTACCTTTTAATTTATAAAAGTTGAAGTAATAAAAGAGCACTACTTCTATGTTGTGTGGTGATATTGTGTGGTGATATGAAGTTGAAATTATTCTGACGAGACAAAGTAACGAAAAAACATGTTGCCATTTCTTATTGATCACATACTTTTTAAAGTGGCAGGTTGCAGTACATGCTCAATAAGGTTCATAGGCCTAGTTGGGGAGGTTGGGGCCTTATGAAACAGCAAGTCCCAAACTTCATCTTTAAGCTCACATTTAAAAGAGTTGGATTTAGCATGTTGTAATATCAGAGCTGAAAAATTTAGTCACCTGATACAAATGTACTACATGTTTACGAATTCATACTACAAAAATATACAGAAGCCAGAACTGTAAAGGCATGTAAACTATAGGCTATAAAAAACTACACATCACAATAGCAGGTTTTTGGCAGGTATTTTCTAAAAGCATTTGTTTATAAAGTTTATAAAGATTTTAGAAACAAAACTGACGCTTTAATTCAGAAAAAAATATTTTATTCTCATATTTTATTTACACATTAAGAATGAATAGACGTCCATATTCTGAACTCCCTCATGAGGCAGTGATGTGTCTAAAAGCTGATCCATACCTTCCTTCATCAGTAATCATATACAGATCGATGAATGGGATTTGATCATTTTTCTCCGTCATCTACCAGTGACCATTCTGTTTGTTCATTAGTTCACATTGTGTGCAAGGGCATGTAATAATCGCATTTTGGCTGCAATGATTGTCAAAGTAACAAGAAAATCTAATAAAAGAATAATCATGTTCATATTCAGGATTGATTTCAGGCCTGGCATTACTTTTTACTGCTACTATTCTATTGGTAAATTACATTTTACCTCCAAACCTGGTGTAACCGAGACATCAAATCACAATCAATTACAAAACAACGTCAGATGATGCTTCATTCTATCCCTGAAATAACAAAAAAAATGGCTATTAAATGTTTCAGCTTTAGTGTTTTTGTATCTGGTCCAGCAGCTCAGTTCAACTATTTCTCTCCTGACAGGTGAAATACAACAGTCCTTCTTAAGCAAGCCTGCAAATGAACCACACAGACACATAATAAGAGAAAAATTAAAAGTGCATTGAGAGAGTGAGCACAGCGTTGCCAAACACAACCATCAGAGAGCCATTGTGACATAAAAGTTTGGTTTTCTGCCCATTACATGAGACAACATTTAATCTGGTTGCAACTTGGCAACATGAGAATTGCTCAGGAGTTCCTTGAGCTGTACAAAATTTTTTGGTGGGTCGGGTAATATATTATACCATAATAACAGACCAGAGCAGAAAAAAAAAACATTTTAACATGGCTTGTTGGTCTCTGTGAAACCAAAAGTCCACCAAGTAAGAATTATTTTGCAGCAGAAACAAAGCGGAATATACAGTTCTGCTCATGAATTTCTATTATTATTATTTTTTAGCCTCACATAAAACGCTGAATATCTTGTAGAGATTTAAAGCTTCACAAACCCGGGATCCCTTTCAAACCCGATCTTGCACTGCAACCAAACTATATGATTGGAAACTCTGATTTCCACAAGTGCTGTTTTGTGTGCAAAAACGTATCAGTAGGTTAGCGAGCGACGGTTGTTAAGTGATGATTGCTATGCTTTGGTCAAAATAACAAGTCGCCTCTTTCTCCATCATGTCATTCCAACACGTCTCTCATCCATGTCCTAGACCCAGGGATCAGGTACTTCTATTCGTTATATAAGTCATTGTTGATGACCTCTGCCCCTGTGTCGTCACACGGGTCGAAGCTGCTGGGCGAGATGAACCTTCGTTTCTTTCCAAAGGTGGAGAATGCGTTGTGAACATCAAGCTCGCTGCGGTAACTTGGGCGCAGGGTACAGAAACCGGACGGCGTGCCGGGGATATAGACGTTATGCTGGTAGTCTGGCGGAGGGTGTGGGGGTGCCTGCGCTGTGGGCTGCTGCGGAGGAGGATGGGTGGGGTTACGTGGAGGTGTGTAATGAGGGGTCCACACCCTCTGAGAGACCCCACCTGCTGGAGAATGCATCCTGTACTCTGTAGGTGGAGAGAAAGTCTAATGAATCTTTTCCTTCTGAGACTGCTGAATATTTAAGCAGAGCTACAGCAGGACATCCATGACTCAGTCCTGCTGGAGATCCAATATAAAATGCTGCTAATGCAGATTTTTAGCTTAATTCATTGTTTTTCATTAGTGTGAAAGAATTATCTCCAGTAATCTCTGCACATTCATAAGGGATCATTGACTTAGATTGTTTTACAATGGAGATTCTCGTTTAAAGGTTTTTTTTCATTTAAAAATTTGTCTTAATTTTATATTCAATGTAAAACTTTAACATTTGTAAATAAAAAGGTACTGAAGTTTCATATTATCATTTGAATCTAGTAGGCTGCACGGATTTTTAATATAAAATGGTTTCTAGAGTTTAGAGTTGGATTTCTCTCCCCAGTATAAGCGCTGTAATTCAGACATATTAAAATCGTTGCTCCGTTTGTTTCAGAATCCTGACATTTTGACATCAATTCGATCAGTTTGACATTTAGTATGTCTGACTTAATTGTTTGTCAAATCTGTTTAAATAAATTGTAATCCGACTCTGTTTGCTGATGTTTCTACAGATAGTCTGAATGTTCAGTGTTTACAGTTCTGGAACTGCCGCAACTGTAAACAATTGCGAATAAAAAAACTAATCTGTATTCTATAACTTTCAATCTCTGAAGTTATAGCTTTTTTGCATGTCTGTTTTCTATTTAAAGTGCATCTGTGTTGTTATTTTAATTCAACATTTGTATAAATTGTGCTTTTTAAATAGTGTGACATTGACATTACTCCGAGTTAAATCTGTGTGAATTGGAAAGTGAATATATAACTGTACCTCTCGAGCGGTTTCCCCACGTCCAATACTGTCCTGTAGCCATTTGGCTATAATTTTCTGGTTCTGCCTTCATGGCCTTACGCATTACAGTGCCGTCCATGTTAATAGAGTTACAGCTGCAGACAGATGAAAGGACATTAGAGCAACCTGTGATGTACTGCTGTGATATTAAAAAAAACGTATTCTTCATACACACACCATGAACAAATGCATGTGTATAAGAATATCAATGTTTTTATATAAATATTTGTGTTTCATGTAAATTAAAATTTGGTTAGAATTAGTCCTATAACAAGCATTATATAAAAACAATAGAAGAAGTCTGTAATGTATCCTGATTTAGACAGCCAAGCAATTTTGCAAAAAGTTTCTCCCGCAGGTAGTTTTTGATTAGGGTTGTAGGAGAGAAAATACCACTAACTAATTGTTAAAACAACAGAAAATAATGCAAAAACGTGTATGTGCGTGTTTGTCACCTTTTCAGAGAAGAGGTTTGGTTCTTCATGAGGGCCCAGTCTGTGTTTGCTTGCTTCTGCTGCAACAGAGCAATTAAAAATATAATTAGATAATAAATGACATATTGACTGAATCAGAGTAACAAACATCTTAGACAAACTGTTTATACAGCTTCATGATTTTTTCGCGAGGTTTAAGACCCTAAATTGCTGCACTGAGCTGATCAGCAGGGACTTTTAATGATCAAATTCATCACACATTACAAGAGTCCTCGCTGCCTCCCTGTGGGCAAAAGTGTGAATTACACGTTATTTCTCTCTTAGCTGATGAGCCTTGAGCAATGACTCTAGTGTCACGGTCTTCTCTTTCATCCTCTGAGACGCTGCGGGGGTGGAGGAGGAGGAAAATGGGGGTGTTATTTATTCCATGTCAGAAAGAGTGAGAGAGAGAGAGAGAGAGAGAGAGAGAGAGAGAGAGAGAGAGAGCATGGATTCCACGCTCTATTAATTCGCTTAGAGACTATTATAAGGAGCGCATGTAAGCATATTATTAGAACCGTTCTTCAAAATACCTTCCGCAGATAATTAGAACACCGACACACGATGTTAATCTTCAAAGGGAACCGCAGCGGGCAGGATATTAATTTCGAAAACGAGTTTTACTGTCCGACGAATTCACTTTAATTTAATTTCTTGTTTTATTTTAGAAACCACTGTGCGCTTGCATTTTCCACGGCGGCTCCAGTGAATTTATGACGAAAGTTTGAGCTATAATATATTCCCAAAACGAATCCTGCGAGATCTGCTCAATGCTTTTTTCCACAAAGAAAGTGGCTGCATAAGAGCTCGGCATCTCTTTGAGCTGAACTCAAACCCTCAAGGGCAGAATCTGTGTCCCTGCGCCTTTTTGAAATATGCTGGCCAGTGACCTGCAGGAGACAAAATCTGTGATACAAAGAGGCCTTCATGAATATTCTATTTGGGACTTTATAGCCACGGAGTCTAGGGACATCACTCCCTCGTTGGACGAGTTTATTCAGATTTTATTATTCACATGCGATAAGAAGTTTGTCTGGCGCACTGACCCGAGGCAAGGTGACACTTCGCTCTCCAGTAGGTCACCCTGACTATTGAACAATGACTGAACCCAGCACGTTTACATTCTACAGACTGACGTTTCCACCTAGTGGATATTAACAGAATCTCTCTCTCTCTTTCTCAAACACACACACACACACACAGGCTCTTCCGCGCTCTATGGTTCTCATTCTGTGAGGGCAACGTGGCCGAATCTACAGGCTCGACACGTCTCCGTGGCCCCCTGCTCTCTCCCTAAATGCTTCCATTTCCCAGCACCATTATGGATAAAACCAGTCCTTGTATCTGTGACATTGTGTACTGGATAATTAGCCTGTAGTGTGCGTGTGTCTGGAAGTTGACAAAGGATGTGTGGGCCTGCATGCAAAAGAAAAGAATATGAGAGCTTGATAACGGTGAAGGTTAAAGACAGAATAAGTTAACATCAAGACGCAGACTAACAAAATCCAAGATTTGGGTATAATTGTGTATTTTTGTTAAAAACACTTTTACACAACATTTTAAACAGATTTTTATAATATGGGGAATACTGTATTGGAAAGATAGCAGACGCGCATTGTGAGGTCGCCAGGTTTCTGTAGAAGATGATTCCGTCTTGACGCGCAAAAACAAGGTCATTGATTGACTTCAATGTATTAGATTTCTTCTGTCACACAATTGATAGTGCCCTCCAGTCTTTCAGGGGATATTTATAAATAATCGATATGGTCCGTTTATTTCTTTAATCAATAACCAATATAATGCCCTTCAAAAAGTGACAGATATAATCAACTGACAAACTCAATTAACAAGTTCATTTAACACAAGGAGGGAGGGACAGAGCTGAGCATATGAAGGGGAAGTGTAGTTTTACCTCGTTTGGTGTAGTCGCACCGTTGTTCACGGACGAGCAGCGGTTCTGTGAGCTCAGCGCCAGGTTATCCGCTCCTTTTGTCGCGTTATTTCTCGGCGTACCGGGACTGCAAGGCTTAAGAAACATAAAGTCGCTCTTTGCAGATTCGGGCGTCAAACACACTTTGTAGCAGTAAGCTTGAGAGAGATTTCCAGTATTGCTGTTTACCTCCACGCAGTTCGTGGGTACTTTCGCGCCGGCGGAGATCTGCAGGTTGATGTTAGACTTTTTGAATACCTCAGCGGACGGCTCCGATTCAAAGCTGCAGCAGGCGGCACTGAGCGAGGAGAGCGCGTAACCGCCGAGGGAATCTCGATCCTTGTAGCATTTCACAGCCGCCAAAACGATTATGGCCACCAGGAAGATGAGCGAGACCGTGCTTAGTGACACGATTAAATAGAGTGCTAGATTAGACGAGGGCTGGGGGCTGAGCGAGAGGTCACCGAATTCGGACAGCGACTCCGGCACGCTGTCAACCACCGACAAAATGATGGACACGGTGGCCGAGAGCGGAGGCTGCCCGTTGTCCTTGACGAGTATAACAAGTCTTTGCCTGGTGGCATCTTTGTCCACTAAGCGGCGGATCGTCCTTATCTCGCCGGTGTATAACGCAACGCTAAACAGTCCGGGGTCGGTCGCCTGGAGCACCTGATATGATAGGCGAGAGTTTTGCCCTGCGTCCGCGTCTAGCGCCGTGATTTTAGCCACAAGATAACCTGCGTCCACCGACCTGGGCACCACCTCATTAGCTACACTACCGTTTTTCGGTAGCGGGGAGAGGATGACAGGTGCGTTGTCATTTTGATCCAAAACAAAGACGTTGACGGTCACGTTGCTACTGAGCGGAGGAAAGCCCGCGTCTTGCGCCTGTACGCGTATCTGGAAGTTTCGGAGCTGTTCGTAATCGAAAGAGCGAAGCGCGTATATGTTCCCGTTATCTGAATTGATCGAGACATAAGTGGACACAGGCATGCCCTGAATCTGACCCTCCAGTATGGAGTAGGACAAATACGCGTTTTGGTTAGAGTCTGGATCGACTGCGGTCACCGAGCAAATGGATGCGCCCGGGGCGTTATTCTCGGTCACATATACAGTATACGACGGCTGGATGAAACGCGGAGGGTTGTCATTTATATCAGACACTTGCACTAAAATCGTTTTCCTGGTGGACAGCGGCGGCGAGCCCAGATCTCGAGCGGTCAGGGTGATGTTGTACTCGGTGACAGATTCTCTGTCCAGAAACTCACTGGTTACAAGTGTGTAGTAGTTTTTAAAAGAGGAGTGCAGCTGGAAAGGCACGTTACCGGGAACCTGGCAATCGACAGCCCCGTTCTCTCCAGAGTCACGGTCCATAACGCTTATTACGGCTATCACAGTGCCCGGTGGCGCGTCCTCCTGAACAGGTGTTGACACAGAGGTTAATATGACCTCGGGCGCATTGTCGTTCACGTCTAGAATATCGACCAGTACTTTACAGTGCACAGCCACGGCTGAAGGCCCTTTGTCTTTTGCCTGCACGTAGAGCTCATACACACTGGCTTTTTCGTAGTCCACTATTCCCTTCACCCGAATCTCACCCGAATGAGAGTCCACGCTGAACAGCTCTCGCACCTTCAGCGGCGCGTGCCCGCTGAACGAATAGGTAATCTCGCCGTTGGCTCCTTCGTCCAGGTCCGTGGCGTTCAGTTTGAGCACGAGCGTGCCTCGTGGTGCATTCTCCACCAAGCTGACCCGATATACGGCCTTGTCGAACACCGGTACGTTATCATTCGCATCCAGCACAGTGACCGTTATCTGAGCCGTGCCCGAGCGCAAAGGAGAGCCACCGTCCACAGCCGTGAGCACCATCTCGTGCGTCTTTTGTTTCTCTCGGTCTAACGGCACCTGCAGAATAAGTTCTGCGAATTTGCTGCCGTCGTTACGAGTCTGAATATCAAGCACAAAGTGTTGGTTGGAGCTCAGCAAGTACGAGCGAAGAGAGTTCGAGCCCACATCAAGATCCTGCGCGCTCTCCAGCGGGAACCGAGAGCCCAGCGCAGCGGACTCCGTGATCTCCAGATTAAACTCGCTCCACGGAAAACTGGGAGCGTTGTCATTGACGTCTAAGATTTCAACTTCAACCCGGTACAATTCCAAAGGGTTCTCAATAACGACTTGCAAGTGTAAGAAACAAACAGGACTTTGTTCACAGAGCTCCTCGCGGTCAATCTTTTCATTCACAAACAAAATCCCGTTCTCCAAATTCACCTCTAAATATTGTTTTCTTGCCCCGGACACTATCCGAAATCTCCTTGAAGATAATTTGGCCACGTCCAAACCCAAGTCTTCAGCGATATTCCCAACAAAAGCCCCGTGTTCCAACTCCTCGGGAATGGAATATCGAATCTGCGCCAAAACCCGGTCCAGTGCGCACGCACACAAGAGCAAAAAGACAAGCTGCCCAGTGAACGTCCATCGCTTCCTCATTAGCCACCGGTCCATTGTCTCCAATGAAGATAGTCTCAGCAGCTATACATGAGCATAGATATGTTGAGTTGTAAAAGCTTTGTAAAGAACAATATTGGCCCAAAACCCAATTGTCTTATAAAACTCAATCAAATTGTCTTAAAAGTGCATTTATTTGGTTTAGAAGAAGCTTGACATTCAGAGCAAACTTGGATCCTTGTGTTGTGCTCCTCGCACGCAGCTCAGACAGTGTCAGCATGAGAGCGGCGCGCTTTGATTTTCCAGTGTGTTTGACGCTTTGAGGAGTGTGAGAGACCAGGGAGGGAGGTGGTGTGTGTGTGTGTGTGTGGCAGGGAGGCATCGTATTGGTGGACGGGGTATTAGAGCGAAGATAATAATTACTGTACGTATACATTTAACTCGCAAGCTGCCGGGCGCGTAATCATTGCATTAAATGTGAAACGATAAGCCAACGACCAGAATTAATACTTGAAAGCGAACATGTCACTTATTTGTATGTATCAAATTCTAAAACACGTGCGCTTTTCTTTGACCAGCTTATTCTTTTAACTTCATATATAACTTTTAGCTACGTTTTCCTATAAATGCTTTTGTGAATTCCATATAATAGAATTACTGCGTGCGCGTACCCAGCTTCAGATTTCTCCAGGCGGACTCCACACAGGTGTATAGTTAATTTAAAAAGCATATGAAAGTAAACAAGGATGAAAGCATCTGCTAAACAACAACTTCTGTATTTTGTCACGAAATATAAAAATGAGATTTTATATTGCGTATTTGTAAGCAAAATATATGTGACAAATAGAAAATCCAATTGTACCCGAGATTCCCCGACTGTAAGACTAAAAGAGCCGACCAAGAAAGAAAGGGTTAAAACACGGTTAGCACAGACGGGGCCGGATAACACACAAGTTATAACGTAACGCGATACTATTTTTTTCATAAGATTCGTCGCACCAAGAAATATCTGGATATTTATAAGATTCCGGATTGTGGAAGTATTTGTTTTGATGGGACAAAGCCACATCGTGTCTTTTGATCAAGTGACACATGTTTTCAAAATTGTAATCTTTCTTTTTCATATAAACCCATTTTATGACCACTATGCGCGCGACCCACAAGCCTCCTCGGAGGAATCCTGTACGCGCGCGCACACGGGCGCACATTTTAAGGACTAAAAGCGAATTTTCCTAAGAAAACCTCAATTAAGGTTGTTTGCTGTCCTTAGCTGTTTGTGGTTTAAAGGGGATTGGGCACTTGTCAGCTGGTCAGGCTAGGAGATCAACACCACCTAGACCAGTTTAAGAGAGATGCTAAATTATACTAGACCACGAGACTAGCAGAACCATTGCAAGACTAGCAAACCACATTGGGATGGACAACAGTTTTTTCAATGAATAGCATACTCCTAGATTTCTGGGGCTTTAGCCTCCTCTGACCCTACTCGTATCTGTAAGAAGGATGATATTCTTCACCCAGGTTTAAATTCCCGCAGAATACAATCTGCTGCAGACTTAAACTCCAGCAGATGGCAAAGCTCGAGCAGAAATGATTACATTTGAACAAACAGCGGTTCCTTCGCTCTCGACTTCTTTTTAATTAACGGAGAGAAGGATTAGTGCGCAGCTATCCGGGATCAGCCGTTCTCCAACAGAAGAATACAAATGTTTTCGGATAAATAATCCCCGGCGCATTTCACGGTGCCCGTCACATTAACATGCATTACACCAGGCCTTAAACCCCGTTTCATCCTTCGGCTTATTGTCCGCGGAGCGCGAGAGTGCCATTACTTCCAGCACGAGCTCAATTTATTCTCACTCACGTTAACCTCTCAAAATACCGGTTTGTCTCCGTTAAGAATACTACTTTAGAAAGAATAAAGAAACAGTCGATAAGAGGATGTGAGACTCGGGCCCGTCATTTCTAAAATAATAATTTCAGAACACATGCATTGAATTTATTTGATATAACCAATGAAGACGACAATAGTAAATAACCAACAACATTTTTACACCATTTTAAGCATTAAAGTTAAATTCTAAGACATCTTAGAAAATACATTTAGGAAAAGCGTAAAAATGTCCAAAAATGTCCAAAAAACACGTGAGCTGTATGTTTCTTTGGGCCCTTCACACTCAAATATGATCCTTGCGCGCTCTCTAGTGGTTACCTTGAGGTGTTACACCTTCAGCACAGACCAAGAATAAAAATTAAAAACACGTAAATCCAAAACCTAAAAATTAAAGTATACTTAACACAGTTTAAAAAGACTAAACTATATAGCTCAAAACCAGACGTTTTTAATACATAAACAACTTTATTAAATAGAAAGCATTAAGGGGCTTTTTCTTTTCTAAAACTATTTTTTATTTTTTGTAAACATTTTACGTTTAAAAATAATTTTGCGTTCCAAACTTAATAACTAGCTTTATGCATTTAGCTAGAAATGCAAGAATGTTGAAGAAAATGTAATAAGGCTGACTACACTATGTCAAGTATCAGACGCAATTATACATCAAAACAAAAATATATAATGATGCACAACATATTCTATAAGTACAGACATAAAAAAATGATTTATCAAAAAATTTGGCAAAACGCTGGACAGTGCCCGTGGTTCGATCCCAGGCCGTTGGTTTCCCGCCAGCCGTGAGAGTTTCATCAGGTAACGATAGAAGTAACCACTGAGCTACACCAGCGCACTTGTCACACGGCGAACAGAGAATTAAACACTAACAACCCGGAAGTCCGAAAGTGAAAGTGACCCTCAGAGACAACAACAACATCATTACAAAACGGCATAAATATCGATAATTTAATATAGTAAATCAGACAATTATAGAACGACTCTTGCAAAAAACTTTCGTCTTTGATTCATTGAACGCACACTGGCTGCTTTAAACGGTCTCGTTTCGCCATCTAGTGGACATCCATGGTTTGTACAACTTGTACGAATTGTTTACGTCATTTGTGATGCTTTCAATGAACCAGATCAGCGTTGTTCACACCCAATTGCTCTTTTTGTCATAAGTGTGAAGAAACAACTATTCATTTATTTTAGGATTGTGTTTATTCTAAAATATTTTGGGTTGTCTTGTCTTTTTTTGGGGGGTTAAAAAAGTATCCTCAGATTCTTCTTTAAGTCAAAAAAAGTATGCTCTTTGGAAATTCCATTAAGGGAGAGCGATTTTGAAAACATTTATGATGAATGTATTACTTTTCTTGCTAAGTTTTATATTCACAAATGTTTTTATTGAAAGATGTTGATATATATTTAAATTCTAAAAATGCTATTCTATTTTAGAATATATATTTGTATTTCACTTTTATAATTTTATGTAACCCATCTTGCTGTTTTACTATATGTTTAATTTGTATTTGTCGTGTTGCATTAATAAACAATAAAATAAAAAAGATCAGCATTGTTCACTTGCATTTAAACGTTAAGAACAACTTACCTTTAGATTATTTGTACACATTTTACATTAAACACGATGAAAACTATGGAACAATAAGGAGAGGCACACGAATAAATTACAACTGTGTTATATTTAAGCATCTTCAGTCTTGTCTTCTACAGCGGTTTAGAATGTGCTTGGCATTTTATCAACCAGATTCTTGATGTCCATGTCATAATTTATCCTTAAAACGCTTGCTGTCCAATAAAAGATATTGATATTAAGCACAGTTTCAAAACATACAAGGTTTTTAAGATCATTAAAAACAAAAGTGTACAGTATCAATTACTGTCCAACAGAGGGCAGCAAAGACCATCAAACATCACCACGACCAACTGATAGTCCTTCAAAAGTTATCTTTTTCAATTTAAACTACAGTAATGCAATAGTACACTGTTAAAATAAGTAATGACAAGACATATGCAACAACACAATAACTAACAATAAGGCGGTATACTGTTTTTCAGTTGATAGGAATGTGCACTTACTGTGTCCAAGCACAGGATGTTTAGTCCATCTCTGAGCGTCTGGTAGAGTCCGCTGGGGTCTTGTGTAACCAGAGGATCATTTCAGCCAGACAGAAAAAAAACATGTGTTTTCTTTAACCAAATAGGTGAGATAAACTTACAGTCACAAATGTGCACATGTGTAAAGTCGCTGTTCTGTTAACAGGTGTCAAAAGCCTAAATCATGCAATATAAATATTTTTTGTTACTACTTACCACAAAACCAACAGGTGACATTTGAGAGTCTACAGAGAGTTGATGCTTCATGTAGTTGAGAATGAGGTGACCAATCAAAGCTCTGTAAATGAAGACCAAAGAAAATGTTTTGTTTTTGTTTTATAAATGCAGACTTTGGTATCTCGGTAAATGTGAGAACAACTTGAGACCCTGTTGAGATCTCAAATGAAATGCTTTATAAACGAAAGTCATTTTCCAAAAGAACTATCAAACAGGATTCTTGCTCTCATTTTGCTCTCCGGTTAATCTCAATGCTGTCTAAGAGATTCTAGAGAGATCTCATCTGATGATGTATATGAACCTGAGAGCAGTGTGTCTGAGTGGCCGAGCACACGCATGTGTGTGTGTGTGTGTGTGTGTGTGTGTGTGTGTGTGTGTGTTTGTGTGTGTGCAAACACCCCCTGTGGGGTGATAACCTGTAATTACTGCACCAGATGTGCAAAAGAAGCGGAGAGAGAGAGAGAGAGAGAGAGTAAAAGACTAAAAGAGGTAAAAGGCCTTGTGCTTTATGCAGTCTGCATCAGCATCTACCTTCCAACACTGCATAGTAACTAAAACTAAACCTTCTGACCAGATTTTGAACGCTCTACATTGACAGAAACTCAGTGAAACACACAGAAGGCAAATAGATTCCAACAAATCCTATGAACTCTATTTTAAAAACTTTATCCAGCATTAAAATAGTTGCTTTTAATACGATTTTCAATGATTCGATGAAACATAACTTCCGCTCTGACCTTTCTGCACCAAACACGTAAATCCAAAACCTAAAACTGAAAGTATACTAAACACAGTTTAAAACAGTATTCTGAAAAAGACAAAACAATATTTCTCAAAACCACACGTTTTTAATACACACAAAAAACTTTATTAAATAGAAAGCATTAAGGGTTCTTTTCTTATCTACATTATTTCTTATTGTAAACATAGCTTCAGCTCTGTCTGTCATGTTGGATTCATGTCTTCATTAGACTCGGTTTATTTAGCAATGTGATTTTGCAATGCAATACGCTAGAAGCCACAATACTTAAAAGCCTTGAGGTTGTCCATGATGCCTCAAAGATTACCTGTTGCTCACCAATTTCTGAAAAGGGAGAGGAAAGTGAGAAATACTCTTTAAAGAGCCAAGACAGAATGTGACTGCGAGACAGACAGCAGTGAGTAATAGAGAGAGAAATGAATTCATGAAAACCAGACAAAGAAAAGAGTGAAAATGAAAAGGGTGGGTGTGGTGAGATGGGAGGTGTTTCTGTCTGGGAGAGGTTAAGCTGGAAGAATAAAGACAGACAGACGGGCAGAAACGACGCGAGTTTCTTACACATGTTATTCAGCTGTGTAAACGGGCGTAAGGCTGCTCTGGGCTCTCGGGTTGCCAGTGAAAGGGCTCATATTTATAAGAGACTGGCAGCCCCGACACCTCTTACACACGTTAATATTATTATTATTACTGAGCACTCAAAAATGGAAAATGGCAGCAACCTGAGAGGCTGGGAGAGAAGTGTGTGCGTTCGTGAGAAAAAACGCAAGTATGTCTGCGAGAATATGTATACATAAGCGAGAGCAGAAGAGAGAGAGAAGGAGAGAGGGATGGAGCGGGAGACGGCACAGCGCCGCTGGAAAAAAGGGGGCAGCAAAAGAAACAGAACGGTTGCAGAAAGAGAACTTTGGCATGAGAGAACGGAGAGAAACGCAGGGGTGTAACGTGATCTACTGAACATATTAGTGCTGTCAAAGAGGAGAAAAGTAGGAGAGGGTGTCAGACGCAGGCATGTATTCCAGGACAAGATTATAAAATTCCCGCAAGAAGGGCACAGGCATGTCGGAACATTCCGCGCGCGCACACACATATGCGCTAACCAAAGTAAATTCTTAACAGGTGGGTGGGGCCTCTCATATCACTGACAGATCCTTGATTTCCCTCAGGGTTGCGTTTAAGCAATCGCAGACCTGATTACATAACAAGATCACAGAGCCGTCCAACGGTGTCACCGAATATTAGTCGAAGTTCAGCAGGTCCAGCGTGACATTTGCAGAACTGCGAGTGAGTAACACGTCAGTGAGGCTTGTAGAGCAGATTTTGTGTGTGTAATGAAACATTACCTGTGTTTGGAATACGCTATGCTAGTATGTACACTGCATGTAGTATGAAACCATACCTAGTTCAAACAATAACCCCTGCTCTTTATGACCACAAGTGGTGTCTGGTTATCAAATAAAAAGTTTTTCTGTCTTTTAAATCAAACTTTGGCAATACAAAATGTCTCAGAGATGCAGTGTGTAACTAGTCCACCATTGCTTGGACAAACAGGTAAAACCCACTTGAACTTCCTTCATCACACTGAAAACACAAAGTCAAGTGCATTGGTCTGGTTGTTCAATGAACATTTTGTTTAATAAATGTGTATTTCATGCTTACCAAAAAATGCACATACTTAACATACTTATACGAATATAAATAATATATACAAGGGTATACAGGTTTCCCAAACTTACCTGTGAACACAATGCAGAGAATCTGCAGAGGTCCATCCTGAAAATTCCCTGAAGGTGGCAGCACTCTCCGCTGATGTCTTCTGCCGTATCATCAGCTTCTTCATCCTCATCATCTTCACCATCGTACACTCCGGAGGTGAGGGAGGAACAAGGACAGCTGAGGAAAGAAAAGAAGGATGTTTTGAGGAAGAGGCGAAGAAATGTTTTCCGACCTGTGTCTCTGAGATGTATGGGTAATCCCCGGCGTGTTGAGGTGATAACATACAAAGAGCAGATTTCCAGATTCACACAGATTTAATGGAGAAATGAAACAGTTGACTAATAAACAATGTGGAATGAAAGAGTGTTTTCTCCAGTGATGAGGACATGAGGTCAAAGCCTCTCTGTGTCACATTCAGCCTAAATTTGAATCTATAAATAAGAAATAAAGCTTATTTAGTCGGTGGAAACAGCCTAATATATTACATATTATTAAAATATGTTTAAATATATATTTAATATTTAAGTCTATTCTATGACCCTATTTAGATGAGTAAAGATGTGTTGACAGGGCATCAGTATTTGAAGAGTTTGGTTTTCAAAATGAGATGACTCTGTTTGAATTTTTTCTTTATTATGTTATCATTTTATTGTTTTTTATTGTGTAAGTTTTTTTTTAGTTTTTATGGCTTAAATCAAAACAAACCAACCACAGTTTGATTGATATTAATTGGAATGCACAATAAAAAAACATGAATTTTTATCTTGGAACCGAACTCTTCATTTGTATATATCTGCAAAGTCTAAAAAGTCCTGACACAGATGCTGAACACAATCAAAGCTGTTAGGTTGTATGCTATACATGAACCTGCTGAGGGCAGAGTGCAAATGTTGCAGATGCTCTCTGATTGGCTGGGAAAGAGAGATGATGGATGGTTTCTACAAGAGGGAGTGACAACGTTTATGGAAAAAAACGTGTTAATTGGCCCAGAGGAAGTTCTGTACTGCTCATTTTCTGCTGAGTAAACTCAACACATAATCATGCTTTCTGTGAAATGTATTAATTAACAGCCACAGGCAATGACAGAGAGAGAGAGAGGGGGAGAGAGAGACTAGTATATGGTGTGCTCAGATAATTGTGTAACTCGTACTGCACATTGGTTATAGACATGAGTGATCTTCACATCTTGCAGTTTGATTGACAGCTGAGCTGTTACTTTGAGAAATTTCACGACTTAAACATGGAAGATGATCAAAAGAATTAAACCATCCCATAGATTTACAATGAAAGAGGGACAGAGATCATAATAACATAACAACAGGGGAGGGGGGATGCTCACCTAGCAACCATCATAAACACCTTAGAAACCACTTAGAAAGGACCTAGCAATTAGAACACCTTGGTAACTGCATAGCAACGCCCCGCCAACCACAGTCAAATCACTATCAACTGCTGTTCAGAAATGATCAAAAATATACTTTCATGTTATTTTTTCAGCTACATCTAGTTAATTCTTCCCAACTCTCACTTTTCTCTTTCCCAAACTAATGTTACGGCTAAATGCCCTATGAGTCACAACTCTGGTAAAACCATCAGAGAGAGAGAGAGAGAGAGAGAGAGCAAGCAGGGTTCATTCTCAACTTCCAGTCCAGTAGTTCATATGTGCATGTTACTAGCATATTATCTTCAAAGAGAAGCGCACGCGCACACGGCCAAAAAACATTACAGCTCTGTATCACCAGAACATGCCTTGCCCATCACTCCCTTCTGGTTGCCATGGGAAACCACACAAACATCTCTATTGGGCAATAGCAGAAGTGAACCGACCACGTAACATTCCCGCTATTGTGTGTTAGACGGCATGCGCATAAATATGCAAGCGTGTGTGTGTGCTATTGTCTGGATTACATTTTAATTCTTACATTTATGTGAAGTGCGTGTTTGGCCTTAAAAATGTGATGATGTCACATTCTCTGGCAGACGGCAACACAGTGAAACAGTGGTTGTGTGGAGAAACCTTTCTCGAAACTCTTCAAACCACGCAACATGTTTTTACGAAATATCAAAACTGTCAATTTGACAACCCCAGAGAGGTTAACAACATGTTTTGCTGACCCACATGCAGGGTTCACTGAGTGACCCACAAGCGTCCAGCATGCGGTGTCAATCTGTGTGTTTTCCTTCTGAAAGATTCAACAACAATTACAATTTACACACTGACAAAAGATATGAGAATGAGATTGCAAAGTGGCTTTCATATTGTTCCTCCCCTCCATGTTCTCTTTTAATCCTCTTGACATCTGACCCCTCCTTCCACCTCAGTGAGAACAAAACTTCAGGCCTAAATGACCGCGGGAGGCTGATTTCTCGGAGCACCGTACCAACCGATCAGCTCTCTCCCCCGGGGACGCTGTTCAGGAATCGGGCCTTCCCAGAAAGCTAACAAAACTCCTCCAATACAAACACTGGAGCCGCTGCGACAGTCCGCTAATCCTCTTCCGCTCGAGCACATTCGCCTGTCAATGCATGGGAACAAAGGCAAAGAAGGTCGAAAAACAACTACGGTAAAAAATGACTAATATGTCACAGGCTCTGAAGTCGTTTTCGCCTCGTTCTCTCCTCACTGCTTTGTGTTTGTATCCTTTCTTTTCAAAGTCACTGTAATTACAAACAAAAGGGTTGATTTCTCCCCAGCTGAAGGCACGATAATGGAGGATCTGAAGGAAATCAAAGATACGCGCACACGCGCCCGCTCGCATCGACGCGAAGTGACGAGAGGTTTACACAATTAAGCGATCGCACTTCTCGTATGCGTTCAAACACAGATGTTCTCGCTCGCTGAGAGGCGTCAGAGTGAATCAATACAGTAAAACATCACACACACATGCGCACGCATGCAGATCTGCATCTGTCGGTGACATGTGGCCCTCATCGGGGTAATACTTTGATACCCCAGCCAGGAGAAAATGTAGAGGGGCAAATCTCACCTGATCCTTCATAACAACCTTGTTCACGCGTTACAAGCACACGTGAACGCAAGTGCACAAATGTGCAGCGTGCATCTGAATGCCATCATGCGCCTTGACAACCCGCCAAACAGTAATGACACCCAGATCACCTACATATGACTGCCAAGAGCGAAAGAGACCATGTGTGTGTGGCATAAACACCCATCACATATTAAAAACACACACACGTTCTGTTGCCGTACAGTTCCAACAAGAACCTGGCCCCTTATGAGTCAAACATGTTGTTTGTTTGTTTGTTTGTCTAAAGCATCGCCACAACCGCGTGTGCGTGTGTGTTTGAGAAAGAAGTCAACGCAGCTGTTTTGCAGCAAAACACGGGTATTTTTGTCCTTCTCCCATCATCTGCTTTTGTCATCCCTCCATTTTCCATTTTTACACGCAGCTCCAGATGTTGAAGAAGTGAAATATTAAATTACAGAAATTGGCTTGTTTCTGCAGTTTGGCTGTATCAAAACAGCCCTGCCCCAGCTCTCTCTCGCTCGCTCTCTTTTGCTGTACGGCAGGAACGTACTGCAAGTACGCAAATGCAAGCGTTGTAACTCGGCCGATGCATTGCAAGAGTGCATTCATACTGTACATTGTTAACCGTGGCGGTACCCAATGGGGCGATAAGTGTTCCCTACAAACGTCCATTCCACAGACAAGCTATTATTTAGATTTACGTTTATAAGGTGTCACCCCTCCACGACAGCAGTGACCTGACAGAGAAAACAGATATTGCATGCAGCCATGTGTGAACGCAATAAAAATCTCCGGGGTTGAGGTTTCATGATTTGACTAGTAGATGGTACCCGTTTAGATTTTTTAAATGTTGGTTCTGCGACGAGGTTGCTGTAGATTAATTCAGGGTGACTTTGGAACGCTGCGACTCCTGAAGGTTGAGACATTTTCTGGGCCAGCTGCTCAGAAACATTACAAAAGACATTAGCTTAGCCATAAATTAGGGCCTGGCTACATCAGCGGATTGTTAATTCACTTTGAGTTCCTGTAACCAGGTGCAAAAACAAAACAAGAGGCCTGAAACAGAGCGTGCGGGACACCGAGGTGCTCACTCACTGAAGTCTACTGAGAGATGACTCAAGCCTCTGAACATTCACACACACATACGCACACTACCTGCGGCCATTGTTAAAGAACGATCCGTTTTCCTCGCTCAGTAAATGGTGGATATGGATTTATAAGGCTAGTAGTCATTCGATGGTTTGTGTCCAAAGGAACGTGATTATTTGTGTGCATCGGTGTGTTTTTCTTGTAATCATGTGTTTATGTACACACACGCACTGAAGTGTGGAGACTCGGGTCCGGGCCGTGTGTCAGATGTTTGTTTATGTGCATGCGTGTGGCACATGTGTTATACAGTATGTGTGATGTGTGTGTGTGTTGGTCTGCTCAGGGCATTGGTTGAATTGTTTCCACATGTGTCTTAATGCAGAGTTCTAGGCGCAATGGGTGGGGGAGAGAAAGTGTGTGTCTATGTGTGTTTTTTGGGGGGGCGTCAGGTTTCATAGCACAACGGACCACATCTGGGCCTCTATGAGCAGAGGTAAGGTTCCCACGACTAACCACCTACAACACACACATACAGACGCACACGACGCCAAAAGATGCAAAGCATGACGTACACGTATGAAACGCAAATGTCACAGGTTAACATGTGACCTGCAAACACGCATGCACAATCACACATGACTGAACACCTCGAGCACACATGTAGTCCGACACATGTGATAGCAACAGCAACAATAACAAACACACACGCAGTACACACCCTGGCACAGCTGATCTTTCTGCCATGGGCATGCAGGCGTTTCACTGGCACTATACACGCGGAAGGAAAATGTGAATGTGTTCAGTAATCATTCCTCTATTATACCCAGAATAAGAGAGAGAGAGCGTTCCTACATCTCATTTACGCAACAAACAGAGATGCAGAGAGAGTTAAAACAGAGGGAGGAGAACAATTCTAATAGACTGCAGTCGGGCATGTCTGGACCGAGATTAAAGTGAGCGAGGGCAGAGTGAGAAAGAGAACATGAGACAGGGAGGAGAGTGTTGAGGTGGACAGGGAATGAAGAAGAGATGGATGGATGTACGTTGAGGCCAAAAAGGGTGTTTTTTAAAACTTATGAATGCCATTGAATTACATAACAACATATTAAAGGGAATGTTATTTATGTAAAGACTTTTATAAGGAAGACATTTTACAAAGAGATGTCAGATGTTAGTGGAACGGGAGGTGACATGGACCTGCTGTCAAGAGCAACTCGCACCTATTCATGAAAGGGGCAACAATTTGATTAGGTGCCCAAACTAAATAACATGATAAAACACACAACAAACTTGGTTTATTGTGTAAATGAAATGTGTGCTGGTCTAGTGTTCTTATTTAACGTGCCATTTAAAAACTGCCCAAAATTGGTAACGCTTTACGATTAAGTAGTATTTGTTAACATAAGTTAATGCATTAGCGTACATGAACTAACAATGTAAAATAATTCAAATTTAGTTCATGTTCATTATCAACATTTACATTTTGTCAATGTAACTATTTATTTGTTAAAGGGAACCCAGAAAAAATGTTGGTCAGAAACAATACAAACATACATATTAATGACGGAAATCACTGCGAATTAAAAATATACACAATATTTTTTAGCCATTATAACATGCATTTTATCCAGATTTTGACTTTTTTGATTTATCAACATCAGTAGCCTTTTGTCTTCTCTCTCTTGGTCATTAGCTGACGGGGACAAATATTCATGTGTGCTCTAGTAGAGAAAAAATAACCAAACCGCAACCATCTTATTATTTTGTTTATCAGTATATTCTCAAAATGTATAAAGTATGTGATAATGGTGGGTGATGATTTCCTAAACAGTCTTAACTGTCTTAAAGACGGTCATTTAAAACTATAATTTAATGCATGGTTACCGTGAACAGACGCTAATGAAGGCATTCTTCTTTTATGGCAGGCAGGCTGGATTTGTGTCAAGAGGACAAACCGCCACCAACTGTCCCTGCGAATTTATATATCGATCTTATTTTTGACGTCTCATAGTTTACTTTTATATATGGAAAACAAGTTTGCTTTGTTGTAGCGTTAGGAGAACAGGTTTAGGTTGCAACCATTTGACGTCACGGATTTTGATACAAAAAATGGCAGCCTCAGAGTAAAAAATTTT
The DNA here is from genome assembly GCA_029783895.1 of Triplophysa bombifrons. Classification (NCBI taxonomy): domain Eukaryota; kingdom Metazoa; phylum Chordata; class Actinopteri; order Cypriniformes; family Nemacheilidae; genus Triplophysa; species Triplophysa bombifrons. Next base: position 1,289,583 of record CM056464.1, read on the forward strand.
ACAGTTATGCCTACACTGTTTTCTAATTTCACATTTACAAATTGAATCATATTGTTAATATATTAAGCCATACATCTCTCTATACCCAAGGTTCCTTTTAACGTTAGTTAATGCACAATGAGCAAAGATGGTCAATTGTTTTGAACCATTCACTAACATTAACAAATCAAGAGTTCATTTGCAAAAACAGATAAATTAGTTTCAAAATGTTCAGAAATCATGTTTGTCATTGTGCATTCCAGTTAATATCAATCAAATATAATAACCCTGCAAATAAACCCTTGAAATGCCGATAAACTTCATCGTCATTTGATATTTTGTGTTTGCTAATGTATTAACTGCTGGAAAGGAATACAACCTTATTATAAAGTGTTGCCACAAAATAAACCATTTTCACAGTACAGTTTACAGAGTTTAGACTTGAAAAGTTTCACTTCAAATGGAAATCTTTGAACAGTTTGATACATTTCTGAAATGAGACGAAATTCTAAAAGAGACTAATGTGAGATTATCGAGGTCTCCTGCTTTCAATGAGAAACAGTTCAAGTATTAAAGAGATCCAGTTTGCGATGGATTTTCCCGTGAGCTCAGCTGTCAACACCCTCTCACTCTCTTTATCTTCACCTCTCACCTTTTTTCCTATCATTCCCTCACTCCGCACTTTTTCTCATATTTATCTCGTTTTCATCGCACCGACGGCTCCATCAACCTGTAATACACAATCTCTGTCTCACATGTTTGTCTGATTGTAATTCAGGACAGTTTCTCCAGTAGTTTTGTAAATCTGGTCAAATGTTTGTAAACAGATCTGGGATCAATCTGTGTGTCTGATTTGTTTTTCTGCTTGACTGAATTTATCAACAACACACACAACCAAATTCACAAAGCTCTCAGAGGCTATTAAGTTTGTATTTATACTTTTAATACATATTTCTACAGCAGTTGCAGCTTTAAGATTAATTTCAGACTTAATAGTTTTCTCTCCCTTACACAGATTATGGTGTTGAACCATCAGCCAATGTGAGACAAGTGCAGCTCTGTATGTGTGTGTTTGGCAGAAATTGGCTGGGACAGTCACAATTACCCTGTGGCCGACCGAAGCATTTCCTGGGTAAGTGTGTGTGTGCCGCGAGGCTCTGCTGCGGTGGCCGACATCGCTTTTAACTGCTTGGTTTACTGAAACCCTAAAAACACCGAGCTGTCAGACCACATCCACATCACGGGAGAATATCTCCACAGTGACATTCGGCATCAGCGATATTCGAGCAACAAATATGAGCATAAACACATTAGCTATTGCTCAAAAGCAATCATAAATAAATTGTTTCTAATATTGTATCACCTGAATTTAGTTTGATTTTCCATCCGTCTATCCAATGGAGGTGAAGAGTGACCGTACTGTCTTTCCTACTGACAGCATAAGGTCTGGTTCACATCGCAGCTGATTCTGGAAAAACAGCATAAGATATGAAGATAACAATATGTAAAGCACTTTATCTGATTCTCTCTCTCTCTCACCAAACAGAAACTCAGGAGATAAGTAAGGGATAAACTATGACTAGCCGTGCATTAAAAGTAAACTAACTCTTTAACGTGTTGACAAAATGTTTATATTCTCTCCTACTTGTAAGTCGCTTTGGTTAAAAGCGTCTGCCAAAATAATAAATGTAAATGTAAAAAGATTTTAATGCACGACGTGGAGGCCAGAAACCACCCGACATGAAGCACATTTTGCCTCTGTTTTAAACAGTTTTAATGCACACCTTCCAGCTAATCAGAATCAAGTATTCAAACAGACCATGGTATAAATTCAAATTTATCATGAATGAACATTTGGTCAATTTTGATAATAACCTTAAAATATCTTTTAAATATTTGATGTCAATAACCTTGCACGCTTTGGTAAAAGCAGCAAGTGGTTCTTTTAAGCTTTCAAGATTTACATAAGACATTATATTCCAGTTCAGAAAAACATATGCAAGCATTACATTATATTCCAGTTCAGAAAAACATATGCAAGCATTACCTGAACCTAAACAGACTGAAATATAAGTTATTCACCAAAAAATGTCATATGTGTCCTTGACTACAGACAACATGTACATGAAGCTGCAACCGATTCAACAACTTATATTAGTATAGAAAATGTCAAAATAACAACCTAAAATAAAACAAAACTAAAGTAAATTAAAGTGAGCAGCTGACGACAGAATGTTCATTTTTGGGGTGAACGGTTCCATTTAAACAGGTTCAAACGGGCTTTGCTGCTCTTGTTTGCATTTGTAACCCAATCGGGGCACCTGGTACAGCCAAACCACGTTCACCCTCCTACTGTAGCGGGAAGATCACAGACGTCTGCAGGTGAGACGGACGGAATGGTGATGAGAAGAACAGCTGCTGTTCCCACAGGAACACCTGTCGCCATGACACACACACGCACGCACACACCGGTGAAGAGAGGGAATTAGTAGGGGAAAAAATGTGTGTCTCTGTGTGTGTTGGTTTGATTCCACTCCTAAGCAGCCTAATGGCTTCAATAAGGCTGTGGTTTACAACGCACACACACACTTCTGTCTGTTACTCTGCTCCAGGAAAGAAGGACCCAAAAACAGCCATTTATTTACTTTCAGCTGCATGTCTGCGGTCATATCGAGACAGAGAGAGAGACAAAGTAACTTTGTCAGAGAATGTAGCAGAACAGATTATTTCTTTACAACAGAAAACATTTGTAAAAGTAAAAGTGTGTCAAAGTTGGGGAGTTTGTGTACTTGATGCTTTGAACTAATCTTATATAAAAAAAAATAATGGACCCAACAGCAAACAAGTATTAAAGAGACAGCAGCAAAAAACAATCCAGGGTCATGGAAAGGTTGAAAAACCCCATAAAATTTCAATCTTAAGCAAACATCCAGAAAAAGCATTACAATAAAAAGGTATGACCTCTTTAAAACCCTTTTCTGTTTAGCAATCATAAAATCTGCTAACTCTGTACTGTTGAGATGCTGACAGGTAGAGTTTTTGTTTGTGTCCATGACTCCGCCCCCTGCATCACTTGCTCCCCCAGAGACCGACGTTACCGCGGTTACCTGCTCCCTCGCTCCTTTCTCTCTCTCACCCTCATGTTTCTGCTCTGTCTCCCTCCTTTTTGTTCTTCACTAATCTATTCCAGAGCATTCTATGATCACATGGAAAAACATAGCAAGTGCACATATTTCTTCTGAAGCCAAGAGAGGGAAAAAAGAAAAACGTCAAGAGAGAAAGAAGGAGAGAAAAAAGAGAGAAAGAGAAGGAGGGGTAAATAGTTTATTGAGTCTGGGCACAGAGCCCTTTGTTGTGGTTGAGACCTGCGTTTTATTAGCAGCCTGTGCTGTCTTCAAAGCCTGGAAAGACAAACGACAAGCCAAACGCTGAAGAATACACGAGTCGGCGAAAGAGACGGGATAAAGAAGTATGAGACTCATTGAGATTGACTTGAATCTGGTCAGCTGAGACACGCTGCTAGCTGCAGGTGATCTGGACCGGAGAGAGAAAAAGAAAGAGAGAAAGAGAGAGAGAGAGAGAGAGAGAGAGAGAAAGAAAAGAAGAAAGAAAAGAAGAAAGAAAGAAAGAAGAGAGTCACGCGACAACCTCAACCAGTCAAATCATGAAATCAAGTGTCAGCATGTGTGTTGTGTGTGCATGTGTGTGTGCGCGCAAATCTTTCTGCTTCCAATAAAGACTTCAAATCAGCAAAGTGGCAGTAATGGATGACATCATCACAGCTGCACCCCAAGAAAATATGCTTGTGTGTGTATGCGTGTGAGCACGCGTGTGTGTGTTACTCAGCTATACTTTGGGGACAAATTTGTCCTCAGAATTGAGCAAAATCTGACAAAACCTCCCTTTGGGGACATCCTTAATTGGAAAAAACGAAATATCAATCAAGCAAATAATGTTTGTATAAATTCTTCCCCTGTAAAACATTTAATTTCGGGGTTAGAGACTGGATTAGCCTGTAGTCATTATAATGAGCTTCATATAAAAACAGCCATCTACATTTTGTCCTCATTAGCTAAGTAAGCCAAATAAACTTGTATGCACGAGTATATGACTTCATATACTGAAAATAAAAGACTGGAGAATACAATATGCTTCACATGCAGCTGGGACTTTAGAGTCAACCCAGTTAATTTCCATTATCTGATGAATTTTTAAGATATGCAACCAGAGAATACTTTTACCCGTCATGAATTGACTGCATTAAGTGGCCTGAACTGAATGTGACTTTCCAATGGATTGTAAGGGACACAGTGAGCCCCCAGTATGCCTGGCGTTTTGGCTTTAGATTAATATAATATCTGGTCTAGGTGACACCGTTTATAACACGATCCAACTACTCGTCTATACGTTCACCAGGAATCAAGAAGTTAGGAAAGAATAACATTTAAAAAAGAGCACATCTATGCATCACATCATGGATACTGTGCCATGTGTTTTCTCCAGCGTGGAGCTCAACTTTCTGTGACTGTATTGGCACGGTCAGAGAGAAAAACACAGTTTTCATCAGACATCAGTTATTCTAATAAATAGTCTCATCTGCTTTCAAAGTACATAAAAGCCAAACCAACGGCATGGAGTTCTCTCAAAACCAACTCCAAATTTGTGTGTGTGTTGGGTGTGAATAGATTTTCCCACTTTTTGGTCATCCAAGCAGGAAAATTTTGGTCATAAACAACATACAGTACAAAGTAAAAAGTCAACACACACACACAGCTACAGGACACTACACAAACTGTTTACAGCCTTTCTCATCTCAGTTCTCTCTCCACAAACTTCACATTATCTCAGATGCTCTCTCTGAGAAGTGCCAAGTTACCTGATGTGTCCTGTTTCGAGATTTAGAAGAGATCTCAAGATCGTTCAAACTGTGCTCACATTTGCACATGAATCGCGTAGCTCCCACAAAATGCACGTCAACATCTGACTCATTTGTGTCGTTTATTTAGAGATTTTAGGAGAAACATGCACTTAGCACCTCAAGTAAACATAACCGAGAACTACATTAAGGCCTCAAGAGTGATTAAATTTTCCTCTGGCAGCCTTTTTCTGTTTGAAACGACCCGCAAACATGCATCTGATTATTTGATTGCAAACTACTACGGGCCGAGTTTCCCCCATCATACATCAGAGGCTGATCACAAACAGACACCCAGATGAAGATACAGGCATTCTCACGCATGTAACTATGACGCGCCTGTGATCTACCGCTCAAATAAAACCACAGCGTGCGCCAAACACGCAGGATATCTGAAGCCAGCACACGCCGACCTTGAACAAAGCCAAGAACCTTGCGTGTGCATGTGTTTTAACACAGCGGTAGTACAACACACATACAAACAGACCTACTATCTGTGCCACATTTTAACATATTCTGTCAGCACAATAGAAAACTACTGTTGTAATGTAGAGGTTATGTCGGTAAAAGGAAATAATGAAATTGATCTTGGCTTTCGGTGACTGACATCCATCATCCTAAAAAGAAATAGTTATTGTGAATCAAATCCAATGCACGTCTTTTTGCAACCTGCTCAAATAATGAAACAAGTATAAATAAAGTTGCGTTCAATGGTTTAGAAACACTTACTCGTATATTAGTTTTATTTTTTTTCTCTTGTCCTTTTATCAGTGAGCTTCTTGAGGTCTCAACCTGTGAAGCTTTTTAATTATTCGAGGAATTTCACATTCTCTGCTTTGACTTCATCAGTTGGTCCAAAATATTTATTTCAAAATAAAACAAATTTATTATCAGATTAAAAGATTTTTAATCGTGAGTGTTTCTAAGATTTTGAACGGAAGTGTTTGCTGAATGAATTAAACACGAATTAAACCAAGATTCACATCTCCCGCACATATAAGACAACTTGAATACTTGGTGCTTGTAATTTAAACAGTCCTCAAAATCCAAGTATGAGCAACTACAGCTAATATCGTTACTTTCGTGAACACTTTAAAATACATAAAGGCCTGCAAAACCACTGTAAATCCAATTATTGGCACGGGGAAAAAATCTAGGTCAGGATAACTGGCCCAAACATAACACCGCTCACAAATTGTCAAGCCGCAAGTAGCAGTTCATAGTTTGTGCTGACTGGCTCTGAGATCCGACCTGGCGAACGGGTTCTGTGAGTTCGTGTGAAGCTACCGAGTCAAATTAGCATCATTACAGTAACAAAGCAATAGCACTTGACCTATGACCTCATCGCTGACTCATTCCTGAATGTCTGACAGGTGTATCTGCAAAAACACTGTGAGGAATGCGCACACATTTACTTCATTTACAATCTACAGTATATGAGGACGAGCCAAACTCAACCTCAAACATTTATGAAATCCCTAGTCAAAAAACAATGTATTTAACAAGTTTATTTTAAATGTATTAACATATTTACTGACATGACTTACTGATTTAAATTATAATTAAACATTATTTGGAGAACTATTTATAAACATAGCTCATTTCTTCATATTAAGCCTGTGTTTAAATAAAAATGTGTTCTAATGCCACCTTTGATAAGGATTTTTTTAACAATCTTTCAATGCAAGATATTTAAAGTGTACCTGAAGCAAACTTGCAATAGTTTCACTTAAGCACAATCAAATACACTTAAATGATTTTTTAGTTGGACTTCAGCACTATTTCTGCAGAATTAAAGTCTATTTGGTACAAAATTAGTTGGTTCCAATTTAGCAGACTTTTAGTACACCAATTTATTATACCACAAATACAATCGCATTGTATTTTCATTTAGTACAGTACATACGATGTTAATGGATTTACAGAATACTTAGCATGAAATAACTTTATTTCAAATACATTTTAGTATATTTATTTTTCACTAGGGTTGGTTTTGGCTGCTGCTCACTTCTTCAGACTGTTTGAACCCCAAAGCATGGCTTAAAAAACCTTTCTATTTTCTTTTCCTGTATTTCATTCCAGAATATTCTTCAATCCAGAATTCTGTCATATTCCATATTTCCATACAGTCCTATAGGGTTCAGATGACCTGCAGGATTCCAGAACTCTCTCACCATTTCCTTTTTTTGTCACCTTCTAAGATTTCGTCACATTCCAGATGACTGTTGGCCTCTTCTCTCCGTCACATCTTATATTCCCAACCCGCTTTTCGCGGATCCCGCCGAGCTCCTTGCGAGTTTGGAAAAAATCCCATCCACGATACAAAGGAGGAAAAAGTGATTGAGGAGGTGTTATCCGATTTGCACTTGGTTTCTCCATCTGTACCTTTTTCTTTCTGTGAAAGAGAGACAAAGACAGATGAATACAAAATAACGTCTGTTTTTCTGAACTTTGTGTCATGTTTGAAAGACGACATTAAACATCTTTAAGCATATAGAATATTTCATTTTAAAATAGACATCCATAATGTTGGCCTTGAAAGTTCACGTTATTCGATGAGAAAGTAAAATGTCAACAAATGGAATTACGGCAGGTGAAATGTGACAGGGCCGTGGGGTGCTGGGGGGTCCAGCGCCATCATGATTCAGGACGGGCCACACCGCACGGGACATGCGGCAGCACTCCCCGGCCCCTACAGATGGAAGGCTTTAGAGAGCGCCGCTAATGAAACACAGGCCGACATCAGGCCTGTCGCCCGCACGCCCATTCTAATGTTGCTTAATTTGTTAAATAATTTGTTGGACAAACGAGTGCTCTCTCTCTCCTTCGGCCCTCCAGGGGGATTCAGCGGTCACAGTGCGGACCGGGAGCGAAGCATGACAGCACGTTTAAATCCGGAGAGATCAGAAACACATCCAACACAACACACAGTGAATTCTGCTTGATCTGGTTTCAGAGGCTGTTCTGAACGTTACAGCCCAGCTGTGTTGACGGCCGTCAGCGATCAGAGAGTGAAAGATATCCATCCTAAAGCCCCTAATCTGTGGAGTGCTAAGTGACTGTGGTTGAGCCAGTGAAAGGGGCATGCGTCAACCACACACATCATTTCAATGGGGAGAAGAAAAAATATGTGATATCTTGAATGAAAAAAGCGACCATTAAGATGTAACAGAGTACAATTTAACTTTTGAGTTATTATGAATAATTACTGGCATTAGATTCTCAATACTGTAATTCATTGCGTTTTACTGTAATACATTTTTTATTAAATCAGCATGAATTAAACACAGGATTGCATACACTACAATGACATTAACTAGTTTTACACCTAAAATATCTTTTACTTGTTGTAAAAAAGCTGCCGAACTGTCATGAAAATAATATAAATGCAAATTATCTAAATGGTTAAAAAAAGGTTCAATTAAACAAAATGTTGTTCTTGGCCTTCCACAATCCACACAAACACCCAATTTATTATCTATAAGTGACAACTAAGCAAGGCGCAAAAACCAAAGGTGGATTTCAGAAACACCCGAAATCAAGATTAGGGATTCAGAAAGTTAAAAATCGCATTCTTTGCCTGATACATGTCTTACACAATTACAAGCAAACAAGCTCTTCTAGATACGCATGAATTCCCAGCATTGACACAAGGGGCGCTATAGAGTCATGAATCTCACCGGGATTTGATTCAGGACCAAGGTTTTACGTCAAGCTTACATTTACATTTACATTTACATTTATGCATTTGGCAGACGCAAACGACTTACATTACTTTTTATCCTATACATTTTACATAGGTATTTGCAATCCCCTGGGATCGAACGCAGTTGTTAACGCAATGCTATAACCACTGAGCTACAGGAAAACTAAGCTTCACTTGACCCAAAGCTGTACCAAAATTGTACAGAAGAATGATGTAAGTAAAATACGTTCACAATTTCGTTTTCTTAACGTCTTTCTCGAACTGTTTTTCTCCTCTAAATGTCATGTTCTCAGCAACAAATAATTCACAGGACAAAACTGAACCTGTATTTAATATAACCTGGGTCGACTTTTCTTTGCATAGATTTGTTTTCGAGGATGAGAAGACGTAAAGCAGCCTTGCCATGTGTTAGGCGTTACGTTAAAATTGGCTTTACTTTCAATCAAGTGACGGATAAAATTGCTGCGGGATACTGTAGCGTACGCTTGGAACATGCTGGCCAAAAATTTGCGTACTCGTGTGACGTATGTTTCTGTACTGACGTGACTAATGAAGGAAGTCAAAGAGTAATTACACAGCACAATAAAGAGTAACACTACAGTTCCTCTTCTGCAAACCAGAGAGATGATGGAGAGAAAAGATGTAAAGTAGAGAGGGAAAAGACGGAGTAAGGTTATAACCTGAAAGATTAAGAGCAACGTTAAAAAAGGAGTACGGACGAGGAAAAAAACGACATTCGGGGAATCCAACATAAACCACATCTGCTCTCCCCATCAGCAGGCTGAAATCCTGACCTCATATTCCAAATATACACAATCATCATACCATACACCTTAAAATCCCAAACACACACTCACACACCTGCAACACACGCCATCAACCTGCAAACCCACACACACACACAAACACACACATCCGTCTCATAATAAACATATTGAGCACTTCGCCAGGACAATCTGGAACAAGTTGACAATATACACTCACAAACATAATTCAAACACACAATCACACATTCGGGGTCAAGCAGAGGTGACGTCGTCCATTCCATGGATTGAGTGACCGCATTACAATGTGGAGACGTGGTCTGACAGGTACGTCACATGCTATGCAATTCATAAACGTGTGACACGGGTTCGAGGCTCATGTTTGGAGCCGTAAGAGAAATATAAAAAGTTTGTGGGGGGGCACGGTATAAACCTCTCATGAATATAAATTAGGTGAGGTAACATTCCTTCTCATTTGTTGGATGGTGTACTGTACTAGCATTATAACTTACCGCTTGTGCAGTTCCTGGAAGAGGTTTCTGCTTGGTCTGCATCAAAACCACATGCAGGACCTCAAAAAGCTGTTAGCCAATCTGAAACCTCCACCTGATGAAAAATAAATAAAGCTCATGATTGTTGCAGCTAAAGGTTTTCTTTACACTTTAAAGTCCCAGTGAAATTCAAAATTACAATTCCTAGTTTTCAGGAAATATTGCAGCGTTTATTGTAAAAAGCTTACCAATGTGTGTCATTCGCTTTTTAAAATTCATGTGCCCTCATAATCATCTGTTAAAATCTGAAAATGCACTTCTGCCCTCTAGCGATGACATAAGTTAGTTGGCTTGGGCGGAGCATCCATTAACTCCTCCCCTAAACTGTCAGTCTGCTCCCAGCAGGATGAGGTCGAACACGACTAATGACATCCAATGAAATAACAGTGAAAAAACAAGCCACACCCATTTTTTCTCATTTAGAAATTCCTTTTCACTCAGAAATGCGTCAAGATACGAAAGTAAAAATTTGCGCAACTTCCGGTTCACGTGGACTTTAAAGCCGGCATTAAATTAAATTAAACATCTGCCAAATGCATAAATGTAAAGATGTGCACGGGGGGAGTGGGGGTTATAATGCAATTTCCTTGCTTGGGTTATGTCCCAATCGCACCCTAGCGTATGTGAACAAAAATGTGAAGGGAGCACATACTTATATGCATCCAGGATCCGTTCTCTATTACTTCCTGAATTTACAGAAGTAATAGAAGCAACTTCAGAGTTTCTTGCAAAGGACAAATGTTTCCATTCCAGCTGCAGGAGGTCAAGACTGTGATGTAAGTTTGTTGGTTCTGCCTGTGGACACATGTCAGAGGTAGTCAGCCATTTAAAAACAATACCTGCTACTAATTATACAATTACCTACTAGCCACCTCTGCCTGCACTCTTCCAGCGAGTCAAGGAGAACACTGACACGCTTCCAGGATTCCAGCCCTGCGGCCCCCCTGCAACAAACACCAACAGCCGTGCCGCTCCGGGCCGCAGTGCCATACCCGTTAGTAACTGTTGGCAGGAATTTCGTCCATTTAGACAAGTTCATTTGGCTTGTCAAGCCATTTTCTCAAGCCAACGGCAAACATTAGAACTCTTGTGTTTGCTGGGGAATGTTGGGTCTCCACGCCAGGAACTTTAGGAATAAATTTACTCCAGTTGCCGGTATTTGCGGCGAAAAGACGTTTACACTTGCTAACGGAGCTTCGTGAATTAAGGTCGCAACTGACGTTCATTGGGTTTGGCGTCAGAAGTGAGGCGATACCTGCGAGGACATACCGCCCATGTCAGATTCACACCGAGGACCAGGTGTTTAGCCAATCAGGTCGTTTGTTGCAAGGAACCTGCGGATCTGGTACCAGCCTCCAAAACAAACACACAGTGTATGTACTGTACTGTACAGAGCGGTGCTGTCCCACAGGTAAACTTCATTGCAAGTATCAACATGATTTGAGATGATTTTCCACTAAATGCCCTCTAAAAGTCACAAATGGGTCAATGGTTGACAGTAGAGTAGAAGTTTGGAGCTATAACATTGGTTTTAAAAGCATGGCTCAAATGATTTGGTTTTGGGGAAGTTCAATCAGAAATGCTTTACTGATCTTTGCACACTTTGGTGTGTTGGCAAAACGTCCCCAAGTTATATATATTGAGATCTCTTGTCAAACTCTAGTAACATCGATGGGCTCCCTTTCAAAGGAGAAATAAACGAAGAAGATGAACTGTGTAAGATGAACAACAAAGATGTAAAACAACACTCTTGAACTACACTGTAAACGATTAAAAACGAAGGGTGGAAATTTTATGAATCGGTAATAAAATGGTTTGGAGGCAAGGGGTTGAAAACTAAGAGTGCCTTGTTGATGTCAGCGGAAAAAGAAAGTTGTTTGAGAGGTGCCACAAATGTACTGATAAGGTTAAAAGGATTTTCTTTAGAAAAACACCAGGAATGCTTATTTCAAGTCCGATCCGCATTTCTATAAATATACTGCTTAAGAGTCGATGAAATGGCACTGGCAGGCGTTACGTTGCACTTTCGGAGCACTCGAGAGAAACATACGTTGTTCCGTGTCGCTGGCGTCGTGTTGAAGTCATCACGTTCAACACTTCACACTCTCTTTTTACAAGAACTGCATGGCGTTAGCGAGAAAAGCAAAGTTATCCTTCATCACCAAGACAGCTGTGATGGATTCCAAACATGAAGCAAAGTGCGCACTCTCCGCGGATTGATCTCGCTCGCACCCCGCCACCTACATCGCTGCTAATAAAAACAATATTTCATCTCTCATTCCCGCTCACTCGCTCTCCTCTCCAACCGCCTTCATCTCCTGCCGATGATATCACACACACACGTCTTGCTCTAATTAATTCCTGACTCGTTCTCTTCGCAGCTGTCCCGTGCTTGCGGTACAAGTGGCTAACAGGTTCTCATTTCAAAGCGCTGCGCCGCGCAAATTCCGCAGCTCTGCAGCACTCGCAGTTTTCGCCAGAGTCAATCATCAAAGACACTCAATAATGTGTCTCATACATTTACACATTGGGGAACGGTTTAGATTTAGAGACTCGCTGATAAAAGGGGTTTCGTTGCAGATAACGACTTTATGATGAGACGTGACGTTCTAGTTCAACAGCCTTTCGATCAAGTGCAGCTCTAATGAGAACCATGAGACTGTGGAACGAGACTATAATCACGGAAGAACCCGCCAAAAGGGATCGTCCGGGGAACACGTGCACACGTATGCTGCTACGGTACAACTTAGCCCACAAAACCACAAACCACGTTACCACAGATCTTAATACAGTTTAGTTCATGTCTGAGAGGGCAACAGCTAGAGCTGAAGGTTTGTAAACCAATGTGAGCTGCTCTTTTATCGAGGTGCTAGAATAGTCCTAGTTGTGGCAAAAACAATCTTGTTTCATATCTATCAACCACAGGTCTTTAAAAAGACGTGCGGTTTCCTTGTGCGGTTTAAAAGTGGTCCTGCAGACCAATCTGACCGCAGCGGAGCTGTAAAGCGAGGAAGAGAGAGGCCTGGTTGTGCTGGTGCTGTTTCTCCTGTTGGAAAACAGCTCTGAATTGTCAACAAAGTGTTTAACAGCACACATTCAAGGTTGATTTTAACACCGATATGAACCCTTTTTTCATTCCTGGCAACTTTCTACTGTTTTGTACAGGATTTTTTCTAATGAAAATCATAAAAGTGCTTGATGTTGCTGTATTTAACTTACAAAACTCAAAACTTCCTTCACTGTCTATAATCATTTACTGAAACAAAAATGGCTCGTTCTGCAGACAAATGAAAACATGATTACAAGTATGGTCACATGACCACCCACATTCATGCCAGTGACACTGATTGGTTAATGAGAAACTTGGCTCCACCCAGTCATGTTGAGCATGTCTCAATCCTCATTTACACCCATCAAGACAAGACTGCAATAGGTTTGACATTTAAATATGTTTGAGTTTGGGATGGGGGTGTTTGCATGTGTGTGTGTGTGCGTGCGTGCGTGCGTGCGTGCGTGCGCGTGCGTGCGTGCGCGTTCGTGCGCGTTGTATACCTACAGACACACACGCACAGTAAAGACACACAAATACACACTCACAGCTGGTCATCCAAAAATGAAAAACCTGTCATCATTTACTCACCCTTTTCAGACCTGTATAAATGTATTTTTTTCCAATAAACACAGAGAAAGATATTTGGAAGAATGTTAGCAATTTTCAGTTCTGGGACATCATCCACAACCACAGTAGGAAAAAGATATTGTCTTTTTTGTTCTACTGAACAGATAATGTGATATTTTGAAGAATTTAGCAAGTTCTCGGGCACCTTTGACTACCATTTAATTCTCCCTACTATGGTAGTCAATGATGTCCCGGAACTGAAAATTACTAACATTCTTCCAAATATCTTTCTTTGTTTTCGTCTGAACAAAGTCATTTATACAGGTGTGAAATTACATGAGCATGAGTAAATGATGACAGAATTTTCCTTTTTGGATGAACTATCCCTTTAAGGCTTTTTGCCTGACTCAGACTTTATTGAACTGAAGTGATTGATGTTAATTGAAGAACAGAATGGTGGTGAAGAGAGAGAGAGATTCACAGCCAAACACATTGCCAAGACAGACTCATTAACCCACAGTTCGTCCTCTCTTCTCTTAACCATCCCAAGCAATCACAAACATGAGTAAGTGTGTGTGTGTAGCTTCAGGCAAAGATCAATAGCCCAAAGCTGCAAATGCAAAGACTTTGGCGATCAATACTGCCACTACACGCAGCACACAGGCCCGGAAGAGACGAGGGGGACAGAATTAAAGGGACAGGACAACACGAAACATAATCTTTACAAATCCAAGAGTCCACCCCTCGCTTTCGAAGCTCTACGGCGGCTGACACAGAACTAAAATGTCGTCACATTTTTGTTTCTTTGCCGAAGGAGATTGCGTATTTACGACACAGTTTAGAGCAGATTGTCCATTTAGGGCTGCTGTAGAAACAACAGGGTGAATTCCATGCAAGGGGACCCGCGGTGTATGTAGATAGAAATTGCTCATTCTAAGGTAATAAAAACGCTTCATTATGTAAGGTCTTTAAACAATCTGAACACAAAATTGTGTATTATATTGCATTTCTGTCAATAGATCCTCCAAAAAATTACACACTGAACCTTTAAAGCATTTGCTGAAAAGAACCAGCTCAAAACATCGGGCATCAAACTGGGCATCTATATGTATTAAGAGCAAGCTTAACTTTGTACAAGGCAAACAGCAGCTAGATAAAAATATCTCAGCAGATCATACAGTGAAATCGAGTGGCAACCCTGTTAGCAAGCAAAACAAAAACTTGATCTTCAGTCTCACCTGAGTCTTTCCAGCATCAGGTCATCCGGTCCAGCAGCGATTTGAGAAAAATAACCTACAGGCCTCTAAAGAGCTGAAGAACGCAGGAGGCACAGTGACACCTTAAACACAAATAGAGTAGTTTACACTACGTATCATAGTGTGGGTACATAATAACTTCTACAAGAACATACAAGCCTGTTATTCTTTCATTTTTAAAGCATAGCAAGTAAATCGACTGATAGAAGAATAGATTTGTTTGTCGCACACAGGTTGAAGGTCAGGTTGAGTGCATGTTTGAAGGATGTATTCATCCTACTTAATTTAAATACGATGCCCAGAATATATACAATCTACTGCAGAGACACTAAAAGTAGTATAGTAATTCTGGAACCTAATTATTAAACCGGAATATGTTTGTGGTGTGAATGAGGACAGAGATCCTAGTGGCGCCGTCTAGTGGAAGTGAATCATCACGGAATAGGAAACAAGCAGGGAAATGATCTTAAAATGTCAGGTGGATTATGAATGGTCCTTATCTGGCTTCTCCTCTCTCTTCCCTTGACAAACAACCTTCCTGCCAACAACACATCCTTCATAAGATGGGAGAGGCTGAACAAGAGGCAAACATGAAGATATTTGGATGAGAAAACTCTTAGCAGTGTGCGTGTGCGTGTGTGTGTGGGGACAAAAGCGACACCTGCATCCGCAAATTAGTAAGTATGCGTCCCATTATTTACAGTACTTATAATACTCTCAACTCACTCAAGTTATTGTGTTAATGTGTTTAAGTGTGTGCATTCGCATTTAGTGGGTTACTAAAATAAATAAATCTTAAATGTATATTATCCTGGAAGAAACTTAATTAACATTATGTTCACTTCTCGAAATAATGCAAAATGTTTTCTTTCAGTGCTAGAGTTTAGGTTAGTCTGTAGTCCATGTTAAAACAATATAGATCCTTGGTATGTCCTCATTTAGATTAGATTTAGGGAGAGAGATATATAGAGAGGGGGGGGGGTAGGGTTGGAGAAGTTGGGTGAGTGTTGGCTTGGCTGACCGTCTGCGGTTCTGTCGCGGTTCTGAGAAATGTTCCTTTTGGATCGGACCGTGCGCTTTCATACCTCCCTCTAGTTTTCAAACGAACCGTCTCTCCCCACTCTGCCCTCTTGAGTTTTGCAGTTATGAAACGCGAAATGCATCAAAATCATTAAACTTCTGGAGGAACTGCAAAGAGCTTTGGCTGGGGTTGGCCCCGGTTTACCAGGGGTGGGGATTGGGGTTTGAACCAGTGGCAGTTTTTTTAACCTCTAAAGGCGCGAGGTTATGCTGGGATCTGGCCTAGGCTTGTTTCCCCGGATTCGGTCGATAGCTGAGGGCAGGAGCAATATGCGTCCCGCTGGGAAAGACGGTGTTTGCGGGCGTGCGCGCCGCGGTAACATCTCCTTTGTTGCGCACGGTGACATTGGCGATTGTGTTTTCGCTGTAGTCGGGCGGCATCACACGGAGACTGACTAATCTCGTTTGGATCCAATAAGCGCGAGTGTGTGTGTGAACGAAGAAGCAAGAGAGAGGGCGAGAGAGTGGGGGCTGGGGGAGGGAGGGTGGATTGATCTGGCGCTGTTAAAATCTTGTTCTGTTTTTTCTTGGAGTGATTTTTGCGCTCCGCCGTGCAGCTTCAGACCGGAGAGGAAACAAGGAGCTTTTACGCACAGAGCTCTTCTGCTCTGCTTGTTTTTGCCAACGTTTTAACGTGCGTATTTGTGAATGAAAGCGGTTGAGGAAGAGGAGGAGGCGCAGGTTAAGTGGACGCTGTCACCAGTGCGTGGATACCCTCATTTAATGCTCCAAAAGAAGACGCGTTTTATCTGTGCAAAGTCCTTTCTTCGTGCAGACTTGTGCGCTGTTCTGGGGGGAGCTGCAAACTTTCTTCATTTTTAAAAATAAATAAAAAGCTCAGATTGCATTCTTTCCTCCTTCAAACATTTTAGAGGTGATGTCATCGGCCCGTGTTTTGGCTGCTGTTGCCCTGGCGCTCCAGACAGCGGGCAGCGGTTGAGTCCGGGAAATCAGGTGCAGAGAGCGACTGTCGCTGCTGGCTGCGAGCGTGTGACACTCACCCGCACCACTTTCTGTGTCGTTCCTATTGCTTTTACGCCACATCCTCTGAGCTGGAACGCTCCGGACTCCCCGACGTTTCTCTGCGTTTTCAGTCTAGTGGACGCTTAAACCCCGCTGCAGGGCGCAGCAGCCATGACCGAGCCCGCTGCACGGAACCCGGAGACCAGCTCGTCGCCACCGCGTCCTTATCACTCCACTACCCCTGTCCAGGTGACCTGCCTCCCACGGCGCGTTATTATGCCCGTAACGGGCCAGCACTAAAACACACGACCCCCTTCCACTCCTGTATGCGCATTCCAGATACATTTTTTTAGTTTTTAACCTTATTGGTGAGCTTTCTGCGGAAGAACATTTCCGACAGGCGAGTTTGTGAATGTAACGCCTCAGACTGGAAAGTTACGCTTGGACAGACTACTTGGAAATACCGGGCACGAATCTGATTCTGAAAGTTTTTACGAGTTTTCACGGAAACGGCGCATAGGTGTGTGTTGTGTTTGAACTTCAATTCACCTGTTCCCCAGACTCGGGAGGACACAGCTGCGTAGCGCTTACTGCCAGTTACCAACCTCCGCGCGCCGCAGCCACCCGTGAAGACGGTGACGCGCGTCCACCCCCCTGACCCCGAGCCGCCCGTTACCGGGGAAGAGATGCAGTCAACCGGTGCAATCGGCAACCTCCGAGCTCCGTGCATTTATACGGATTAAACAAACAATACAGACGTAAAGCTGTGACCCGGAGAGCCGTTTCTCGAGAGCGCACGGAGCCACTCGGACACGGAGGAAGCGATGTGGCCCTTTCTCTCCACGCTGGCTGTCGTGTAAGTTATTAAGGCTTGTGAATGACCTCATGCGTAAATCGTTAAATCATTGTAATGCGCACATTATTTATTCTGCTCTTAAAAAGTTCAATTACCGCAGTCTGTGTGCCACACGGTTAACTTCAAGTGACGAACTCTTAGGTCTTGTATACATAATGATTTTATTACATCACCTCTTCTGGGTTACCATGGAGACAGATGTCAATCACACCCAGCGCACAGGTGAGGCTTGGTCCAATGATAACTCCAATGGCGTATCTCTGCCATTTACGTGTTTTTACTCTTTAAACTGCAGTGCACACATGGCAGTCATGTTGAGATGGTTATCATTCCTTTCCCAACCTGCAGACGGGACCAATGGCCCTGATAATCTGCCCAGAATCCCCGCCACTCCCCGGGCAGATGAAACGACTGCCTGGTCCCGTCCTGCACGAGTTTACAAAATTACCCACTAATAATACCCAAGGATGGTTATTCTAGCAAGAATAAAACTGAACTGGCACCTTCTGTTTGGATAGAGAAGCAGCTGTGTCCTTCTCCAACAGGAAACTAGTTTGGAGACAGAACACTTCAAAAGGGGCATGTGTGCAGAGTAGGCAAAGATTTGTGAAAGTGAGACTAGATCATGTTTGATTTTTCCATGGCCTCTCCAGAAGTGCTTGTTTTCAAGGCTGCTGTCATTAAACGGGATTCCCTTAATCTAATAATTTGTAATAAAAGATATGTCATATTTAAAGTGGTTTTGGGTCAGGGTCTTGTAGACAGTTGATGCAGATGTGCTGGGCTGTAAAAGAGAAAAAGAAAAGAAGGTTTTTTGTTTGAGTTACTTGCCATCTATCAGACATTTTCGGTTCAAAGCAACTCGCATCTGAGCAGAGAGAGTGTCCTTCTGGAGCACCTGAGGTTTAGTGATTTGCTCAAGGCCGTGATGATAAAGCAGTTCCTGGGTCAAATCCTCTTGGGATAAACTTTTACTAGCTCTGATCTTTAACCATTAGTCAGCCACCACCCTGATAAACACATTTACACACAGCATGCTCTGTAAGAAGAATAATTATGAACACATTTAAACTCATTATGAAATCCACATGTTCCTAAACTTCTGCATGATTTGTTAGTGGAAGTTATTCGAAAGAAATATCAAAATGTAATAACCCCGCAACTGATTTTTTTTGTGGTTGACGTCACCAAACCCTCATATGTTTTCAACCCCTCCGCTCAAACCACCTGGCTCCATTCTCATACATTACGCCCATTTTTCACGCTTCAGTCAATTCCTGATGGAGAAAATCAAGTGTCCCGTTCCTCATCCTGTTTCGCTCCAAAATGAGTCAGATCCACTGTGAAAGAACCAGTTAACACCTGCATGAATTTCTCTAAACTAGTTTACAAGGCTGGTCTTCAGTAGTTGGTATGATCTTGAAACCTGAATAAGCCAGTTAATTTAAGCCTCAAAGCCATTTTAAATCCAGATCTGACTGCGATTGTGTTCAATCCAACATTAACCTCAAACCAGAACCCACGTCTCTGACCCGGGGAAATTCTGCAGGTTGGGTTCGCAAGACCGTACGCCATTAAAAAGCGAGCCCGAGTTAATTTCTCCTTCCTTCCCTGTTCTGCTATATTGTTTAAACTTGGCCAGCGGTGTAAATTGTGCTTGAAGGGTGTGCTGGGTGATTTGGGATACGACTCCACCTCGCTGCGCTCGACTCTACACACGAAAGCCTCTAGGACACATTCTGTCTCAGGTTTGATGATGTCATCACCCTGCTTGTTTTGGCTCCCTACAATAGCGCTCAGCAGAGTAAAGCTCGCAGTTTCTCTCTCTCTCTCTCTCTGGCAGGCCGCAGGCTCGTTGCGGTTTGGGAGGGATATGGAGAATCCGAGGTTGCAGCTGAAGGTTTTTTGTGTGTTTTCTTCCCCTCTTTTTCCTCTCGCTCTCTGTCAGTAAAGCACTACTGTTTTAACAGCTGAGAGTTCTTATGGGACCCGGAGCCAGTCTCACCTGCGCAGCCAGGCTTTGGCAAAAAGTGAACTGTACATGCAAAAGTCTTGCGGACAGTTCTTCAACCTGTATGCATTGCTGCTCAAACACTTAAAAACTTTTAAAGCTGCAAAAATTATATAAGAAAATTATGCAAAACTTTTTTATATGCAAGCAGCCAGTGAGCAGACTAAAGGCAGCTGTGGCAAGACACCTGTACATGTGTATCTGTACATGGAGAATTTGTTGAACATTATGTTTGTGAAGCAGAAACGCAGACAGCATAAATCAGTGCACATCGGGTATGCGTGGATATACATATTCATAAACAGCGTCACGACTCATGAATATCTACGCAGATGATATGCACATTTGTTGACATAAAAGCCCAGACATGGTGTACGGGGGAGATGCACTCATGTGAGCAGGTGCACACACACACAAACCTGGCCAGCACATGTACATCTGGTCACCGGAGGCCGAGGTGTGTGGCCGTGCAGGTACGAGAGCTCGGCGTTCAGCTGTGCCGGCCAGACGTTTCGTACAGTACAACAGTGATCTGTTCCATTTACATTGTGATCATGTAACTGAAAACTCTGAGGTATTCACAAACACACATGGAGAGCGCAGACAAACATGTGTTCGTGGCAAACCCCTCCAGTATGACCGGAGGTGAGGATAGGGTCATGTGGTCATCTCCACCTGTTCTGCAAAGAGAAAACATTCATATGATGATCTGTTTTCCTACAGCTCCATTCAACATCTTTAGAAAATGTATCCCCTCTTCTCTTCCTCTCTCTTTCCCTCAATGGGGGAGAAAGCATCTGTTATGTTCTGATCTTTAGATATGACTCTCTCGCTGCTTCAGAGTGAATCTTTGGAAGTCGGATTTTGTAAAAAAATCCAGTCACAAAATAAAATCATGTCTCCGCTTAAACGTTTCCTTTTAAAATGCCATACATGTCCGTAGCACAGACGGATGACATATCGTCTATATAAATCTGATTATGGTAAAACTATACTCCCTGTAGACTATTTAACCCTTGTGAGGTCAAAGGTTAAAAGGGGCACATCATGGACAGCAGGGTCTTCTTTCTCTTTTTAAATGAACGGTTTGGATGTACCATACAGACTCAAAGCCAACTCCCTCGCCTACAAAGATTATTCACAGAAACTTTACTTCAAATGTGTGAATATTTTCCCAATTAACATGTACAAATCAATTTCAAATAGACAGACAGCACATTTCGTTTTGAAAAGTGTGTGTTTCCGAGTAAATGAATGACGTAGGAAAGCACATTTGTGAGTGTGTGCTTGAGATGTCCGTACGAAATGCAAATTCATTCTATTACCCTCGTGTCTATTTAAACAGGTATGAATTTCGTCCTTCTGTGGAACACAAAGAGTAAATTTGAGATCATCTTGCTGGTCGCTTATTATTTTGATAAGTCTTTACAACGAAGTTTAACAAGCGCTGTTTTCAGTTACACAGGTTCTGTGTGTGATTCTTTATAGAAAAGCAAAGAGAAAATCGGACTTTTGCTGAATCAGGTGCGTTCAGAATCAGATATCGCACCTGTTCATGTGACATTGAGATATAGACAAGATTGTGAGCGGAGACACTTTGTGTACAGAAACAACAACCGCCCTGAATTTTCTTTGATAGTGTGGATTTGTTGTACTGTATTTTTGACGTGTGTACATACATGTGGATATGTTGACAGGCATGATAAAGAGTGTGCGTACATGTGTCTTTTTCAACGCAGCTGTCAGCTGGTAAGACACCTCCTCCCTATCTCTCTTTCTCTCTCATAGCTGAGGCAGTGTGGGGGAGTTGTTCATTCTGCACTTCCAGACAGGGAAAGAGAGGAGGGAGAGAATGAACGAGGGATTAGAAACGACAAGATGAGAAACACTCTCCCAATTCTTTACATATCTCCTCCGTTCCTGGCTGTGTTTTGTTCTGTTTGCGGCGTCTCCTCTGACCCCGGCGCCGACGGGGTGAATTTTTGGGATGTGACCATCTGCATCATCCAGAATAAATCACAAACTACAGTCTTATCGCGATCGACGCAATGTTAATGGCGAAAAGAGTCGCGATTCACACCAATCATAACATAAGACAGAGAAAACCTCACTGACTGGGAATCTCGCGGAATGAGCTCACCGATCTGCTGTTACATCAGGGGTCAGAAGTCGCAACTCATAAGAGGAACTGGAATAGGGATGCTTCTGAAAACTCGAGGCTTTCTGAGGACATCAAACACACACATACACAGATTGTTCTTTAGGAGGGCTTTATGGAACCATACACATTTTAAAGAAACTATTTTTAAGACCATAATGATGTCATTTACAAAAGTCAAAAAGCAACCAGATCTCAGATCTGTACTATGATGTAGAGCAGGACTCGGGACAAAAGAAGTCTCACTTTTCACGGGATGATATGTCCCATGGTGTGCCGTGCAAGATCTGGTTGAGACAGAAACTAAAAACGACTTGATTCCTTTGGTGTCTGTATTGGATCAACTCACTGCGAAAGGACACATGAACCTGATGACATCAGAAGATTCACAGCGAAACGTCATCTGCGTGATTTATGAGCATCTGAAACACGTCCTCACCTTATTAGTGAGCGCATGCTTGGCCTCACAAACAAAGTAAATATCACATGCCACACACGCGCAAGATCTCAGACGTTCGGTCATGGGAAGGTCGCGGGGTCACTGGTGAGATAAGGAGGAAGTGATGTGTTTGGCATTAATTTGCTTCACACCCACCCTCGCCCTCCGGATGAGTGACATAATACTGACCACACCCACACCACCCAGAGAGAGCAATATGTGATTCACTGCCTGTTCGTAACGGCTTCCAACAGCACGAGAGGAATTCAGGGAGGGGATAAAACGCAGAGAGGGAAACGCACAGGCCATTAAAAAGACGGACGGTTTAAAGGGAAACACCAGTGGAAGTCTGACATTAACCTGTGACACAACTGTCATCACCAAACAAACGTAAACACGCTTAAAGATGACGCGTTTCGTTTCTGCGCCACCAGCGGCCCTCAACAGAATAACAAATAGAAACTTGAGTTTGAAAACAGTTTGAGTGAAAAATGGCAGACTAGCAGCTTCTGCACATTAACCGAGAACCATTTATACGCAGTGAGATATACCTGTAAGATAAATCAGAAGTAAATATTACTACACATTGGCGCAGTTTAGCTAAGCATCCATCCATCCGGCTGCATTTGTTTTAAAACTTCCTCCCATAGACGAGAAAAATCTCAAAGATCTCTTTAATACCTTAATTGTTTTTCCAGAACATCAATGAGATTAAAAGGCCGATACTTCAAGACCTTTGCCAAGATACCAACCTCTCCTTGACCTCAAAACATTTATAAACTTATTCTTTAAAACCCAAAATATCCAAGCTATGCTGTCCACGCTTGTTTTACTGTATGTCAAGTACGCGTGTGTCGAATTTATTTCGCCTTTTGGAATTTTAAGAGAAACATTTGAGACAAAGTTGATACACTGCTAAACCTGTGAACACCAAACCTTTTATAAGTTATAATCGAGCTGTAAACCTCTCCGTCAATTGGTTTTATATACAAAGGCTAAATTAGCTAGTATTTTCTTGCATTGCATTTGAATGCGCTTCAGTGCGGTTTATTAATTTCTTCGCGCTCTCCAGCTGTGCTGTATTTGATGAGTTATGACAAACTGTTGGTTTGGCAGCGCGGACATTACTGCTGGCACAAAAATACCCTGTGACACACAAATCTCTCTTCCTCTCTCATTCATTATAACCCATAATAAACAGAAATATTCCCAAGCTGACTACAAGTACAGCGTATGCTCATTTGTGTAGAGTGCAAACCTAACAAACAGTGTTTTCTTTGTTTAGCTAAAGCCGTGAGAAAGGAGATGATCAGACAAGACAGCAGGTTCTGATAGAAACCAAAAGACGACCTACGAATTTCTTCTGGTAGTCGTCTCTGTCGTAAACATTTATACATCCCCCAAAAAACGTACAACCATCACTTTTAAATGTATAGAACAGAAGTCAAATCTGCTCTTTCACAGGACTCTGTAGTTTTAACTTCTAGTAGGCGTTAGTTCCAC
Organism: Triplophysa bombifrons; assembly: GCA_029783895.1. Taxonomy (NCBI): domain Eukaryota; kingdom Metazoa; phylum Chordata; class Actinopteri; order Cypriniformes; family Nemacheilidae; genus Triplophysa; species Triplophysa bombifrons. The sequence goes on from CM056464.1 coordinate 1,313,383, forward strand.
AGGGACCTGTGGTCTCCTCTTTGGCTGTTATACCGTCTGACTTTTCCCACTGATTTATCCCGAGCAGGCGCACTGATCCGTTCTGCGGGCCTGTTCGGTTTCAACGTCACGGTCCCCTGCCAGAAAGAGGCCTGTGGTGACGGAGAACTCGACCGTGAGCTCTCAGCTGCCGAGCGGCCCTCATGCACTCGCCGCTACACACTTAAAACCTTACTCACATCCGCGGGTTTCCAAGTTTCCATGAAATTGTGAGTTATGTCTCAAATGTCAGGTTTTTCCTTTTTCTTACTTGGGAAGATTAAAGATGGCTGACCGAGTGAGGGAGAAACCAAAGCTGCGAAAAAAATCACCTCTCGTGTTCGGTACACTTGAGCATCCAGGCCAGCAAATGAGTTGAGATGTTAATGAGAACTTTCCGTTCCCTGTAGACTTGAATTGTCAGCAGGGATGCGAGGTGGATTTGTTTTTGTTTCCACGGTAACACTCACTTGACGTTGACTGTTCTCTCTCTCTCTCTTTTAGATATATCCAGATGATGCTGGTCATGTGTGATCCTCTACAGGTGAGTCAACCTGGATTCAATATTGACTTCTGCTTCTGACACAGGTTATTGTTTCATGTTAAAGGGGTGATTTGGCTTTGGTGTGTTATAAGTTGCCCATGCATGTATAAGACACGTAAAATTGCACAAATTTAAGTGTCGGAACAAAAGATGTATTTTATCTAGAAGTGAATGCTCACCTGCCTGAAACGCCTCGTGTAACTGCACCCCCACAAATCTACGTCAGTTCGTAACACAGTTTGACTAAGACCACCCAAATCTAAACGCAAGTAAGGTGGGCGGTCTTGTAAATCTCATTATATCGTCGCCGGCGCAGCCTGATGTCCGAATATGGTAAGAGGCGTTACATTTCCGTGCAGTATTCGACAAATCACTACGCAATAGTGACCTGGCGATCAGAGCGATCAGCTTTGTAAAATATCAGCACGTTTCAGAGAGGCGGGGCAAAGAGGAGATACAAACATGTGTGCGGTATGTGGAAAATACAGCGTTTTTTAACCTTAAATCGTGTATACACATTTGTGACAAGGTTTATGTTCTGAAAGTTACAGAACTTCATATCAAATAATGACATGCATTTGAAAAAGAAGAGTAACCGGTAGGACAGAGCTGTGCCACGATACCCTCAGCCTCCAGGTCTCAGTAAATAAACGTCTCCAAATTTGGGCTAATGGATTCAAGTCCTCCAAAATCCACAGATTGCAATTACATTTTGGCTGTTTATAAAAGTTAAATAAAAACAAATATATTGAACAAAACACTGTTGTGTAACCCCAGTAATGTCATCTAGACCCATGCAACTTTTTTGGTTGGCAGAATTATAGTATGCGCTTTACAGTGAGTCCACTGGAAAACATTTTCACTGGAGAATCTGAGAAAGAGAGAAAGAGAAAGAAGAGATAATACAGAAGAGCGCTTCTGACGTGTGTGTGGTCCCTTGCCTGCAGGTGTTTGGCGTGGATGGGGTGAATTTCAGCGTGCATGTGGAGAACCAGACTCGTGCACGAGACGCCATGAGTCGACGACATCATCGGGTGTACCAGCTGTACAGCCGCACCAGTGGGAAACACGTCCAGGTGCTGGGACGCAAGATCAGCGCGCGCGGAGAGGACGGAGACAAATATGGTAACAACACACACACACACTTCTCATTTTCCCCTATTCTTGCAAACACATATGAGAAAGACCACCCACAAATCCACACACACACGCTGGAAACAGGAAAGGATGGAGACAAAGTCATCTGCTACTGCTGATACAGTGATTTATACAGAGAGAGAACAAATAAAGTCAGATCCTGATGAATTCTCTTTCCTGACAATGTGAAGACCAGAGGGACTGTATTTTAGATCAGTGATCGACTCATTTATGCATGTGCAAAAATTGCATGCTAAACAAGCAAAGACAAGGAAGAACTTGTTATACAGCATAAAGTTGGCAACAGTTTAAACGTGTCTCAGCATTTTTGTCTCAAAACTTTTTCGTGGGGGTTTTTTTACTCACAGTGCGTAACTTCAGGCTCTTCTGTACAGATGTCAGACTAATCTGTCAGAAATAAAACAGAGAATGAAGTATGAAGAAAAAAATAAGCATTACCACAAATATACCTATAGATGTCCTCATCTCTAGAAGAATGTCCACAGATGCGTTTAGAGTCGCAGTCAATGAATGAAACTCATTCATTCACCTCAAGAAAACAGCTTTGGGTCACAATTCGCACCAAAACAGTATTATAGCACCAGTACATTTTTACTCCTAAAAAGTCATATTACGGCATTTCATTTAAACTTCCCAATATTGTCATTGGATATTGTTGTAATTTTATTGTGTAATATTAGAAAGAAATACTGTAGTACAATGACACTGCATTTAAATCAGCTTACATTTATAGGGAGTACAAGAAATGCCTCCATATTGTGTAATGAAATGAACCTTTAGCGTTACAGTGCATAAATAAATCATTTATTTGTAAGCATTACAACAATGACAATTTTTTGTTATGAGTGAAATATTTTTTCATGCAAAAATAGTAATGTTCTGTTGATTTCATGTCCAAACCGGACCAAATGTCTGTTTGAGAGAGAGAGAGAGAGAGCGAGAGAGATAACAGGCGTTGTGAGGATAGATGTATTTACACAGCTAGCGAGGGATGTCTGGATGAGAAGAGATTGGAAGAGGACAAAGAGGTTATTGATCTCTGATGACCCCAGCGCTCATAAAGGTCACATAAAAGCAATGTCAGAGCTTTAACTCCCACATCCTGAAACACACACACAGCTGTGTCCTTAAAAGTCAATGGTGTTCATAATCTATGTTCTGAAAGGCACGCTACCATGCTATTCATATTATTTCTGCTGGATGAAGTATTGTGCAAGAGTATGCAGAGAATAAGTGAGTTGCATTGAACCTGAACACAGAGCGTGACACACTGTCACCCATAATGCAATGCATTAGTTGTCCTTCCATTAGCAAAGATGATCGTAGAATAAGACTTATACGTCGCATAATACAAAACATTGGACCTATTTTTAGAAAACAACAAGTTTGAACTTTTCTCCCCAGCGTGTCTTCAAGTTGCCAGTCACAGAGGCATTTTTGATCATTTTCACAAGTTCTTTGGGCCCACTGGACATCAAAAACATTAGAGACATCATAAACTCAGAGAGTTTTGTGAATGACAGACAACTTGTACATTTTGGGAATCCAAAGATGTAAAATCTCATTAATGGCATGGAAAAAGTCAAATGTATTAAACTTTATTTTACTAATTTCATTTCTAAGCTTTAATCTGTTCCAAATCAGGTTTTTGTTATCTGCCTCTATTTTAACTCCTATTTATAGTTCCAGTCAAAGAAACAGAACGATCACATCAAATTATAAACCATCTTGATCTATAACTTACGTCACAGCAAAACCAGACCTCACGGTTATAATAAAGCAGAGCCGTCTGTTGTTGTCCTGTAGTAACGTCTGTCTGTCTCTCTTTCTGTCCGTCTCTTCACAAGCCCAGCTCGTAGTGGAGGCCGACACCTTCGGCAGCCAGGTGCGAATTCGAGGGAAGGAGACCAACTTTTACCTGTGTATGAACCGCAGGGGGAAGCTTGTGGGCAAGGTGAACATTTCCCTGCGTTGTTTCTTCAATGACCTGATGAGCAGTTTCCTTTTCTGTGTTGATGTAATTCCACAATGAAACAGGAAGGCAGTTTACAGCCATCATCCTCATTTGCTACTTGGTCCTGCTAGAGGCGAAAAAGTGGAGATTTATTTAACAGAACACTAAAAGTTTGTAATAATAACGCAAACTTGCGGTTTTGGAGGTTATTTATAGACAAAGTAACATCTCTATGTTTGTGTCTCTTTGTGTGACTTTGTTTTGCTCTCAGAAGGCCAGCAATCGCAATGAGGACTGCGTCTTCGTAGAGAAGGTTTTGGAAAACAACTACACTGCTCTTATGTCAGCACGCTACACGGGCTGGTACGTGGGCTTCACTAAAAGGGGCCGTCCTCGCCGTGGCCCCCACACGCTTCCCAATCAGCAGGACGTTCACTTCATGAAACGCTTCCCACCCGGAGAGCAGCCGGACCTCACGCCGTTCCGCTATACAACCGTCAGCAAGAGGACCAAGAGAGTTCGCGCGGCACGGCCACGCTAACGTCCGGAACCCCTAGAAAAAGGACTAGAAACAAACAAAGAGACCATCCTACATCACAGCCCAGCAAAAGGACACTGCTTACCCAAAGCAGGACTGGTTGTGGTAGGACGCTCCCGCCTTAAGTTCCTATCCGTGATAACATCACTCCATATTCAACTGGGTTGAACCTCGTGCGACCCTACTCATAAACACTAGCTGATTTACACCAGAGCTGAGGTTTACAACAGCTCATTTATGACATGGAGAAAACTAACCAAAGTAAACACGACTGTACGGGCAGAGGAAGCATTAGACTGCTAATCCACCCGGCGACCCACAATCCCACAGCGGAGAAACGATCCTCCCAACGCTAAACAAAACACAACCACACTGGCCTATAGACGCTGATCGTGTTGCAATTTTCCTAAGACAAGACTTCCATTCCTGGACGTCATCCCGCCTGAGGGAGAGGGGCAGATAGCCCAGAAGCTGGAGAAGTCGTAAAGGGACACAAATTGAAAGAAACGAATATGAGGGAAAGTCGACTGCTGGAAGCTCCTTCTGATAAGACCTGCCTTACAGGAAACATTCACTTTAAATATAAATAACATGTCATGATTTACTCACCCTCATGTCGGTGCGACTCGTGTGATCTGCTTTATTCTGTGGAAAATAAAAGGAGAATTTTTGAAGAAGCCTTTCACAGATTCATACACTAGTGGCCAACAGTGATGAGGTTGTATGGGACAAAAAACTTTTAGAATTATTCAGCAAAAGGCAAACTACAGCATATCAAGGAATGTTGGTTTTATCAAAACATACAAAAAAAATGCATAGAAACATTAAAAGCTGATATAAAATAAAGCAAACGTCGACTACAGTTTTACGGGTCATTGATATTTTGTTAATCTTGTCATTCTCTTGGGTTTTGACTCAATAAGATATACATGCGTTTTATAATTTTAGCCATAACCCACAGAAAAGTATTCATCTACCTTGGATCAAAAATAAAAAAGAGCAAATATGTCAAATTTGTGGGACATCACGTTTGGCCACTACTGTAATGTATTCATCTCAATAACCCAGCGCAAAATAACTCACATGCGTTTAGACACAAGAAGTGAGAAAAGGACCCAATTGTCTACAAGCAGCTTCTACTCCATTTCACTATATGAATCCCATTGCAACACATTTAATTGCATTGTAATGTTGTTTGTCCCCCTTCATGACCTAATTTTAAGAACGACATGACTGAGTAATTAATGACATTATTTTAATATCCGAGTGAACGGTTTCTTTAAAGCTAACGAATAAATGGATGTAATGCTGTATAAGTGCGTGTGCATGTGTGTGTAACTACATAAGAATAATATTTTTGGTTACATCAAGACCACGGGGATACAATCACACAAAAGACGGCCATTACTGGGACGGATGGAATTTACTACAACTGGAATGTCAAAGCTGCACCAAATACTATTGACCAAAGACACGTGGTAACCAATGACAGTACAAACCTTTCACGCTGCTCCCACGAGAGAAGAGCGGGGGGGGGGAAGGGGATGGGGGTTGCCACGAAACGACACGAGGAGCAACGTTCCTGTTTGGGTCCATGTGGAATGCTGCTACTGGAAAATCTAATGGAGAACCAAAGTCTTATACCAGCTCATTAAAGGGAAACCATTAAAAACCTTTTTTTTCCTAAATATAAATATATGAAAAGTATCTATAAAGATAAATGCTGACTAAGTGATATAACTTTGACTGCTACTTTCATTGTTGTTACTATAAAAGAATTTCACTTATTTATTTTATCTCTGCGTATGGCAAACATCTTTCCAAAGCCAGTAAGCTCTAATGAAATGTGTCTGTGTTTCAAAACATACATGTGGTACGAGTGATTATTTCTGTTTTGTATGTACTGTAAAAGTGGCACGAGATAATTAGAGATACAATTATAGACCGCATGATTACAGAGATGTGCACTGTTAGCTTTCTTGTCAGATATGTGTTTTCAACCACACATGTGTTTGGTCGACAACAGTGTTGGGTGTAACTAGTTACTAAGTAATAATGTACTGTAATTTAATTACTTTTTACTTGAAAAAGTAAAGTAAGGGATTACTATTATTTTTTCCTTAATTTAATTAGTTACTTTTGATGCAATTAAACTGAATTCTTTGTGTAATGCGTGTATGCAATATTGGAATTGACATCAAAATTCAAAGTCTTGCTTTAAAATACGTGCTTTAATGTATAATTCACACATTTGTAATACTTTGGTCAGTTAATAATACTACTTTATGTCGTTTAATATTATTTATTTGAATGAATTAAAATAAGCCGTTTCATGTCTGTCCTTGAATCACTTAACTCATCAAGGTCGATGTAGGATATAGAAAGTAATTACTAATCAGTAACAATACTTTTTAGAGAGAGTCATTTGTACAGTAATCTAATTACACTATTGAATATGTAATTAGTAACTAATAAATCATACCTTTTCAGAGTAACTTACCCAACACTGGTCGACAACAAAAAGGGTGGAAATGATATCAAACACTACGGTGGGACCCAATCACTTGGGACAACCTAGGAACCACATAGCAACGCGCTAAAAAACACTCCAAAATCCTGAGCACCCCCAAAAAGCACTAAACTAGCTTGTGGGTTCGATTCCCTGGAAACACACATACAAAGCATCTGCCAAACTCATAAATATACCATGCAGTAGTAAACAACCAAAAAAAACTAAGCAAACACATAGAAACCAGTACCCTGGTTAAAGGGTGTATAGTTTTGCACATCCTGGAGACATCAAATCTTTCTCTGAAAATTTGAAAATCTAGATGAATTATCACCTTTCCAGGACTTTTACATATTAATGCTGTGAGGACACACATACACACACTGAACATTTCCAGAAAATACAAAATGCATGCAGATTATTTCTACCCGTAATAAACGTGGACTTGTTGGTTATGACTAAAGCAGTGAAGTCCACACACACACACACACTGTCACCAACAACCTGTAAATCGCCGCAGTCTCTGCCCAGCTGAGTCAGCGGGAAACATGGAGGATCCAGAGAGAAACAGAGTGTTCTGAGGAGAAGCGATGGAAAGATTTGCCAGCCAAACCCAGAGGAAGGTGTCTGGTGCTGCTGGAGGGGGAAAGAATGCAAAATATGTGCGTGAGAACACAGGGGTGACCTGAGACCTGCAGGAATTATGGGAAAAAACACATCCCACCGACCCACAGGAAACACACACGCCCTCCGTCTCACACACACGCGTCATGCTCACGAAACACACTCAGAGGTCATGTACACACATCTTGATACACACCCTGTCTTTGACACGCGTCTTAACACACAGACAACCAGATGGACGCACAGCATCACTTATATAACTAAATATTATGAGATAAAGATGTGTATACATTAGGTTCTTTTTTCGTTTGTGTGAAAAAGGACATGGACCTTGTTCGTGAGGTTCACCCAAACATTGTCACGTGCAGCCGCAAATATTCACTAGAAGGCCGCTAATACCAGACTGTGTAGATTGAATCCAGGTCATTCTGCTCTGAAGAGAAGAACCACAGATTTAACACACACACTCTACAGCACAGCAAACCACAACGACATTAAAACACTGCAGCCAGACCCACAATGTAAAACAACGACCGGCGTTAAACATTAAGTGCTTCTCTTTCTCTCCCCGACACCGCAAACAAATGACTTTTGACACGCAGACTCTTTCCAATCCATAAAGACATAACGCTCAAACTCTCCAGAGACACAGGGCATTTCTGAAGACCTATTTGGTCGAAATGGTCTGAATCGGTTTGCTCAACTCAACATTCCCAGACAAACATTTGAACGCTGGCTGTAAAACGCCGGGCCTGCAAGCCAGACGAGTTGTTTGAAATGGGGGAAGAGTAAGTCTGGTGCGCCAGGAACCGCTAACAGGTGCAGCGGGGCGGCCCGACATTTGGGATTGTTAGTGTTTGTTTGGGAATGCTGGGGAAGACGGTCTAGGACCGACGCGGAGAGCTCTTCTCGACCAACCGAGAAAGGTTTCTCGTTGGTTTGTTGTGCGTTTTTCCAATCCGTTTTGAACAGAGTTACATTTATAAAATACACATGTAAACACGCGGCTTTGCCAAGGAAAAGCCATTGAGGACGTATTGACATTTCCGAGCATAAACCCAGAGCACGTAGGGGGTTGGCAGGGTGTCTGTGCGGGACTGAAGCGTTGAGTGTGGCGGTCAGGAGATGCATCGAGCAGAAAGCGTTTTATCCAACAGGACATTTTCCTGGATCAACTTCCACGCTGGCCATGGAAAAACATTTCTATTGGCCGATTCGATTTGAGGGATTGGGAACGGGTTTGGTGGGCCTCGCAAAGCCAGAGATTGACTATTGGAGTGAATTCTGGTCCACTTTTCAGAGAGAGAAAAACACAAATATACTCTTAAATATTGTGTGTTTCAACCCGTGGTTGGGTCAAATAGACAAACCCAACTGATAGGTTAAATCAAACCTTTAAACTCACATACCTCTCAAATGTGGTGTTCAACTCTTAAGATCAGGAACTTGATATTTCAGACCGATCGTGCCAGTTTTGTGTGTAATACGCATAGTCACAAGTGGGCGTCAATCTGAGGTGCAGATCAGGGTGAGGTTTAGGGCTGAGATACAAACATTTATTCATCATTAAATAACATTATCATTAAAAGGATAGTTCACCCAAAAATGACAATTCTTTCATCCTTTATTCACTCAAAGGTCAGTCCAAACCTGTATGACTGCAGAAAACAAAAGAAGATATTTTGAAGAACATTGACAACCAAACAACATTGGATTCAGTTGACTTCCATAAACACAAAACAACATTCCTCAAAATATCTTCTTTTGTGTTTAACAGAAGATAGAGTCGGATACAGGTTTACAAACACATGAGAGTGAATGAATAAATGTTGACCTATAAAAGTGTTTTTGTGGGTGCACTATCCCTTTAACCAATCATTTGTCTTCCACTAATTTCCAAACTAGCACATTTTTATGTTTCAAAGCCAACATTAAAAACAACGACCATAATCAATGTGACATTTATTTGTAATTTTTTAAACAGGACGTAAAAAAATGAAATAAGGAATGAGGCCGGGTTTTATCGCTTCCAAATTGAGGAATAAGCTGGGTTCTAGCGACACCAATGTTGCCTTTTCAGGACCCAGGAAATACAAACTGAGGACATTTAAAATACAATTATTTTATTTTAAAATAATTACAAATATTCGTCTGCAGAATTGTAAAAGTGGAAGGTTTCATACCAGCATTGATGCAGACATAATGTAGATTTGAAGTGCATTATGGGCGATTTTTCTTCCCTTCTGTAAGGTCAGCAGCAGCACCTGTTGGTTGAAACTTGGTGATGTGAAACAAACAAAAAATAAGTTTCAGGAACAAAGCAGGTTGCTAAATATAAACACAACATGTTTGTTTCTTTGGATTAAACAAACATGTACAAAAAAAGCAAATTCATGTGCAGTCTCTGATAAATTAGAATGAGCTCAAACTTCAAGTTTCAACACTACCGGCTTCACTTTAATGAAGTAGAAGCTGTCAGAGTTATCATCACACAAACCAAGACAAGACAGGAGCTCTTTCAGAATAATCCACAGCCCACGGCACTCTGCCATCCCCTTATTATTTCATCAATCAAAAGCTTGAATCAGCAGCAGCGTTCAGGCTTGTTCTGATCCGGATGAACTCGGGTCAATATGCAGGTGAATATGGACCACCTGCGCCCCCTTGTGCCCAGTTTAAGAGCAGCAAGGACTGTAATGGACACCACTGGGGTCAAAAATCTATTTCATAAATTACAAATAAAAATTGGACAGGTAATATCAAGGCTTAGCCAACTAGAGCACTTGATCCCCGTACATCCACATGTTTGTTTCTGTATTAAATAATCAACTATACATCCTTCAATGCAAACTAAAGTACCTTAAAACATGTGGCAACAAAATGTCGAACCTTCAAACTCTTGAGAAACGCATCACAAATTGCGCAGGCCTCACACACGCCACCAATTCATCCACCACTCCACATGATCAAGTTCTTTATTTCACAATATTTTTCATAAAAAAAACTCTTTTTTAATATACAACATAATCTGACAGGACAAATCTGTTTACAACCAGTCGGCCCTCAATGAGCAGGCAGGCAGAGATAGAGAAACAGACTAGACATTGAATGGCAAACAACCATGATAAAGAGATAAAGAAAAATAAAAAAATCATAAAAATGAAAGACAGAAGGGAAAGAGGCGTCCAGTCGAGCCTCACATGCATGCTGACCTCCGGTCCATACATCCAGCCTGAATAAACCCGTGATCCTAAATGAGAGGTGTGCTGAGAAACATCAGAACGGCGGAGAGGCAAAGAACGCTCTCCAAACTTTCATTTCTGCATGTCTTCGTTTGCTTCTGCAGAGTGTCATTCTCTCCCAACAGTCCCAAAATCTTTCATGTCTCACCCTTGTCCGTGAACCCGTCCATCAATCGTACATTACTGTCGAGCTTTCAGTGTAGAGCTTCACCTCGAGAATATTCTGGTTATCTGAGCAGCAATAAAATACAGATACTGTCTCAAGATGAAATAAAATGAGTGTGTGTGTGTGCATGTGTGCTTGTGCTTGTCATTTTCGCACCACGCAAAAGCAGAACGGTGCTTTGTTTCAAGACTCTCAAGTGTTCCCTCATGTAGCGCTTCAGAGTCTTTAGTGTGTGTTTTGTTTGGCAAAGCGTGAATACATGAGTTCATGTGGGCATGTGCGTGTTTTTTAAAGTTTATAGCCAGTCAGAGAAGAGGTGGCGACCCTCCGATATCATTCCTTGACAGACACGGCCGACGACCAATCAGCTCTCCCATGAAACACTAGCACATAGAAGAGGTACCTGGACGAGAGTGTGACGAGTTATTAAACAACAAAAACTGCTACGGAAGAAAAAACTAAATAAGAATTTGTGTGTGTGTACCTGCTATCTAGAGATGTACGTATAGGTTCGTGAGGGCGACGGTCCATCTGGCTGTCCATTGGTGGAAACGTTCAGGAAGTCCCATATAAGTATTGTGTCGTCATGGGAACTGCTAATAATCTGGAACTCATCAAACTGCAGACGGAACACACGCCCAGAATGCTCCTGCAGAAGTAACCATGACAACACACACTTTAAAGAGCCATACACACAGTTAAACATGTTACATCACAATGCGCTAGCTTGTACCAAATCCTAAATAAAAGTCAACTTTCAGCTTTTATCATTCATTAATTTTATATATTGTTTACTATACAGTTGAATTTATTTATAAATTAAGCATGAATTATTTATTAATTTAGTGCAGCATGCATTTATGTAGAATAGACAGGATGCAAAAAAACACAGAGGTGGAGAAACAGATTTACCTACATTCAGTATATGAGCCATGTGGAAAATAGTGCTTTATTTTAATGTAAATACAACTTTAAAGATAAAGTTTAATACTGACACCCTACTTGAGATCCTAAGTGTTTTTAAGCATCATACCTGTAGGCTATTAAATTCATTTCAAACATATTGAGATCACAATAATTACATCTGTAGTGCCCCCGTGTGGCAGCTCATGGTCTCATCTGAGAAATTAATTAATTTAATTTGTTTATTTGAATGTCACTTTTCACAATAAGGTTTCAAAGCAACTCTAGGAAAAATGTATGTCTCTACATTGCAAACCGAGAAGAGTGTTTTTATTTAAGTACAGTTCGCTAATATCTTGTATACATTTAAGCAAAAATGTGAGCATGATACAGCAACATGCATTTCCTGAAATTCCAGAAAAATGACTGATCGTATCATCAGATTTATGTTTTATAAAAAACAGACACAACACATATTGCACGAACTCACAACAAGGGTGCGCAGACACAGTGTACTGGCGGGGGCTCGTGGATCCAGAGCGGCCTGCAAATCCCAAACTTTGATTTTCCTGTAGAGAGAGGCAATGACAGAGTTTGGGTGTGAGATATTAAACAGGTTGCCAGATGTAATCCATGTAACAGACAGACGGTGCTGTGAATGTGTGTGTATGTACCCATCATATGCTCCGCTCACAATCCTCTTGTTATCGAATCGGATGCAGCGGACCAGCTCTTCGTGACCCTCCAAAACCCGCAGACAAGCGCCGCACTCAATGTCCCACAACCTACAAACAGACGACACGGAAACAAGTCAGGTTTGACGTGGAAACTAAAAACATCTTAAGCACACAGACTGTGAGTGGTCAGAACGGCTTTATGTTATTTACATGCGAAAGTGTATTGAGATGTGAGAATATAGTCTGTTTTGCACTCATGTCAGACTTAAGCATATCTATCTTTATCTAGATCCAAAAACAAAGCAATCAAATCAAATGAAGTACTTTTCCATCGATTCATTTAGCGAACGCTTTTACCCAAAGTGCATTCAAACACTATCATTACATGTATTCGCTGCTAATCGAATTCATGACGTGACCTGTGAAGACCTCTACACGGAGATAATGTCTCGCTCACCTGATAGTGTTGTCTGAAGATCCACTGACCACCAGTCTGTCTCGGTACTGAAGGCAGGCGATGCCGCGCTTGTGACCGTTAAGTGTCCGTACAAACTCACACGTGCTTGTGCTCCATACCTGCAAACGCACACACGGTCTCTTTACCTACAACTTCGACAGCTACAAATCACCCACCGCGCACTCCCGTCCCTCTCTCACTTTAATGGTCCTGTCTCCGGACGCAGACACGATGTATTTGTCGTCGAAGTCCACCACGTTGACGGCAGCACGGTGACCCACGAGCACCCGGCGCAGGCTGATGTCTGTGGCAGACGCCATGTCCCACACTGCAATGGAGCGATCTTTAGAACACGTGACCATAAGCCCGTTACAGAAGCGCAGGTGCAGAACCGCCTCGTTGTGATGGATCAGAGTGTTGAGAACCTCACCAGAAGAAACATCCCAAACCCTGAAACACATAGAGAGACCCAGAGAAAGAGCGTTACACTTTTGGTTTAGTTTCGGTTCACGTGAGCAACTTTAATTAGAACTTTTATTATTATTTTTATCAATGCAACATATGCTGTTAAAACGGCATCATGTGAAACATATGGACGCTGTAAAGTAAAGATTGGTTCAACGAGTTCCTGCACAAGCTCAACATAGCGGGCTGATGTGTTAATGTGCTTAAAACATCATCACATTAGTAAGCTTTCTTCCTGCTCCGGCGGGCAGTCTGCACTCAACACTGTGAGTGATGCAGATGTGATTAATGTGCCTTCAGAACCCTGAGCTCTTCTGAAACATCCGATCTCTCACAGGTGAGCGAGAGAGAAACACACACAGACACCAGAGAAGGTGACCGAGGCTGGCAGGATCTTTGAACAGTTGCTTGGGCACTGAGGTCAGTGTTTCCATGGAGACTACAGCTGGAGGGATGCAGAGTTTGTGGAACGGTTTTGTTTTCGAGCAAAGGTCAATCAAATATCCACATAACACACATACAGAAGCTCCAGGTTTGCAGAATAAATCAGACAGCACGTCTGGTGTGTGTGTGTGTGTGTGTGTACCTGACAGTAGAATCAGAGGAGCCCGTCACTATGACTCTGTCGTCGTACTGCAGACATAGAACTGATCCAGTGTGACCCGTCAGAACCTTTAAACTCTCCAGGGTCTGCTTATCCCAGATCTAAGAAAGACAAAGAGACAAAGTCAGATAGTGAGACAAGGATAGACAGACAGGTATAAAAGTAGGCAAACAGACAGCAGAAAGAGACAGGTAGATAACTTACATAAAGACAGACAGAGAGACAGACAGACAGACAGAGACAGTCAATGAGACAGACAGTTAAATAGACCAGTAAACTTTAAACAGGCAGAGAGAAAAACAGACAGACAGACAGACATGCAGAGAGTGAGACAGACAGACAGAATGTCAGATAAAGAAGACAGACGGACATGTTGAGAGACCAAGAGGAAGACATACAGACAGACGACAGAGAGACAGACCATCAGAAAGACGAAGAGGAAGACCGACCGAGAGGAAGACCGACAGAAAGACCGACAGACCAACAGACCAAGAGAAAGACAGACAGACAGACAGAGAGGAAGACAGATAGACAGCAAGAGAGGAAGACAGACAGACAGCAAGAGAGACAGAAAGGAAGAGAGACAGAAAGGAAGACGGACACACAGACAGACAGAAACAGACACAGACAGACAGTTACTTTGATGGAGTTGTCTCGCAGGCCGCTGATGATCTTTTCGTCATCATATTGGAGGCAGTAAACTCCTTTACTGTTCTCTGACCGGCACTGAATCCTCTGAAGATTGTGACGTCCACAGCGCCAGTTCGCTTCAATCGTCTGAAGGGACCGAAGAAGAAAAAGAGCAAATGAACGGCAGGATGAAGCGAGAGTAATCTGATGAATGAATGGGTAGAATCTCACCTCAATGTCCTGTATAATTTTGGGATAGAGTGAATGGTAGTATGAATTGGGCGGGACTTCGTTCGTTCGGTTTTTAAACAAATATTTCTCCCTGTGGACGAACAATGAAAACCGAGTATAGCAGATATACATCACATTTAGAAAGGTGAGATTGAAACGGGAATTGAATCAGCTGGTTATGATTTATTTGACATTTGGGTCGTGAACTAATCCAGTGTCAACCCACCTCCACTGTGAGTCACGATATACATTTCGATATTCAACATCACCCTACGTACACGGAGAGTTTATACATGACAGCAAACCACTGGAACATTGATGCAAACGACAGCTGTGCATTACTGTTAATAATTCAACAGTCAATCACGTATATGTGAAGACATTTTTCAACAAACACACACGGTTCTGTGTAGTGACAAAAATGAGTGCGTGTTCTCACCACTGATGTCGCTCTGATAGGCCTTTCCACAGGGGGTCTGTGCGGACCATCCTCTCGATGAGTTTCTTCCACAGCATCCCGTCTGAGATGACCCTCTGCCATTCTCTACATACCAGCTCAGCGGAGCATAGTGAACGAGCGTCCAGGAATGACAAGATGTTCTCGGCTATGTGATCCAGACCCTGAGCTGGAGAGAGATGAAGGGTGTCAGATATAGAAACATCATTCATTTCAAATTCCGTGGTCGGTTTAGTTTTAGGCTCTTTTAATGCATACATCAGCAGGTACTTATTCTGCAATATACTTGAACTGTAGTGTACTTACTAGATATTGTACTGTTATTGTACCTCAACATCGTAAATATTAAAAGACATTACAGTATTTACTATAGTATATCAATAATGTACACTGTAGTATACAGTGTTGCAAATACCAAAGTACATAAAATGTTACGGTTGAGGTGTGTGTGTTAGATACCTGGCAGCGCTGTGATGAAGTCTCTCTGTAACATAGGTTTAAGGTATGAGTTTATATGGCCGTGTTGGTAATGGCACATTCGTGAGATCAGACGTTCCACAAACTCCACCTGATCAGATTCTGACCACTGATCGAACAGCTGGATGCACAGTTCTTTCTCCTTCTCGAAGTTTCCTTGAGATAACCTCTTCCTCGAAGCCACCACAGAACCGTTCCCTAACTGAAACAACAACACCAGAGACTCCAATAAATCCCTAAACCCAGGCACTGTTTGGTTTGCAATGTTAATATTTAATAATAATTTAAATTATGTGAAAAATATATCATTAGTCAATGTTTTTCTGCTCATCTACAGTATAAACATGATATAAAACAACATAAAAAACTCTTAAAAAGCAAAAAATATGCCAGCACAATATCCATCTGTGGGCCATTCTCACGAAACCGCTGAAACATCATGCCGGTGAAGATTGACATATAAAACATACATAAAGAAAAAATCATCATAATATAGATAATTGTGTTGGACAAAAACATATTTTCACATAGGAATGAATTATTTATGAATTTTATTATTTATGCTTTTTATTGTGCATTATATTCTGTAATTTAATAAAAAGTCAAATTAAAATATACTGAAAAAACAATGGGATTTTCTACAATACGATCTCAAAATTACCAAAAAATGATTAATGTAATAATCATGTATAATAAAAATAAAGAAATAGTGGAAGAAAGAAGTGTTCAGGACTTATATTCTTATCCTCCGCAACGTTTTTTAAAGACTGTTTTAACAAAGACAAATATATTTACATATAGTGTATATACGTTTGATTTTATGTGAAGAAACAAATGGTTAAGAAACAAATTAATTTATATTTTTCTACTTAAAAACGTATTATCCTCTAATCACACTGTGTACACAACTTCTTCCCTTCTCATTACTGGTACAGGTAGTTTCCCACATTAAAAAAATTCTACATGTATAATATTCTATTAAAATGTTATTAACAAATTAAATATAAATTAATTCATTAATGTTTTATTATGTATGATTTAGATTTCTTTTGTAAAAAAAGTTAATAAACAGTCAGTAAAAGTTTAGAAATGAATACAAATATCATAAATTGTTTTAAATTAATATAATGAGGTTGTTTATACAAGTGTTTTTAAGAAAACCATGTTTGATATCTTGAAACCAAGATTTTGTGAGGATCACCCCTGTATGATATAAACATGCGGTAAAGCTATGACATCACCAGGGCCCATCAACACTTTTAATTTGGATGTCACACATACGCAAACCAGCCTTTACCAATGCACACACACCTTATATAATGATGTCTTCTTCTGCAGGACTTCATCCGTGTTTGTTTGTGACTCCATCACTGTCATGTTCTAAAAAACAGAAAGAGAGAGAGAAAGAGAGAGCAGGTGATAGGTAAGACACAGGGCAGTGGCCATCGGTGCATTAAAATGATGCATTCTGGGAAACACATTCAAAAATGAGGGTCATTTTAATACCCCTCCCCAAAAAATCCCTGCTGATCAATGTTCTCTAAACAAACAGATCTCACACAATTAAAGACGATCGCTCATGGAGGTCACGGTGAGAACAAACTCTGACTCATCTGTCTGCTCCACACTGATCCCTGAAATTGCTTTAAAAAGAAAAGTTTAATAAAGGCCAGTTGGTTTATAATGAACTTCTGAAACATTTGGAATGTGAATTAAGTGTTGAAATGTACAAACTGTTTAAAGTGTGTGTGTGTGTGTGTGTGTGTGTGTGTGTGTGTGTGTGTGTGTGTGTGTGTGTGAACCTGAGATAGTAAAAAAAAAAATCCCAGAACGAGGCACAGACAGGTCAGCAGAAAGACAAACAGCACATGATATAACTAGACATACAGACGTCTCTGAATCCACACACACCTGAACCTCCTACCAAGGGACGTACTCAACCATCTCTAACGTCAGATCTCAAATCAAAGACTTTATCTATTTACAGTCATTTCCTCTCTCTCTCTCTCTCTCTCTCTCTCTCTCTCTCACTGTCTCTTCCCTGCAGGGACATAAGTGAACAGACTGATGGTTTGTGAGACAGCAGCACTGAGAATCAATTTTAGTGGTTGACCGTGTCTTCTATGTGAGCCCATAAAATGTCAATATATCCAGATTACAAAATACTGCTTTATATTTTTTAGCAGTGTCGGGGTCTTTTAAGGTAATAAAGAAATCTACTCATTTAAAGTCATGCAAACATTAAAATGTATCGTCCTTGACGAATGGTCAAAGCACTAATCACAAATCAGAGTTCAGAAGCCAACAACCCACACACACAACATCTGACAAGACAGAGGAGCAGTGAGGAAGCAGAGGAGAGGAGGAAAGAGAAGCAAAGAGAAGAGGAGCAGAGAGAAGAAGAGCGCCCGCGAGGAACAGAGAGGTAAAGAGCAGTGGCGAGGAGGGATGAAGAGGTGCGGTGAGGAACAGACAGAAACAGAGAGGAGGTACTGAAGAGGAGAGCAGAACCTGGTTGTGGGCCCGGGAGGTGGGGAGGCTCTGCAGGCATCTAAGAGCACACAGACTCTCGGCCACCGAGGAACAACCCAGCCAGACAGAACGAGGCAAAGAACACTGTGTGAGAGATAGAGAGAAAGAGCAGAAGATGTGATAACAACAGAGAAAAACAAGACAGAGGGCATAAAGAGAGAGAGACAAAGAGTGAAACAAACGTGTCAAAACATCAAGGCAAAAACAGAAGTAGAAAGAGAAAGCGAGAGAGAGAGAGAGAGAGAGAGAGAGAGAGAGAGAGAGAGAGAGAGAGAGAGAGAGAGAGAGAGAGAGGGAGGGAGAGAGAGAGAGAGAGAGAGGGAGGGAGAGGGAGGGAGAGGGAGGGAGGACAAAGAGAGAGAGCAGCAAGCACGCAAATAATAAATGATGAGAGTGACGTGACGGTGACAAACATGAGTGTGACCAAGAGGAGATATGGGAAGTGAAGGATAAAAAAAACAGTATTAGAGCAACAGCACACACACACACACACACACTAGATACAGAACAACAAACGAAACCATGAGTGGGCGGAGCAGAGAAATGGGAGTGGCCAATCAGGCCGACACCTTTTCTACGCACAATTAAAACACGAGCAAGTTTGGTGTATAGTTATGTGCTTTGATTCCACACAAAAACTGACAAACATTAAACACTTCTTGTTCCAAACACACATGCAGCTGTGATGAGATATGTATTTACCAAAGAAATCTAGAAAGCACTTTTTTTACAAATTTAATGCATACATTCTCTCCTTAAAAAATATTATTATGGTAATGTAAGAAGTCAATTGCTGAATGCCTAATTTACTTATTTACTTTTTGTTTAACAGATTAAAATTAGAGAAATCGGCCATTTCACAAGGTCACTTCATAGTAGGTTGAGATCTCGAAGTCATGAAACTAACGACTCAGAAGCTCCGAGTTCAAGGGTAAATTTGATATCAAATTCAAAACAACATTGAGGGGATTGTTGACATTAGCGAATGTGCGTCTTGTAAACTTTAGCTACTAATTATTTCAAAAAGCTTTCAAAAGATTTATCACCAACGACACAATAGACTAAGACATATAAAGCATGTTTAGATATGCGCTGCACATAAAAAAGTATGTGTTGTATGACAAGCATATTGAACACATCGGAAAAATAAAATATATGTGTATATAAAACGCATGTTGTGAGATATAAATCGCGTGTAGACTGTTTGTGATATATAAATCGCATATGGTGACGAAGCGCGCAGTGGCGCAGCGGTGCCGCAATGAGCGCTCGGACGTTTTCTTGACTTTATACGGAACATATGAACCAAAACCTGATTTGAGAGTCCGTTTAGTCACATCACTCAAATAAATCATTTCAGCGCGCTCTTATTACAGCATCAGATTCATATCGATTAGGTCCCCTGTCTGTATTGTGTTCCTCGCCCTAACGTTAACCAAGCATTCCAGTATACTGGAATAAATACAATCGTCACTTATTTGGGTTAGTGTGTTGTTCTCACGTACCATCAGCTCCACGGTTTTGTCCTCCATGTCCGGATCCATATTATTATTGTTCCGTTCGCGTCCAACCGTGAAAATGGAAACCCGTCCGTGAACCCCAGCGAATCCAGATACAACAAACAAATACAAACCACGAAGAAAATAGACAGAACGTCAAAATAAAAGTCCTATCTACAACGATTACCTCCCCCTGCCGTATTCTTTATGTACTGCGTTGGGCAAATATTTGCCATAACAGTCTTTAACCGGATCTCTAATTGCTTATTTGCATAATATATAATTATATTTTATTGCATATTTTCCTTTCCTCTACTTCCAAAATCTCTAAATTCTAATCCAAAAACTGGATTTTTATACAACAGTTAGCACTTTTATTTGGCTAAAGAAGCTGGGAGCAGAAATCTTTATTTCCGGTGTCACGTGTCTTTGCAGGGAGTGTTCGTGTGTGAGGGGGCGGTCCATCTGCAGTTAATTGACTTTGATTGGTCAAACAGAAGGTCGATCTGTTTTTGGGTCTTTCCCAATGAGTACACACATACGAATGAACTCTTGAAAACTGGTTAATAAAACAAATTTATTCTGATAGATACAAGGCCTCCGATTCATATTTTTTAATAAAATCATAACCCACATTTTATTATAGCGTTTCACTTTATATAAAGCAAAACTGCATGAACAAATGTTGTCAAAACATATTTTTTCTTTATTTAAACATTTCATTTTTTTACCTTTATATTCAAAATGCGTTAGAAAGCATGCAAAGCATTAATCTGTGCTACATATTTGGTACACAATGACTGCTTATTTTCAAACAAATTTTGATCTTAAAAAGTTATATTTTTTCAAGAATGTGGAAAATAATAAATGAATACAACGACTAAAATAAAGTATGAGTGAGTGTCTAAACTTTCGATTGGTAGTCTTTAGATTTATTTTGCCCATTATCCAGCATTATCTAGAGTTTTATTTGCTTGCACAATAACTGTGGAAATGAGGTAAGATAAATACTTCTGAGTATTGTTCAATTAGTATGAAACAGAACAACAATTTCTTGATAAGTTTAGAGTCAAATAAGTCTTAAATAAACCCAGAGAACATGCAAACTGATACAAGTATACAATTTGGATAAATTTGGATGTCAAATGCTTACATGTACATGTTTTGTAAAGCAGAACACAGGCAGCTGGTTTAAGCAATTTCAAATTTATTGTTGTTTCTCCCCCATTCGTTAAAGAAACCCTTATAAAAAAAATCCCACACCGTCATAAAATACAACAGCAGAAATTGCTGATATAAAAGAAAAAGTAGGAATGAATTTAGGGTGGAAATGAACAGAAAAATAGACTTATTTCAAAAGAAGCCAGTCCAAAGACAGGTTAGGGTACTTCCAGAACACGTTCTGTGACTTGGTTTCAAAGCGGGAGGAGAATAAACAAAAAGAGGCCGAGTTCTAATCCAATCAGATTGCTCAGAGGCTGAGCCTATTCATTAATCATTAACATCTCTGTCATTTACTTAATTAACAGATGAGTCACTTTTCTTCTGAAAATGTGCGAGTAACTGGGCTCCACTAAAACACACACACTCTCTTTCCCCTTCGGGCAAGAAAGAACGACTCGTCTTTCCATATTTCCTTGAATCTTCACTGATTTCTCTGTCCCGACTACCTAGTAGTCATCCAAGTCAAAAAACTCGTCATCTCCCTGATAATCCATGCCCTGAAAGTCCACACGGTAGCGCAAAATACCTGAAAGTGACAAAGTTGCACAATAATCAGATTGACGTGTGGCTCAATTGTGGCTGTTATCACCAATAACACCTCATGATGTTGTGAGCATCTCTGTTTTGTTTATGAAACAGATGTGGACCAACTGCGAGCTTACCTCCTATTCCTCCGAAGCCCTTGACGAACTGTGAGCCCTCTTGACTTTTATCGGTCACGATCTCCAGAGTCGCTCCAAACTTCTTATAGAAATTGGCGAACCACTCCAGGAGAGGCATAGACTCGATGAGCTCGTGCTCCTGCCCGGTCTAACACACATAAAAAAACTACTTTTATAATCAGAAACAGACACACGGACTGAGATCGAATGCTGTGCAGGGTCTGGCGTTATGAAGCAACAACAATGAATGTTTGGTTTTATAGAGCACAATAATAAAATGTACATGACTAAAACAGTTTACCTTTCGAGATACATCTAACATAAACGCATAACAAAGCAAAAGACATTTCGTTGGTAAATCTTTGTGTTGTGCGTGTAAAACACCAGCTGATTTCTGCAGGACAGTTTGTTTTCAAAACCAATCTTTATGGACAGGTGGAAGCGTTCAACACAACAAATGACCTTTTACACACAAACGCACCTCTTTGTCTATGAAGTGAGATTTGTCCTTTTCTTGTTCAGGGGTCAGATAAATGACTTTCTCATCTGAAACACATAACAGAAGAGACACTAGTATACACACTTCCGTTCAATATCATTTCATTTAATCACCCATTAAAATTGTCTTTATTACATAGTCTTGTGCCCTTAAAGGAACAGTTCATCAAAATAAGAAAATTAAGTACATTAGTGAAGTATAGTTCCTGACATGAAGTCAAATCTATTGTGCAGTACCTGACAGACGACTTCAATCTGAGATAGTGTGTACGATAAAAATATATGCATGCAAATTTCTCTTCCGTCTCATACATCAGCGTGAGTGTGTGCGTACCGTTTTCCAGGTCGATGCATTCTGCCCCATGAATCCGGAACACGTATCTCATCGTCTCCAAGTTTTCATAGACGATGAGAATCTCAACAGCTCCCATCTCCAGCGCTTTGAGCGTGTCATCTACCCCAAAACAATACTTCCCTGTGTCCTGACTGATCTCATCAAAATATCTGCCTGAGAAAATCAATATTCATGAGTTTAGATGAAACCCTTATTTCAAGGTAATGTAATCATATGGATCACTTAAAACTAGATTCGTACCAAGTGACACAAACTACATGGAGTTCTCAAAGATGCCACATCATTTAACAGCCCCTAATTGTGAAAAGTGATCGAAATTTGCAACCTTGAGCCGTTTGAAATTGATTTCTGACATGTGCCCTTTTCAGAGATTTAATGAAACGGTTTATTGAGATTAAAAAGGTACCTATTAATTTTTTCTCCTGGATGAACTTGACATTTGACAGAACCTCAGCAGAAAGCTCAATGGCCTGATTGAAGCCGTTTTCACCCCCGTACGAGATGTCCACCAGCTTCAGCACTTTTCCCTGTAACCTCTGCGACCAATCAGACACAACAACAACGATGTTAAAGACAAATTTCAGCCATTTACAGAGAGACTAAAAACAGAATTTATGGCGTAGCCACTCACAGAGAAACAGTGATTCAGCCACAGCCAATGAGAGTTTCTTTTCTTACCTGATCAAACATGTCTGACTGGCTGAGCTCTGTTTTGAAGTCCGCCGATCCGGCCAGCACCAGTCCGGCCACGTTCACCTTGTCATTGGACACATAGAACTGGACAGCCGTCTCTGCGACCTTCCGCACGTAATTGTGTCTTTTCTCCATCCGCAACCGAGCGAAACGCAGTGCAGACTGACCTCCTCTCCCTGACAAACAGCCAACGCAAAATCATCCAAACAGCGCCTCACTACATCAATGCAGTTGGAATATCTGAGGATTTTCAATTATATGCAACCAAGTTATTTAATAATAATGTTTGCCTATGTAAGTTTTTCCTAACACAAGGCTAAAATGTCCTTCTCTGTAAGAGTTATTTGACAATTTGCAAGTAACAGTTCATGGAATGAACTGCCATTGAGTTATTTCGTCACTGAAGTTAAGAAATGGCAGATGCTCTCTGTCACAAGACAAGAACGGATCGAGAAAATAAGTGCACTAAAAACTTTTATTGTGAATTTTGGAAATGCAATGTGTGTGTACCGTGTTTCTTGGGCAGGTCCACGGTGAACTTGTGCAGCACTTCTCTGGTGTTGCCTTGCAGGGTTCCAAACAGAGCTCCACTACCATCAATAACTATAAATCCAAACTTACTGTCGTCCGATAACAACGCAGTGAGGGCCTGAAGAGAAAGAAAGAGTAAGCGAGTGAGAAAGTGACAGAACGATAGACATTAAGAGAAAGGAAGATGATTCTTGTGTGAAATCTTGATGCGGATTGTGGTTTTCACCTCCGTGTGGAACTTGTTGTCACACAGATACAGAGATGTGTTGATGGGTTTGAACGGCTCAAAGTCGATGTTGACTTTCTTTTCTTTCCCTTCGTCCGTTACTATGGTCCCGCAGTACACCACTAGACCATTATGCGGAACTGCAAGAAATAATTCAAACAAATCGCTCAAATTCACTGGTTTGTCATAACTTCTGATAGGCACCTTTTAATTTCCTTAATGTGTGAAAATTATTTCTTGTGCTTAACAGAAAGTCAAAGTTTGAGTCCATCTATCAAACCTCTTCTTACGCCGCCGATAAATGAAAACAGTCACTGATGTGATTGATCACGGTCTTCTGTTTTACAATATAACACCACGAAAGAGAGAGAAACACACACCTTTATTATAGAGCTTTAGTCTCTGCTGTACAGAAGTAATCGCACCCAGAACCGACAGTCTGTTCACTCGACTCTTGATGTTAGACGCTGTACCAAACTCATCCGCCAACATCTTTGCCACCCTGGAGATCTGATCTTTAGGAGGAATGATGAGAGAGATCATGCTGGTCCCATTACTGAATGAAAAAGAGAGAGACAGTCAGCTGACAATCATTATTTGAGTAAAATAGGATCATCACATCATTTAGAACCACAAAAAATGAATCTGTGATAAGACTCACAACCTCAAATTGTTTTAAAATGGAGCCCGTCAGATCCAATTCACTTTCAGACAGGATGTTTAGAACTCACAAAATGAGTTTTAACAAACACATCAGTCTTTCTTTGTTTAGTATGAAACACACTGTTAATCCCACATGCACCAAACTCAAATCGGTGTCACGCTGGTGCCACAACATAAAGAGAACAGAATACTGCTTGTGTTTATTCACACACACACACAAATAACAAGAATTTAACCTCTGATGTGACTCTAACGTAAGTTTGGTTAATCAGTCAACATGACATTAAACGTGTGTGTTTGTGTGAGAATTATGCATACGACATATACACACGTGCGCCCTCTCTATAACCGCCTGTCAGAAGCACCACAGGTATATTTACACACTTTTTAACACAAACAGTCATGTACTCCTAAAAGTTACTGTGATGTGCACGTCAAATAAGGAAAACGAGCATTTTAAACAAATTGCAGAATACAAGGATGTGTTTAATTCTACTGAACTCAAATAATTAAGTGCATAGAAATTCAAAACCCTGTAGTGCAGCAAATCAATCAATACAGTATGTCAGTAGTATATCACATTGTTATGTGTGTAAACCTCAATGATATTTAGTCCAGAATGAATGAAATTTCTGCTGATACTTTGACACTATCGGTTCAGACTTTAGTAACTTTAAATAACGTTATCCCACATGCTAATATATGTGCAATTTTTCTTTGATTTTTGAATGCACATTTGTCAAGTTTCGACCTCTAAACCAATTTGGATCCCCAGGTGGTTTGAAGTCTTGATCCTGAAGCAAAACTAGTTGATACACACGCAAACACACACACCTGTGCTTGTTCTCACGCAAACACACAAGCTAACACACACAGGTTTAACTTCCATTGTTTTCAGGCTCAGGCTAGTGATATTTTCCTCCCACTACTGCTAAACCCTCCCTCACACAAACATGAGGACATTATTACAGTTAAACACGGTTTAAATGACCTTTGCTAGCGAGAATCACTTTTAAAATATTATAATAATTGTGGGGTCATTTTTTAAACTCAATCCTTTGTGGTAGAACCAAATCAGTACACAGACACACACAAAGACACACGCACGCGCGCACACACACATGCTCGTACCCTCTCGCCGCTTCCAGGCTCCGGATAAGTTTCTTGATCTTCCAGATCTCCACATTTCTGTCTGCCGCGCATGGATCATCCGCCATATTCAGCCCTGAAACACCAGAGAATGCTGCAGTTAACACCGGCACCGACCGGAAACTGTCTGCGTGTCCGTTTCACTGTGCGCCGGAGACTCCGGCCTGACAAGCGCGCTCACGCCAGCCCTCGGTGAACACGCATGTGATCGGAGGCCCCACGTTTCCTTTTATTTCCTCACTAACAAAAATCTATTCAAACTACCATGTTACCTCTAAGGTATTTTGGACATATAACGTAAATTACCCGGAAATCCTCCAAAGTAACAGTTATCTTGGACTATACCATGTAAACACCATGCTACATGGCAAACTATAATTACAGTAAAATACCACGGTTTCGCAGCCATCGTCGATCGGTTATCGCGCGGGTGCTCTTTAATACCCCAAATAACGCACCACACCATATTAAATACCTCTCTCTCGGTTCTCCGGTCAGCCGGTGTCGTTCTATCTCTGTCTGTTCCACCCGCGTCACGCCGCCGCCGGTTCCTGCGGATACACGTGGTAGGCGGAGCTTCACATTCACTTCCTAGTTACCTGCATAGCAACGGTCGAAGGCCGACTGTTCTGTTTCCTGTGAGACATAACGGTTCTGTTCCTGCAGATGGCGCTCGGTGGTCCACAGATCCAAACTTCCCAATGAGTCGCGTTCACATTTCTGGAGGTCCTTTTGAAAGCTTTTACACACTAGGTGCAGTCGTTTATGTTCAACAATCCTAAGAACATTGAAATACACATTTAAATATATGCATCTTATTTTTAAGCATCTTAATTAGAAAACACTTTTGACGGCATCCATCCTATCCAGCGCAGAGGAATGTATAAGCGATTGTGTCACCACCTCGTCTATGATTGGTCAATCCTCCCAGCGCTGGGAAAAGTTACAGATCCACTAATGCATTATGAGTAATGGCGCTGACAAACATAAATGCTCATTGAATTGAAAAAACTGTTCCTTAGATTTATCAGACCTGACCAATTTAAACGCTGTTTAATGAACTATGAGTTTAACTGGGACGTAAGTCGACGTGCGGATGCCGGGAAATGAAGTTTTTGGGTTTAACGTTGTTTGCTTATCGACAATATCCATTTAAAAAGTACGGTGCAGTAATATTCCCGTCCCCTTCAGTGCCTTGTCTGGCATATACAGTACTGAATTAACACTAAATCAAAAGTCATGTGTCTTAATATTTTCATGGCGTTTAAGAGTATTTTAAAGTAAACCAACGTACATGTCTAAAAAACAATCTATCTAGGCGCCTTTATATTTAGTTCGTGGGGTGTATCTCACTGTCACCATGAGAGGGCGCCATCGCTCAATCTGTGAGATTAAACATTGATAACATGACTTGACTTTCCCAAGTCTCCACAGTCAGTACTTTGACCATTAGAGGTCCATTTTAAAGACAAAGATGAACAATTGTGTATATTTATGTACTGTATTGTGGTAAATGCAGGTCGACTTTTGTTATGACTTCAATCATCAGGGCTGCTTTATATACGATATGTTTAAACCTGCGGTTCTCAAACTAGGGGACCGTGTCCTCCTGGGTGGGCCCAGGATGGATCCAGGGGGCCACCGTTTTTGTGGCATTAAAAAATATATAGAAATTTATCGTAAAATTTGTCCGATCACAAATCTGAAAGATAAGACCACCAACCAAAACATTTGATGTTCCAGCATTGTTTAATTGAACATTTTTTTAATTTAATTAGCATTTTAAGTTTGTTCGGTTCAAAGTTTTATACATTTTTGTCATGCAAAAACATATAAAGTATGAAATATAGAAGTTTATGATAAAATATGTGCAATACAAATCTGAGAAAATTAGACCTCCAACCAAAACATTTGACGTTGCTTAGTTGAATATGTTTTTAATTACAATAGGATTTTAAGTTTGTCATGTTAAAGCATTTACATTGCAAATACAAGTATCACTTGTCTTTAGAAAGTAGTGCAAAAACATATAAAGTGAAAATAGTAAGACTTGAAACTATATAAAAATAGACATAAAAATGTGGCACAAACAAAGATTTACAAATAAAACACAAATTTATATAACAAATAAGTTATATAAATGATATCAACATAAGAGAAACACCAGACAAAGCAGATCATTCAGTGAGAGCCTGTGATGGTTTACGCTCTCTCTCTCTTTCACTTCTGTTGAAGTGTTTTGGTTCTCTTCTCGCAGGCCATAAACTTCCTGCTGAAACTGGCTGTGATAATAACGATCCTTAGACGATAATCACAGTAATTCACACACACTGAAACACCGCAAGACCGAACCCCAACGTCCCGCACACACACTCGCACCCGCTGATCCTCATGGTTATTTTGGGAAAGGTGGATGAGTCTCCTGCAGAGGTGCGAGGACGCTCGCTCCCGAGGAGTGTCAGGTCAGCATTTATGAGCGCAGAGACAGGCAGTTACCAGAGGAGGCAGATGGTCAGAGGGCCCATCATTTACACTGCGGTTTCAGTACTGCCTACGTCTGTGTGTGTGAAAACATCAATATTTTAAAGAGTCTTTAAACAGATTAAACCATCATTCTGATCTGAAGGTCACACGAGGGCCTGTATTTTACACTTGCTTGATATGTATGCTGAACTATAGTCCTCCGTTTTTAGGTATTTTCTGTTTTCTATGACATTGTGAAACCTTCAAATAGAAAATTAAAGGCCTGTTGGTAAAATGAAACAATTATGAAAAACCTCATTAATAAAACATATTGGTATCATTACCATTCCTCTTTCATAGCACATTTTGTTTCATTTAAAAACTAAGCTCCTAGGGTCTGTCGTACTTATTTCAATACTAGGATTGTTATTTGCATACTTTGAGAGAACACTACTTTGAATAAGTGAAATGAAACAATTAATATATTGAGAAAATTCTTTGAAACTAGAGTAAATAAAATCTCCCCCAAAAAACTTTGATGTCGAATATATTATCGTCTGCTTAAAAGGGACAGTTCATCCAAAATAACATTTCTTTCATCGTTTATTTTTCATTACGTTTCCAACGTTCTTAAAAAGGTATTCTTTGTTTTATAATTTTGTGTTCTGCAGAAGAAAGTCATACAGGTTTGTAATAACACGAGGGTTAATAAATGATTGAACGTTTTTTAATTTGGGGTGAACTTTGCCTTTTTATCTTCTTTTATGTCAGTAGCACTAATGCTGCTGCATGATTGACTTGTTTAAAGGTCCAATGTGTAGTTTTTGGAGGATCTATCGACAGGAATGCAATATAATACACGTAACTAATTATTCGGAGGTGTATATAATATGTTTTTATCATAGAATGAGCTATTTTTATCTACATACAGCGCGGGTCCTCTTGCATGGAATTCTCCATCTTGTTTCTACTGCAGCCCTAAATGGACAAACTGCTCTAGCGTGTAAATACATATCACCTTTGACAAAGAAGCGAAAACGTGATGACATCTTAGTCCTGTGTCAGCCGCCGTAGTGCTTCTAAAGGGAGGGAGCCATTGGTTGCACTTCGCAACCTCACCACTAGAGGCCTCTAAATTTCAAACACTCAACCTTTAAATCACTACCCACAGACGCTAGAAATGGTATTAGTAACGCTCAGCCTATCCAATGCCACTAATAACCAGTTAAGTCTACTGTCAACAAGCTCTATTTCTCATAGCATTAACCCCAAACACAGCTATAAACTGACAAATCCAAACTAAACAGCGGAATGATGACATCTGTTAAATGGATCAACTAACCATGAAGCAAAAGTGTGTTTGAAACCAGCGCGATTATCAACCCAATTTCTCTAAATCTCTCCCTAAATCTCTCTAATTACTCGGAGCAGGAGCGGCGGGTCTAATCTCGTTTGTTCTTCCTCTCTCATTTCATTGGATGGTGTCGTTATTGAGGTCTGCTGGGTCTCTGCTGCGGCCAAGTCAGAACTCCTGCCAACAGATTTGTTACGAATGGAAAACTCGGTACCAGATAACTCTGCGAGGAATGATAGATCATTGCGGAGGAGACGAGAGAGCTTTCAGGCCCTGCCAGCATCTACTGGCAAGAGAGGATGCTGGGTAATGGGCAAAATCTGGAAGGGCTCCGATTTGCTTCAGGTATGGAAATCTCTGTCAAAGAAGACCTGATTTACTCACTCGAGTTTGCGGAAAATCCCATGATGCCGCAGTTTTGTGATATGTTTGTCTTTGATAGGCATCTGGCCCGACAGAAGTGGCGGTCCACATTATTCACCGTCACCACTTCTGCATCTCATCACACACATGCCCAAGCAAACGCAGCATTAGTGAACAGCACACACACGCCTCAGATATCACTCTGAACATCACACTTCTGATTTTCTAATATGTGTTCTGATTTATAAAACATGAAGTGTTTGTTTTAATGCACACCTTTCATTGTCAATTAGAGACAGAATTCTCTCTCACTCACACACAACTGCCAAGTCCCAGTTCAGATGTCAGATGATGTTGTTTGTCGCCCAGGTGGAGGGCCGTTCTTCTCCTCAGGGTGAATGTTTTTCCCCTGAAGGTTATTTCAGGGATGACAGGCGACATCCGCTGAGGTTCCAGGTTTGAGTTGTTCATCCCTCTTGACTGAAAGAAACCCTCGAACATGACATCTACAAAACTCAATGAAAACTTCACTCCTCAGGATATGGAGTGAGACACTAAGTCTGTTGCCATTTATGTGACAGGCAAGCTTCACATTATAATCCTGCACAGCATCACCTGGTCTGCGTGTCTGTCATGTAACAAATGCCGCCGTCTGAAGTGGTTTGCGCTGCATTAACTGCAGTGACAGGCGGCTGCATCTCTGCTCAAGAGTTTATAGATCTCAGGAATCTGACAGTTCACTTGAAACTGGCAACAGAAACACTTTAACTCTTTAACTGAGAGGAAACCAGACCCCCCTCATGTAGAGACATCCTTTTCATGCAGATCTAATATTTGACTCAAAAATACATTCATATACTTAACTGCAGAAAATGAATTTGGTATTTTATCCCGTTTCCAGTTAAAATTCTTAAATATATTTTTTAAGTATATTTATTTCAGAAGCAAAATGATTCCATATTTTGTCTTGGTTTCTGCAAAATTACCAAAATTGTTGAGTTTATATATATATACACATTTTTCTAATCACAATGTACCTATAAATAAGATGTGGATAATAATTGTATTATCATTACAAAAATGAAATTAGGGGAAATTATGTACTCAGTTTTGCAACAGCACGAATGAAGCACGCAAGACTGTCTCTCAACTGTAAATTTTACAGAATTTTGACTCAGGATACATTTTTATTTGATTGATTTAAGTATAGTTAATATAGAGTTATTATTATGAGTTTTAATGTGTAAAATCAATCTTGATCTTTTGAGACTATAATCAAGTAGTTCAAGAGCGGTCTGATTTGGATGTTTACTGTGCCTTGCAAAAGTATTCATCCCCTTCATTTTATTCACATTTTGTATGTTGCTTTCTTCCCCAGATCTGTGTCTTGATACAATCCTGTCTCAGAGCTCTACATGCAGTTCTTTTGACCTTATGCCTTGATTTTTACTTTGATATGCATTTTCAGCTCTTTCATCTTTTATTGAAAGGTATGTGCTGCTCCAAATCATACTTATTCAATTGAATTTGCCACATGTTAACTTCACTCGAAGTGTAGAAACATCAACAAACAAATCTAATGCTTCTGAGCTAAATTTTAATTGTCCCAGAAAAGGGTATGAATACTTAAGCAATGTACTTATTTCAGTTTTTAATTTTTAATAAATTTGCAAAGATGTTACAAATTTTGTTTTGTCATTATTGTGTATAGAGTGTAGATTATTGTTTTATTAGACTTATTTAAAGTAGTTTAAGATAAAGCAGCAACATGAAATATTAATAAAATGAAGGGGGACGAATACTCCTGCAGGGCACTGTATATGGCATGCAGTTTCCTTATAAATATGTTTTTAATTTTCCTTACTCTTACCCCTTTATTGCCTTAACTTTGCACATTATTCCCCTTTATCTACAGATATGTACTCTAGAGGTACATTATTGTTCAATTAGTTAAGCTGTAAATCCTGTTTAATTGTGCGGCACTTTTCAGCCGTAGTCTAAAGCGTAATAAAAAAACGAGTATACTTTTTTAAGTGTTGAATACTAAACTCCCTTCAATTTCATTTTTTTGTTGTTGCCCTTAATAGGCACGGTCTATTGTCTGTGGGGTGCAAATGTCCTGAAAACAAAAAGTCTTATTAAAAGACGGATGCATTTAAGTACTTTAGTATAATTGCGTTGTATTGTTTTTCAAACAGTGAAGAAGTTTGAACATTACAGAGTCAAAGAAACGACAGATTTTGCTTTTCATTTCTTAAATTGTTATTTTTATCATTGGAGGCAGAAGTGTGTGTGTGTTGCATTTTATTTGATATGATTCCTGTCAGAGCAGTAAGACTCGCCTCTGAAATATAAAGTGAATTAATGAAGAATTTAAGAGCGTCAGTGTCATAAATATAAATTGGAGTTTTACCGCAAAGCTGGAGAACATTGAGGCAGATCTGCCCTAACACGGCTGCAGGCACAGCGTGCTGTTAATCCAGTCTGTGTGTGTGTTTCACGCGGTGAAGGTCAAACACGAGGGGCCGCAGGAGTTCAGATGTGTTTTTATTTGACTGACAGGCCGAATGAGGCTGTTATTCTGAACTCTCGCTTTAATAGAACATCGAGAGAAGAGCAGCTCGTCCTCCAGTGGCTCCTGAAACACATCAAAACTCACCTGCTGGTTTAAAGCTGGTGCAGAAAGATTCATCTCCTTGCAGGCCACTCCTCGATGTGAGTGTAGTAGTCAAGCTTTATACCACACCAAAACCCCTAACAACTCTAATGATTAAACATCTCTACTGAATGCATGTCAAACAGGCCAATAACAGGCTAAGATAACAGACTTATGCTAATTTTGCTTCATCTTCTGGAAGAAACAAGTACCGGCATATGTTGTGTCTTACCACAATCCCCGGGGCCTCAAACATCTCTGTTGTTTTCTCATAGTCTAAAAGAGAAAAATGACATGTTGAATACAGGTATTTCAGTAGACCAGATGCCACACCGCCGTCTGTAAATAAACCCCACAGACGCTGTCAGCTCAAAATTGCTTTTTATCAGAGGTGAGCAGCCACGAGTGAAGAGATCCCAGATCAATAAAAATTCCTGAACAAGAGGAGCATCCTCGAATCCCACCGCAACTACATCACTTAGCACCTCCTAAAGAGAGCGAAACGAGACACTGTCACTGAGAGAGAGACGGTACGAGAGCGCGAGTTGGCGACACGCGAGATGAGTGACTGACAAAATAATGGATTTTCCTGCCGGCCTAATGAATCAAAGCGTATAAATCTGCTCTTCTGAAATCAATGAGTGGATAAAGCTCATCAAATGAAGACAAAAGCTCGGCGTCGGCCGTGTCTCCAGGAGATCATTAGCTTTGACAGATGCGTGCGCCGGCGCCAACAAAAAGCGGGCGGGCGGATCTGATGGAGCAGAGAGGGCGTGTCCACCAGCATCACACATCTCAGACAACAATCAATACATCACCGCACAGGAATCATTGATAATATGAGGGATGTGACGTTATGGCAAGACGGTTTGTTTGGGTTACAGTCGTATTTCACGAGCTGAACTGAATCTTTGGCAGAAAACAACATTACAGAAAATGTCACAGGGAAAGCTTTTATTCCACACAGGATTAGAGATATAGATACATATACATAGATGCCGCATTGATGAGTGTTTTTTATGGGCTGTGCATTGTTGTGGCATCTCAACTCATTGATATTTTGAGTGTTAATGACAAAAGCGACTAAAATGTTGACCTTTCCAAGTGGCAGACGTGTCTGGACGATCAAATGTGGCATCTAGGTATATATTTCTATGCATTAACTTTAATCTAATGGGTGTTTATTTGATGTCTGACTAAAACTGAATCACTTTAATTCGTAATTTTAATAAAATTAAGTATGATCATATGAAGACTTTGGTTCCCAAATGAGAATTTTTCCAAAATCATGTTTTTTTTATTGTGCATTTCAACTATTATCAATAGAACTGCAGTTGGTTTGATTTGATTTAAGCCATAATAACTAAAAAATACAGCTAACTAACACAAGTAATTCATGTTAACTCTGTTTAAAAAATTATAATAATCATGATTTTTATTATGTTATCTCATTTTTGAAACCAAACTCTTCATATGTAACCAAAGCCAAAGACTGTACAATTAAATATTTCTCATTTATTGTAGTTAATTTAGATTTCACAAGACCTGAAACTTGGAAGCATGAACCTGTAAACTCATTTGACCCGGCCGGTGAAAAGACATGTGCGGACACAGGGAAGTACCGGATGACGACAAACTCCAGTTTTATTCAGACAAACATTTTCTCAAGGAACCGTCTTACAGTTAAAACAAAACAAACAAAGAAAACAAAAGCAAAAGTCTAACAAAAATAGAGCTAACGAATCAGCCCAAAACATGAACATTCCACCGGGACTCGATCAGGAGGAGAAAAAAACAGGGAAATTAGACAAAGCGTTGAGAGAGACATGAGAACAGAGAGACAGACAGTGAGAAATCTCTTCCTCTGAACTGGTGCCGGTGTTTGACCTGAGCGTGTATGAACTCTCGGAACCGTGACACTGCAGTTGACCACTTGTGAAAACAGGGCTCAACACTTGGTCCTCAACCTGCACCACATCAGTGGACGAGAGAGAGAGAGAGAGAGACATACAGTAGAGAGGGGAATCTACACTACAGTCAGGAGGACAGGAGGGCTTTTATACATCCAGACTCAGGCAAGGCAAATGGACAAAGCCACATGACATCATTACATTACATCTCCAAGTTGAACATTCAGCGTTTTTCTTTTCACTTTTTTATACATGAATTATTGTCTTTACAGAGTAAAAAATATAGAGGATTAACAAAGGAAACTCTTGCAAATATGGCCATCAAATCTGTTTGTAATCTGTAGCTGCAGGTGTGTGTGTGTGTGTTAGTGTGTGAAAAAACATCTGTATCGAAGCATTTATTGCACCTCTGTACAAGAGCGAAGCAGGCAGAGACGGGACAAAAAATGGAGGGTTACAGTTGCAGGCCAGGCATCAGACGCACAGCAGCACTAGAGGAGGGGGGAGGTCACCTCAAAGGTCAAAGGTCATAGTTTAGATGGGCCAGCATAATGTTATGATACTGTCACATACACTGAGCTCATGACACTGTTATCATCTGAGAGATTCAAAAACAGAAAGTGAGTTTCAGTCAGTCAAGGGAGCGGCCCCTTCACATCAAGAACGACAACTATATAAGTGTCCACATCAATGGTAAATAAAAAAATATCATTTTTTAATAGGTGTGATATTCTTTAAAATGTAGGGAGAATTAATATCTTTAAAGTTATCGTCCTTGGTGTGAATGGGCCTTTTACCGGACCAGGGGTGCGTTTCCCAAAAGCATCGCTAGCCAACTATGGTCACAGGTTCCGTCGTTCCAGCATAGCTCAACGATTTTAAACCATCGTTCCACCGATCAATCGCAAGCAGCATCGCAAAGTTGCTCGGTTGGAACTAAAGGTCTAGAGCTGTGGTTAGAAGCATAGTTCCTTGATATTATGACATGTAGACTTACATGCAACATGCGTTAAAGCAAAGTAAGCAAGCGACATGCAGTGCATTCTACAGCCAACATTCTAAACATATGCAAATTCAATTTTACATCTTTTAGTTTGTCAAGAAAATAGAAGCGCTGTTTTTTGAAAAGTGCCGATGCACTTGAGTCTACGTGCTCTAGGACCCTGGGGAATCCCTGGGTGGAGTGACGTAGGAGGAAACTTATGAATGATATCTTGAAATAAAACAACAGAGAGCAAAAATAAGATAACAAAAATAGTTTTAAGAGACAGCGTACGTTATTTACAGCAACAACATGACGTCGTTCTGAACAGATTCATTTGAAGACACATTTCCTCCACCACCTATGTGACGTCATCAACCATATTGTTGAACCAACGTGGTTCAAACGACAGATGAGGGATTAAGTTAAGATGTTTTCGGGAAACACTCGTGACAAGGTAGTTAGTTTCTCAAACGATTCATCATACTATGGTGGTTGAACAGCAAGATATGTCGCTGTTCGGGAAACGCACCCCAGAATGTTTAGGATATTAAAATTGGACATTCAGCCAAAATGAAAAATTCTGATATTTACTTTGTATCTTTTTCCTCCTGTGCAGCTCTCCAATCTTATTCTTGCTTTTATTCCAATGTGTCAATTCGTAACTAAACACGCACCAACCAGCAGCATTTGGTGACCCAGACGTCTTCATGCACTACATCAAAAATAATCTGAACGCTGCGGATGCAGGGAAGTGTAGTTCTGTTGCCCACACAAAACACTTTAGTGTTAGTGTTGTTTTACCCATTTGATGTTTTATGTCCCTTTTGAGACGTGAGAGATTCTGTCCCTATTTAACCAATTATAAAAGAGCAGCTCTGATGGGGAAATGAAGTCTGAACATTAAGTTCAAGGTGAACTATTTCATCACCAAATCATAAGTGCATTGAGTATCTCTTCCGCCCCGTGACGAAGGATCATTTTCTCATGTTGAGGAGAGGAAACAGAAAAAGAACAGTAGAAGAGGTGTGAGGGAGTCATAAGCCATCAGTTCTTTCCTCTGTTACCCATAATCCCACAGGAGACTTTCCCTCTGGGTCCAAAACGCCTCATATAATCCATCTGTACCAGCCTCTATACTCACAGAGCGAAACGTCTCCTCCTGCGAGCACACACACGGCAGAACTTGCTGCCTCAAAACACAGCTGACGTGGGTGAGAACTGACAAATGTGTGTGTGTGTGTTCATACAGTCAGAGAGACAGGTTTAATCTGAAAGCAGCACTAAACTGTTCTGAAGTGTTTGGGTCTGATCAGGTCTGACTCACAGACAGCACGAGGATGCAGGGGATTGTGGGATTGACGGTAGAGCTGAGCAAGCGTCACAGCATCAGTGCTGGAAGTGCTGAATTTATGCGAGGCATAAACCCAGACAGCAGCTAATCGCTGTGAGGCAGTTTTTAGAAGAAAAATTCACCACAAATAAAAATTCTTTCATCATTTATTCACTGTCATGTCAGTTTTAACCTGTAGGACTTTCTCTCTTCCGCAGAACACAAAAGATATTTTGAAGAACACTGGAAACCAAACAACATTGACCCCCATTGACTTCCATTGTATGGACACAAAACCACCGAGACATTTCTCAAAATATCTTCTTTTGTGTCCCACAGATTTTGAATGTGAATAAACGATGACAGAATTTTCATACAAGGACTTGTGCTTGCAATGTTTAAACTTTCAAGCTCGACAGACCGTCTCAAATCATTCAGTTCCACAAAACGGAAAATTCAAAAAGTTTAGACTTTAAAGAGATCTCATGAGCTGATAAACAGCCCTCGGTTTAACTGAAGATGAATTATGGGAAGCAGAAGTCACCTCGGGCTCACGCAGTTTTTCACAAGTGCACAAATCTCTGTATTCTGCGCTTCAAATGTGCTGACGATTCGAAACTCGGAGGGCAAAGCCGCGAGGCAGCGCTCTCTCCATTGAGCACGACTCCACGACAGCCGTCACGGAGAGAGCTTTTTCATTTGCCTTCTGTTTTCCTGTGAGCGGAAGCGTTCGGTAATGTTTGAAAAGGTCAGACCGATGAGGCGTTTGATTGCTTCTGAATTCTGTCGAGCCGAGACGCTCGATCTCCAATGAATGTATCATAGAAAGTCAATGCAAAGGTCAGGACTCACTTGAACACACCGATTCTGTTCAAATAATCAAAGAAAAAATGATTTAAAAACTCAACACAAATAATCACAGCTGAATGCTTCTGCTTGTTTGACGCTGTTGGTTGGTTTAAACGTTTGTCATGCTTTCTCGACACAGATTTGAAACATTAAGGCCTGACAAGCTTCCGATTTGTAGCGTGTCTGATCTGAGCTCGCCTGGTCGTCAGGTCTCAACGGTGGCGTTCATGCATACGACCACAGAGAACCTCACATTAAACCTCTCGAAACCTCCTAGAATGGCCGAGCTTGAAACAACCCCCTGAAAAATCGTATCATGCATGTCTACCGTCGCAATCTAGAGTCCACAAACAGCCGTACTAGATGTGATCTAGAACACGGGAACGGCCCAGAAGATCTGTGTTTTTAAACATGGGAGGTCAGAGGACAGGACATGAACAGCCAGCCAAAGAGAAAGAGAGAAAGAGAGAGATGATGAGGGGAAGAAACGTAAGGACTGCTTTGGATCCGGAAAAGAAACAGGAGAGAAACAGCGCAGTGGAGGGGGCGGGGCATCTGAGGGGGCGGGGCTGGAATGGCTTCAGAACTGTGCATTTTAACATGGGTCCCTGGTTAATCAGTGGAAGATGGGTGGGAGGAGCTACCAGACGTAGCTCAACTCGTCATCCTCTGCATCCTCGTCGTCCTCGATCGCCCCACGGGGGTGGAGTCGGCCGCGTCTCTCTTTCTGTCTAACCCGCCCGTGCTGTTGAGACTCCTCCTCCTGATCGTCCAGTAGGATCACGGCACCGCCGCTGCCGAAGTCACCAGATGTCTCCTGATCTTCCTCTACACACACACACACACACAGAGGCAGATCAAAGAGAAGGTGTTTGGTGAATGTGTGTGTTCTGAAGTAGATCATTCATTATACATAAAATATGATGTTTTATACATTTGACTGAGAAGACAAGGCACTGTTGAATAATAAAACTTCAGATGTCATACGATATACCAGTTTTGTGTGTGTACCACAGGTTTGATTGCGTGGTGTGTAAATCATAGACCGGATTGTGTATTATGTGTGTATGTGTGTGCGTGTGTATACCACAGGCTGTGTTGTGTGTATAGTATACTGTATATTCAGTCGTGGCCAAAAGTTTTGAGAATTACATAAATATTAGTTTTCAAAAAGTTTGCTGCTAAACTGCTTTTAGATCTTTGTTTCAGTTGTTTCTGTGATGTAGTGAAATATAATTACAAGCACTTCATACGTTTCAAAGGCTTTTATTGACAATTACATGACATTTATGCAAAGAGTCAGTATTTGCAGTGTTGGCCCTTCTTTTTCAGGACCTCTGCAATTCGACTGGGCATGCTCTCAATCAACTTCTGGGCCAAATCCTGACTGATAGCAACCCATTCTTTCATAATAACTTCTTGGAGTTTGTCAGAATTAGTGGGTGTTTGTTTGTCCACCCGCCTCTTGAGGATTGACCACAAGTTCTCAATGGGATTAAGATCTGGGGAGTTTCCAGGCCATGGACCCAAAATTTCAACATTCTGGTCCCCGAGCCACTTAGTTATCACTTTTGCCTTATGGCACGGTGCTCCATCGTGCTGGAAAATGCATTGTTCTTCACCAAACTGTTGTTGGATTGTTGGAAGAAGTTGCTGTTGGAGGGTGTTTTGATACCATTCTTTATTCATGGCTGTGTTTTGGGGCAGAATTGTGAGTGAGCCCACTCCCTTGGATGAGAAGCAACCCCACACATGAATGGTGTTAGGATGCTTTACTGTTGGCATGACACAGGACTGATGGTAGCGCTCACCTTTTCTTCTCCGGACAAGCCTTTTTCCAGATGCCCCAAACAATCGGAAAGGGGCTTCATCGGAGAATATGACTTTGCCCCAGTCCTCAGCAGTCCATTCACTATACTTTCTGCAGAAGATCAATCTGTCCCTGATGTTTTTTTTGGAGAGAAGTGGCTTCTTTGCTGCCCTTCTTGACACCAGGCCATCTTCCAAAAGTCTTCGCCTCACTGTGCGTGCAGATGCGCTCACACCTGCCTGCTGCCATTCCTGAGCAAGCTCTGCACTGATGGCACTCCGATCCCGCAGCTGAATCCTCTTTAGGAGACGATCCTGACGCTTGCTGGACTTTCTTGGACGCCCTGAAGCCTTCTTTACAAGAATTGAACCTCTTTCCTTGAAGTTCTTGATGAACCTATAAATTGTTGATTTAGGTGCAATCTTAGTAGCCACAATATCCTTGCCTGTGAAGCCATTTTTATGCAACGCAATGATGGCTGCACGCGTTTCTTTGCAGGTCACCATGGTTAACAATGGAAGAACAATGATTGCAAGTGTTTTAACATGTCAAGTCTGCCATTCTAACCCAATCAGCCTGACATAATGATCTCCAGCCTTGTGCTTGTCAACATTCTCACCTGAGTTAACAAGATGATTACTGAAATGATCTCAGCAGGTCCTTTAATGACAGCAATGAAATGCAGTGGAAAGGTTTTTTTGGGATTAAGTTAATTTTCATGGCAAAGAAGGACTATGCAATTCATCTGATCACTCTTCATAACATTCTGGAGTATATGCAAATTGCTATTATAAAAACTTAAGCAGCAACTTTTCCAAATTTGTAATTAAATTTTTATTAACTTTTGGCCACGACTGTATACACTCACCTAAAGGATTATTAGGAACACCTGTTCAATGTCTCATTAATGCATCTATGGTGGTGGTGTGATGGTGTGATGGTGTGGGGGATGTTTTCTTGGCACACTTTAGGCCCCTTAGTGCCAATTGGGCATCGTTTAAATATCACGGCCTACCTGAGCATTGTTTCTGACCATGTCCATCCCTTTATGACCACCATGTACCCATCCTCTGATGGCTACTTCCAGCAGGATAATGCACCATGTCACAAAGCTCCAATCATTTCAAATTGGTTTTTTGAACATGACAATGAGTTCACTGTACTAAATGGCCCCCACAGTCACCAGATCTCAACCCAATAGAGCATCTTTGGGATGTGGTGGAACGGGAGCTTCGTGCATCCCACAAATCTCCATCAACTGCAAGATACTATCCTATCAATATGGGCCAACATTTCTAAAGAATGCTTTCAGCACCTTGTTGAATCAATGCCACGTAGAATTAAGGCAGTTCTGAAGGCGAAAGGGGGTCAAACACAGTATTAGTATGGTGTTCCTAATAATCCTTTAGGTGAGTGTATATACCTCAGGTTTGTGTGTACATTTCTCTGTGCATCAAAGGTAGGGTTGTGTATATTTGTGTGTGTCTCACAGGTTTGTGTGTGTGCCTGTTTGTGAGTTATGTGTATTTGTGTGTGTATACACCATGTTGGGATATGTGTTTTTGTGTGTGTGTATTCCACAGGTTGGGTTTTGTTTGTGTGACAGGCTGGGTGGTGTACATGTGTGTGTATACCGCAGGCTGGATTTTGTGTATGTCTGTGTATACTACAGGTTGGGTTTTGTGTGTGCGTGTGATTATGTGTATACCACAGATTGGTTTGTGTGTATATTTGTGTGCGTGTATTGCAGGTTGGGCTGTGTGTTTTGTGTATGTATACCTCAGGTTGGGTAGTACATATTTGTTAATGTGTGTGTACACCACAGGTTTGTCTGCGTGCCCGTTGTGTGTTATGTGTCTTTGTGTATACCACAGATTTGGTTGTGTATATTTGTGTGTGTGTGTATCACAGGTTTGTGTGGGTGACTGTTTGTGTGTGATGTGTCTTCTTGTGTGTATGCACCAGGTTGGGCTCTGTGTTTTTGTGTGTGTGTGTATGCCGCAGGTTGGGTTTAGTTAGTGTGTATGTGTGTGTATCCAGCAGGCTGGGTTGTGTGTGTGTGTGTGTATACCACATGTTGGGTTGCCCTGTCTGCGGGATCCCGCGATCTCATTGCCGTATTTGTCTACACACCAGCACTGTCCAGTACTGGCATGACACTGTGTGGCTTTAAAATAACCATCTTCAGTACAGCGCGGT
This sequence comes from Triplophysa bombifrons, assembly GCA_029783895.1. NCBI lineage: Eukaryota > Metazoa > Chordata > Actinopteri > Cypriniformes > Nemacheilidae > Triplophysa > Triplophysa bombifrons. Next base: position 1,354,988 of record CM056464.1, read on the forward strand.
ACATACAGCCCTGCAAACAGACACACAAAGGAAACAGATCAATACACTGACTATTAGCAAATCAAATGTGATGTATATAAAGCTGCTCTGACATTATAAAACAACCACTTTTCCATCATAATCCACTACATAAAACAGAAGATTGTGACCACATTACAAATATATACCACCATAAATAGTTAATAAACATTTCATCTGAAGAACTTGAGTTTGTCCGTGCAGGATTATTAATGTTAATTGGTTCATAGAGAGTCAGAAGGTGCACTGACCTATCAGACTCTTCCTTCGGCTGTGAGATTGAAGCCTGTTCATCTCATTCTGACACGGCATGCCTGGAGAAACACACACACACACACACATTTTTGATAACATGTCAGCATGAGACTGCTGTGATAAAATGACTAAAACTCTAAAAGAGATTAAAAAATGATATGCCTGACGTACCAGCTACTAAACACATAATTAGAGAGAGCTTTTGGAAAGATAAATTATTTTGTAACTCAAACCAGCGTTTGAAACAGGCAGCACTTTTTATTGAAAATTTAATGTGATCTTCACAAAAAAAAACTAGCGACACATATCTGCTCTTAAACGCTCATCTGCTGAATGTCCATTTTAAGTGGAGTTATGTAAAAACACAAGCAGAGTTTCTGTGGCCTAAAGATTTTGTGACACACGTACACATTTGTGACACTTTATTATCCTCACCGTCAGGTTTCTGAAAGCAGTAACACCATTCGTTGTTGGACAGTTTGCCATCTTTGAACGAGTCGCAGGAGTTGAACAATGGTCGCATGCACAGCTCGTATTTATCCAGGTAAATGGCGCTGAGCTCTGATTGGTCGAGGAGCAGGTCGTAGTTCATGTCCAGCTTGTTGAACATCCAACCAAGAGAGTCTTTACAGATGGGCAAAATACTAGTGTCAAAACCTGCAGAAGAGAGAGAGAGAGAGAGAGAGATGGATGATCAAAACTTATTCGGGCACATAAATAAACGTCATTCCTCTCTTGTATCCAAGTATCTGTCACTCACGTCCTTGAGCTGAATCACTCGCTGCACTTTTGAGGTCTCTGTTGGCGTCCGTGTGCAAAACCCCAAACCAGTCTTTGAGTCTGGACGCTAAACTTCGCAAATCTGCATCACTGCAGCCTATAAAAACACAAAAAAACACACACATGTTTTTATTGACTTTATATGTCTTGCTGAGAAATCCTTCGCAAGACGAGACTTGAAATCACTGCGATTTTCTTAAGAAAACATTTGAAACGGGAGACTCAAAGACTTCATCGTATGGTTTTTAAACAGGATGTTTGAGATTTTAAACAGATTTTTTTTCATATGGTAAGTCAACAATTTAAATCCATCAATCTGTAGTGGAATAAAATCCCGAGGCTTATTCGCATGGTAATTGTTTATCGTGGGGGATGCCTGGAAACTGTGATTTTATTTGCCATCTGCGTCAGAAATGTCAGTGATTTTCTCACGAGACCCAGGAGAAAATTACCTGCCGAATTACGGTTGTGGATTACTGTTTTTGACAAACATGGGGGCCGCGCGGTAATTTAATTCCGACCTGAATTAACATCTCTTCGTTTACCAGAAGGTACCGGCCCAAAAATCGCTTTGAAAAGTGCCGCAGGGCTACAATTTGACATTTTGAGCAGTAATGAGAATTTGAGCATTCAGAATAGATGCACGTATCAGAGACTGTATATAAAAAACTACATGAAAACAATTACATGGACATCACATCTGAATATGGCCACGTGTTTGGCGACGTGTGGGACTTCGGTATCCTAAACCCCACTGTGAGATTTATGATATGATATATGAGCTAATGAGGAATAAAACGCACGCACGCACACACATACATACAGTACACAACACAACACACATCAGTTCCATGGAAATGCAAAAATATCAGCATACTTTAAAACACACAAATTCACCATATCAAAGCATGTGTGTGTTTATCTGAAAGTGTTGTATTATTTTGCTAGTTGTGTGAATCACGCCTCCGAACAGAGACATGATAACAAAGCGGTCTAATTCCTCTATTATACTGTAGGAAGAGAGATATCGCTGCTCTGCTGTGGACACATTAATTTCCCTGTATATGCGTTTTCTGTATTCCAAGCGTAACTCTGCTTTACTATTCATAAGAAACATAAAGAGCATTGGTTATAGCCAATAAGAGGGATTTATAGAGATTTGCCTCTCTCTCTGTGTAGGGGTGTATCCACAGTGAACATGTTGGTCTGGAATGATGTTAATAAAACATATCTTTTAATAAGAAGGAGCTGAAGATTAACCAGGTGTCAAATTCTTATTAACACAAAGAAACAGAAGAAAGGAGAGAAGTGATAGAATGGGCAACCCCTTCAGAACCCGCCCCACAACACATGTACTAAACTGAGTGGGTGGAGTGACGGATCCCTTCGTGTCTCATGGGAAATCTAGGACCCCTCTATCACACACAAGTGCTTGTTGGACATGTTAGCATCAAGATGAACCCTTGACCTTCATTACACTTACATTTATCATCATTTTCCTACAATGAAAGTGAAATGAAAACACAGAAACCAAATCCACTGGAAAGAATCTAGCGTTCTGTTTTTATGCATCTACTCCCAGGTGTTATTTAATGGATGGATAATATAAGGCCAAAGCTCACTTGACTGCAGATCTGTGACTTTAGAAAGTTTGATGTGAGGGAGGAAGTGCAGTAAAGTGTTTGATGGTGTAGTAAAGAGCACTATAGAGCGCTGTGAAAAGTGAGTGCGAGTCTGCTGATGTGTGTTGATGCAGGAGTTTGTACTGCAGTGATGAACCTGCTATACGCACAGACCTCATGAATCTACATCTGCTGCTAACAACAGACGCACACAGACACGCACGCACGCACACATAGGCGTAATGGTTTTATGTCGTACAAGCTGTATATTCTATTCCCTAACCCAACCCCTAAACCTTAAGATCGTAGAAAACATTTTGCATTTATTACATTTAAAAAATATATTGTTCTGTACAATTTATAAGGTTTTGTGCCCGTGTGGACCCCGATTTGGTCACCACAGTGACACGAGTCCCCATGAGTTGGTGTGCATTCAGGTTTTGGTCCCCTCCGGGATATATAAACAAGGCTGCACACACACAGACAGAGAGAGAAAGAGAGAGAGACAGATGGTGTGTGTGTGTGTAGAGAGAGAAAGAGAGACAGACAGACAAACAGACAGAGAGAAAGAGAGTGAGAGATTGGTCATTGTGTAAGAGAGACCATTATAATCACACACATTTATGAATTTATGGGGACCTAAGAATTGTTTTATGGCATTTTTCTCTTTTTTAAATAAACATCAATGCAATAAGCTGTTTACACAATACAACAAGAGTATTTCAGGTGCTTTTCTTTATGCACGCACCAGTGTGATTCATTTCTGGAGTAAGTGCGTGTGTGTGCGCGCGTGTGTGTGCACATGCATTCATTGCTGTCCTATTGTTTAAGATTTTCTGGACTGAGATGAATTTGGCAAAGCTTTAAAAGAAACATATTTCCATCCAGCTGGATCTCAACACCTCTACCTGTGTGTGTGTGTTGTTAAGATGCAGTTTTTCAGGTGTGTTGTATTGTGTGTGTTGTTGTAGTTTTTTGACAGAAACATGTGGAGTCTATTTCCACTAAAATCTAGCAAGAGCAGAACATTCTGAAAGTTTGAGTGTCAGCAGGAAAATTACTTTCCTGAATAACACACCTGTCTAACACACACACACACGCACGCACACATCTGTCCTAGTTTCTTAGATAAATAACCAGATCAGAAAGGAACAGGAGAAATCAAACCATACTAAACTTAAAATGACTCCACGAGACTCTACATCCAAAACCTTGAGACATTCCCTCTCCTCCCTCTTTGATTGACAGGTGAGTTTTCTGCGCTGGCATGTTGAGCTATCGGCGTTATTAAAGGACTCGGCTGTCAAGCGTTGATTGTTCCGGCACGCAGCCGAACGTGCGGCGATAACTGCTGACTCTCATCTCCGGGATGGCCGTCCTCTGCCTCTGTTAAAGATAATCGCTAACAGCAACAGGAACATTCACACACTCCATTATAAATGAATCCGGGATGACGAACACATTTAGTTCGAACAGACGCAGATATTAGTAGTTCCTCACAGAAAATGATCTCTCAGAGTGATTAACATCAGAACATGAGCTCACACAAACGCTTCTGTCATTCCCTCTCTCTGCTGCCTCAGCAATAATAAGAGCACATTAAACTGTGTCATATAGTCACATATAGAGTTTGGGAGAGAGAGATTATTTTAATTACTTTAGTTGAGGGGACATAGACCTATAAATGAAAATGTTGTCACTTAGTATGTAGATGTTATTTCTAGATTGTAAAAGAAGATCATTAGCAGTTCAGTCTCCTCTTTTCTGACAATGACTATGGCTATTATTTGAACATTTTTGTTTTATAGCTCAATTGGTAAAGCGCTGTCATAACAATGCAAAAGTTATGGGTTCATGTATCAGGGATGTGAACTGAAATTAAAAACACCATTTAAGTTCATCATATCCTTAAAAAAAATGATCACATGTCAGCTTTTATTTTTAAGCTTTACCGCATCAATCCTTGTTTATACCGAGTAACGCACACGACAAGTGAAAAATATTATATCGCGTCCACGAATACAAATTCATTTCCACAATTGATTTCTATGTTTTAGGTGAATCGTGATCACGTTTTATTAATTCATTCGCTCGTTTTATTTAAATCTGTCTTCTGCTTTGTGAACACTTTCTCCATCACAGTCGTGCTGTCATGGTTCTGCCCTATCTTGTCTTGCTTTTCTTGATCTAGTGGCAGAATCATGACAGAACCTCTTGTTTCATCTGGAGAGAGACATTTTGGCCCTTTTGGCGTTCCATACTCTCTCCGGTCTCGTTTCTGTTCCCGCCCTCTCGTTTGCTCATTAGTATTGTTAATGATTTCATGCCCCACACCTGTTCCCCTCTTGATTTGGTTCCCTTTACAATGCCCATGGTTTTCTGTCCTGTGCTGGGATATTTTGAATTGTTTGGTCCTTGTCACCTGTCTTGTTTTGCATTGTTGTAGTTAGTCTAGTCAAGTCTAGTTATTTGTAATTATGTCAAGTGTTACCTTTAGTCTTATCTAATTAGTCTGTGTTCTTGTTTATCTGTCATGTTTATATCTCTGTTATGTTACCCCCTCGTGGGATTTGTTTTATTTTATTATTAAAGTCTTATGTAAACCCCTCAATCGCTGTCTGAGCCTGGGTCCTCTGTCATTGTCTCACCCCATTTGTGACACGTGCCTTCCTTGTTCAACCCTTGTGATTTGTAAAAGATCACTATTTCATAGCAAAACATGCTCACGTATTAGCACAAACTCTTAATTCACCACAATTTGTTTTCTCAATGTCATGTGCTGGCTCTGTACGTTTACTTTCATTGACCAAAGAAAACCTTCTGCTTAACATCTGCTGTTGTGTCCTACAGAGGAGAGAAGGTCAATATGCATTTCAGACAACATGAGGACGAATAAATGATGACAGAGCTTTATCCGCTCAAGGTCCTTTAAAGTCTCTGCATTGATTGTACACTCCAGTTTTTTAAACACACACACACACACACACACACAGAGTGATGCAATGTGATCCTTTATTATCATCATGTAGTTAGATTAGACAGACTTTGTGCTGTATCTCTCTCAGCTTCACTGACTGCACGCATGTTTGAAAGTGTGAATAATTTTTAATAAGAGCTTTCGTGAGCCTATGTGGAGGTGTTCTCATCCTTTAAATTGTGTGTGTGTTAAAGTTCAGCACTGTATTATACATTACTAAAAGTACGTTTTAAATGCACTCTGAGACTTCAGCTCGCCAAAAGAGGCAAAACAGACATGATTTAGTCTTGTTTAATTAGACAGAAATCAGGCCAATAGATCACAGACTAAACATTTGCATACACTCCACACACCCCAGAGAGAGAGAGAGAGAGAGAGAGAGAGGATTAAGTCGATTCTTCAAAACTTATAATTAGAGAGTTTTAGCACTCAAGCCTGAAGAGGTCACTTGCTTAGTGGCCTTTACTAAACATCATTTCTCGTCCCCTTGAAAACGAAAATTACATTGAAGAGAAGGGTGAACAACCTAAAGGGCAACTGATTTAAAGAAACAGTTTACAAAAAATACTGTTGAGTGAGACTAGGCCCCTTAAAGGTCAAAAATAACTTGTGCTCTGTATTCTAATTGGTCAAACTCACTCAGCATATATCTTTAAGATAATGTGTTCATATTGATCTGGGGAACAACAACATAACTCGCTGGTTAACCACCATAGTACTATGCATCTTTGGACAAACTAACTACCTAGTCACGGGTGTTACCCGAAAACATAGTAACACTGTCGTACATTTGTCGTTTGAACCACGTTGGTTTAACAATAAACTTGATGACATCACACAGGTAGTGGCCTAAAAACGTCTACAAGTTATCGATTTAATGTCACATTATTGTCTTAAAAATATGCAAAAAACTACTTTTGTATCTATTTTTATTCTCCGTTGTTTTATTTCAAGATGATTCATTCATTTGCAAGTTTCCTCCTACGTCACACCGCCTAAGGATCCCCAGGGTCCTAAAGTACGTAGCCTATGCACATGCGCACTTTAAAAACAGCTCTTTAATACTCTTGACAAACTTAAAATGACATTTTATTTATCACAAATGATGGATATAGAATGCACTGGTTGTTGCTTGCTTCTTTTTCTCAACAGCATAAAGTCTACATGTCATAATAATAAGGAACTATGCTTCTAACCAGCTCATGAGGTGTAGTTCCAACCACGCAACTTTGATCCTGTTTGCGATGGTCGTTGAAACCATGGTTTTGGGAAACACTTGAATCGTTAAACTATACAGGTACAATGGAACTTGCCACCATAGTTAGCCAATGATGCTATTGGGAAACACACCCCTAATCGATGGCACACACCGCTGTTTTCATGGCTGCATTTCTGTCACTAGGTTGTTAACTGGTAACAGGTGTGAAACACAGGTGTGGCCACCGAGGTAGATGATCTTTATACCTGAGCATTTAGTAAGGGCATCTACAGTCATGCTGCTATGTAACAGATGTGTTGTCTTGTTCACATAAAACATTGTGAACATGCAACCACACACGAATAAACAACCACAGACACATACACACACTTTATTTCTATAGTTTTTATACATAGCTTGACCTAAATATACTACATAAAAGTCTAAAGTAGGTCAAACAGCGGACGAGAAGCGCTGACTACACTCTTAAAAGAAACTTTTTTTTGCATTTTTACAATTATTATTTATTTATTTATCATATTTTTATGATGTTTTTAGAAATGACGAGGTCTCCAGAGGGAGGTTTTGCTCATTTAAGGTCTAAAATTGTCCATAAAATATACAACACAGACAAATTCAGTGAAATTTCATTTATTTTTTCTACTACAATGACTTTTTCAAAGGGACATCATACAGCACGGTGCTGTGCAATCAGACCAAAGTTTTATGAAGTTTTTATTAAAAGAGGGCACAAAACTGTTTGAAGAACTCTTTCCAAGAACTTCCTAATAAATAAATATCACACTTAATATTGCAACAGGCACAATGATATCAAATGACATCATTCACAAAAATACTGACTGCCTTTCAAATTGGTTTCCAAACAGTCTGTAAGCAAACTCACACCACGCATTGAACCAATTCATAACTCTGTTTGTTGCGGTCATCTGCACAGAAATAAAAAAAGTCCAATCTCATTTCTTTAAAATCTTTTTCAACCCAATAGCAACTACTGTAAAAGTAGAGTCGGGCTAAATTTGCATTGTGGGAGTCACTGGTTATATTTCCAGGAAGTAATTAGTTAGTAACGAAATACATTTTTGAAGGAACGCTTTTATATCACCCTGTGCAGCAGTTGTGAATAGACGCCTGTGCAGACAGATGGCGGAGTTAATTTGCTCTTATCTGTGGGGCTTTGACATACAGCTGCAGAGATTGTATTCCTGATGGAGGTTCATCATTCCTGCATGTTTGCTTTCTGTGCCTGCAGCCCTGCTTAATTAAAATGAAACTGGGAATGTGGTTAAAAGAATTAATCTTTTTAAATGAGCAGTTTCAGTAAAGACAAATCCGAAGCGTGTGGGTAAGTGTGTGTGTGTTGTGGAGGGAAAGACTGTGTTTTTCCTGGATGGGAGCATATGTTGAGTGGGTGTTGTCTGTTCTATAGTTTAAGAAACCTCCTCTTGCTCTTCTCTCTGTAAGCTCGTTCTTAAAGCTCAGAAACTTCTTGCAAAAAGTGAGACATTAGCATCGGGAGCGTGTTGGGGAAGGTGTGTGTTTGCAGCTGGTGGGTGGACAGTGGAAAATTTCCAGCAGATTCTGGGGTGAATGGGAATGTTTGGAGAGTGATTAACTGAGATCTTAAGCGATTCATCTCCTGCCAGAGTGGAGGATTATTGGTGTTTCACGATTCAACATAGACCGGGTTGGAAAAGACGAGCAGATCAAATCAAAACCCTTAAACCAACAATACAAAAACAAACACACTCTTGTATTTACACATGAAGCACAAACACACTAAGGTGCATGTAAGTTAGGGCTGTGACGATATACCGTCACCGGCAGTAACCATGATTTATAAAAACCCTGATTATCAATATCGTGTTCATAAATTCAATGATAATATTGTAAAATGTTTAGCGGCTGTTTAAAATTGTTGCAAACTCTCTCTCTCTCCCTCCCTACACTCTTTAATTGTAACTCATTAACCAAAAAGAGAAATTACAAAACAAACTAAATGAACGATGACATCATTATTAACTTACTAAGCAGCAACAGATACCGTGATAAAACCCTGATCTTCGGACACGATAACCGTGAACTGAAAATCTGATATTGGCACAGCCCCAATAAAAAAATAAAACCATTACAGCAAAAATTTTGGGCGCCATAACCGAACTGAGAATCTGATACTGATATAAAGTTTCACAAAACTTTTCAGTCAGGTTATAGTAAATTACATAGTTAGGAATCTGCGTTTGTGAAAATCACAAATGACATTACGCTGTCCACTGATAATGGGAATGTAATTGCTTTGACCCTTGTAGATCTCAGCTCAGCATTCAACATGGTTGATCATAACATTTTAATTCCTCGTTTTGTAAGTTAGGTTGGCATTCAGGGTACCGTGTTAAAATGGTTTAGGTCCTATTCAGCCAATAGGAATTTCTCTGTTGTTTTCTATTTGAAAACCTTCTTCAGAAGCACACCTCTCTTCTGGTGTTCCACAGGGATCAATCCTAAGACCCAAGCTTAAGTTCTCACGGTACTCTGTGTGCGGGAAAACCTTGGTGTCTTATTTGACTCAGGACTTCGGTTTCGACAAACAGATTAATTGTGTTGTTAAATCATGCTTTTTTTCATTTACGTCACCTTGCTAAAGTTAAAACATTTTGAAACAGCTAATCATGCAATCATGGCCTAAAGTTAGAGAGTTGGACTCGTGACCAGAAGGTTGCCGGTTCGATTCTCAGGGCCGGCAGGTAACGATTGAGGTGCCCTTGAGCAAGGCACCTTACCCCTACATGCTCCCCGGGCGCTGCAGTTATAGCTGCCCACTGCTCTGGGTGTACGTGTGTTCACTACTCACTGGATGGGTTAAAAGCAGTGGTCACATTTCGGGTATGGGTCACCATACCTGACAAATAGGTCACTTTCACGTTTTTTTCACTCATGCATCATCACAACTTGTCTTGACTACTGTAATTCACTTTATTAAGGAGTTAAAAGTTCATCCATTGGGCGTCTACAACATGTTAAGATTGCCACTGTTAGGCTGCTGACCGATAGTAGAAAATTTGATCCTATGGCGTTTAAACAACTAATGTATTTTAATGTGTTTTTATTTTTATTTTTATTTATATTATTTTTTTCGGCTGATTGTTAATTTATCTTTCTAGGTTTTGTTTTCAATTTTCTGTACAGTACTTTGTTTTTAAATGTACTTTATAAACTAACTAACTGACTGACTGACTGACTAACTAACTAACATAAACATTTTATCAGTATCAAAGCCAGAACCTTTAATGCTTTAATGCTCTTTTAACTGAGCCACAGGAACATAAACCTGATCACGCACATTACACATGCAGGCTTTCTTTATTCCCAACACATAGTTATTTAACATGTGCAATTGCTCAGGTAGAGTAAATGAATGGTTTTAAGACTGCTAAAACTCAAGATGCTTGAATGGACTAAAGGATAAATAGCTGTCTGGATGGACAGAGTAATGGAAAGTTGAATAGGGGACAGATGAAGTCCCGTCAGCCCACAAGCTGTTTGTTTATGTGTGTCATCACAGAGTTTGTGAAATCTTGCTCTGGGACACACGGCACATGGCCTTTTTCTTCTGAAGCATCTGTGCACAATACCACTAGCTCCTGATGAGATCTGTGTGTGTGTGTGAAAGCAACTGCAGGCCACATATATGATTAGATGTTTCATCACAGAGAGTTTGATTAATTAATTGGCTTGCAGTCAACGAGAGAACAGAGAAAGAGAGAGAGAGACTGCAGTTATCCTCTGCGCTCTATCAGTAAGTGCAGGACTAACAGAGGGAAACACTGATAACACCAATCATTAATTAATTAGCTGTGCTTTCCTTTGTCTCTTTTCAGGCTCACTGTGTTGAACTTTGAGCTCGTTTTACTTCCTTTAATCAAAATACAGTGTTATCCACAGGGCCGCCCGCTGACGGTGTCTGTGTGCACGCTCAGCTCTTCTGATAATTCATAAAGTCTGGCAACAATGCAAATTCATGTTCACACATAAACACACACCCTCCCACAAGGAATTGCGCAGGCACTGCGTGTTGGCACCGGTGAATTATGGGTAATCAAAGTATAAAGTAGGACGTCCAAAGACAGAACACTTCTCTAAAGAAGGGTCACCTTTAACGCTCATAAATGCAAACTATCTCAGGTGTTCCAGTCCTAAAACCACTGGGATCTGTAATGAACTTCCATCAAACTTAGCAACCACCCAGAGCACCTTAGCAACCACGGCCCAGCAAGCAAAGCACTGTTCCAAAATCACCTTGGCAACCATTAAACGCAATACTTTTATCTTTTAAGTGGGTCACTGTGTGAGGAATAGTACAGTAACAATCACATTAAATTATGACTCGGTTCAAGAATTTATCACATCTATCTGATGTGTAATGTAATGCAATAAATATTCAGTATCAGTGTGAGGCACAGACACAAGAATATCATGAAAACTGGCTGTGAGAGACACAGATATGTCTGACCTTTGAATAAAATGTTCATAAGAAAGAGTCACAACCTCTGATGACATTTACTCGAATGCATTAAATAATAATGGTAGACAAACCTGACATTCACACACGTTCTACTTAAAATACGCAAACATCCACAGAAATGTGTTTCTGAAGACAATGGAGAGAAAATGAACACAGAGTTAGCTTACATGAGGCGGGCCTCAAATATACGTTGACTTAAAAAAAAGTTTACTAACGTAGTTTGTTATAATAAATGTTTCAGACTAGAACACAGAATATTTATTTTTAGAAGATATGATAACATCCAGCGAGAAAATGATCCGTATGATTTCCATCTCGAGGAATTTTTATTTATTATCTGAATACACAAACGATCGGGACGTGAAAATATGCTGGACAACAGAACTAACCCCAGGAACAGTATTACTGTATCACACAGAAAACATCAATGACACAAATAGCTCTGGATGTAGTTTTCCTCGGAGAGACTCATATTGCTTTTTTCCTCTAAGGCCCAATGAAGAAAGATGAGTGTGTGTGTGTGTGTGTGTTATCGTGGTGAGCGTGTGTGTTTGCCATATACACATGCTCTCATCTTTCTACACTGTTTTCTCTCAGGTAATCTCTCTATTCTTCACTTTTCTCTCCTGCTGTTGGTAAAAAATCTCTCTCTTCTACGCTCGGATCATATTTCTCTCTCTCTGCCCGTCCCCTGTCATCTGACATCCATCCTTTCGCCCTCACACACCTCCGCTCAGCTGCAGGGCTGTCTGTATCCCCTCAGCAGGCGGAGGTCTGTGAAACCTGCAGACACTTATAAGTTTGCACGGCCAGCACACACACCACCTGAAGGCTGCTTTGATATGGACGGTTTTCAAATACTCTAAATATTAATTTGTGATTTTTAACTTGAAGATATTAACGTCTCTTAATGAAGCTGATTCATCAGTGGAACTGAGAATTGATTTATCTGCAACAATGATAACAGATTCAACAATGACACCGAGAACCGATTCATCTGTGATATCGAGAACTGAATTATCTATGACAATAAAAACTGATTTATCTATGACAATGATAACTGATTCCTCTGAGACAACAAGAACTGATTTATCTAAAACACTGAGAACGGATTCATCTGAGACACTGAGAACTGATTCATCTGAGACACTGAGAACTGATTCATCTGAGACACTGAGAACTGATTCATCTGAGACAATGTGAACTGATTCATCTGAGACACTGAGAACTGATTCATCTGAGACACTGAGAACTGATTCCTCTGAGACAACAAGAACTGATTTATCTAAGACACTGAGAACTAATTCATCTGAGACACTGAGAAATGATTCATCTGAGACACTGATAACTGATTCATCTGAGACACTGGGAACTGATTCATTTGAGACAACAATAACTGATTCATCTGAGACACTGAGAACTGATTCATCTGAGACAGTGAGAACTGATTCATCTGAGACACTGAGAACTGATTCATATGAGACACTGAGAACTGATTCATCTGAGACACTGATAACTGATTCATTTGAGACAACAAGAACTGATTCATCTGAGACACTGAGAACTGATTCATCTGAGACACTGATAACTGATTCATTTGAGACAACAAGAACTGATTCATCTGAGACACTGATAACTGATTCATTTGAGACAACAAGAACTGATTCATATGAGACAACAAGAACTGATTCATATGAGACACTGATAACTGATTCATCTGAGACACTGAGAACTGATTCATCTGAGACACTGAGAACTGATTCATATGAGACACTGAGAACTGATTCATCTGAGACACTGATAACTGATTCATTTGAGACAACAAGAACTGATTCATCTGAGACACTGAGAACTGATTCATCTGAGACACTGATAACTGATTCATTTGAGACAACAAGAACTGATTCATCTGAGACACTGAGAAATGATTCATCTGAGACACTGAGAACTGATTCACCTGTGACACTGAGAACTGATTCATCTGAGACACTGAGAACTGATTCATCTGAGACACTGAGAACTGATTCATCTGAGACACTGAGAACTGATTCATATGAGACAATGAGAACTGATTCATCTGAGACACTGATAACTGATTCATTTGAGACAACAAGAACTGATTCATCTGAGACACTGATAACTGATTCATCTGAGACACTGAGAACTGATTCACCTGTGACACTGAAAACTGATTCATCTGAGACACTGGGAACTGATTCATTTGAGACAACAATAACTGATTCATCTGAGACACTGAGAACTGATTCATCTGAGACACTGATAACTGATTCATCTGAGACACTGAGAACTGATTCACCTGTGACACTGAAAACTGATTCATCTGAGACACTGGGAACTGATTCATTTGAGACAACAATAACTGATTCATCTGAGACACTGAGAACTGATTCACCTGTGACACTGAAAACTGATTCATCTGAGACACTGAGAACTGTTTCATCTGAGACACTGATAACTGATTCATCTGAGACACTGTTAACTGATTCATTTGAGACACTGAGAAATGATTCATCTGAGACATTGATTCATCTTAGACAATGACAACTGATTCACCTGTGACATTGAGAACTGATTCCCCTGACAACTGATTCATCTGAGACACTGAGAACTGATTCACATGTGAGCACCGTTTCATCTGAGATGTTTAGCGTGTTGACAAAATGTTTATATGCTCTCCTACTTTTAAGTCGCTTTGGATAAAAGCGTCTGCCAAATTAATAAATGTAAACGTTAAATGACATTGAGAACTGATTCATCTGAGACAATGACTTATCTTTGAAACTCAAAACTGATCTATCAGTGACACTGAAACTGATTCATCTGAGACATTGAGAACTGATTCATCTGAGACAATGACTTATCTTTGAAACTCAAAACTGATCTATCAGTGACACTGAAACTGATTCATCTGAGACATTGAGAACTGATTCATCTGAGACACTGAGAACTGATTCATCTGAGACACTGAGAACTGATTCATCTGAGACAATGACTTATCTTTGAAACTCAAAACTGATCTATCAGTGACACTGAGAACTGATTCATAAAACAAATCAGATTAAGATGAAAGACAACATCAAACGAACAGGTAAAAAGGAAAATAAACTATAACGATGGAATGAATTTTAAATACAGAATCTTTCACACTATTCTTCTCGCCACTCTCTGTAGTAATCGCTTCCTGATGTCTACAGCACTTTTCCAATTAAAGATCGTGTCGGTTCTCTGAAGTCATTAAAATACTGACATCAGAACTCACTATCAGACTAAACCTTCATCTCTGCTCAGATCTTACATCATAACAGAGAGAGAGAGAGAGAGAGAGAGAGAGAGATCTGATGGGGATATTTTTGGCATATTAACACAAACATGTTCAAACTAATCTAAATTACACACCTAGAGGAAAATGTTATTGTTCATTAGGATACATAATAGAGTTACATTTCATTTACGTTTCGATACAGTTTAGATGTTTCTCTAAGAAAATGGAGGAAAATAGATTTTTTATTATGGCTCAATACTCTGCATGAGTCAACTGTTAACATACTCAGCAGTATAACTATAGAGGCATATGATAAATGTGGATCTTTTCTAAAACTCAAGGAGTCGGATGTCAGATTTCTGCTGTGATTTTATAAAAAGAAACATGTCAGACAGTACAAAGACATCCCAAAATTAAGTTATTAAAGAGATCTCAGACACGATTTTTCCTTCCTACGGGGAATAACACAGAACCTGATATGAACTCTGTCCAAACACAATCATCCTTTCATCTCTCCTTCTCTGTCTCGCTCTGTCTATTTTTTGGTGACCTTGTCCCAGCAACGTCCAGTGCTGTGTCCAAAACTCTACATTCCCCATCACTTCATCTGTCCCCTTAGGAAGCACACACACATGCAAATCTCAGCATAAGAGGGAATTGTTTTTCTGTGTCCTTCAAAAGCTTTGTTTGGACATCTAGTTCTTCTTTAAATCAGACTTTTGTTTGTGCAGATTCAGACTAGACGTAAAAACTAAATAATAAAAAAACGGGTATATCTATATTCAGAGGTGCCATGACAGATCAATCGTTACATTATCGACCGCTGAAAATTGACAACCCTGTCTGAACAAACAGAGCAGATTTCATCACGGGCAAAACAACAGTGTGAACAGTCAGCTTACAAGATCAGATCGGAAAAACAAATCAGATTTATATACAGTGTAAATAAAGCCCTGGTCTCCATTCTGAATGTCATTTTTTTGTAGATTTGATCTCTGTACAGCGAAGGATCCAAGCCAACAGGATATGACTTACCTTTTTTCTCATTGTGTGCTTTGATGACTTCCTGTGATGGCAGGCAGGGACACGGACCCTCACACTTCACAGAGATACTCTTGCTAGAGCTGCAGGCCTGGAATTCAAGTTTACACTGTGGAAAAACAGAGAGGATTCTGGGTAATGTTGTTCATTAGCAGACAGGAAGTGTGCGTATGGCAATCAGATGTTAAAATATGGTTTATCGGCACACTTGTTTTACCCGAAGAGGAATAAAGGAATATATTTGATTTATATTCATAATCCATGATGAGCCAAAGAGAAATGTGCAATATAAGTATTTCTAAATGTGGACGTGCAAGAGATGTAATTTGATTATTTAGTTCCTTTTCATCATGATAAAGATTTGTGCTTTTTTATGTTTGACATGTCTTTTAAAATGAAAATTGCTTTTTAGTTAAATTCTGCACAAATAAACTTTTAAAACTTTTAACTTGCTTGAATTTATTATTATTTAATAAAAGTGTTTTTTTCTGTGTTCTTTGTACTGCTCCTTCGATTTGTTTATCTCTCCATTTTTCACTTCAGCCTGCAATGTCCCTCTCTACCCATCTCATACATTTGATTTCATTCTGGATGAAGGGACGGAAATTGAGTGGGCGGGGTCAAAGAAGTGAGGTCACAGGCGGGAGGTACAGGTTAGGCTGGAGGTTTAGGAGACTGGAGTGGGGGGGGGGATGGAGGAGAGGGCTACAGGATTTGAGAATCCAATATCAACAGCAGACACAGTTCATCCACCTCACCATCCATCACACCACACTACACCATTTACACCAGGAGAGAGCGGAGAAGTGGGGGAAGATATTGGAATTTTTTGCTTCTTTGGGACAAAATGATCTTGCTTCTGATGGTGTTCAGGTGAACATTACATTTATTCTTCACCTGAACATCTTGACCTCCACACACAAAGTGATTCCGGTCAGATCGGTATATTACTATCCTGAAACATCAGGTTTATTCTCAATGGCTGTTTAAAACCTATCACATATCCCAGTTTAGTGTGCGGAGTCAGCCACCACGTATCACAATCTCACACTGCTCTCGGGTTCATTTCATATATTAAATATACATACATTTTAAATGCAAGTATTCATCTGTCAGCTGCTTGACTTTAAGGTGGATCAAAATAATTACGCGGGTAACACAATTATTATTAAACTAAAACTACACACGTCTTATTCCTACTTTAAGGGAACATTGCAAAAAACCACTAGCGATCTGATATAAATACCGCGGTAAATTGTTACCTGTGAGGAGTATGTGTGTCCATCAGAGCCGCACACTGGGTTGGAGTGAACAACAGGACAGGCCTTACACTTCCCGTGATTCATAGCACCCATCCAACGCTTATGGAGAAGACTTCCTTTTCTGGGCTTAACGCTAAGAGAGGAAAAAAGAGAAAATAACTGTGAGGCTCGATGTGAGAAGTCCTGCAGGCTTATCTGATCACAAACACACACACGGGGGATGAGGAATGTGACAAAAGACTATAATGTCACTGTTGTTCACACTCAAAATGTCAATATTTCTTAAAAAGCTTGAAATCAGCCTGTTCATCTCAAGGAAACAAGAAAAGGATATCTCTTTCTGTGTATCTCTCAGTCTGATGCCTTAGGTTCGGCTGACGGATATGGTTTGTTAATACTTCATTCACTTTTTTTATATCTGACATTATTGTCATATAACTTCTGACCATCACTTTAAATTCATCTATCTGGTGTACAAATCATATTAGTCCTATACAGTATAACATTTACAGTGAAAATCAGACATTTGGGTTGATTTAATGAAACAGGCATAAATAAATAATGTAAATTTAATAAAAATGATATAGAGTATCAATTAAATTAACATTCATTTTATTACCTTCTTTGTATCTCTAGTAAAACAATTTGATATTAGCAGTAAAATCACTGCAAATATTTTATGAAGAGAAAAGGTCTGTCTGTCTGTCTCTCGTCCTCAGACGTTCTCTCTCTCTCTCTCTGTTAAAAGTCTCTCTTAAGTGCTTTTCGGTGGGCAATTTTCAAGCAGCCGCTTTTATCTCTTCACGGGGAACCGCTACTGTGTGTTACAATATAATGGAGTATATTACACCGTATTATGGTACATTACCGTACGAGTCCATGATCTGCAGTTCATGCATTATATTGAAGTAAATTAGCAATATCAGCTTCACACTGAGGACATTACACTGCTGTGTTGAATCTGTTCTTTGATCAGTCTTACTGGGAAAATTTTTCATACAATCGCACATTTTCAGAACTACACTGAATCTATGGTTTAAATATAAAGACTAATGATTCAAAATCTGACTAGAAACCAAGGGCCGGATTTTACGACATTGCATTTCTGACTGTTTACCATATTGAAACCCATTCACTGGGAATTTCTCCCAAAATTATTCCAGAAACTGTGAAAAGACGGCAGATGCTGTGCGGACCTATTTATGAATTATTAATGCGTGTTATGTGGTTGAGCATAATCAACGGGCATCGTAATGGATTCATATAATTCACTCAAGACTTCATTAATGCAACATTCATAGAAGAACTATTCTAGCTCTCGAGACGCTGGGCGTCTTACCTGTGCAGTGCAGGCTTGTGATTGGTGCAAATGGCCGTCTGGAAATCGTGACTGACACACACTTTGTGAGGTGGACAATGAACCTTCATACAAGGATCTTTAGTGCTGTCAAGACCTGAGAGAGAGAGAGAGAAAGAGAGAGGTGTATTAAAAGATGAAATTTAAGCCATAATAACACAGAAACTCTTAACTTGGCCTAGTAAGCAGCAAGATAGCATCATTCTCCAAACACTTTACTCAACATAGACTTCTACTGTTTTAACACTGACCTAATGCTATCTTCAATCCCGCACTTGCCGCAACCCCCCTAAACCCTCGCAGCATCTTTAAATTTGCAAATAAGGACTTGGTTTAATAATCAGTTTTCTTCATGGCAAATGGTGGCATAATCCCCACAATGTAGGTGTTTACCATCTTTATTTTTTACCCAGAATGGAAGCTACACCCCACACTCATGTTTTATATCATGTTTTTCCGTCTCTCTCTGTTTTTCCTGTCAGATGAGAGTCAGTGAGATGGAAGTAAAGAAAGAAACCGAGTGTGATGAGGACAGGAGAGCTGGACTCCAGAAGACACACGGGAGAAACAATGCAGCAGCCTTCTGGCAACTGTTTTATCATCTCGCTCTCTTTCTCTCTCTCTCCCTCTCTCTCTCTCTCTCTCTCTCTCTCTCTCTCTCTCTCACACACACACACAAACACACACACACACACAGCGCACAAGGCTGACTTTGAGGAATAGCTCAGGTCCTGACGATGAGAGGAAGAGAAGAAACACTGTTTCCTCACACACACACGCTGCTGAAAGAAGAGGAGATGAGGAGGGATCTTGCATGTAGATCATTACAATAACTTATGAGGCATTCATCACAGTCAAATCACTTATAGTGCCTGCACACATAAGCACACACACATGCATGCACGCACATACGCTACGGCGTCTCCACGATGATGACGATAAAGTGAACGCCGAGCAAAACGTCAGAAATTCAGCACTTATGGAACAATAGAGTGAGTTGTGTATTCCATTAACACAAGTGATCAGAGCTTTCAATGTGTGTGTGTGTGTGTGTGTGCCAGACTGCTCAACACAAGGGTCTCCAGAGGAAGGTCACCAGGGAAGTGAAAGACAGGTCATTTGAGGTCATATGCTCCATCTCTCTCTCTGACCTTCTCGTTTTTGTTTGCATGTACGTCAGAGAAGCTTGATGCCAACCTGCTGTTCATCTGGAGTCTAGCCATGCCAACTGGCCTTCAACACACACGTGCACACACACACCTCGTTCAGAGCTTCGATCACTTGTGTTAATGAAATATGCTGCTCAAACTCATCTAATATCCTTCCAAACCCACATGTTTGGTTAGTCAATGGAAAACGAATGGATTCGCTTTAAGAAGTTTGTTTTTTGTTTGCTATATTAAAGCAATTGTGCAGTACAGCTTCACATCATGTCTAATATCAAACCTCCACTGAAGTAAAATTACAGTCAAACTCCATCTCATTTATCTAAAAGCTGTATAGTGCTGAATCTATCAAACTTTCTCTTATTTTTTCCTTTATGTCTGTAAGTATTATATGAGAGAGCAGAGCAGTGTGTGTGTGTATGTGTGCGTGCGTGCGTGCGTGCGTGTGTGTGTGGAGAAAAACATGCTATATTGATGGGGTTCAGCTCGCTCAAGCTTGTGACGGAAGCAATGATTTGATATTTTCCCGCGTATGAGATTTAGACGGTGATGGTGTAGGGAAAGAACGAGAGATGAGGATCTTTAATTGTGTAGAAGGGAAAGTAAGGACACACGTTACCACACACATGCACTGAAGGACATTTTCATGTTTTTCCCATTCGTCTGATTTGTTAAGCTAGAAGATGACTTAATAGAGTGAATGTCTCAACAACAATAAAAACCCACGCTTAGGTCACAAAATAACGTATTAATCTAGTGAGGTGAGCGAGTGTATAAGGTAATAAAAGGTACATGTACACATACACCTACCAATGATGCATCTCTCTTTATACGAGTCTATTGTGTATTCGTTCAATTCATTCTGTCGTTTTTCTATTACAACAGAAAACAGGTCATTCATATTCAGAGACGAGCCCCAAACACTTCTGCCACTGCAGGGTATGAACGTGGGGAATGAAAATAGGAAAGTGTGATAGATCCTGCCTGATAAATGTGAGATGAGAGAGAGAGGGAGGACGGCTGATATTTACTTCTTCACACTTTTCATTCCAGGCCTGAATGAACAAATTCAACTCCTGTTTAACCAAGCAGACGATTCTAATCGACAAACAGGGTAAAGACGTACACACTCACAAACTTTGCATTTGGATACAAATATGACCATACTGCTTAGTGTATATTATATACTGATCATCACATGACCTCTTTCCTTTATTAACAGCCTCAAAAAGAATATATAATGAACATACATCTGCTGAATTTCTTTTATTTAATCATCATTTCTAGATGTATTGTGGTCATTCCAGTCCAGTGTCTGTTCAATTTCAACAAAATCAAACCTCAGGAGTGATAAAGTCATCCAACAGCAATTTGAAAGACTGAGAGCGTGAAATACACATGAAACTGTGATAAAAACGATCACATAAAAAATTGACATTTTCCTAAATACATGTAGAAATATTACTGTTGTGTAGCTTAAAAATACTTTGCAGTATTTGAGATCTGACAAAATACAGAGCATATTTTCTGTTATTTTTATTTTTTAATTTGGTAGAAATAATGTAAGTTATTCACGAAATGAAACAAAAATAACAATTTTACCTAAACATATCAATAAATAGTAAATTCAGAAAAACTTAACTTATGGTCTGATTTATTTTCTTATTACTTTGTATTTTATTCAAAATTTTAACAGTAAAATACATCTTAATATTTATCAATCTATTCAGATAGAGACATTAAACAATAACTGTACAAATTCTATTGCCATCCAATAAAAAAACTAAATAAAAAGCTGTACACCAATAAAACCATCATAAAAGTCCTCTATTTAGTGTGTTTTGGGTCTTATTCCAGTAGGGTATAATGGTTCTACTGGTTACCATCCGCCAGATAACACACCATTACATCTCAACACATTAACTTTAGAGACCCACTGAGACCATTAAAGTGTCCATTAAAACCATACCAATCCCCATTTAAACCATAAATCCATTAGAATTTCCCTGATGGTTTCTTTCTTCTGCAGGAAAGTAAAGTAAAGTTATGCAGTGTGCTCTGTTGTACAAATGTAGATCATCTGGATATTCTGTAAATACAGGACATTTTCAGTTTACTGCAAAGCATGCAAAACTACTACAATTGTGTGCCATGGTGAACATACCCGACTTTCCTCAAGCTCCCTATCTATTTCTCATCATTCATTTCTTAGGAACACACTTCATTCTATATTCATCCGTCTATCGCCTGTTCTGTGATATACTGTCCACATTCATCTCTGTCTGATGTGTTTCATTGCAGGGGAGAGAGAGTGATGAGAAATTCATTTCACTGAAAAATAAAACCCGTCTGCACTCGTTTGTCTGAGAGGTGATTCCTCCTCCATCATACGCTTCTCATGGCATCGCTATGGAAACCCGCTGCGCCTCGGGCACGCACACGAACACACGTTTTATCATTTTTATGGGTGGATAAACGAGAGAGAGATTCTCAAACAGGCCTGATTTGATAGTCAGTAAATTAATCCTATAAAAGTGTGACATGGCTTCATATATGCTGCCCTACAGCTGTGTGTGTGCACGCATCACATGATAAATAACACAGGTGAAACACAGAACACACTCCGGACCTCTGTTTGAAACAGAATTATCTGCACGAAAAAAAAACGGTTTTCAGTATAGGATATATTCTAAATATTATAAAATATTGTAATAAACTGAGCGCTTGAATGTGATGATTCTGTATGTGTAAACTGCATCTCAGTATGTACCGTATCAAATTTTTCAATGCACGTGCACACTACCTACACCTCTTAAACATGTGCTATCGTCCCTGCAGCAGACCGAATGTGATTCATCGAGTCTCGCTGGAGATGTGAAGTGTAGCACATCTGCGGATCAGGTGAAATCTCATTGCCGTAGTCACGTCAGCTCATTTCACTGGGGCGTTTTAAAGCGAACACTCTTCCTGAGTTTATTTTAAAATCAGTTGTTAGTGTGGCAGGATGAATGAGACTAAATTAGACCATCAGGATTCCGGCATCAACACATGCTATTACCCAATCAGGACGAGTCTGAATGTTAGCTAATGGCTAATCAGCCTGCACTGATATCGAAATGTCACCTGGTAAACAAATAATAACTTAGATTAGACCTTCTCTTCTCATACAGCAAGCTATAATGTTCATGCTGTGGTGCTGTGTAGTAAATATACAACCTTGATAGAGGCTTACACACGAACGCACACACGCGGTACATGCCCTCTACATTAGGGCGTCTGCCTACCAAATGCCATCTGTGCCATCTGCAGACTTTGGCATCAACGGGGCAATCAGGCCTCGATCAAGTCATTCAGCGAGAGCAAGAGATAGAGAGAGGGAGAGAGAGAGAGCGAGAGCGATCGACAGAGACAGAATTAAAAAAACTAGTTTACATACTTAATGTCCATTCCTGATCATAGCATGAATATTAATCAATAAACTAGTCTTTGCAATGTTTTATGAAACACACGTTACCGAAATACTAGATAGAATACATATCAACTCTTATTTTATGCTATAGGTTGAGTAATTGTTACAAAGAAAAAACACAAAGTGCACAGAGTGAGCCTTTAAACTCTGAGTATTAATAATGTTCGACCCTACAAGAGTAAAACAGCATCTAGAGACGACGAATTAGACACTCAATATACAACACAACACTTGAGTCTCTGTTTTGAGAGTCTGTGTGTGTCAATGGCCTTCAGAAACAGATTAAAGAGCCATTTAAGATTTCATTGGAGGGTCACATCCCCTCTGGAAACACAGGACTCTTGTGACTGAAAAATGTATTCTAGACACAAAACACAAGCACCAAAAATGCTGCTACACAAATATAAACAAAGGTCTTAAACACATCTGTATGTGTGTGCATGTGTGTGTTTTAGTATAATTTCAAGTTGAAATGATTTATAGCAACACACACACTAGAAGTCATTCGGCTCTCACTGACTGACTATGACTGTCACCAAAATCACAGCTTTCTCCTCTGTGGTCCAGTGTTTGACAACCTTAACACTATGTGATGGTTTGAGTTTATGCACCGTGTTTAGTCTAACGTCAGAAAACTTCAGTTAGGTTATTTTCAACCCAGCATTGGGTAAAAAAAAAGAATAAATCCAAACATTGGATTAAACCAGCTCAGAAATCGTTATATTTGACCCAACAATGGTTTAAAACAACCCAGCCTGCAGTAGGATACTATATAACCCAACGGTTGGTCCCATTTAGACCCAAATAACCCGGCACTTTTTAGAGTGTACTCTACCCATCCCAAGAGTGTCCCGAGCGTCTTCTGCACACTACACACATCACTCTTCATTAGGGTATAAATGCATGTAGATGAAGCAGCACACTTATGTAGGCCTCAGATTTGCACATGACCTCATTCTTTGAATTCTGATAGCAGGCACACTGAAGATGCTGTGAAGTTTTCTATAGGGTATAGGTGTATGTAAATCAGCATCTGGATCACTCGTAATGGATATAAATAACAGGTGTAACTGGGGCTCAAAACTGAAGTCTTTATGGTCAGCGATTGTTGTGATTGGACAATATAACCTCCATAAAGAAAGGAGAAGTGGGTGTATTAAAGAATATGTGTGTGTGTAATGAGGTTCTCTGTAGAGAAAAGCTAATCAATCATGAAGCTTAGAAGGAGCTGTCAAAACACACGCAGTCACACACACACGCAGACTCACACACACAGCTTATCTTATTTCTTTATGAAGGTTCATATCGTACAATGACAACACATATTTTTTACTGTATAGATTTGACCTTTTCCCCATTATATTTACTAAATGTTGCTCTTTTTTGTTTGTAAAGTGTTGCATCACAATGCTTTAGTCTTTTGTGTTTTAAAGTGCTGTTTGTGTTAACATGCTTGTCAGGACTTTGCTGTCCCCCACCACTCTTTGATATCCTAATGCAGCACAAATAAAAAAATCTTCCTCTCCTTCTTTCACTCTGTGGAAATTCTGAGCTGGAACAAAAGGACAGAATTTACATATGTGAAGTATGTAAAAATAGAGTTAATGTTGACCCAAAGGAACAAACATAATACATTTTAAACAGGTAAGAACTTGCAGCTTTAATTCAGAGCCTTATGGGCAAGACACTTGGTTTGGGTTTATCCATCAGAGCCCCAGAAGACACGCTCGCCTATAAAAGGATTATAGCGTGCTAACAGCTGTGGAGACCTTGTGCAGGAAACATAAGTAGAATTCCACATTTAATTAAAGTATTAAAATGATAAACGCTGGGGATGTTCAGACGCCGCAGGGGAGGAGGGATGGGATTTTAACCAACACGCTCGCTTCAACTGAAATACCCTTCAGGACACCAGCGATGGGTGGAATCTTTCCCCCTTTCAACGCTGCACCATGGGACTTCATCTCCAAACACTACTGAATATTCATGAGCCGCACAATGACTATTGGCCAGCTAAGAGCATTAATTTAAAGGGGTTTGCTCTAAGTAAAGAGTTTCTCCTTTTTGTGTAAATAATGTTATAGAAGCAGAAGAGATTTCAAATAGCCAGAGGAAAGAGCATCAAAGAAAGAAAGAGAATGAAAGAGGAAAAAATAAACTTTTTCTAAGAAGTGTGACACTCATGCACATAAAATGAACAAAGCAACAAAAACTAACTTTAGGTAGACTAACCTCGAGTTGTTCATTTAAAAAAATATTGGGTGTCAGTAATAATTATTTTTATAATAAGGAAGTGTTAACATAATATTTAATGACTACACATTTAGATGTAATGATTGTTTATGGTGATTAATGTAAAAATGTAATTATAATTGGCTACATTATTGTTACATTAGTTTTTCATGTTTCTAGTGATGCTGTTTGTGTTAAAGTAATTTTAAATTGACTTAACTGATTAAATCAGAGTGAAACTGCGACGTACACAGAATAGACACAGTAGAGAACATCAGACTGCTAAACAAAACAACTCCAGACAACTGACACAACTACAAAAGACAAGTGTGTGACACTCATTTGATAACTGAAAAAAAAAGACAGAGAGAAAGAACACTTAATTAAAATCCAAAGTTCTGCCATATAATGATGAAAGAAACATTCAATTACCCAGGTCACATGTCACTCGCCTGACGTAATACACTTTCAAAGGGTCACGTTTAATGAGAAGGGGCCAGCAAGAGCATTAAAAATGTGGGCAGAAATTTGAGTAATGAATGTTCCGATGTGAATGTGAGGCGGCTCTCATGCTCTTAAAGAGAAAGGCTCAGATATACAGCTGAAAGAAAAGCAGAGAGCTGAGAGAAATAACAATTTCTGTCATTACTGGATGATTTACGCTCATACAAACAACTCTACCAACCACCCACACTCTTGCACAGAGAATAATTCTGTTTCAAAAGTTACTGAGAGCATAGACAAAATTGTAGGCATCTGTTTTTAGCAACAACAAAATATATAACGCACTTCTTGTATCACAAATGCTGAACATCATTTATCTGTTCACACCGAGTGCAAAAATACGGTGAGATTAGGACTGGGTCAATTTTTCGAAATTGAGATTTTACATAATCTGAAAACTGAATAGATAAGATTTCTTTTGATGTATGAGTTGTTAGAATAAATCGATATCTGGATGAGATACAACCCTTAAAATCTGAGAGTGCAAAAATATACAAAATATTGAGAAAATGGCCTTTGAAGTTGCAATCTCAGGAGCACTATGGCAGGCCGTCCACTTACAAAAATAAAGTTTTATAAATTTAAGGTAGGAAATTTACAAAATATCTTCATGGAACATGATCTTAACTTAATATCCTAATGATTTTTGGCATAAAAGAAAAATCAATCAACTTGACCCATACAATGTATTTTTGTCTTTTACTAAAAATGTTCCCATGCTACTTAAGACTGGTTTTGTGATCCAGGGTCACATATGATATGGAATTACAGAATATCATCGAATATTGTACAAAATTAAGATTCATGTTAATATTATTTCTCACGAGTAGCAGCGAACAAGTCATTATCAAAATGGAGACGGACACTGACACATGTAAAACAGAGACGGGGAAAAGAATGGAATTAAAAGTTGATTACATTCAGACGCTTGTGATTCACATTAACACAGATACTCAAAATTAAGAGAACATTTAAGAGAAAGTTATTGGACCCACTGTAGTAGCCTAAGTTTTACTGTGATTTTCTACCAAAGATTTTCAACGTTCCTCTCTGTCCAGGTGTTGTTTACATACTGTAGGATGAAATCATATTTTTCCCTTTTAAATTATAATAAAGCAAAAGAAAAAAATAGGTAGATGTTAGGTACAATATATCACATAACCCTGTTTGATACAACATTTTGAGCCTCCTATTCATGCCAAACACAACATATTTATTCACAGGTTTGGCTGTACTTGAGAAACTTCGAACTGCAAATTCTAAATGTTTTTACAATAATAGTGAAATTTAAAAAATGTTTCACTATTAACAAAGGTTTGTGTAAGGGATAAGGATTCGAAGTCTGGTATACAATCAATGGAAGTCTAAGTGAAACAAACCTGTGTGTGTGTGTGCGTGTAGCTGGACCAAGGGCACTGAAATTCAAACAGGGTGAGCGAGAGAGATATAAAATGGAAAGGCGAAAAGGAGACAGAGAGAAGAGGGCAGAGGAGGACAGTGTGTGTGTGCAAGCTCAGAGTGCTCAAAGAGACTCAAACAGAAAAATCCAGAATGCCCTCAACTGCCTGAGAGAGATGCGGATTAACTATTCCTGATTATCAGGCCTGTCACACCCCATCACACAAGCAGACACACACAAACACAACAAACTCATCATTCTTACCATACACATACAGAGAGAGAGAGAGAGAGAGAGAGAGAGAGAGAAAGAAAGAGAAAGAAAGAGAGAGAGAGAGAGAGAGAGAGAGGGAGAGAGAGAGAGAGAGAGAGAGAGAGAGAGAGGGAGAGAGAGAGAGAGAGAGAGAGAGAGAGAGAGAGAGAGAGAAATCAGTGGCTATTATTCTCTTATACCAAAGAACGTGAACGAAGCGATGAAGTATCGACTTCAACAAACCTGGAAAAACATAATTTAATAAGACTGCATTATTAAAACATTACATCACTGTTTGACCCCATGTCAAAAAGCACCCAATGATGTTGTGTTGTAGTTTTTATTTTGGACAGTAAGCGTTTTATTTGACTGTTGTGTGCAGATTCACACAGCGACACGTTCGGTAATAAGGACATATTAGGGGCCACTGCGGCTCCGCTCAGGGCGTCTGCTCTCGCTTGCTCATGAGAGGAGAGAAGGGGCATCTTGTCTTTTTGATAAATTGTAGTGGGAATTACTGCGGTAAAAGCACTCGTCTCTTTCATCCGCTGTTCTCTTCTCTCCACACGTCAGCTCTAATTGGGAATGGTGACGTCCACAGCCCGGTTTCCTCTCCAGCGTTTCATTGATAAAGGAGTGTGGCCGCAAGCCGCAAGTGGCTGCAAACGCACCGCTCGTCCCTAAAGACTTTGATACCTGTCCTGCAGCCATACTAGCTTAAACGCCGCTGTACATATCGGCTGGCTCTGACTTGCACCCGGTGGCCATTTTGGCTCGGAGATGAAGAAGTGCTCCCTGCAATGCTGGACAAACAAACTCTGTTGGCTCAGCTGGTGATGTTCGTTTGCAGAAGAGCGAGGATGAAACGGCGTTGGCTCACAGTGCTGTGTTTTGTCGCAGGAAAACAAACAACAAGTTTACAGACCATAGTTTGAAAATGAAACGTGCTTGTCTTCCAGAAGTCTCGGTGCAGACGCAGGTCACTTTGTTTAGATGAATAGCTACTGATGATGTGAGATCTGTCATAAGGGTCATTTTGTGTGTTATTGGTTCAATTATAAGGGATAAAAACATTAGTGTACAAAGAAATACTTTCACTGACGATACAGCTTACAGTCACCTTCATTATACGAAGAGGGAACAAAAAACAAATTTGCCACAAATGTCCTGCAAACATCAGCCACAGACACATATGCACAAAACACAAACACTGAATCACTCACGGAAACACACTCATGGACGCACACATCTCACACAAAGACACGCGCACACAATCACATAGACACACCTACTTACAGACAGTATTGGGCAAGTTACAAGTTGAAAAAGTGAATTACTAGTTACATATTCAATAGTGTAATTAGATTACTGTACAAATTACTCTCCAAAAAGTATTTAGCACTTATTACTAGTTCATTTCTATATCCTATATCAAGCTTGATGAGTTAAGTGATTCAAGGATAGACATAAAACGGCTCTTTTAATTCATTCAAATAAATCATATAAAACGACATAAAGTAGTATTATTAACTGACCAAAGTATTACAAATGTGAGAATGATTCATTAAAGCACAGATTTTAAAGTAAGATTTCCAAAAAGATGTCAATTCGACTATTGCACACACATATATTACACAAAGTATTTAGTTCAATTACATCAGAAGTAACTAATTAAATTACAGAAAAATAAGCGTAATCCCTTACTTTACTTACAGAATACAGAATCGCTGAGACAAATGCACAGACACACACAAACAGACGAGCACAGTCACACAGTCACACAGTGACACAGACACTCAATAGGAAGCGTCTTCAGTAATGAAGTAGATGTCTGTAGAGCATCAGGATGGGCAGGAGGCTCAAGGTTTATTGGCTCACTGACTGCCGCCGTTCTCCTCCCCGTGGTTTAATTAGATGAAAGCGCAGTGCTGTGCTGGAGGCCATTCCTGCTCAACACTACCACTGCAGATTCAACCACTGCGGCTCAAACGCTGCAAGACACATGCAGGCTGTCGATTCCCGCTGAACATGAGGAGGCAGACTACTCTTCCAGCTCAAACCCTCTCTCCCTCTCTCAGAGGAGTGTGGGGTCAAGTGTCTAATCAGAGCGATGCGGAGGCGCTTCAGGTGGGAATGTGGCCTCTCACCCCGGGGCTTACAGTTCACCTCTCTCACCTCTGACTGAGTGTCCCAATTACTGTCAGATCTACAGTTGCTGTGGCAACCCGGACAGAAGCAAGAGTTATTATGCAGCCGAGTGCAGGAGAGCTAGTCTGTGAGGCCATGAGGTCGCAGGGTCAGAGGTCACAGCTATCATGTTTGGGCTTTTGGAGTGAATTTGGCTCATTACTGTCTGAGTGCTTGATGATGTAAGATAATTCAACTGCCTGAATTATTTAATGTGTTTGTATTTTCATTAGAAGGATTTATTCTGTTGTAGAAGCATCAGAATTTACAGGTCAAAAGAGCTAATCGTGTCGGAGTCGATGGTCGAGCGGTTCGTGCTCCGACATAAGGCGCTGGTGCGTCCCGGGTGACCAGAGTTCGAATACCGTCTCGTGGTCCTTTCCCCGACCCCACCCCCTCTCTCTCATCCACTTCACTTCCTGTCATCTCCAAAATCACTGTCTGTCCAATAAAGGCAAAAAATGCTAATCGAGCTAATCGCACACACGCCGTAAACATACACAAACACACACATACACTCCTAAAAATAAATATGCCACACAAAGCCATAACATTTTTGTCTGTATGCTTTCATAAAGAACCATAACACACCAAAGACACAGAAACACACATATTCGCGGCATATGACCCCTTTAAGAGAGACACCATTTACACACGCACACACTAGATGACGAAAAGATTTGTTTCTGATACACAATTGTGGCTGGACATTATTTTTTATTTTTTATAAATGTTTATGAAATTGAAATAATATATAATTGAACAGGATATAGCATTTTATATTAAACGTTCGCTCTGAAAGTGTGATTAAAAGACACAACAGCACTTATGTTTTCTAGTGATCACCAGAATTTATAAAAGCACTTTATACTTTAGACGCACAGGTTAAATAAGGTGTTATCATACTGTACCAATGCAGCAAACAGTACATGCATTCTGATCTAAACATGATGACAGAATCATTCACTCACCATCAGTGCCTCTGCTCTTGATCTGTGACTCTGTGTTAGAGTCTAGTTCTTCCTGCGGGCTCGGTTCACTCACTGTTTCTGTAAACATACAAAACATATTCACTACAATCTGATAAAATGTTTCCAAAATGGCGTGTACCCCTCTCTCACCCTTTTTCTCTCTAATCACACATACAGACTAGTTACACAAACCTTAATATAAAATAAACTGTCTCATATTACACGCAGCATAATATTAAAAATAAACATCCTTATGTGTCCCCTTTTCTCTCTGAACTAAGTCACACAAACTGTATGAATATAGCATGCATTAAACATTTTAAACAGCGCATTAATGTTGACACACATTTTTGACACACACACATTTAACTTTGCATAAAACACATGGACTTGCTTACTTATAATAAGGGAAGTGACTTGGATAATTTTGTGATGTGTATTTACATTACAGGAAGTGGTTTCACATGCACATTCTGTTTCGATAAATCATATGTTGCTTATGAACAAACCGAAAACAATGACAGCCATGTAATGTAAATAGGTGCAATATGTTGGTGGTGTTTAACAAATTCACCCCTAAATCTCAAAATCTGTTTTATTTATGACATACACTGTCTCTCTCTGTCTGTGTCACAAGAGAATAAAACACAAATCAATTCAAAGCCCCAGTTTCAGCCCCAGAATACATCTCTCTCTCTCTCTCTCTGTCTCTCAATGTGTGTGTGTGTACGTGTCTTTCATTCATTGTGATTTTTTGTATTAGTCTTTTGTGAAATTCTTGTTATTCTCTTTCCTCTATTCACTATGTCCATCTTTGTGAACAGGGTCAAACAAAGAAAAAAAAACACTGGCCGCTATCAGAAATACACAAAAATAAAACCTCAAACCAATTTCCTGCATGTTTGCTCTCTGATCTTCCCTCAGGGTGTGTGTGTGCGTGTGTGTGTGTGTGTGTGTGTGTGTGTGTCTGTGCCTTTATAACAGCTAGAAAAAGCCAAAAGAAAAACTGTGTGTGTGACCACAGGATAGAAATAACACATCTCTGATGTGCCTCTTGGGACTAAACAGAGAGCACTGATGAATATTCTTCAATCTGTTTCTCCAGAGGAAAAGACACCACTACTTATGCAATTAAAATGGAGATTTCAATATCCTTTGCTATACTCCAAGAGTAACGTCAAAGAAAACGTTGATATCGCAATAAACTAAAGTGAGAGCAACACGATTTTCCTCTCAGGGTGTGTGAGTTTACGAGAATCAGAAACAATCGGCTTCTATTTACTGTTGGACACAGTTTTTCTCTCTCTCAGAGAGACACGTCTGAATTGATTCACTGATTTGTTTCCTTTGCACTGTTTGTTTTCAAGTGTCTCTCTTGAAAATTGATACTCTGAACAAAGACAATCGATTCCACACAAACACACACATATGCACGCACACACAGCACTCTGCATCATGCTATCTGATACGTCCCTTTTACAAGATAGATTTGAAAAAGTATCAAACATACAAAATAATAATAATCCTCTCTCTTTATCTCAACAGGTATTGTTCTGGCTTTTGTTGAAAGTAGTAATTTGGTATTAGCACCTTTTGTATTATTGCTCCTCTATGACATATCGCTTTATACGCAAGTCGCTTTGTATAAAAGAGTCTGCTAATGACTTAATATGAATACAAAAGTTATTCTTGTTTTAATATCAAAATTGTCCTTATTTTCTGATAATTTATAAGAATCATTACCAGCGTCACTGGATTTGCAGCACAAATATTAGCATTTTAATACGTAATTTAGGCGTTTCGTTATATGCTTTGTGACTGTGATATAGAGATTGAGACCCTTAACACAATGCTAAAGGCAAGATTAGCTTACCCTCGTGCGCCATCGAGCAAACCATATGATTTCTGCTCTTTGCTGTATGTTTTCCCAAATGCCGGTATTTTTAGCAGTATTTTGTTTTGCTCCCATCCGGTATCGATATGCTCTATTACTCCTGTGTTTTGTGTTTGTTTGTGTCGCGTTTATGCTACGGCACTAGAGGCATGGCAACTATGACGATAAATTTAAAATCCCACCCACTTTAAAGCGCTACTTAATGGAAAAGCAAACTGAGCCGAAGTGAAGTGAGCTGTACCAAGCAGAGTCATACTAAACCTGACGGTACCATGCAGTGGTAAAAGGTTCCTATATGTGACCCTGGACCAGAAAACCAGTGGGTAATTCCAAAAGATCGGGCAGCTGCGAGTAAAGTTTGTAGGCGTGTTTCCGGCAATTTTTGTTGGTAATTTTGCTGCATCCACTGATGAAAATAAAGTTTTGATGTATTTATTGTAGAAAATTTACAAATTATCTTAATGGAACATGATCTATAATCAATAAATCCATCCATCCATCCATCCATTTTCTACCGCTTTATCCGAACTACCTCGGGTCACGGGGAGTCTGCGCCTATCTCAGGAGTCATCGGGCATCAAGGCAGGATACACCCTGGATGGAGTGCCAACCCATCGCAGGGCACACACACTCACTCATTCACTCACTCACACACTCACTAATCAATAAATCAATCAAATCAATAATTTTGACCGATATAATGTTTTGTTGGCTACTGCTAAAAATATACCCATGCGACTTAAGACATTTTTTGGTCCAGGGTTACGTATGCAAATAAACTCAATGTCATAATGTGTCGGTCACATACAGGTTGTTTTAGAGTAACAAAAAACACTTTAAGAGAATTTTTGTAGCAGGTTTAGTGAAATTTTCTATCCCTCGCACAAAACTCATATTTGACTCATTTATGCAAAAGAAACTGTAATCTCACAGAACACAGATACACAAACTGTCTGTCTCTGCTTATGTCTGCCTGTCCTTGACTCCCACAGCGACGGCAGAGAGACTTTGAGAGAGAATAAAAGGACAGGAGAAGAGAAAGCAGGAGACATCTATCTATCTGTGGATCAGTCTGCGTGGCTGCAGGACATCTGCCATGATCTGATTGAAGAGACATTATGACAACCTTCAGAGGTCACACATACAGATTCACTTTTTCTGAAACAGGCAGCATCAGTGAGTGTGTGGAAAAAGAACGAGAGAGAGAGTAAATGATGACAGAACTTTCGTTTTTTTCTTGTCTGAAGAATGGTTCAGAGAAGACACTGTCCTTCTATCTCCTCTCACCCATTTTTCTCTGCTTCTGGGAATTTGGTGACCTCTTTGAATTTGGTCTCCTTCAAAACTGCCTCACTATTTTTTAAGTAGTCTCACCTCCAAAAACAGCCCAAGCACAAACCAAGACACGAAAAAAAGCTCTTAATTATTGCTACCATATTGATTATAGCAAAACGCAATACAGTACAAAAATCGTTTATTTTCAAGAACGCTTCTGCCTTCAACACCACACGCCAATGTGTTCCAGGCGTGTGAATCGATGGAGGCCCCTGGGGACCAATCCGGTGCGGTGAAATTGAGAGAAAGGCCAATCGGAGTTTCTCTAGTATTGATAACAAGTAAACAACAAATCCAAGTGACACTTTTGGCCAATTACTTCTATTAAGCATACATAAGAAATCGAGAAACTTAAAGGGAACGACTGCAGGAGGGTTAATAAGAGCCAGTTTGACAGGTCAAAGGGGTTAAAGACCCAATAACAGATTTGTTCTCTCTTCTAGATCTTCTCTACCAACTCTTAGGTTCAAAAGTTAACTTTTTACCAATGGCAGGAGAGTTGAGAATACATCACGTCGCTTTCCTCTAGCTGCTCATTACAAAGAGATTTTTATTTATATACGTTTATTGCCTCTTCAGTTGAGGATCACAGCTGATGTAGACACTTCTATAGTTAGTCAGTGAGTGTGTGTGTGTGAGCTCTAAGGTTGTGTACTTGTGTGTTGGCCTCAATGCTATGAGGATTTTATGGCCATCTCATTCAGCTCTCTGTGGTTTCATGTGTTCTGGAAACAAGATTACGAGGAGAGAGAGAGATTTAGTACACGAAAATGGAAACATTTTTCTGCCAAAAAAATACTGCTCTGATCGCAAAAATAAACTTTATCTTCTGAAAAGATACAGCTCCCTCAAATGTTGGCATCTTAAATCACAATTTGGTCGTCATAGCTTGCCCAATGTGACTAGTTTTTTGAGGTAATATTTTATATAGACGTAAGATGTGGCGGTACATTTTAGGAGATTGTATGAGAGTTCAGCATCTGTTCATTTATACTGGTCAAGTGCTAAAGTACAGCCATGATAGTAAGTCAATTACTGTCACATTTCAGATCATCTGCATTGTTATCAGATCTTCCCATTATCATGCAGGTCTGATCTGAAGGTTTCTGATGTTTTTTTCTACAATGATGGTTCAGTTGTTTTGTCTGTGAACAGCTGAGCTAGAGTTAGTTTCCGTATAATGCAAAGCTTTTTTGTTTGTTTGTTTTGAACGCCATGCAAGCTTACCTGGAAATTTTTAAAGCGAGGTTATTATTTGTATATTATATCAGGCTATTTCAAATCTCTTAGGATCCATATTTAGCATCTGATTGTTGTCCAGCGTACAGAAACTTTTAAAGTCACTGATGAATAGATCTTAAAAATATTCTACAAAATGTTCAAAAGTGACTTTTTGAAATTGAGTTAAATGTTTCTTACAAACATTATGACCATTTTTGTAGGCAAGGCACGTTTATTTATATAGCACATTTCATACACAAGGGCAATTTAAAATGCTGTACATAAAATGATTGACAGAGAGAAATAAGACGCATCATTAAAATGCAATTGATTTAAGATCACAAATATAACTTTAGATTTTAAGAAACAATAAAACAGCAAAGTAGTGGCTAAACGCTGACTCGCTTTGTTTTGAGTGATCCCTTGCTATCTCTAACTGACTTGATCCTGATGATCTGAGAAGTCTGTTTGGTATGTATTCAATAAGCATATCTGAAATTTATTTAGGTCCTAGATCCTTGAGTGATTTATAGACGATTAATACAACTTTGAAGTAGATTCTTAAAGTAACTGGTAACCAGTGTAAGAACCTGAGGATTGGAGTGATATGCTCAGATTCTTTTTTTAGACAAAAATAAAATCTTGCAAACACTTTTGTACGATTCATTTTATATATAATTTTTAAATGGAATGGATAATAAAGAAAAAGCATGAGAGACCAGAAGAGAGAATGAAGAGAAAAATGAGAGACCAGAAGAGAGATGAAGTATTTCCTCTTCTAAAAAGCATCTCTGAGTGAGACCAAAAATGACAAGAGACCTAATCCAAAAGCTGACCACAGCCTAACAGTTTTTTTGCACTTCCTATGGTTTTGTGTTATTGCCAAGCTTTGATGAGTTTACTTTTATTCTAATATGTTTCAAAATAATAATATGCGAGCTAAAACTTTGAACAGTATTGTGTGCATCACTAAAAACATCATGATGCAGAACACGTGTGCTGAAACAAACTTTGTTGCCCTCCTCCTTTTACTAACATTCGCACATCTCAAGCTCTTTTCA
This sequence comes from Triplophysa bombifrons, assembly GCA_029783895.1. Classification (NCBI taxonomy): domain Eukaryota; kingdom Metazoa; phylum Chordata; class Actinopteri; order Cypriniformes; family Nemacheilidae; genus Triplophysa; species Triplophysa bombifrons. The sequence continues at coordinate 1,391,012 of CM056464.1, forward strand.
AATATTGTTGTCATATTCTGTGCTTGCCAAAAATACACTCTTCCTATATTTCTCTGTACCGCATCCCTCTCCACACCTCAGTTCGAGTACAGGGGTGTTTTTATGAAGTTAAACAGACCTGCTTCACAGCTGAAGATGAAGCCATATTGTCCCCGTTTATAAACGGCAGGCAGTTTAAAGGGCAGGCTGTTGCATGGCCGTCACTGTGCGGCCGTGTTTGCTGCCGCTGCAGTTTGGCGTAGAAACGCTGACTCAACGTTCCTCGCAACCAAACCATACAAATGCAAATGAAGCATTCAGAGCGAAATTCCCGGTAACGAGCCCGTAATGAGGCCTACACACACAATTAAATTCACCGAGAACGCATGCGGTGCCACAAAAACAGATTACGCCCAAGACAATGTTGCACGCACACGCACAAACAGACACACGCGTCATTCTCTGAGCTCCTTAAATCTCTTGTCATGTCCGTAATGGACAAGACCATAACCCTCATTTCTCTTTAAAGTGAATAATTATGAAGGGAAGCTAATTCAATTAGTCAAGCTCAGCCACGCTGCTTACATGAGCGAGAGCAGAGAGAGTTTAACCGCACACGGTGGGCCATGGGTGGGTGTTTATAAGAAGTGCAAAGCAACTCTCTTAAGAAAGAGAAGCAAGAGAGAGCAAGCGAGCGAGCGAGAGAGAGAGAAAGAGAGAGAGATGCAAATTGGTCGTCTCTCTTGTCTAATGAAAATTCAGCTGAAGTGAATCGATACAGTGTGATTTGTGAGATCAACGCATAAACAACAGGGGAGTTTGTGGACGATATAACAAACACTGCCATAAACACACTCACTGTTTACACACGATTCAGCTCTATTCATTAGAAGTCAGCTCTGTTAACGCTTTTACTGCAACAAAATAATTTTTCTCATCAGTATTTGTGTCTGGGTTAAGAGTAAATACCTCTAAACAGCCTATTAATGTATATAATTTAATGTACTTGACACGGTAAACTGTGTAGAGTAATAAAACTTGTTTACAGACAATATATCTTGAATTAAGTTTTTTTCCTCCATTTACAAGTAACTTATCATTGGGGTAAGTCAAATTAAAGTTCTTCAAAATATACTCTCTAAAAACAATTCATTTTATTATATGCGATATTGCTTCTCTAGTATGTGCACCTTGTTTAATAAATGTGTACATATTCGTATACAACAATACAGATTAGGCAAAACCTAGAAAGAATTTGAAGGCATTTTTATAGGGATATTATGAAGAAATATATTCCGTAGGTGTTTATTGTAGAGCTGCATAAAAGATACTTGTGCAGGTAAACGCACACACACGTCTGGTTTATTAGCTCCGTGGTGACAGTCCATAGGCGTAATGGCTGTATATTTTATCCCCTGACCCTAACCCAACCCCTAAACCTAAGGATCATAGAAAACATTTCGCATTTTTAGATTTTCAAAAATTATCGCTCTGTACAATTTATAAGCTTTTGTGCCCATGGGGACCTCGATTTTGGTCCCCACAGTGACACGGGTCCCCATGAGTAGGTTTGCACACATTTCAGGGAATAACACGCAATCTGGCAGACGTGTGGAGCAATGTCTTCTCTTTTCAAAGACATGTATTCATTTATTTGATGCTTTAAGACACGTTCAAGATTCTGTAACCATCATATGTTTTCCTGGCATTCAAACTCATGACCTTGGCACATGCACTTCTTGTATGTATAAAATACCGCATGTGCTTCACTTATCAAAAACACACTCTTAAAAATAAAGGTGCTGAAATGGGTTCATAGCAGCGATGACTGGAAGAACCATTTTGGTTCCCCAAAGAAACTTTCAGAGTTTCCTAAAATAATAAATGATTTTGTTTTTTAGTCTGTAGAAGCTTATTCATCAACCTTTTGCACAACAGAAAGGTTCTCTATGGAGCCATACAGCTTGACTTTATGGGAACCTTTCTTTTCAGAAGTGTATTATAAAACATTCTGATAACCAGTTAAGCCTTTGCTTTACCGAGGTGTGGAGTTATGGGGTTATGGGGTTATTCGGTTGGCAAGAGCGCTGCAAGTTATGGACACATGAGAGCAATGAGGAAACAGATCTAAATATGAAAATACAGCAGAGGAACATACTTCATATTAAAGATGTTATTAAAAGAGCAACAAAGAGAGAGAATTCATTATGTCCGACAGCTACAGGACACATAAAGAGCATCTGCATGAACCTCAAATACACTTCAAACTCTATCACACTCCCGTCATGAAAAGTGCTCATGTAAACAGTCAGTATACTAAAGACTGAGACAATGTAAAGACTGAATGTGTCATGATTTGTACATTACTGTAAATGCAGACTATATCCTTTAATTTGTATTAGGGAGATGTATATTACAGCCTTATTGGATAAATTAATTTTTAACACATTTTTAAACATAAGTTTTATAAAAAAAATAGTTTTACTCTTGTTGAATCTATTAAAAATAAACATTAAGAAATTGTGAACAAGCAGATGCAACATGATGCTAGTATTCAGAATGTAGCCTTGAGTTGTGTCCCTACATGAGTGATTGCTAATGTTAGGACGTTCATCATCCTGCTTGAACAGTAGAGGTGCAACGATACTAAATTTCTCCACCGATACCCAATTATTTAGAGCGATATCTGCCGACACCAATGATTAGGGCTGCAACTAACGATTATTTTAATAATTAATCTGTAAATTATTTTTTCGATTAATCGATGAATCGGATAAAAACATAAACTGAGAAAAGCATTTTAAAGTCCAACCCTTTATTCAAAAACAGAACAAAAATTTTTAGAACCTGCACAAACATGTTGCTCCTTGAACATCCCTGAGCTGTTATAATAATAATAAAATAAAAATGGACTAACACAAAAACATACAAATGTATGCTTTACATCTGCCAAATATATAGACTTTTTTTAAATAAAGTGCCACCTGAGCTGCCAGAACAATAAATAATTTATAATAAATAAAGAACAATACAAATCAGAAAATTTGGCAGGATTTGTTTGAAAGTCAGAACTTGTTCTCTACACTACACTGCAGACGCACACACTCGCAGATGCACACACTTTTGCAGACGCACACACTCACAAACTCTCACACTGACACACACACACACACTCTCTCTCAAGTTCACTTGAAGCATATTCATTAAATTATTACCATCATTGTAGTAAGTGCAAGCTTCATTTATACACCACATTTTAACAAAGCTTAAGATGACCGAGTGCTATAAAATAACTTTAAAATTAAATTAAAAAGTACAACACACACAAATATATTTGTCAATAATAACCTATATGGGACAAAGCACAGAATATACACTACTTTTCTAACTTAGTAGTTTTGTCCTGTTGTCAGAAATAAATTACTAAGTAAGAAAACCTTTTTTGCAGTGTAGCTATACATGACAACAGATTGATAAATGAATGGTTCAAAAAAGGCTAGTGAATAAAAACGTGTCTTTATTCTTGCAATGCAAAGTGCAAAGTAACTATACCACTTTACTTCTGTTATTAACGAGCTAACGCTAACTTGTCATGCTAGTCAAGCTGGATAACGAGTAAACACCAGCACCGGGGACATTACGTTCCTCACTTCAAAACGGAACAAAGTACGATTCCGTAATGACTTAACCTGCTGTTGAACTCCCTTCCTCCTCATCAAAGAGTCCAACATGTTTGCGTTTCAGGTGCTGGATCATTGCCGTGGTGCTCCCGTGCCATGCTTTTGCATATTTTGCAGTTAACGCGCTTTTTCTGTTTATTTAGAGTGAAATGCTACCGAACCTTGGATGACTTGGGTCGCGCGGATTTCTCTGCCTCCGCCATGTATCTTTCCTCGTTTTTTTTATTTTTGCTCCGCCCTGTCTATGAGGCGCCGAACTCTGCTAGCATCAGTGCGCGAGAGAGACCGAGTGTATTCACTCCGCTCTGCACTCAAATAAAGTTTTTTTTATAATCAAACGTCTCCGTGTCGCGCGACACAACGAATCGATTATGAAATTCGTTGCCAACTCTTTTAGTAATCGATTTTAATCGATTAAATCGATTCGTTGTTGCAGCCCTACCGATGATTAAATTAATATTACTTAACATTCTATTAATTCACATAATGACTAATAATATGTTTCTTAACATTTTCTATACACAAAGCACAAATTTGCAAAAGCATTTTTTTGTTCACTGATAGTCAATAGTGTGAAGGTTTGCTTTTATCCATCAATACAGATTATTGGCCGATATATCCGTGCATCTTTGAACAGTTTGATAAAGAAATGGAATGTTGAAGAGATTCCAACAGAAATACATTTTTGACATCAGGACCGTGCCTGCAGAGACAGGGGATGCGTTGTAACTATAAATGTGTTTTAGTGTAAAGGATTCGTACGGCCTTTCCAGAAAAACTTAATGAATAAGCAACAGTGATTTATTTTAGCAATAATTGTGCTTCAACAAGCTTCAAACGGAAAAGCGAAACTATTGGCAAATACTGTAGGTGGTTGCGTCAGTTATAAACAAACACACGCAATCATTCACAAACAGACAGACTGAGAGGCAAACAAACAGACAGATGGACTCGCAGCGCTCATTTAAACACAGTCGTGACCAGACTCAAGACATTATTCATAACTTTCCTATTAACACCTTCTCGATGCGTTTCTCTCATTCTCATTCTCTCTCTCTCTCTCTCTCTCTCTCTCTCTCTCTCTCTCTCTCTCTCTCTCTCTCGCTCTCTGCATTGATTCAAGTCTGAAGCAGAGATAATGATCAATGCAGAAAAATCATCACCTGATTGGATGGTTTTTATGATTAATCTGGGTGTATAGAACAGGGATAAAGTAATGAGGGTTAGAGCTGGGGTTTTCAAACTGGGGTTGCAAGGTTGAAGGATGCAAGGATCCCCCAGAAATTTTCTTTGAAAAAAGATTAAGCAAAATGATGATAAAAGTCTACAGTGTTTATATGCTTTTTGCTATGGATAGTTTCCAGAATAGTTTATATTTCACTCTTTCTAGAGTTTTTCTCACTATAGTTTCTTTTTTCAAACTCAAAGTGAAATTGTTGCCGACTATTTTGGTTTAGAAACAATGTGTTGCCTTTATAATACTCCATTTAATATTTATCCAACTCATTTTTAAGAATTTCTTTAAACAGTAAAAAATATATAGATTGATATGTATTTTAGAAAAGGGGGTCCCTCACAAAAGGTCTATCATATTTGGGGGTCAGTGGAATAATAAAATGTGAAAACCCCTAGGTTAGAGAGAAAGAGGACTACAAGCTCATGAACAAACTAATAAACGCAACCGTTATTTACTGTAAAACAAGTGCATGCACAGGCACTGAATGAAACCTACCTCGATCTTGTGCTTTGTCAGGGTTCCATGTTCTGAAGTAATCATCCTAGAGAGATACAAAATACACTTAACATCTTCAGAGAGAAACAAGTCTAGATTCAGATTCATAAAACATTCATGACCTTCAGATCAGTAAATAGTAAAAGAAGTGCGAGACATGAAAGAATGTCTGCTCTTTCTTTACCAGGTGGGAGGATGTCAAAAGTATGTCCACAGAAGTTTTGAATGGAAAGGAAGGATGTGAATAGACAGTCATTAAAGGACAGTTCTATTAAAGCATACGGGTCAAATGCTCGGTCCAAACTGAGGTTGGATTGTCCTCATGCCCTCTTGTGTCTCTCCTTAAATTATATTATTTTACTGCAGTGGCAGCTTATGCAGTTCAGCGATGTCAAAAGAAAGACATGTTTTTAAAGTGATTTTATAATTTCTAATATTGGTAATTAGGGGATAAAGGCAGGGAAGAGACTATTCATACGAAAGGTTGTTTATACTGCAAGTGGAACTTATATTATAACAAATTATAACACTTTGGTACAATTTGGTGAAAGATTTTTTTTTTTTAATTCATTGGCATGTAAACCAACATCCATTAGGGAAGAAACAACATTGTAAAAATAACACGTTTGTTCTTTAAGGATGATGAAAAAGACAAGATAACCAGACAAATAATAAACCATTACATAATAGATAAAATATTTGATTTACATTAAAATTCCTCCCTGGTTTGTGTTGAAAATACATTAAGTCTTGTATATGACATGATAAGCAGACCACAACAGTTCGGTCTTATCCTTTCTTATTCGTTACATGGTCAAACAAAGCTTTATATATTCCAACCATAAAAACCATCACACCGCCCATCAGTTGTCATTTTTAATCGCAGACACTGATGCAATAGTTGGGCCCAAAGACCGCAGAGACTGAGGCTGATTTTCATCTCTTCGACAGTCTCCAGGCTGGATCTTGCAGAGCATTAGCTATGACTGCTGAATTTTAAGGACCTCCCTGCTCTTAAAAATCCAATTGCAAACACAGCTCTGTCCCAAAGTACAAGCTGGATAAACAAATATTATACATCAAGCTCTCCTTAGATGCTCAGTAGCATACAGACGATCAATGTTTCAACCAAAAAGAGGTAGTTAATTATAATAAAGGAATACTCCAATTAACTAAGGAAAATTATTAGGGTCAAAAGTCAAATAGACTCTGAAAAATAAAAGCGCTATTATTCTGATGTCCAGAGCCACAGCACTCCGAAGATTATAATTCAGCTCAAAGTTCACACGAGTCCCTGCACAACTGGGCCAAACGTTGCTTTGAGCTCATGGCCTGGAGTCAGCTGGGAATTGCGGGAGAACTCAAACTCATTTTACCCTTGGAATGACCAAACCTGAGTCTGCAAATCGATGTGAGCTCTCAGACAATCAGCTTACCAACCATCAGAGAGAAATGCAGCCCTAAAGACAAACATTATGAACCGTCACAACACTTCTCTGTGGAACATAATTTCTTCATAAAGTTTGTCCATCTCTAACTTTCTGACCACATTGCTACGCCGGCTACAGCATGTTTTGCATCCTCAAACACAACAATATACAACACAATCTCATGGCAATTTGTGATTTCTAAGGTTTCTAATTCGTTTAAATTTTCGAATAAGTCTTAGTCAAATAGTTTAGTAAGAAATTCATTGAACATATTGATACAAATTCCTCCTACAAAAAACCCGGAGAAAAAGCCTTAAAAGAATATGGACCCTTAAACGAAAATGCATTAAATAAAACAAAATCATGACCTAATCTGTATTGTCAAATATAAATCTTTTTTATTAATAAATATAAGTTTTTTATACTAAAATCAACAAAAAATATAAAGAACACAAAAGCATATACAAAAGAATATACAAGAATAAAAATGTTTTGCATTATTTTGCTTTTAAAAGGAAGAGTTCACCCAACAAAAAGGAAAATTCCGTCTTCATTTACCCTAAAGTTCTAAATCTGTATACATTTCTACCACAATAGGAAAAATAAATTTATAAATTTCTGTTCTGTTGAACACAAGAGAATATGTTTTGAAGAATGTAGGAAAGCAAACAGTTTCTGAGGCACTTTTGACTTTGTCATTTGTTTACAAGAAATTTGTTTTGAAAACCTTGTTTGCTGACAAGCGTTCTCTGTGTTCAGCAGAACAAAGAAATATATACAGATTGGGTACAACCCGAGAAAATTATGATTATTTTTTGTTTAAAACACAAATACAGACACACAGGCATAAAGGACATAAATGTATTTATATATTTTGTGTTATTGTACATGCGGCTTTAAGGAATCAAGCTAGTGAGAGCCGTGGTTCAAGGATAAATGTCAATCGTCTAATACAAACACACACAGCATCACTAAAGCTCCTTCATCTCTGTGTGTCTGGGCTCAGGTAAATGAGAGTTACGGGCAGGGTGTCAGGTAATCTGTCTCCTGTTTGCCCTGCAGACAGACAGAGCGGCTGGAGTGTGTTCGGGAAAGTCAGAAACTGTCTCACAGTTCACAGGAGACTAACTGACTCCGGCTGCGCGTATGTTCCTCTGCTCTCCTTTCACTTTCTGTTTGCTCACTAATCCCATCAACCTCTCTGTCTCTGTGTCTCTGTCTCTCTCTCTCTCTCTCTCTCTCTCTCTCTCTCTCTCTCTCTCTCTCTCTCTCTCTCCCTTTCTCTCTCTCTCTCTCTCTCTGATGTTACTCTGTGGTGACAGTTTAGAGCTTATGGGCATGACAGGTCAGTCGTACACAGCGTGTGTGTGAGATGTCGAGGGGAGATGGCAGCAGGACATGCCAGACAAACACACTATAGCTGACAGATTAAGTCCCATTCACACAAACACACACACATACTTGCTGAGAAAAGTCTTACACTGGGTTCACACCAAATGCGAATTAAACGTTTTGTAAATTACATACAAGTCAACCCAAAGACACGAACAGACGCAAACTTGCGACAGGCGGTCTGAATGATGCGAATCGGGCGACACTCGTCTTCCGCGATTGTTGAAAAAATGTGTCTCATGTGTGAGAGTTATAAAGAACATGGAACACGATTGTTTGCGTTTGGTGTGAACCCAGCATTATGCTGAGGACGTTTGCAGCAAAAAAAAAAATGTATTCAGTATATATCTGTCTTGTTTTTGAGTAAAAATATGTAAACGTCTTATGACCAAAATAAATCTACTTTTCATATTTGCTTTTCTAAATCATTTCTACGCATTGTTTCCTCTGGATCAAAGCATCATTGCATCAATTTATTGAGGCTTATGCTCAAAGCAAGACAAAGCTACATAAAAAATAATTTGTTTTGTTTAAACCAGCCTTGTTATCTCAAGTAATTATTTATCAATCCAAATATTTAAAAAGGATAAAATATGTTTACATATTTTACTAGGCAAACAACAAAACGATACTGAAATAAAGAAAAATAATGATAAGTGCTTTTTAGCAGCAGAAATCATGGGGAACAAAAAAAGAAAGTGATCAACTTACCTCAACCTCCTTAACAGGACAGCAGAGAGAGAGAGAGAAACAGACAAAGAGAGTTATTATAAGATTATCAGAAATCACAATGTCAAGACACAGTTATTCTCCATCATCTGTCATGTAGACGGAGCTTTGAAAAGAAGATTTCTTGGTTGAGACCAAGGAACAGCAATAACCCTTGGCCTTTAAACATTGATTTCTCGAGCAGATGTTTTTTCCATCTCAAAGGTTCAGTTTAATAGTGAAGCATCATTTAAACAGATTGAATATCAGTGATTGAGTCACTGGTGTAAAGATGTTATGATGCAGAGCCCTGGAACAACATCTGTGTCACAATAAACGGATCATCTGAGATACACCATTCAAATACAGCACATACATACACAGATTATGTATCAAATATTACAAAATCAGTGACAGAAATACAGTATGAAGCACAAACACACACAACTCATATGCCGGGTTTATGAACTCCGTAGGAAGCGCAAGTAAATCAAGCTAATTATAGAGAAGCATCAATCAAATCTGCACTCTCAATGGGATCTCTCCATGCTGGAAAAATCCAGCTGGGAATCACACGCACACACACACAAGCATCATGCACAGACACACTGTGGGTTCTGTCACGTGTGGAGTGATGCAGGATATTATAAAAGATGAGAAATTGTGAGAAACGCTTTACAGATGCCCAGCACAACAAAGAAAGATACGCACACAAGATTAAAGTTATTAATAAATAGTTCAGCTCTTAAGAAAAATTGCTTTTGTCCCAGCAACAGATAAAACGTTTGTCAAAAAAAATAGATCACAATTAAGATCTTAAACACACCACGGTGGCGTTAACTACGGAAACAGTGCTATTGAGTTTAAGTTGTGTATATTTACTGTGTGATACTGGAACCGATACGGTTGCCAATTACACTTTGACGCTGACACTGAACACTGTAGGTCTCTCAAAATGTAGGTATTTGAAATTCATAAATTGTATATCTATTTATAAAAAATCATATTGCATTCAGTGATTCTCATTAAAAGTATTTTAAATATTTTCACTGCGTTGATGTCTAAAAAACAAGGTTTAGACTGTTGAGCTCAAAGCTACGCACTTATTTGACTTTGTGTTTACACGCCACGTACAAAATTCCTACAAATGCTAATGAGATTAGAGATAAATGAGATTTTAATGATTTATGAGAGTGCATGGCTGCATTAACACGCTCTGACGTGTGATTAGATGGATCTACTCTCCGGACTGTGGTTACCCTGAACACTAATAAATTCATGGATTTATAGATGATGAAATATTCAAACCTGTCCTTCATGCAGACAGCAGCTGTCTCTTTAAACTAAACTCAATGTCTTTCATTTGGTCTCTGAAATCTAATTTCTATAAAAACATTCTCATGTACACGCTTTCATTTCTATTTCTGACCTCGAAAACAAACGTAATGAAAATCCCGATCAAGATATCAAAATGATGTGCATTTGCATTCGATCCCTACACATCAATCTGAAGAGGCAATTTCACAACTGGATTATTTTTTTAATTTCTTTGTCTAAATGTTGTTTAGGTCATTTAAATGTTGATTGTAGCTGCCGGATTTAACTAACACTGCATTAAAGCTCCGAAATCAATCTAAACATCGGCAAACTTCAGGCCACGCTTGACTGTGTTTGATATGCTAATCTATCACAAACATCACAACTCATCAGTCGCATCCGCGTTTTTTCCTTTCTTTTCTGGCATCTCTCCATCTCTCATTTGTTTCCTCTCACTCATCCGTCCCGTCCCCCATAAGTCCTCTCTTCATTTTTAAAGGCTTATTAGAGAACATTCGATGAATTATGCAAGACTGAAATGCTCCACATTCTCAGAGCGAGCGAGAGTGTGTTGTTTGAGATATGCGGGGTTCACGCATGCAGCAGTCACCGGCGATCATCGGCAGGTGCATGACGTTTAGATGCTCAAACATACTGACAGGCGAAACGGCTGCACGTCTCACAATTCACTTGAGGGCAGGTTTACTGGTCATCGCTGATGTGCCGAAAGTTTAAAGAACATTTACATGCTATAATCGTACAACATTTTACTTGCTTTGGGCCGCTACAGAAATTAATCTCTCACAGCTGGACTAGACATGATGCTACGAGCATCGCATGCGATCCTCAGAATGTTCACCAACCATTAGCCAATCAGCCGTAAGCTCAGAGCTACTCGTCAGCAGCGGTATGAATCACTGACAAATACAAACATTTTGAGATGTGGATACAGAAATGAGGGCATGGAATTTTTTATGAATGAATAAATAGCATTTATAGTAAAAATGAACTTGTTATATGTATATTTGTAATATTGTACTGTATATATTGTGGTGTCTGATAAAATGTTTCTGAGCCAGTGTTGGGTAGTAATTAGTTACTGTAATTTGATAACTTTTCCCTCGAAAAGGAAAGTAAAGGATTACTCCCCTAATTGAATTAGTTACTTCTGATGTAATTGATCTAAATACTGTGTTATATAATCAGCTTCAATGTGTCACTCTCACATAAATATACTTTGAATTAATAAGAATAATTTCTGTAGTTATTTATCATTTATTTGAATGAATTAAATAAGCTGTTTCATGTCTATCCTTGAAACAATTCTAATCAAGGTTGATAGGATTTAGAAAGTAATTTGTAATAAGTAATTAAATACTTTTTGGAGATGCTAATTTGTGCAGTTATCAAATTACGCTATGGAATATGTAACTAGTAATTCATTACTTTTCAGAGTAACTTAACCAACACTGTTGTGAGTATTGCATTAGCAGCTATTAAAATATATTGTAGTAGAGTGGGCGGGGCGAGACCGTGGTTCGAGTCCGGTGAGTAATTGTGGATTAGCGCCAGCTGTGCGCACACCGGGCTCGAATCTCGTAGGAGATGGGGAGCATAAAAGGAATGAGCGACCGGACCGTCGAAGAGAGAGGTACGGGCCCGAACATGTTTTATATATTTGTATTTATGTTTTGTTCGCCGGCGGTCGTCCGTGAGGGGCCGTCGGCTGTTATTATTTATTAAAAGTAAATTTTATTGACTTCCGGTTCTCGCCTCCTTCCTTCCGTATCTTGAATCTTGTTACATTGGTGCCGAAACCCGGGAGGAAGGAGAGACATGCTGTCGGAGAGTCCTCGCCGCCGAGTGGCCTCGCGGTGCCGGAGAGTTCGGGCAGCGCGGACGAAGGGCGTCCGCCAGTGGCTGCCCGAAGCGGTGGCTCTGGGGAAACGGAAGTGCACAGTGCGGCCACCGTCAAAACTTCGGTGGAACGGCGACCTTTGCTGCCGCGCCCCTGGGTCGAGGTGGGGTGGCTTTCGTCCAAGTGGGAGCGGGGGAGTTGCCGCCGTCCGCCAAAGGCCGGAGCCTGTGTCCGTCCCCCGAGGGGGAGGAGCAGGGGGCGGAAGTGCCAGGTGAGCCACCGCCTGCCAGAGGCCGGAGCCTGCGTCCGTCCGCCCAAGGGGGAGGAACAGGGGACGGGGAACCCGCCCCAACTCCCAGGTTAAGGAGGAGCCACCGCCGGCCGCCAGGGGGCGGATGGTCGAGCCGTCCACCGAAGCCCCAGGGCCACCGCAAGGCACCGCGAATGAGTACTCCGGCTGGTTGAGGAACGAGCGGCAGCATGTCGGGGGACCGGATTTTTTATTTTTTTTTCCTCTCTCCCCTCTCTCTTTCCGGTCGCTCCGAGGGCTCCCATCTCCGTTGTCTCGTCTCGTCGCTGCATACCCCCCACCCCACCCCCCCCCGAGGGAGGGGGAGGGAGCTTGCACAGTCGCGGGGGTGCCCCCCGGCCTGTGAGGGGTGATGGGGGTATGTAGTAGAGTGGGCGGGGCGAGACCGTGGTTCGAGTCCGGTGAGTAATTGTGGATTAGCGCCAGCTGTGCGCACACCGGGCTCGAATCTCGTAGGAGATGGGGAGCATAAAAGGAATGAGCGACCGGACCGTCGAAGAGAGAGGTACGGGCCCGAACATGTTTTATATATTTGTATTTATGTTTTGTTCGCCGGCGGTCGTCCGTGAGGGGCCGTCGGCTGTTATTATTTATTAAAAGTAAATTTTATTGACTTCCGGTTCTCGCCTCCTTCCTTCCGTATCTTGAATCTTGTTACATATATCTTATATATTTAAGATATATTTTAAATGCACTGTAAGTGGCTGTAGATAAAATAATTTACATAATGCATAAAACAACAGTAATCTGTTCTCTTCCAACATGCTTGTTTATTAACTCAGTTTTGTGTGAACCTTCCTGACACTCGTGTTGCTGAAATCTCTTAACAAGCTTTGTGATGACAATCATTGTTCTGAAAAAGACCTTTAAATGCATTGTGTTACTTGTTTATTAGGGATGCGACAATAAAACTCTCCCACGGTTCAATACGAACCTCGATTTTTCACCCACGGTTTTTTGGTTTTGTTCTGATGGCTTCGCTACATTAAAGTGCTGTTTCATTGTTTTATTCTTATGTGACAGGAACAGTTATAACTTAAGAAGTAGAAAAAACTATATTAATGAAATTCTCTTTATTTTACTTGACTTATTTTATTATCTTTAATCAAAAATTTCAATCTTAAAAATTGCATCTTTACGCAAATTCCTGGTGTATTGAATAAATGTAAAGATTTACACTGGCAGCTCACAGCAGTTTTTGGTTTACGGTTCATCAACATGCCAGTAAAATAAGCTTCTTGAAGAGGTTTTCACATCAGAGTATTTAAAATGGCGTAATGCAAAACTTGCGATTGCGCTAATCGAAGTAAACGGGCCCCGAATGGGAAAGGCCAAAGATAATATATTAACAAGGTGCGTCACTTCCATTGCAATAAATTGGAAGAAATGCAATGCTAAATAGCTGCTTGGAGGCGCTCTTGCTATGACGTAAATAGCTGTACAAAAGGCCGCCGAGTCGAACGACTTTGATTAAACGGACTTTTGCATGGTGCTTTAGACGCTGTTTCTGCATGTGCTGAAAGCACAGTGAACGTGCTGCTTTCGTATGCGGTGTAAAAATACATCATTGATGACTATTGACAAATTTGGACGATATAAATTTAGTACAACGTGTATACAATAAAGCTATCCTGCGTCTGTTAATCAACATTATACTCGACAACAACACATTGCTTCTTGTGTTGCAGGCAGTCTCGCTTCACTGCCAAACCACCACTCGCTATTAGATATTACTCGTGGGGATACGTTTATCTGCTGTATGTTAACATGAAGACATAATCTCACCCTTTTGCTTCTGTACTGTAGGTTGTTGTGAAGAAATAAAAAACATAATTAATTTACTTTTTCAACACTTTCATAGTCTTATTGTGAATGATTCATCTGTGCCCATTTAAAAAACTCTTGACTCTTGTTAAGCTCCAAACAAATCCTCATTTGATTGTCCTACACTTTTGTTTTGTTGAATATTCTGTTTTACTTTAAAAAAGCATCACATTCTTACCCGAAGCAGGCCGTGAACACCATATGATGTAGATTTAAAGGTTTTTCTGATTCTTGCCCTGATCGTTACCGATTACTCTTGTCTTCTGGTAACGTGAGCCGCTTGACATGTCAAACAAGCTTACCAGCAGGAATAAAAAGCAAAGAACTGTGGGAATTGTAGTAATGTGTGGTCTCAAGGTCAGCTCAGACACACGAGATTTGCTTTCCTAGAAACTCCTATTATTGTTTCCATTTATTTTTTCCACTGGTATTGTGCAGGATCGCAGAACAGACAAAGCCTTCGGCACTCTCCTGCTGTAGCACATCAAACTCAGAGAAAAAGAGAGCGAGACAGACAGACAGTGCACTCTGCACGCTAAATCCTCAAACCCATAGAGGCTAAAAGTCTAACGCTAGGTGTACACTGGAAGCAAGACATGAAGTACCGCAGAGGCTTAAAGTTGTCAACTCTGGAACCTGCGCGTCGCTTCAGGATGAGCACTAACCAGATGTTCACAGACTTGATAAACAGTACAAAAGGTGGAAAACATTTTTCAAACTTATCTTGAGCAGAAATTCATTTGTATTAAATGTACCGTGAATGGGTTAGAGCAGTGTTTATCAACTGGCATTCATAGCATTACATATCTTGGATGTTGCCCTTATCAAACTAGTGCTGTTGTTTCTACAGAAAAAGGGATGAAAACACAGGAAAACAAAATAAATTGTTAGATATAAATAGATATAGATCTTTCAAATATGTTCTTCTTTTGGAAGAATAAATCGGCAGGTAAATGATTATTCATCTTTGGGTGAATCCTTTAAAGAATATTAATATGCATCCACAAATGTATTATCAAATAAGTCATTTTGTATGTTATTCTCATTGCACCAGATTTGTTCTGCTGCTCTCATCGGGGTTCATTGATAGGCAGGTAGTTTTATGCAGAAGAGAATCAAATTGTCACCGCTGACAGAATGGTCTCAGATTGTCAATTATGTTACATTTGACATAAGTGGTTCTGCCTGAAATGGTTTTATTTCAGATGGATGGGGAAAATAAAGGAGCTGCAATGTCCGCTGATTATAATGAGAGCTAGGTCTAGTTTTGACGCGCCGCTGGCGTCCGCCTCGGATGCACACAGTGTAAGAACAGCTGCCAGACGCGTCGCCTGATGCCTGAACTTCACAGCATCATCACAATGAACATAACAACCTCACAGACTGTGTAGAGTGTATATACTGCAGCTCTGGAAGCAACAACAGCACAAGAGACATCAAACAGATTGAAGTGTTTATGTGTTTGTATATTGTACTGCCATCAGTGTGCTTGCGAGAGAATCAAATAGCCTGTGTTTGTCCGACCAACTTATTCTCTTCATCTACAAATAAATCCAGTCAAATAAACAAATGAAAGCGAGAAAGTGTTTTAAAAAGACAGATACAAAATCCTTTAATCTTGTATTGGATCATGTTTTTTTTATTTTTGACTACGTAAAAAGTGAGATTGGTTTTTGAAACGGATTAAAACGAATTTGAGGCAATTCAATTGATGGATTAAAGCAATCAATACACCAAAATAATTTAGTAAACAGACACAGAAAAGGAGGACGTGGGGTGAGACGGTTTCTACGGTAACAAGGGCAAAAGCAGATTCATCATTCATCTGTCTTTTGTTGATTCATCTTTCTGTATGAACTGCATTAAGTCAACGCACACACTGGCAGACAAACACACACACACACACACACACACACACACACTGGCAGACAAACACACACATCACGTTTTGCTTTTGTAATTCATGAAAACAAATGAAAAAAAATTATGTTTTGATGTGGGTTCATTTGAGTTCAGTCTATCAAATTGATACGAGGCGGGTTTGCCCTAGGGACATCTGCTTTATATTAGAATTTTTCACCGTTTCAATTACACACAATTTCTCGTGCTAATCAAACACATGAAATTGAAAAGAATAAGAAAGAGATGGAGGGAGGGAGGAAGATTAGAAGCTACCGGCAGCCGACGACATACACAACACCTGCCTTGGTAAAACTCTTACAAACACAGATTGATGGGGTGGGAGCAGATAACACAAGGTGAGTTCACCTTCTGTATAGACGAGAGAGAAAACACTATCTGATTCATCACAGATAACACACACACACACACACACACACACACACAGAGCCTGTCCTCACCTACAGAATGTGTTTCTGCCTTTTCCATACTGTGAACAAGCAGAAGTCTTTGAGTGATAACAGTGTGTGTGTGTTTGTGTGTGTGTTATCTGACACATGTCATTCCCATGAGCCTCAGTTCCACTTCAGACAGGAAATAAATCAATGTGTTCATTTAGTTCTAACACGGGCCCGTCTACTTCACTGCAAACTCCGGCGGGAATGATAAAGCCAGAGAGAGTTTATCCGTGACGTGCTCCGGAAGAGACAAACGCGTGCTGTTCTTTCTCTAGTCTGAGGACTCGCGGGACTGAACTTCATCCCTCAACAGTGAAAGCTGATCCAACCAGGCACAGATTTTTACTTCAGTGAGAGACATTGTCAAAACTCTATAAACTGTAAAAGATTAAATGTGTCCAACAGGAGTTTTATATGTACATGCATCTGAAAGGTTTTGTGAACATGTAAAAGTTTTATATGTATATGCATGTCCAAAATGTCACATGCTATCTTCTGCACACTGTAAAGGAACATGGCAAGAGTAAATCTGAAGTTATCAACTTCACAAGTAAAATCACAAGGTACCAAGCATTTCGATATTTCTTTCTGTGGAAAATATATATTTTTCCAAAATAAATTATATAAACTTGTGTATTACTGTAAAGTTTTCCTGATCTTATGTACAAATAACGAAAAAATGATAGTCAATAGAAACGTCCTGAAAGCCACAGAAGCAGAATAGAGTTTCCATTTAAAAAATAGCCCAGAACATTCTTTAAAAGCAGATGCTAAAGTATAAAGGAAAGGCGTAATACAATCAAACGAAGGGGAGTAAAGAAGAAGAGATTAGAGAGGAAAGTGACAGCCTTGAAGCAGAGCGAGAGATCAAGACTCTGACATCATCGCGACCCTATTAGACATCATCAGACATCCACAGATAAACCTGCACTTTTCTCTGTCAAACCAGCGACTTTGGTAACAAACGTCTAAAATCTCTATCGCTGAATGTGGAAGAGTATCTGCTGTGAACTCAAGGTCAAACTCAATCTGAGTACAGAGATAAACCATATTTCTATTTGCTTTTCCCGACAGATCTCATTAAAAAACTACTTAATGATTTCCTCGCAGCTGTCCGACCACAATGAATTACCAACTTCATCTCCCTTTTATCTCTTTGTCTTTTTTGCGATCTTCATTGTTCGATCTATCTTTACTGTGGATATAAGGCTTTGTTTTGGTGAATCAGCAAAAGCTAGTTCTAGTAAGATTTATGACAAGTCAGCACTTGCTTCACTTGTAAATATTGTGAATTCACCATATATATTCAAACATGATATAATAATAATAATAATATAAATTAGTTCAGCTTGTATCCACTATGCACCAGACCAAGTCCAAAAATGTTGGCCTTTATCACATCTACTGTATATAAAAGAGATAGTTTAATCCCAATTGAAAATGCTGTCATCATTTACTAACACTCTTGTCATTTTGAACCTGTATGACTTTATTAATTTTGCAAAACACAAAAGATATTTTTGAAAAATTTGGAAAAGAAAACTGTTGGACCCCATTAACTTCTATTGTATGGAGACAAAACCAGTGCAAGTCAACGGGGACCAAACATTTTCGAAATATCTTCTTTTGTGTCCATCCATACAGGTTTAAAATGAAACGATGACAGAATTTTCATTTCAACATCACAGCACATGGCTTTTGGTGCATTTTCTTCATACAATGTTCTAGATGATACAACTGTACTAAAAATGTATCACCATTATATTGATACAACATATTTAACAAGGAGGAATCCCAGCAATCTCAATGTCAGAAGTGGGCTGCCCTCACGCCAACAACACCAATAATTATTCTGTGATGGCAAAAGTATCAGGCAGTCAATTTCACGCTTTTAAGAGCCATCTGAATCAAATCATATCTGGAAAAACATGCACAGTATTTGTTTCTTGAGCCACTTTCTAATGTCAGTCCTTGGAGAAAGCAGCTCAAAGGAGTCAGAATGATGGAGTTACAGCTTCTACCAGCAGGGGTTCACTGCTCCCGCAAGTCATCAAAACACTAACCCCTGGTTATTTTATATTCAGCCGGAGGGAGAGATATCCTATGGTCCTTGCGCTCTTTATCGAATGGTTTCACCTGTGCTCAGGAGTAGACTTAGTCGCCTGGGCGTTTCAAGGCCGTGTGAATATTTTAGAATGATGAACGTCCGTCTGGCAGAGCAGCGCTGCCTCCCTCACTCTCTTTTCTCTTTTGCTGATGGACGAGTGATCTAAATCATTTCTCACTGCAGCTCTGAGGAAAGAGTATATACACGGATAACTCAGTGTGTGTGTGTGTCAGAACCATAAATTGGCGGGACATAAATAGCCCTTCTATACAAACCCACTACAAAAGGACATAGGAAAACAGCACAGCAAGCAATTACAAAGAGGCACAACAAATACACACACATGCGTTCATCTATCTCTGGGGAGTCTGATAAGAGAATTCTGTCTCAGCACATTTTGCTCACCTCTCTCTCTCTCTCTCTCTTTCATGTTTAAAGGATAGAGACAAAGTTTGAACTAATGCACTATTTTCATATACATACATACAGTTTTGGCAACAAAAGCACATTAATTCAAGATTTATTATTTGGAAACAAATTTACCTAAGTAAATTTATCTGGTTATAGACCGGTTTAGACATTTTACTGGAAAAACAACACAACACTGATTAAGAAAATGTTTTTTGTAGTTATAACTATGAAAATGTCAGAAGCTTCAACTGTCTTGTAAATAATCGTGCCGTGCGTTTTAAATACTGTAGCGCAACAAAACACACCAGGGTAGCAATGTAACGATCAAGACAGGTTTAAAATGAATAAATAAATTCAAGCTAATTTAATATCCACCGTGGGGCAATTCGATGACTTTTTTTCTAAATATTTCATAGTTGCTGTCTTCAATGAAACTGTAAATGTTGCATAATAAACATGTTAATGGCTTCTCAGATAGACATAAGTTAGCTAAATATCTTGCAGTGTAACTACTTTTTCAAAACCGTAGCTTAATTGTATTTTAACTACTTTAGATGAGTAGCTTGACAAACTTAAGTTTCAAAGTAGCTTTCACAGCACTGAATATGTAAATCTGAACACAGACCTTCATTCCTCCATAAATTAAACACAACAGGAAATACATCTGCTCTCAGACACGAGATGGTAATGCTGTAAAAACACACACTCCTGCGTACACAAACACACAAACATACCTAGTGCAGACCCAAATTGCATCAGATAGAATAGAAACGTGCTTGAAATAATCATCCAGCATTCAGAAAGCTGCACACACACAGTGCTGTATCTCTAATAAAATCTGTTCTAACACAGATATAATAAAGACCTGTGGGACTCTTTAAAACTTTAGATGAGTTTTCTAGGGCAATAATGGGATATTTTCCTTCATTCTCTCTCTTTCTCTCGCTTTTATTTTGTTTTAAGCAGTCAGACAACAAATCATTAACACCTTATACTGACGCACACTTTCTATCTCACAGTACTTCCTTAATTATTACAGCCTATCTCTCTCTCTCTCTCTCACATCCTAGTGACATGCAGCTGCCAAAGTTTGAGTGAAATGGAAATCCAGCAGTGTGTAAATTATTCAAGAAAAGGAGAAAGAAAAAGAGAGATAGAGAGAGTTAGCAGCAGAACGAGAGAGGGGGGAATGAGAGATTTGAGTGTTTTGTGCTGAACTGTGAAGGAATAGCAGCACTTTGCATGAGCGCCACAGTGCAAGAAAACACTAATAAGAGTGAGAAAACAAAAAAACTCTTGAGCAATGATGGACATATATACATGTATAGAAAAATACATATTGTGTGCGAGTTAACTCTGGGGACACATGTGTAGTACTTGTAATTTGTCACCTAAGGGACTTTTGTCAAATATTTTTTTAAGTGTTCATTAGGTTAAATATGTAGACATTAATATATAATTATACAGTAAGTGTAAACAGAAGTGTAGATGTGTGTGATTTGGTGTGAATCCCCCTCTGGTAGGCATTTTCTGAGCATCTCTCTAATGTCTCACTGAATGCCAGTCATTTCATCTAAATTTGGAATTATTCAGAGCATCACATCCTGCAACGAGACACAATCGCACACACACACAGCGTGGAATCCAGATGGCTAATTATCAGTTCATAATCTCAAGCACATCGCGGTGTTGTTCTGAGAGAGAGAGACAGACAGAGAGAGAATGACAGATCTTAAAACCAGAAAGCTGCGAATGAAACGTCTGCTGTTGAGAAAAGGAGAGGTGGAAAAGAGCAAACGGAAAGCTATATACATACACACTCTCAATCGTTTTAAAGCTCGCAGAGAGAGAAAAGAAAAGTGTGATCGAACAAGACAGGAAGAAAATTAAATGGAGCAGAAAGAAAAATGAAGCAGGCAGCCAGATATTTCAGCCGTATAATATTCCATAATATTACACTGAGGGTCATATGTGTGACTTTAACAAGCGCTCAGACAGACGCACAGACAGATAGACAGACAGACAGAGAGACAGACATAGAGACGGACAGAGAGACATAGATGGAAGGGGGACAGTCATGTGAGACGCAGACAGCTCTGTTTTAACCATTCAACCCAACTGAGACCACCTGCATGTGTGCGGCTCATCTAGCTCACTGAAGCTAATGGAGTTTGATACACACCCATCAATTATTCATACTGCAAGACTCCAGCTAACCTGAATGCACTTGTGTGTATGTGTTTGTTCTCAGAGGTGTTGGGATCTGTGACAGCACTGACGTGTCGTTCTGTTTTCACTGTTACTCTTGTTTCTAACACATGCGACGTGATGAGAGGAAACCCAAGTGTTTCAAAGCTGAAAGCGAGCAACCAACATGATACAGACCATTGTGATTATTATCAATGCAACATCATTTTATAATCTCCTATTTTCTAACATAAAAAGAATATAAATCAAAATTTTGCACTGTTTGTGTGGATCCCAAGTTGGCAACAATCACCGTTAATTTGACTGTTGATGATCTAAGAAAATTATATGGCTAGAGAGGTTACTGTTGACAAGGACTACAACGCTCCCTTTCCAGTCAACACAGCATCACTAGAACCCTAAAGCAGCACCTGAGAAACTCTCATCTCAGAAAGATGCAAAGATGAAGTGTAGTTTACAGTCAACCAACACTAAAGCTTTAAACGTAATGCTGTGATAATACTAAAGATAATTCTCCATCAATACTGCTCTCTCTCTCTGCGTGTCAGAGAGAGCGATAAGCACCAGCTCATAATAGCATGCTCATCTCTGCTCTTGGAGATGAGCCCAAATATAAAAACAGGTGAATTTGAAAGCTGGAATAATGGCCGTCTTATCTCCAGGGATGTTTTTATTGGCTGTTCTGAGAGCGTCTCTAATCAGCTGGCATAAAGTCAGGACACTGGGACAGAGAGAGACGTCCGATAATTCACTAATGGAGTCTGAACATTACCATAGGAGAGAGAGAGAGAAATAGAGAGAAAGAGGTGAAGTATTAATGACTTTGTTTGTATTCTGCATCTCCTCCTTGTCACCGTTTCAGAATAAAAAAATATTACAGGGGCGGTAAAATAGGACGTTTCACAGAGTTTGAGCAAAAACACTTATGTTCACAATGCAAAACTCTCTCGCCAGAAAAACTACTGAAACTCAGTAGGTTGTACACCTGAATCAACATATGACTTCACATTTCCAAATTTCAGATTCTTGAAATCTTTTGTTGGGGGAAATAAATTGATGCATAACTGTAATATTGTTTATTATTGACATAACATTTACTTATTTATACTTGCCATTTTATATGTATACTTAATAATACATATCATATTAGACAGTGCAATTCTAAGTTAGCAGGAGCCATAACTCCAGCAGAGCATACTAAGGAAACATAA
The DNA here is from genome assembly GCA_029783895.1 of Triplophysa bombifrons. Taxonomy (NCBI): domain Eukaryota; kingdom Metazoa; phylum Chordata; class Actinopteri; order Cypriniformes; family Nemacheilidae; genus Triplophysa; species Triplophysa bombifrons. The sequence continues at coordinate 1,413,536 of CM056464.1, forward strand.
TTCATAAGGAATCCATTTAATGTGCAAACTTGGTCTTGGCTAATTTCTTTTTTACTATCAGTGCAGTTTAAATAGTTGCTTTGCTTAATGAAATGTGGAAATGACGACGTGCTTTCTGAACTATAGAAGTTATTAAAGTAGCAATTGATAGAATTAAGGATAAAGTACACTTACGTTTTAAGTCAGATAATGCAAATAAAGCTTTTTATAGTCTTATTTATAATACTGTAAAGTATGCATAAAATATACTATTTCGTATACAGCAACCTAGCAGCTAATAAACTACAAAGCAAAACTTGCCATTATACCGACTGGATAAGCAATCAGAATCAAGATCTTAAGTCGTCTTAAGGTAAGGGTAAGAGTGAAAATGATGATGTAAACTAAATGATGTTGGTTTTGAGTAATATTATAAGCGAACATTAAAAGTGCTCTCTCAAGAAACACATGAATCTTAAGCAAAGCTCACAGAAGAGATACATAAACAAGCACACAAGCTGTTAGGCAGTAAATGCACATCTCTGCAGCGGGGGGAACACGTCTGCGGCTGGTTTACTCAACAGTGTGTTGTTACTTAAAACCCAAACAAGTGACAAAATATCTTGTCATAGCCGTTAAAATAGATAAAAACACAATCCTAACACAATCTCTGCCTCACGCCAGGCCAGTGTGGGAAGTGCAGCAACTAAACAAAGCCTAAAAGCAGAACCCGGTCTTTGGTCAAGTGGTCAAACGGCCCTGAACCTGTTTATCAGCACAACATGTACAGAGTGTATTTTCAATTCAGTCAATCTGAACAATCAGACAGATTGAGATGACACTGATTCACAAGATTCCTCTCTCATTCCGTTCAGAAACTGTTATTTTCCTGCAGGTCTATGCTGAGAAAACTGTGACGTTGCCATGGACACCTGGAAGAGAGTTCGGCACTCAAAATTCTTCCGGTGTCTGATGGGCAGCGTTTAGCTTAAATCCTCCAGAGCGTGTGTGTGCTGGGTCCAAAATTACATTTTTGCCTCAAGCTGTCAAGGACGGGTGAATTGTGAAGAGTTACAGACCATACATTTTTAAATTAAATTTTATCATTTAAAAAATGTGTCCAGATAAACACGTTCAGTAATGGTCAACGTGACCTGCAACACACCATACCATCACACCTTCACATCGCACCGGACCACTTCACCCAAAAATAAAAGCTTTCAATTCACTCACACTAATGACATTCCCAGTTTAACACAAAGAAGTAATTGTTCATTTAAATGCAGTGATGTTATCTTCTTACACGGTGCGACATGAAGGTGAGTAAATTATGACAGAGTTTTCATTTCTGGATGAACTATTTCTTTAATGAACAGATGACGTGAAATGACATCCATTCATCAGGCCTGGAACATCAGCTGGTCCTCAAAACCCCTGACATGATCATAGCAGCAGCATCACACATGATTAAACTCATTTAGCTAAATGGCTGTAAAACTCCCTATGAGGGTTCAATGTGAGCACCTGAGTCAAAGGAACAGGTTACCCAAAAAAGAAACATTACATTATCATCATCATAGTCGCCCGGATGTTCTTCCAAACACTTATTCTTCAGTGATGTTTAGCATTCATGCATGTGTTTCCTATACAATAAAAGAGAATGCTGTTGGTTGTCCTTACAATAGCTTCTATGGCATTATTCAATTTAAATCATCCGTCATTTTGTAACTGTGGCATGGCGCAAGGTCTGATGTTGAATGCCACCCTTCTTCTGTGCTTGTCCTTTAACTGAATATAATGGACCAAGTCTGAATTTGAGAATTACATTTCAGAGCTAGTGCAGATGGAAGATTTCGACTGAATGTCTCCAGTCATATTTCTTTGTCCTTTCATATTGCTTTCTTGTACATTTTACAACTTGACAGCCATTAAATGCTTTCATTGTGTCTGTTTCACAAAAGGAAATAAAATGCAGGTTTGGAATGACATAAAAAGGTAAATGATGAAGGATTTTTTAGATTTCGGTGAACTTCTCCATTAACAGAACAAAGCTGAAGAAGCTGAAGAACAGAGCTGCAACTTCTCCATCATACAAAAGCATTTGGTGTCCATATCTGAACCAGAGAAAAGGATTATTATCAGCTCCGACAGACTTCATTTTCCATCACACACACACACACACACACACACACAAAGAAACAAGCCTAAGATGTTCGTCTTACTAATAATATTCTTCTGTGTTTGAGACACAGAAAGTGAGAGAATACAAAACAAAGTGTGAAAGAAGTTGCTGCTGTAGCCCTGACAGAATCTCATTACAGTACTACAGTATATGTGATAATGAATGTGTGTGTTATGTGTGTGTGTGTGTGTGTGTGTGTGTGTTTGTGTGTGTTACTTGCTACTAAACAGGATAACTTATTTCAAATCAGCTGCAGGATCCTGAATGAATCAGACAGGTATTACCAAGTCAACTGTGTGTTCTTGTACATCTGCTACTAAACACTGATAACATATTCATTTGAGTTCTGATAACAACTGCATCTCATTTTAAAATCAGAGAGGCAAAGATTTAGCAAACACACACACACACAAACACACACTTGCAATTTTACAGTGACTGAGAGGAGAGGAAGATAAGTGAGAGAGAACATACAAATGATATACAGAAGAGATACAAGAGAGATACAGAAGAGATACAGAAGAGAAACAAAAGAGATCCAGAAGAATGGAGAGCAGTAGAACGGCAGAGAAGTTCAAAGATGAGAAAAGAGTAGACATAAAAAGGGTGAAGCACATATAAATCAATACTGAAAAGGGGACAACCCTCTTTCTCTCCTTTGTGAGAGAATTGATCCAATGTCCGTCCTACTTCATGCACACACAAACACGCAAGCAACATACACAAACACAGCTTGAGTGTTTTACATTTTTCTGTGAAAGCAAGATGCATGAAGCAAAACTTTCACTGGTGCAGTGACAGAAATGTAATCTTCTTCTCTGTATCCTTATCAACAGACGAGAGAGAAAGAGAGAGAGAGAGAGAGAGAGAGAGAGAGAGAGAGAGAGAGAGAGGGAGAGAGAGAGATAGAGAGAGAGACAGAGAGAGAGAGAGAGGGAGAGAGGGAGAGAGAGAGAGACAGAGAGAGAGAGAGAGAGAGAGAGAGAGGGAGAGAGAGAGACGGAGAGAGGGAGAGAGAGAGACAGAGAGAGAGAGAGAGAGAGAGAGAGAGAGAGAGGGAGAGAGGGAGAGAGAGAGAGAGAGAGAGGGAGAGAGGGAGAGAGAGAGAGAGAGAGAGAGAGACAGAGAGACAGAGAGAGAGAGAGAGAGAGAGAGGGAGAGAGAGAGAGAGAGACGGAGAGAGGGAGAGAGAGAGACAGAGAGAGAGAGAGAGAGAGAGGGAGAGAGGGAGAGAGAGAGAGAGAGAGAGAGAGACACAGAGAGAGAGAGAGACAGAGAGAGAAAGAGAGAGAGAGAGAGGGAGAGAGGGAGAGAGAGAGAGAGAGAGAGAGAGAGAGATAGAGAGGGAGAGAGAGAGAGAGAGACTTAGTTGTAATTAAATGAGAATTTTCCATTAAGTGATATTGTAATTAAACCACCTTCTTTGCTGGCTCCTCTGAGTCACATAATACCAGATGTAACCTTGAACATAAAATATGAAACTACTTACTTTATACTACATACAACAGAACAAACAACACCCTGACAACATGACCTTGTCTATTCCACACGTCAACCATAAAGTGAAAAGATGCAGGATTTTCCCCAGAGCACTCATTATAAACAATCCTGCCACTGTTTGCTGAAGAGAAAGACGGATGTGAGAGAGAGAGAGAGGGTTAACTTTTACACTCTTCTGATCTTCTTCCCTTCTTCATACTGTAACATAATCATCTTCATCCATCTGTGCTCGCACATAACACACAACCACAGCAAATCGCTCAAATAAAGACAAATTGGAAAAATAAACTTTATTTCTACTAATAATTCCACATGTTTTTTTAGCGACATAATTTAAGCAATTGTGATTGCAATTGAAGATATGCCAACTAAACCACTCGCTTAAATATTTAAAACAGTACACTGAAATGACTTGTAAACCAGATTGATTATACTTAAAACCTAAAGGGAGCAGAAATGTTGAGCAGTTTATAAGTCTAGCACATTGCATTGTGGGATAAAAACTTCATACTCTCCTCTGGTTGTATATTGCTGTATTAATGTCTCCATTAAAATATTAAACTGCGTATTTTGTTGACACTATAAGAATGACAAGAAAGGTGATGAATTAGAGCATCAATTAGTGTTTATTTATGAGGATAATTTGGTTTTCCCTAATCTGATGTGATGCATAATCTTTCCGGTAGCTCAGTGGTAAGAGCATAGCGCTAGCAACGCCTAGCTCATGGGTTTGTTCTCAGGGATTGCACATACTAAGATACAAATGTATAGTATCATGCAATGTAAGTCGCCTTGGATAAAAGCATCTGCCAAAGGTGTAAATATAAATGTTAATCACCTGATCGCTGGGACACTAGTTGCTTTAATTGGGTTCATTCTCATTGTGAGTTTTCTCTCGTACAGATTCATTAGATACTTCTACAGTCTCTAATAGACTCTGATGAAGTTCAGTTAAATTCAGTGTGTAATTGGACAGGTGTGTTTGTTTGACATGAGAGAACTGCACTCTTTTATTAAATGCAGGGTTTGTAAGATGAGAGAGTGTGGATGAGGATTTTTAATGAGTAAGTTCAGGTGTTATATTGAAGCATGTGTGTGTGTGTGGGTGCGTGTACACATTTGTAAATGTGTGATCTTTGGCCCTCCGCTGCAGTAATGAGATGCAGTTGTTATCCTGATATTAGAACTCTAGTGAAGATGTTGTATCAGTGTTTTAATAAAGAAATGAACCGCTCAAGGTCGGATGTTACCATAATTCAAACAATACTAAAAGAATAATTCACCCCAAATTTAAAATACGTCATACTTATGTGAGGCCATTAGCCCACAACTAGTTTTTTTTAAAGGCGTCAAATAACAGGGCTCAAACGAATATTATCGCTTGTTTTAGGAGTAATGTAATGTGTATATACGATTTGAGGTACGCCCATCTTACTTGCGTATACATTTGGGCGGTCTTGGTCAAATCATACCACGAACTGACGTAGATTTGTGGTGGTGTGGTTACACAGGCGATACAGGCAGGTCTAGGTGAACATTCACTTTTAGATTTGCATCTTTTGTTCCGACCATTTTTTTTTTTTTTTTTTTTGTCTAATACAAATAACACACCAAAGACACACCAAAGAAACAGAAAAACACATATTCGTGCCATATGTCCCCTTTAAACAAACCTTTTATGATGGATGGGTGTGCTTTTGGAAGCTTAAAATATTTGGAGACCATCCAAATGCTATACAAAGACAAGGAGAGCCAGCATATTATTTAAAATAAATTAGTTCAGCTAAAGAAAGAAAGCCATAAGATAAAATGAAAAATTTGTAGTACATGTTCTCAGTTGACTTGTTTTATCAAACAGCTGAAGAATAAAAACAAATTAATTTTGAACAGATATTATTCCCAGTAAAACCAATTAAAAATCTAAATTTAATTGGCTGTTTATGATATTCTAATGTTTGTAAAGCAAAGTGATGCATTAAAAGGTTGGTTCACCCAAAAATGATAATTTACCAACCCTCATACTGACTTTCTCCATTAAAGATGTTTACACATAAGACACCTGTGGGACTCGTGCACTACATTCCATGTCTTCTGAAGTGGTACGATAGCTTTGAGTGAAAACAAACCAAATTTAAGTGCAAATGAGACGTGAGAGTATACGGCGCAGAGAAACATTTTATGTGAAAAACAAATTTGATCGCAATAGAAACCAGGGCCAGCAAACGAGAGAGACTCACCACGTCCAGGAGAGCGAGAGTCCTCTAGATCCGTTTCAATCTTTCTTGTGCACTTCACTTCACTCTTATCCATTACAACGGTCACTTTTAAAGTGCTTGCCACTTGCTTAGACGATCTTCATTGATTAAACTTTTGGACATTATATGAACAATACAAGGATCTCAAGTATAACTGCAATATTGTGAGAAAAACAAACTGACTGCATGTGTCTCTGAACGTGTCACACACTGTCAGCTGTAAAATCTTGACAGGATGGGGTTTGAGAACGACAACTCTATTAAGACACACACACACACACACACACTTCACACAGACTTGAGAGATGGAAGTAATTTGTGAGCTCTGGAGAGCAGCCGGCGCAGAGATGAGCTCTTCTCCTCTATACACTAGGAGTGATGACCTGTCTCCGCCTTCCACTCTAAAACAAACTCATGAGTTCAGCCCCACCTGAGACCCACGACCATTCAGTCTGTGTTTGTGTGTGTGTTCAGATGTGTGAACAATGAACCATCTCACACAGACATTGACTGGGTCGAGGTTTCAGAGCTTGACATTTACCACTAAAAGTAAATAAATCAAAACTACTTAAACTGGCTTGGAGATCATCATCAAGCAAAATTCATTAATTGTTATAATTTATACTTCCAAAGTCTAGGCCTTTTCTGCTAAGGCTAAAACAATTCTAATCAAGTAAAGCAAAGCTGTCTGTGGTCTCGCTTTGACCACGCTGAAAAATGACCTGCTTCATTGCTATCCTAAATGCATCAAATTGCATCAAATCTAAATGAATAAATATAAAAATGATGATATCAATACACAATTGTATGAACCAGGCTCTCAGCCTGCGTGTTGAAATCTAACGACTGTATGATGTTTCTGTTCTTCTGCATAAGAATGGTTTACAGGGATAGAAGTAGTTAAACATTTTTTTAAATCACACCGATTACTTTATGCTTTCAGGCGAGTAAACGCTCAGTTTTAGAGAGGGACAAATACCTGAAAAAGCTCTCAGGTTTTAATTGGCTGAAAGAGGTTGTTTTTAAGGGGCACTGAATGTAATGAAGCAAACCCTCTCATTCAACACGAGACCCACTGATGTCTGAGCTGTGTGTTAGTGACTATCTATGGAAACATACTGCTTATAATATCTTATTAATTATGTACTGCTTTAAGTCTTTCAATCCTTCGTAACACATTGACAGACGCTCACTTTGAAGATATTACACAACTATGTAGGAGCAGTTGCCCTGTGTTGAAAGCACTTCGGTTGAACAGTGTTTGCTTTTGTTTTCCATTCCCTCTTTCCTCCCCTATCGCTTCCTGAGTCTCTCTATGGTTTTCAAAAATAAAATCCCCACAATGTAACTCAAAAAAGCACAGAATTAAAGAGTTCACCGGGTCTTCAAAAACACTGACCCCTTCATATAAAAGAATATGTTTGGTTCTGAGAACTCCGTTTTAAATTGTGCGTTACAAGAAATATCAATCTAACTGCAGTTGGTTTGTTTTGATTTAAGCCATAATATCTCAAAAACACAATTAACTAACACAATAAAAACATGTTATCATAATAAAAAACATGATTTTATTTTTATTTTTAAACAGAGTTATCTCATTTTGTAACCAAACTCTTCATATAATGGATGTTTACATGTACATGATTTCAAGGAAAGTCAGGAAGTGAAGGATCTTTTCATCTGAGGGGATATAAGATCGGAGGTATTTCTACTGCTGGGGTTTGCCGTGACAGCTGCAACATCCCTGCAGCAGCATCGTCGTGACAACAACAGTCAAAAGTGTAGCTGACATCAATGAAAGCACCACAGGGGACTAATGCAACCACCTGTCATGTGATACTGTGTGTCCTCAATGAAATTACTATGACCATGTGATGGAAAAATCTATCATGTTTGAAACAATAAGAAACAGCACAACCTTCTGCAGAATTCACCAGCTCGATTCACATTTGCATATTTTTCACAAACATTTATTGGATTCAGATCAGTCATTTGGCATTTACACAGTTCTGTCTAGTGTTGTCAAGCGCTTGTAAACAAAGCTAATTAAATGAGTTGCAATCGTGAAGCAAATGTCAAACGCTGCTTGCGGTGTTAAGGTGGAGCAAATAAAATGATATTAATCGCATGGAAACTTCTCACCATCTCTCTCTTTCTGTCTCTCATCATTGTGTGTGAAGTAAAAGTGTTAAAGTGAATTTATAAGTGTGAACCTGTTTTGAACGTTAATCTCAGGTGTGCTCAAAAACAAGCTCATTCAGAGCTCAAACATTGAACACACTTCCAGTCCTGTACCTTCCCGATAATGGAGTAAATTCACTAAACCAGTCAGTAACTCTGCGTCTTATTACATAAAACCCACAATCCAGTTTAACCAGAAAAACTAACTAATGTGCCACATCTAAAAAGAACATATTTTAGACTCATTATCATTTCAGGCACAAATGTGTCTCGTTTCATGTTAAATTAGGCAAATTTGTCTTTCCCAAACTCAGAACGGTTTTTAACTGGGTTTTTATTTCCGGTAATCACTCAATTAGGCAATCGTCATCTAAATGCGCATAATACACTGCAGCAAATGCCATTCATGACTCATTTGGCTCTATTAATTACAGAGTGAAAATGTATACAGATAGAGAAATGATGAGTGTTATAATCATTAAGGTAAATTAAAGCTTTATTTTGGAGTCAGTGGAAAGATCGTTTTCAGCATAGCTGACTGTGCGTGTGTTTTCCTGCTCAATGGCTTGCGAGTATAATTGTTGTTATTGCAAAAGATGTTGAAAGACAGCAAGTAATGCTCATGCTCATGAGAAATAAGAAAACAGAAAAGGAGAAGCAGCATTTGTAGTTGTCTGTCTGTCTGTCTGTGCGAGCAGAGGAAAAACAACAGACAGAAGCAAAGATCAATCAGTGACAAAACTAGAAAATGACAAAACACCCCTTAAATGGACAGACGTACAGCCCCAGGGCTTCCAAATTCACACACACACAGACGAGCAGAGGAGAGATTATCTCCATATAAAAACACCCACAGGAAACAACAACACCAGATGACATCTCTTTAACATCTCAAATGTTCTAGAAACTCCTAGAAATTAGAGTAAACAGAATTTTGCCTGTTTCTCTCTCCATTCGGAGTTTCCACTGTTTCAGCCGTTATTATATAAAGCGACCAGGAGACTTTTTGTGCACAAAAAAATAATACTGACTATATTCAACGACATTTCTGACTTCCATGTTAGTTACCTTTTTAGTTTAACGCGCGTTCACGAGAGCACTATGACGCAATGACTGTGCATCCAGGGTCAGCACCGCACGACAAGCGGACGTTAGACCCCGGATGTACTCTTGAACGCACATTGGAAACTAACACGGAAGTCAGGAAATTGTTCTAAATACTCGTTATTTTTGTTTGATTGCAGAAAATGTATCTTTGTCACATTATATTATTAAGGCTAAACCACTGGAGTGACATGGACTATGTCATCGATGTCTTTACTCACATTTAGCATTTGAAATTAGGTTGCGTTGCAGACAACTCAGAAAGGTCCTGTACCACAACAAAACCTAAATCCTAATCCTTAATCTGAAGATAAACAGAGGACCTAGAGTTCTTGAATAACTTAATAATAGTAATTTATGATAGAGGAGGATCCCTTTAATCATGAATTAAAAAAAGAGTTAATTCTAAATCACATAACTACAACAATTAACTGCAACATTTCAAGTAATGGATGTCTTAAATACAACAAGAGAAAAATTGAGATTGTGAGACCATTATGCTTTGGAGAATGATCAGTTGAGAAAATACCAGTGTTGGGGACGCTACTATGAAACTGTAGTTAGATAAGCTACAAGCTACTCATCAATAAGAGTAGTTAAGTTACAGCTTAGTTACCCATTTGAAAAAGCAGTTAGCTACACTACAAGTTACTATAAAAAAGTAGCTAGCTACATTGAAACTACTTTAGAGTGTCATTGTATATAAAGAATAACTGATTCATTGTTAATGAAAAATATTTTAAGAAAACTATGTAATACAATACAGTTATGATTTCAATGTTATTTTATTTTGTAAACTACACAGTACGCAAGTTAAAGTTAAACTCAAATTTATCTCAAGTTTGCTAAATGTAGACAATGTGAATTATTAAAACAACAAAAAGAACAAATGTTGGGCCAAATAACTCACCTGTATGTGTTTCCTTAAATTTGTGCTTAAAGTCTTCGATGCAGACTGCGATTTAATTTTTAGTTTCGGACAGAATACATAAAAACGTGTAACCATTACTGTTTGCATCTTTAAGAGACATGAACTTGGACAAATAAGGCCATGGGCAATTAATCACTGAGGGTCAAGCCATCCGCCGTTTAGATGCGCAGATACTGAGTGGTTTACCGTAAGTTCCAGGAACGCTGCTTTTAAAGCTTTATTTGAATGTAGAGGATCCGTGTCTCTTTTCAATAACCTATTTTTGATAAGTAGAAAAAACGGATGGTGGGTTTCAGTTGGGGCCGTCCCGCAATATATGCACACCATATGGATTTTTTTACTGTAGCATTTTGGAAAAATACCCAGTTTTCCACTTTAAAAGGATATAGAAAAATTATACATCTTCCGATTCTGAATCTGAAATTCAGTCGCCATGCCTTGCTCCATCCTGGATGGATGTGTGTGTGTCGAGTTAACTTCGGCACATTCACGTAATTATCAGACGCATCTGAATACTGTGCGTAAGCCGCGAGATGCGTCACAGGACAATAGCTGGCAGTAATGCAAACATTTTCAGTAGTAAGTAAGGTGACGACGCATGTGCTCAGTGCGCTGCACTACTTATTGCTCGTATTGCTACTTATAGTTCGTCGCAATGGAATGTATCGAGTAGCGTTTGGGCACGCTACACCGCTACTTGCTTGTAAAAGTATTTAACTACCGGAAAAGCTACACTGTTTTAAAAGTAACTTAACTACCGTCAAGCTACAGAAAAATGTAGTTAAGTTAGTAGCGTCGCTACTTGTAGTTAGCTACTCCCCAACACTGGAAAATACATAAAATATGACACACACACATATACAAACTCAGCAGACATCGTTGTTTTTTCCTTGTTGTGCTTAGTGTGTGTGTGTGTGTGTGTGTGTGTGTCAGTGCACGTGCCTTTGTTTTAGCTGGCAAAGGTCATCCAGAGGACGGTTAAATTGAATCAATAGGGCCATTACAAAACTCCTTCACACAAAAACACACACAATAACTCAATAACACCCTTTATAAAAAAGAAACACAAATAGAGTCAATGTCAATGCTTGCTGATCATAGATCAGATAGATATTGATTATAATAATCTAAATTGAATTTCAGAGGAGCATTTGGATGCTCAGCAGAGAAGACTTCCATATCTGTCACTTTGAAGTTTGACACTATGCATAGACTGAACCCCTTTTCATATTCCTAATCATTAGTTTGATGAACCAACAACTGATTTATATTTCAGAAAATCTGATCACTAAGAAAGCAAAATATCAATATATTTTTAACAACAAGTTTTCTTTCTAGTGGAATTCTTTCTTTCTTTATTGTGGTAAAGGGCATTTTTAAATTCAATTCTTTCTCTGCCTGTCTCTAACTCTTTCACCTCTTGTTATCTATAAATCTGAGTTCTTCTAATTTGAATTCTCCACCACAGTTGCAATGTATTCAAACATGAACTTAAACCTGCATGCTGTTCTTACACAAACTGTTTTATGTATTTGATGTTTGCTGAAGAGTAATTTCAGCAGGGGAGAACTCGCTGAGATCAGAGAACTCGCATTATACCGTCCAGCTCGAATTAAACAGCTATTTTACACGGTAAACAACAACCTGTTCACACTATGACGTCTTTGAACTTCTAAAACACTTTTTACGGCACAAACACTGTAAGCACTTTGTAAAACAGAACCACTATCTTTTTAAATATACAAAAGAGTCTGGTTTGAATCTGCAAATAATGACTCAACATGATGAATGGCTCATTTCCACGGTGGAAACAGAAGGTCAGGTCAAACTTGATAAACTGTATACATATTTCTGAGCATTTCATGCAGCGTGCTATGTTGAATGCAGCACATTTTGAAAAATGGAGAAGGTCACCCGGGTATAATACACCAATGTCAGAGAGCAACCAAAGGCACAAAAATTATGTAATTCAATTCATTGAATAAAATAAAGTATTTAAAAGGAATAGACAGATGCTGTGGGGTTTTATGTGGGTAGCAACTTTTATAAATGGATAGATATAGATGTATATATCTCAAATGTCCCGTTTAATTTTATTGACCTCTTGGAACAATAAGTGTGAAACTAAATGGGTAAACAATATTGTACCGTTATTTGTAACAAAGTGCCATTTGCTTTACAATTTCACAAATCTGTTATGTTTTAAAAGGCCATTAATATACCATACACAGAACATCATAGTTTTGGAGTTCATGTCTTTTGACTTGAGCCACTAAGCACACACCCAGTACCCCCCGGCAAACCCTCAGGGTACCCTAACAACAGCATCAAACAGCAGGACAGGCGCTGTGGCTGTGAGGTGGTCATTCTGCTGGAATGAGAGAGAATAACAGGGTGTTGAAAGTGATAGTTCTGCTTTGAGCCTCTAATGGTGCGTGTGTGATAAAATGACACCATTAAGACTGTCTTTTCCTCTAGAGCACTGCTCACGTCTCTCTATATCTTTAAGGAGAGGAAGCGAAAAGAACACCGATCAATACTTCGTGTTGTGGTGCCAGGTTAATGTTGGGTGCCAGGACGACAGTCGCCGTGGGAACCGGGTCATAGGGCCAATGGGAGCACTGACGGGTTGAAAACAAGATGAAGTCAAAGCTACAGGCCACCAAGGGACTAACAGCGGGGAGTTATTATTACTGTTAGTCAGCTGGTCTTTTGCCACAATAATTCTGATGATGTCATCATTATGAGAAAGAACTCAGATAAGGCTACATCCCAGCTGACAAACACAAACAAACAGATGAAAAAGGCGTCTTTGGTATCAATACACAATTTTTTGACATGGTTTATGGAAATTGATGAAAATTACACTCAAAACCATTTACTCTCACATTCTGCAGTGAAGTCTATAACCTATACATTACAGAATGCTCAAAGGTTTGAAACAATCACACACACAGGATAATCTTTGTCAGCAAACGTTTTATAGCTTCGAAGAATGAATAGCTCTGCCATTATCCCCTACTTGAGAAACCTCTGCCGGCTCAGCCAAGAAAAATTATTCCACACACATTCACGCAGACATCTACCGCCCACTATCATACACAAGCCATTAAATGCCTATCACATCACACTATTTTTGATTGGCTGCTGCCATCCATCAATCAACCGGCTTGTGTATGTGAAGGCAGGCTGCCTCACCCTCATTGTTGTCGTAGTGACCCCGCTTGACGGACAGGTTGATGGATGGCCTCAGCGTCCACAAGGCCACCTACAGCGCAGTGAAGGATTATGGGTACTGATAAATGTCACATATCAATGCCACATTCACACAGAAAAACAAAACCTGTTTTGAATTAAAAGTACAAATTGGCCTTTTTAGCAAGAATCACCAAAGGGGGAAATCATTCACCCGCTATTACAGAGTAAGCTCTATCTCCATCTTTCAGTTATTGGCCTGAAGCTCCATTTAAATGTCAGGCACTCATAACAGAAACGGTTGCTTTAATATGGTGGGAGCAGAGCTGTGAAAATGTAAATGTTAAAAGGTTGTGCGTGTGTTCTACCCAGTAACAGAGCCAACCTTAATAAACAGCGATATGCTAAAACATCGCTGGAAAAAATTCTGAAAACGTTACAACAACTACTTCACACAATAAAACTCCTTTTCTAAGTCCTGGTTTTTAGAAATTACACTTTAATTGCCTCCAGATTTTCCTTTCATTTCTCTGGAGTCTTAATGAAGTTCTTAGTTAAACTGTGTTCTTAACAGTCACAGCATGATAAAGTGTCAAGTAAGACAAGCTCCCTTTGGCTTTCATGTAAATGTGTTTCTTTGGTCCAGCTCACCATGACTGCAACAGAGAGTTAGACACAGTTTTATGCCTCACTGAAATAACAACTTTGCTCCATATGTTTCTGCTACAAATCTATAAAATAAGACACAAAGGGGTCAATTATTGACAAAGGATTCTTCCTAGCTCTGCAGTGTCATTTCATTCAAGCTCCAAGCATCCATTCATCATAAAAGTAATCCATAAAACTCCAGAGGGTTAATGAATGTCTCATGAAGCAAAACAATATTTTTGTGAGAGAAAAATATTAGTTAGCAAAACCAATCAATACGTTACATATTAAAGGTTCTGTGTGTAAGTTTCAGAGGCAACTATTGGCGATGTAGCAAATTGCAACCTACAGCTCCGATACCCCCCTCTCCCTCCCATTAGAGAAGCTACGGTTGGCGTCACAGGACAAAAGGGTTCCGTAAATGATAGCGGCCATTATCGGTGGTGTTGATAATCGCAATCTACGTCTCACAGGCGAACAACAGACCGAAGCTACGGACACAGGACAGAGATGTCGTCGTCTGAGACAGCAGAGAGTAACCTTTGCAAGTCAAGTGACGAGGTTTATTTACAAAGAAAAATAAATAAATTAAATTGACTTATTATTATTGTTACTTGTTAAGCATTGTGTCAATGATGTATTCGCTTATTTTGCATAGCATTTTTTGGCACGGTAACTTTGTTCGTAACTTACTGCCTTTTGAAACCGCTTGCTAATGCTAAAGGCGTGTAATCTAACCGCGAAAGTCTTAGCAGACGTTTGGCATCACCCCAATTGATTAATTGTATCTTCTCAAATCTTCGTTGACACTGTATTGCTGATAAACTATGCAACTTGGAAGTTTGGATTTTATCCTATCAATTATTAAATTACACATTTGTATGCACAGAAGCTAAGCAGTATTATAATATAATTTACACCCGATTTATGCAAATTATGATTGTAAAAATGATTTCTAACTTGATTTGCACACGGCCATGCAAAAAGGAATTATATTACAATTAAAATGTGCTAAAAAAAAGGAAAAACTCACTTGATGCTCATGCTCATCTATTAGCTAAAGCTATCAAACAAACAGTTCACTTATATAGCGGAAATTAGACAAACTTATCGGTCCAGCAGAAAGCTGGCAACTTCGGCATCGCTTAGCAAACCCTTGTCCTGCTTCAGTGCCCTCCGTTTGGGAAAAGCCACGCCGATGTTTATTCGGGTTTTCTGCCGTTTTTTGTCTCGACTTCGCCTTGCTGCATCGTATTTTCTCTTTTTTGAACGAACAGATTGACGCTCTATCGGCTCTTGTGCAGAGTATGTGTGGTCCGCCATTATCGCAAATTTTGCTTCTTACTGCAACAAAGAACCGTTTATATTTCTAATAAAAAACACGACAAGTAAATGCTGTTATTGTTCTTCCTCTTCTTCTGCTAATCCTTCTATGTAGTCACTTTGCAAGCTGCCTCAAAACACAGCGGAAAAAGAAGAACTAGTCCCGTGCATCCTTCGTTTTACGAAACACGCTTAGTTTGTCCTGTGTAGTGATACTATAGAAACATGGCTGTGCACATTTATAAATTACATGTAAGGGTGTGCCCGCGGTGTATATACATGAAATGGCTCATTGTAAGGTAATATAAACATTTCGGTTCATTTTGTATGGTATTTCTTCACCACTCACAACATAGTTTTGTATTATATATTACATTTTGGTGAATAAATCCTTCAAAATCCTACACACTGTACCTTTAATATAAACAGACAGCTCAGCAATGTACATTCAAAATATGGTCACCCCCCATAAAATGGCGTTATGAAGCTAGGAAGAGCCACCTTTTATTTAATATAACTCTGATCATTATCAACTGAAGAAATGAAGGTATATTCACGCGGGATTATGATTTTTTTTATTTGGGAGAGCTATTCCTTTAATGCAAGCGCTTTCATAAAATACTTCAAATGATTACAGAACCCTCTGAACTGAACCTGAATGCTGCCATTTCTCAACATCTGCGTAAGATCATATCACTGAATTATTCTATAACATCTCATCAGTTATACAGTTAATGTCACATATAACATGCTTAAAATTCTGTGGGATATGAAGGGACATGCTGCTCGACAATGTTTAATTCCATCAGATCAGCACACTTGTGTGCCACACACGCAGAGTCTGAGCACTTTACATGAGAGATGCCAGGCAAACTTCATCAAACATAGTCTTAGAAAGAGAAAAATCTAAAGGAAGCTTGCGTGAAAATATTTAAAGAAAGGGGGACGCTGGGATTTACTTCTAAGCTCTGAATTAGCAGAACAGTTTGTCGCACGAGAACTATATTATGGAAGACACTGTCAGAGAAAGTTAAACTTTATAACACAGCAGTCAGACGATAAACAATTTTGGATTGCTAGAAAAACAAACGCACAAATCACATCGAGCTAGCCGCCTTTTAATGAAAATTATTTCCTAATCGGGCAAATGCAACAAATTGTTCTGGTCTTCCCAGTGTGACACAACAGAAACAGAACGCAAGCAACAAAATCGATCTTGTAGATCAATGCAAAGCACATTTCACACATTTTTACACAACTTGCTAAAGTGAGTCTTGTTCCATCGTTTCACTTGAGAGGTAACAATTCATAAAGGAAAAGGACTCAGATTTGCAGCTCTTGGCCACAGCACATATTTCAAAAATAAGGTGGATTTTTAACGACAGTTTGTCCAATAAATAAAGTATGAATGTATGTTCAAATGTACAGAATTCAGAAAAACACCTGTATATGGATCTCTACAGATGCAGGTTATAAATGTGACAGGTGCTATAAGGCGGTGACACAGGATCTTTTTGCAATGTCTATTAGACCCACACTTTTATCAATTCAGCTCTTTCTTAACTTTCTACACAAAGGTTTTTGTATTATGAGAGTGTAAGATTTAGACAGCTTAATATGCAGTTAGGAGGTATGCAAAAATATGCTTTACACAGCTCACTGTGCATGCGCGTCAATCTCATTGGGAGATAATGCGAAAGCGCTGATTCACTGTAGCTTACCGTGCTGTTCTCTGTTTATTTATACAGAATAAACCTTCCAGTCCTGCAGAAATTAGAGCTCTCAGACTTTTACACGACACAGTGACTACAGTCAGTTAAGACCATTACAATTATCAATATCTATATAGCATCTCTCTAAATTAATTCCTGTAAGCAGGGCAGAAATGAGAGAGAGTGAGAGAAAGACAGAGAGAATGTGATCATGCAAGTGATGCAAAACGGCTTCCACATCACCAAGGCAATCAGTCTTATTTTTCCATGGCAACAGAACGCTTAGTCTGGCGGCACTTTACTTTGATCTGAGAGATTAATAAAGACTCTTTTAGCCAGTGTGTGTGTGTGTGTGTGTTATGCTGAGTAAGCGTGATATATTACAGCACTAAAATGCTGTATAAAAGTCTCAAATTATACGGATACTGTGAGAGCTGAATGGAGGTGATGGATGGATAGAAATATAGAAAGGGTGAAGACTTTTGTAATGGTGTAATACATCATAAGTGATGTAATAATATGAATATTTATGGCTTGTGGTCGAGGATAATGTGAATATTTATGAGTTTGGGTGATTATGGTCTCTAATGAAGTTAAACTTTATTTTGTTTTACAAGCTTCTTAAATCTGACATCAGCATCAGAGAGAAACACACACACTTCTGTTCACTACACAACACACTCCGCTCTTGTCCCTACAACAACACACACAGTCACATGAGTCCTGATCCAAATAGCTGGCTTGTGTTTAAGTGCTTCTGCGAGTTTCAAAATGTGTTTCATCAAAGAGTGGCACAGTTTATATAAATCAAGAGAGACTGCAGATTTGATCCAATGTAAAGCCGAATGTGTGCAGAACTTTGGAGGTTAACAAAAAAAGTTAACTGATGAAATCATTTACACACAATTAACAATTTGACAGATGCTAATTGTTAAAAATATTACTACTTCACAAAATAGTCAATAGAGAGACTATATGAGGTAACACACGCAGTTTCTGCCAACCTCATATTAATCTTGAGTACCTATACAATAGTATAGCATACTTTGTATCTTCGAAGAGTATTTAGTTTGATCAAATTTATAAAAGAGAGTTACAGCTGTAGGATTATTTCCTGAAAAAGACGAGCTCCTGGAGGCATGCAGTGGGGGTCGGAACTACAGAACGAGCACTCAATACATCATCGTATTATCCCTGCATAACTGTTGATTGACTATAAGTTTGTGTTGTTTACATTGGGCACTTATACACCGTTTGCCAACAAAGCACAGACATATGACTTAGTTTGACATACTGCGTGCGGTTCATGTCCTGTATCTTTTAGTGCCTGGACCGCGCCATCTATCAGTTACAAACGATCTCCAAATCCAGTGTTTTATCTGCTTTTATATAACATTCATCACCAAAATGTATTGAGCAAACAAACACAGCTAAACTGTCCATCAGCCAGGTAAAGCAGCTTTGATGGGCGTGCTCTTTCTCACGCTGGCTGGTTGACGTGTGCGTGCTTTTTACGGGAGAATTGTCCAATAAGGGACTAAGAACACTTGTTACGAAATGGGAATCCATGTTCAAATAAATTTCCAAAACCTGTACGAACCGTGCCGGAGTAAATCGAGCACAGAAAAACTACGTCATATATTCAACTCGCTTTTTGACAAGTTAACCATGTAAAGCTTGAGAAGCTAGCACATTTAACAGTGTAAAGAAGTAAGAATGCATGAATTAGCATGTTACCTCCGCTTTAAACACGGGATCTTTAAATAATCTTCAGAGCACACTAAAATCACAATAGCGAGAAAGAAGTTGTTTTATGAACATCCAACACGTGCAGTATATTATATCTGCATCTCCATGCTGCATGCAGTTCCCTCAACTCCTAGAAAAACAAAAATGCGTCACGCTTTTTCTTATAATTACTGCAGTTCATACTGTACAAAGAGGAGAAATACTCCCACACACACAAGAAAGTGTGTGAGACTGAAGGAGAGCTTCATTATGTAAGATCAAAGCAGTGTTAAATTAATGTTTTTGTTTGTGTGTGTGTGTGTACAGTACACCTCTGCATTTTCAGGTAAACAGACTGAATACACACACACATTTCTTGGTGTTTGGTTGAAAGCACAACCATGAAACAGAAAACAGGACAGCAATTACATTCCTCAACATGAATCATCATGCACCCACATTACACACCAACGACAACACAAATTTCCATCAAATGCAATTACAACACACAGCACAGCTCCATCACAACAAACCATAATGTACTTGGGTTACTCAGATGCTATTTTAAATGTTAAAGTGAGTTTAATTCTAGGGCTGCACAATGTTGAAAATATTATATATGGAATAACCTGCTAAACATAGCGCCATGTTTGTAAACTAATTTAAATTGTATTAGAATAATATAAAAAAAGGAAAATTATAAAACCAACATAATTGTAGTACTGATAACTGATGTAGTACATGAAAAACAATAGTAAATGTCCAATTGCAAACAATTTTGATATGCACATTTTCGATATTTCGAAAAATTCAATAGGGATATTGTGCAGCCCTAGTTAAAAGATACTTCTATTTTATTGAACTCAAAATAATTTTTATATAATGTCATAACATTCTGGGGTTTTCCTTATATCAGAAAGATTAGGAAGGACATTATGGATAATATTACTTCATCATAAACTAACATGAAAATCTTGACATCTATCACTTCAGACAGCCCGCTAGACATGTCAATAACAAGGAAATATAAAAAAAAACATGTTAGTAAAAGTAGACAAGCAAAAGTGATGTCTATGTAGTTCTTGTTCATTCAGATCCACAGAGACTAGGTCACGGTTGAGAAGCTGCCCCGTGACAACATGGAATCTAACAGTAACTTCCAAACAGGTCTGGGATATTCCTAAAGGATGGTATATCCAAAACAGGCCTCAGTGCTCCCGGAGGAGCCGTTTCCACAAACACAGTCTGTTCCCATGAGGCTGTTCACCTGCCGTGCGCAAAACCACATTATACAAGCAGCCAACCCACTTAAACAAGACACAGCCTTAACTAGAGCCGAGCATATAGATATATGTAAAATCCACTTTTTCAAGTCCATGGCACTTAAGTTCAAAATGGCATGATAGACAGTTTGTATATTCATAGTTTAAGTCATTTAATTGAAACAGACAGAACTGATTCATGTAAATGAATCGACATTTATGATTTCAGACGAAGCAAAACTGTGAAAGAATCATCTTTATGGACAAATAAAAGCCAGTTAAAACCACTGCAGATGTTGCTTGATTTTACATTCACAGCAAAATCACCCCCCTATTTTCTCAAGAGAGTGGCGTAGGAGAACAAAAGCACCCACTTAGTAAATTATTAAAAATGCTACAACACCACACGCACATGGGTCTGCATGTATGGCTTCAGGGAACAGCAGAGATAATGACCAAATTCAATCTTACACAGGGTTATAAACACTACAGAGAGCGACAGAGAGAGGCATCTCATAAAAGCAAAGAGAAGGCTAGACCCAAAAAAACATGAGACCTTGAGAAGTGGAAAAAAACCACAGGCTTTCTAAGAGAGTATTTGATAGACAGCAGACAGGTCATACGCACAGTAGTAAAATAGAAAGAAAGAAAGAAAGAAAGTGGGTGAGAGAGTATAGAAGAATGAAGTAACAGTAGGAAATGGTCTGCAGTTGTGGCTAATTGTTTTTATAAATGGTCTACGCTCAAGCAGACAGCAGGTATTATACAAACACACAATCTAGAACTTCTAGGGCAGTCTGGCCTTCCTAGACGACATGTTTGTGGATCAAAGGAAAACATATAACGGAAATTTTGGCTTTGTTCCAAATTATAGTGCGCTGCTTTGAGTACTCACAGTAAATCTCTCTTGAAACAAGGATAAAATTAATTACTCGTCTTGGCAAAGTCTGTTGTTAAAAATAATATTCACTCTGCTTATGAACTTCAATGCTGTACTGCTTGTTTCAATTGTTGTTTATTATGTATTGATGTCAAATTTAAAACAAAATTTATCTGTCAGAATTTCTAAACTTTTACTCCTCAAAAAATGTCCCAATTTTAACAGTGCCAAAAGCACAGAGAGCCTTATTAGGATCACAAACTCTCTCTCTCTCTCTGGCTGCTTTTGGCACAGGAAAAACTATTTCCATATCAAACTCCACATGCTGCATGACATCACTGAATGTCAGTCTATAATCAGTCAGTATACAGCCGACCCGTGTTCCTCTGTTTCACCCCAGAGCTGGACAAGTCTCACTGAATGCACGGTCCAAAAATCACAGGGCTTTGTAGCCGAGCAGAAATTGTGTCGAACCTCCCAGCACACGCACACTCAGACAAGACCGAGTCTACAGAGCGTCTGATCTTTGGCTGTCCCTGCTGGACTCTAAAGCTGCTGGGTTATCAGAGAAGGAGCTCTGATGTAACGCTCTCAATGTAGCTTCTAGAATCCTGGAGAACTTGAGGCCACAAGACCCAGACATTTTAGTCTACACTGCTACTTCTTCTGGTTAATAACTGCCCACTTGAACTGGAAAAGGTTGTGTGAGCGACATATGAAGTGAGAAGGTGGAAGACAGTGCGAGAAGTACTTTGAAAAGAGAGAAGCTTTACGAGAGAGAAAGAGAGAGAGAGAGAGGGGAGGAACCTTCATTACAATGCAATCTATATTTATGAGTGCATACAAATCATGCCAAATGAATGAATAATTCCAGGATTGCAAGATGCAATAGCCCCCCCACACACACGGTTCCCATGCAAGAACATCTAAAAAATCACAAGTGCATACTTTGGATATCTGTGCATGTTACTATGATAATACTGACATAATTTCTGTCTAACACATGATACTGATGAACGAGCTGGAAATCCAGTGGCAAAAAGACTCTTGCGTATTGTATAGTATTGAACAACCCTAGACACTTATCTTCTGTCACAAATTGTCGTTTTGAACTACACTTAACTCTTCCCTGTGTGTGTGTGTGTGTGTGTGTATGTGTGTACATTATCTCAGCTAAGTGGATTTTTGCCATCTTTACTCTTGATACTTTCCTCCTACAAATAAAAAAGTGCTGCCATATTTGCACGCAGCAGGAGATAAACTGTTTCTTGAGCAGACACACACACACACACAAAGTACTAAAGCAGTATAATAAACTCCCCACTGGATGAGGAGCTTGACTGATCATCCATCACTCCTTCTTATTTTCCTGCACCTTTTATTCTCCATTTCTTTCCAACTTACTCCTCTAATTCCCCTTCCCTCTCCTCTTTTCTTTGGATTGCTTGATGGTATCCGGATGACAACTCGTTTCACACTTCACTAATTACTGATGACACGCAATTCGACCGTACGGTACGAAGCCACTGAGTCAGAGAGCTCTAGAGGAGATCAGAATCAGCGTTTTCCAGTGCTGAAGAGAGTGAGAGAGAGACGGGGAGGATAACTCAACAGCAGACAGGCGAGAAATCTCTTCCTGTCTCTCTGAGCAGACCCCGGTCTCTCTCATGCTGGAACTCCCTGTGTCTCATCTCCTCATTAAATCCTCTTGGTCATCAATTCATCTCACACAGAAATAATTTCTACCTGTGAATAAAAATGTTAAGTTCGAGGCGACTCTCCGTTTGATCGTCACAGGTTGGAAATCTACTGGATAATGTTGAAAGTGAGGGGAGAAGTTCACTTGCACAGAATCTGCACACTAGGCTTATTTCAAATTGCTGACCAAAAAGCACATAAAAAGTACATGAGCATACATTTCTAAATTTCTAACTAATGTAAAGTTAAAAATAAAAGGGAATGTATCATTCTACCAGAAGTAACATTCTCCTCAATTCACAGAAGGCCATACAGTAATTAAAGACTCTTGGTTCAGATGTTAAACTTGAGGTTAAATGTGGTCTTCTGATTGGTCAATTTGAGTCTCAGCTTTGGGTTAGTCATATGGCCAACAAAATGATAAAAGAAACATTTTAAGGTAACCCCCCCACCAGAAATGATATTAATGACAAAACACAAATGTCGCACATGTGAAAAAAAAACTAGGTAGCTTTAAGGGTATGTATTTACTAGATGTGCAATATATATGCACAGGCACAGCAAAATGCATTTCAAGGAAAATCAGACAGAGAGATGAATATATATAGAAGACAGGAAAACAGCAGAATCTTTGAAGACAAACAAACAATAAACCAGACTGACAGAAAACAACTTCTGCCTCTCCCTCCCATTGAACACACACCGCACACATCTGACAAGACTGTCACCCACAGACAGAGGGAGAAAAAGATAGAAGGATGCTTCTTCATAGCCCTGGTTTGGCAGGAAAATTATCTCATACAAGCCTCATTTAATGATGTAGAAATGGACAGGCAGATTTGTACTGTTTACTTTGATATGTTTTTTTCAAACACAGAACAGATTAGTCCTGTCTCTGTAACTTCCTGTTTATTTGTGTCCCAAACTCAAAACACTATTTCAGTAGCTACACCCACTATAAGAGCGTAAGACAGGGGTTAAACATATATATATATATATATATATATTTATATCCTGTTTCGTGCTGCTTTACATGGAAAAAGATTTTAAGCAGACTCTTTCCTGAAACTTTCCTGTAGCTCAGTGGTAAGAGCATTGCATTAACAATGCTAGGTTGTGTGTTCGATCACAGGGGATTGAACATACCTAAGTGTAAATGTATAGGTTAATGCAATGTAAGTCGCTTTGGATAAAAGCGTCTGCCAAATGCATAAATGAAAATGTAAATGTCTTACCATGGTGTTTACTAATAAAAGTGCGGGGCATCATGAGATCAGAATAAACTCAAAGCTCTTCCACACACACAGGCATGATAAGCCAGTGTGTTTCCCAGTAGGAAACGGCTCACTTTTCTAAGCAACTGATTAATCAATCGATTGATTGGATGTATGCAGTCGTGCAGTCACACACACGCACGCAAAACAACTAAGGCCAAGCAATCACCCACCCTTTGAGTAACACCCACAGAGAGAAAACATACAAATGCAAGGGTTTTTCCAAACAGAACATACACATATGTCCATAGAACATGCTCAGCACAAAGCCATCATAGTTCCAGCTGTAAGCACTCAACGTAATACTGTCTGTCAGCACTAACACACATACACAATCCTGCGGGTAACACACCTGCTTCTCTTACACTCCTGTTCCCTCAGCAATTCTCTTTGGCTTTTCTGCCCAGTCTAATAAATTAACAAATCAATAGAAACAGCCACAAGCACACACATAACAAAGGTAGATGGAACCAAGTTGAAAATAGAACAGGTAGATGAATGAACAAATCATTTACAGATTATATTTCAACCCAAAATCATAAATTGTATTTTGCATAAGGAAAGTGAAACCTATTGACATTATTTTGTATAGTAATGCGAATTCTCATTTCCCTCTAGAGGTTTAACGACCATGATGTACTAATACTTATGTTAATGTTACAATACATTTCTTAAAACATTATCATTTTCTTTCGAATTGAAGCAATAAGAACATAACTGACATGAGAACTGGCACAATGCAAATTGTAATGGTCCTAAAGAAGGCATCATTTTCTTTATTTTTCAGGAATATGCTCCAGAAAGGATGTGCAAGATTCTTTCAGGAGCGGTAATAGAAATACAATGAATATCACACACAGATCCTGAAGCGTCACTTTCTGATGACAACAATGAAACAGTCTGCAATGTGGCAGCTTATTTAGGCAGGTGTGTGTGTGTTGGGAGGCTGATTTCATGGTTGACTGAGCACAGGGTCAGGATGTGTCAAAGAGAGTGAGAGAGAGAGAGAGAGAGAGAGAGAGAGAGAGAGAGAGAGAGAGAGAAAGAGAGAGAGAGAGAGAGAGAGAGAGAGAGAGAGAGAGAGAGAGAGAGAGAAAGACATAATGAGGGGGGAGGGAAGTCAAAGAAAAAACAAAGCCGAAGATGTCAGATCAACAGAAATACATGCTCCTTCTCCTCCGTTATGGTGCTGGTGTCCAATAGAACCCGTTCAAATTACATTCAGTTTGCCTGTTGTATATCGTCTGGGAAATCTAATCCAATTTAGATCGGAATGTCATATTTATTTCTCTTATTTATTTTGACCTTTGTTGAATACCGCAACTAAGCCTAAAATTCCTCAAATTAAACCATTTGCGCACCTGTCTGGGTAAAATACTGCTGGCATGCCAGTAAATGAAATCAATTTTAAGTCTGATCAAAGACTGCTCAGAATCATCACTGCATTAGCAGCGTCCAGTAAGAGCCTCAGTTCTGTAATGAATGTATGTCTACATTTACTGAAAAATGTAACCAAGATGTTGATTAGCGGGGATTCCTGACGCCTTGATATAAATGCTAATAACTGAAACTCAACTATTGCTTATTAAAGTAATACCATCTGAATGGTGACTTTGATTTGCTATGTTTGTTTGTAGGCAGGTTATGAAGTCGTTGGCAGTTATTTGACTAATCGGTCAAATAAGAGATGGCAGCACGCTAGCATTAGCTCTTTAAAGAGGAGTAACAGATTGAGATAAAGAGAGAGATATTGCATATGATAACAGAAAATCACAAAGCATCTTTCTTTTGGAGAACAATAGAATTTCACCAAAACCTAAATCTTTGGAGCACTCTCCTCCCCTCACATTCAGACTGTTAGCAGTTTCTGAGTAATGCAGCTCATTCACATGGCAGACACAGCAGTCCCAATGGACCCACACAACACACGCACACAAACACAAAAACACAATTGGACCTTTTTTATAAATGACTAGAAAGGACACAAATCTCATCAAATAAGTCAAACTATCACATCCTGAATTTGCACTTTACATTTGCCTTCTTAATGTTTTAACTGTGAGAATCACAAACAATTTAAGCATTCAAATGCTAAATGTAATGATGTCTTCTCAGGAAATCCTGTCTTATTTTAAAATTGAAATGAATGCCAAAAAAATTTTTACATTCACATTTCACAATGACAACACAAAACCACAAATCATTAAGCTTACACATTTAAAACCAAGGAACCCTATACAGCTGCAAGGCTTTTAGAAAAACATAAGCTTTAATTTTGGTCAAAAAAATGTAAAACAAATCATTACAGAACCTGTACTTTTAATAGTGTACTAGCGCTACATCTAAGTATATATTCAGCAAATATAAACGAATGGAAAAACAATGCAAATCCTCAGCAGCCGGGGCGCTTTATTAGACAGCCATTAGACTTAAGAGGCCTACACAGATTTCACAACGACCTTTAAAATAACAGCTAATATCAGCCTTTTGACTGCACGCGAACAGTAAGCCTTTGAAAATGTGTCTGTGTGTGCCTAAAAATGAGCTATATCTTGAGGAATGCCTCATTTTAAAGCTTTTAAACCGTGGACTCAAGACAACCTGTCATCCTTCACTCTAACACTTCCAGAGTTCGTGGAATAATTACACATATTCACACACACACGCATATACTGTATAGTTCACGGCGGTATCAAATTGTTTATACCCCTGTAGAAATACAAACAGAATAATCAGAAGATAAAAGACATTTACAGCATTTGCACAAGCGAGTAATTAAAATACAAAGAGACAAAACAAAGTCAAAGACAAACAAGTGCCAAGTCAAGCCTTGTGTTTTCAACCAAAGACTTACATAATGTGTTACGCATGCTTTTGCACTGATACCAAATGCATCATTCAGTTGTTATGAATAATCTTTTAAGTTTTGCGTTCCACATAAACAGAAACATTTCTTTATTATTTTTTAATCAGCCTATTTATTTAATACCGGGCAGTCATTTGATATAAATGATATTGTAAGAGATATGCCATTTCCACGACATAAAATGACATATAACATCATGTTAGACTTTGGCAGTACTGTCCACCTCCGTGCAAAGGGATTTTGTTCATTTAGAACCATATGAGTGTGCGTGTTCGTTTGTGTGCTAATGTCCTTGTCACCTTCCCTTTCAAAGCGTCTCTCACTGCATCAGCATTCATAATATCACCTCTCATTAACACAGAAAAATTACTGACACAAAGAGAGAGAGCGAGGGAGAGAGAGCGAGCAAAAGAGAGAGAGATACAGAATGAGATGAGAGAGAGTGATACACAGAGACTAGCGTGAAGAGACTCTTCATTTTAGATCCTGCATTCACTTCATCCCTATAAAGAGCCTCCAACCCCCCCCCCCCCCCCCCCACTGCCCCATCTCTCTCTCATACACATCTCACAGCTGAGACCCTTCTGAATACACTCATGGACAGGTGCTTCATTTCGAGATCCGTACCTCTCCAGTGTGAATTACACAACACATCCCACACCGCACGGGCTGCATCACCATTCCAATACTTTCACTGCTCACTGAAGGCATGTACTTGTACTGGTGATGGTTTAGTAGAATGGCACAGATACTATATAAAATTATATATCTTATTTAGCAGGGAGATAATGGATGTGCTACAATCGTACAAATGTGTATTGCTAGCACTTTTTGTGATACAATTTGTATGATGATTATGATGATTTGCGATCATACTTATAATCATTCAAGTTTATCCCAAAGGTAATATACTATGTAGCATTAGTATGCAAACTGGGACAAAGCCACACCAATCCAAACAAGGCCATATATCAATAGTTCTTAAAATAGAAGCTCATTATACCTTCAGCAAACAGTTATCAATGTATTATGAACGGGATGCACCAATTCTTACATACGGTTCTATGTAGTACAGAAAGGAAGCTTGTATACTAGCCTACGTACCTATGTTTCTAAAATATAAGGTAATTCCTTTCATATCAGGCTGTAACTAACCATAAAATACACCTTTTGAGATTTCACATAATTGGGGTTTTCCTCATGGGTATAAACACAAAGAGGTTTAGCCATGTTGTGCTGTTCTTCAAGAGACCTTTCTCAACAACATTGAATCACATGCATTGATTTCGTATTTTAAAGGCTCTTGTGCGTAAACTGGACATTTGGAGCCATCGGTAAAGGTGAATGTGGTGGAAAAACTCACGTCACGGAATTTGTTCCAGTATTTGCTCTTGTCGTACTGGGACACGGTGCTCATCCACTTCTCATTGTCCAGGGGGTTACCAGCACTGCTGCCGGTGACCGACACCGAAAACACCGTCAGGGACACGAACAGACCGAGACTCAACGCCATCTGAAGGAGAGAGAGATAACGAGAGGGAAGAGAAACGGAAAGAGAATGAGAGAGAAAAAGAGGGGGGAGCAGGTGAAATTAAGGACGGGGTATTTAAGGTAAACAATTTGACACACTTCGCGTTAGAGGACTTATTTAAAGACCCCCATATACAAAACATGTAAAGGATCAATGTCTCCCTCACGTCAACTCCGGGGCGGCACGCGCAGGTCGCGGATTAAATCTGGATTATAAATGAGCTGAATATGTGCTTCTGATGTGATTAATCGCGTTTGAAGGGAAATCCTGAGGTAATTGAGAGCAACATAAAGCTGAGTTTAGAGCTCGAGCGTCCCGCACTCAGTCCAGAGCCGCTCGCGCCTCCCGCGCTCAGCTGATGGAGCTCGAGACGCGCTGCCGACTAAGTAAATTAGCTTCGTTTTAAACCGATATTATTAAGAATTCGCTTTACCCACCTCGGGACGGGGCCGTTTGCGGTTATCAGGGCCGATTTGAACGGGTGATTGGAAAGAAGCGGAGAGCGGACGAGACCGTAAAGTATCCGAGACACGACGAACTAGTTTTCTCAGACCTCCGCAGCTGCTGCACTGAGCTGACGGGAGAATCGGAACCCTGTCATGGAACGGTGAAGGCAACGCCCCTCTACCGTAATCACGCCCACTGTGTCCCATCCAAACTAATGCCTCTCGTTATTAGGCTAATCAAGGACGTGACGCGACAAAAATGAAACGTCCCCAGTTTAGATTTCACCCAAAAATAAATGATGTACTCAAAAAATGATCAGATACTAGGAGTGTTCAGATTGTTTTTATAATATAGCTTTATTGACACAAAAAAAATCAAATTATCAAATTCACATCACTCTACAGCAACACACTTATAGGCCTATAATTAAAAACTGAAAACGATTTTACATAATGTATTGCATTGTCATTACTTACTGAAATAAACACAATTGCAGTTTTAAGAATTGAAAATGAGTTATAATTGAAGTATAAAGTAACGCTCGGGCGCATTGTATAAATATTTGTGTATATTTGTTAAAATAGGTCCTAAAATAGGTTTCGTTTTCTTTATGGAAAATTTGTATCCGTCTGTCTTTGGTTCCAAGGTGAAATGTGACCTGGGCCTTTTAATCAAAGACGCTCTTCTTTCCAAATTAAACCTTTGTTCGAGTTTGGTCGCGTCACGGCGCTCGCTTGCGGTTTGGACCCTTTGTGACTCTCTCTCTCTCTCTCTCTCTCTCTCACTCTTTCGGAGAGATGGATGTAGAACAAAAGGAGTGCTGCATTCACCGGGGAATAAACGCTCTTGTTCAGGTTTGCTGGAGGTAATACGCATGTGTTGATTTAAAGTTGCTAAGCATCCTGCGCTGTGGAGAGGCAAATCAATACACCGACATCCACTCACTCCCTGATCACTCCTAACGAATCGGGCTCTTTGTAGGGTGGTGGCTTTACACCGCCTGTTGTCCGCTGCCGTGATTTCGGCTGCGGAGAGACAGACTGGAACATTGGCTTATTTTTAATTAAAAGGAAGGCAATGGATGAAGCTCATGAGTAAAACATTAAGCAGCAAAAGTAGTAAGATTGATATTCTCTCTCTTAAAAACAAATGCTCTCAAAAGTTCCTTTCTGTTTCACAAAATGTTTAGTGGAGCAAGTTTCTACAGGTTGTGTAAAGGTGAGACACTTGACTGAAAGGTTCTTTGGGCAACCAAAAACGGTTCTTCTATGACAGCACCTTTATTTTGATGTGTTGGTAACGTGCGCAAGCTAATGGGAGCTGTCCATTCAGCACCACACCACAGAACATCACTGATCATATGACGAGGGTTTGAATTGGATTTATTTTGAAATGAACAGAATTAAAGGTCAAAATGACTATTGAATTGAATGCAACTATGCTGAGACACACTTACTTAGTGGTGAAAATCTGTGACAATAATGTGGTTCACTTTTTTGCCCATGGCCATTTTAGATTACCCGCTATGGTTGCTAAAGACTTTTGTATAAACGAGTAGGCTAAATGAGCGTTCACAAATGTCGTTACATGAGTTATTTTTAGTTGTTGGCCTCATCACATGCGTCACATGGATCTCTTTCTATGCTGTGTCTCTCCAAGGCACGGCAACCTCATCCTGAATCCTGTCAAGCGGTGTTTTTTTTATTTTTGTGTTACATTTTTTCCTCTTTCCACTCCATTTGCCTAATGCTGCTAATGTTAAGTGGCAATATTTCACCATGGGTAAAACAGGTCAACGCGATTTCTCATTATGTGCTTATATTACACTTTCGAAGTGCCGGAATTGCCATCGTGATATTGACACAGCTCAAATTCTTGCCTGCACACGATGCATTTCTAAAATCCCTTTTAATGACATGCATATGAGAGATACATTAAATTGCAAATGAAAGAAACTCTGAGCACCCTCACAACAGATAATTTTAATTGAAACTTTCCGTTGCGCACTGGGGTGCAACGCCACAATATTGAGAGCTGGTTCATATTTTCTCTGCTGAATAAAACCATCTAATTATTAATTTAGCACCCAACAAATTTATTTAACAGTGAACTGTGGCGAGCTTGTAATTTTCAAGGTCGTCAAATTGTATAATTGGTTGATGTACCGGGGAAATGATTCCCAGGAAGGGTTTTAATGCGCAATAATCAAAGCTCACCAAAGGACACCGACAGTGACAGGACGCCCTCTGTCGGCTACAAGTTTCAGATGAAAACAAACATTTCCAGCATAAATATTTTAGGTTAAAATGTAGACCTACATAGATCTCTCTCTACATATTTTAGCGAAAATAAACATTTTTGATCCAATGGCCACCGTGTTTATAAGATAATCATAATTTTGCTTATTTTTTGCAGTTCAACAAAATAGTTCAACTGTGTGACAAACGAATTTTAATAGGTACATATTTTATATAGGAAGCAACAAAAAAAGATGCCTATGTCTAATTTTACCCGATAATGTTTGCTATAGATAAACAGAATCTGTCTTTACAGATGGAGACATTACATGCTTCCCCATGAGTTTTACAATAAAGGAAGAGCCAATTTTCGTTTTAAATATATATTTTTTTGCATATGATAAAGGCCATAAAGTGTTGCATAGGCACAAGAGCAGTGTGAGAAAGAGATGTAGAGAAACAAAAGATAGAGAGAGACTTGCATAAAAAGTGTCGGACAGGTAGTTGGTTCATGGTGAAGGTCAGACATCTCAGCATGTTTCCTCTGAGACTAATAGCACATCTGTCTTCTCTGCCTTATTATGGTAATCATCTTTCATGTCCCAAACTTTGATTGGTCCCCGAGGGCCACATGACACGAAGCATAAATGGTCTCAGGTGCAATGTAGAAAAGGTCTTCACTGCTCTTCACCAGCGGATACTTTTGGCGGACAAGTCCTCATCCATAATCCGTGGAAGACGCCCACTTGCCCCGCCTTCCAGGTAACCGGACTTTACATTGGCTGCTTCTGGACATTTTCTCTTTTTGCTCAAATCTGCCAGAAATTAAATTTAAAAGTTCAAATTAATATCTTTGGTTGCAAACCCACAGAACTCTTATGATAACACAACTTCTGTAGCTATGTTTAGCCATTTTTATTTCATTATGTTTGATGTGTGTGTTGACAGTTTTACTCTGTTAAATGTGATTTGTAAGTCAGCTAAAAAAACCTTTCCCCTTAAGTGTCCTTGGTTCGTATGGCTAATAAATGTGACCTGTGATGGCAAGAATCATCTTCCGGCGTGCTCCAAACGTGCTCACACCCACTTCCTTCAAATCCTCATCTGTCAGCGTCAGGAAGGTCTGAAAATCAATCTGATAAACACGAGAGCATGAATAAAGACTGAGAATGAGATCAAGGTTTTAGCGCTTTGTAACCATTTGTCTGAATGTACATGTTTTTGTGTCACACATGTCATCATAACAGACTGGTGCTTTGAGGTAGAACTAGTAATTGAGTCTATTTTTATGTGTTAACAGACGGTGAAAGGTGAGTGGATAGTAGGTGTATATGTTGTTTTCAGTTTTTAGTGTGTACCTCCTGTTCTTGGAATATATCAATGTATTTCGCCAGACCCAGCTGTGCCAGTAACTCCTCGAGATCATCCGTGTGGGTGGGACTAGGTAACCTGCCAATCAAATGTCTTGGTACTGCAGATCCACCCTCAGAGTGGTTAGTGCTGGTCAGGAAGCCCTCCACTGCAGGACATGCAGCTAAAGCTTATATCTATCGTCCCATATGTTCATTTGTGAAATGTTTAACCTTCATGTTTTTTTCATCTTGACATAAAGCTGCTAAATTAATGCTGTAATAAGCAAATGAGCTAACTTTATGGTGACACACACGCTTACATGTTCGGGCTGTTGAAAATCTGTAGGACTGATAGGAGGATGAAGATGATGATAAGTCAGGTGGCGACGAAGATAAGGATCCTCTTCTTTCTCTCCAGTTCCCAGAATGACTGCCGTTCCCACTCGGAGAAATCCACGACTAGGACCAGACAGACATAAAGGTTGCTTCAGACTCAAGTTGTTGTTTCAAACACATGACGTGGCAAAATGACTAAATGTTTATTATTCTATCAGTTTAGCAAATGATAAAGCACATCACAAAAATAAACTCAAGTGCCACAGATCTCAAAAGCTATACAAACTGAACTTTTGTGGGCATTCGCTTATACAAAGAAATAAAGATGATTCGATTCAAACAGCAGTAAAAATTAAACTAAATAAAAGATTCTCTCATATCCACCATCCAGAACTAAATCACTTCAATTCAGAAGTTTAATTGAGAGTTTCATTATAACAGCGGGGAGAAAATGAGGGAGCTGGTGAGCGGACAGTCATTTTCTTTCTGTTTGCAATACTGTGTGTGTGTGTGTAAATGATATTTCAGAGTCATTTCTCTGTCCTAAAACTAATCTGAACGTCAGCCGCTTCTGCTTACTGTTATTATGTATTTAATTCATCAGAAATTCATATTTTCACAATCTCCTAAAACCCGCATTCACACACATTTCTGTTTTTCATGAATTTGTATCTGCTCTTGTAGATTTCACCTTAATTACAACAACAACAACAACAACGCAGAGAACTTCCCAAACAGACACTTTGCTATTCCATAAGGCCACACGGACTGATATCGGAGAGAACCGAAAGTCATGTGAATCTTTCAAACTGTGAGTCATACAAGAAATATTCCTTATATTACACTACACAAACTTGCATTGCCAAGGATAGCCAAGATTTTTGCTAAACTCATTCTTATTACATTTGCATTTGTCCATTTGGCAGATGATTTTATCCAAAGGTCTACAGTACATTCAAGGTATATATCAGTATACGTGTTCTCTGAGAATCTAATCCACAATGATGTAATGTTCTACCAGCTGAGCTACGGGAAGAATTCAGAAACTCAGTACATGATCTGAAAGTACAGAAATGCACACAAGCAGATGGTCTTGGGTAAAAAGGTACATCTGACAAAGTTTTGTGTTAAGAATATCCTCAAACATGATAAACTAAATGATTGCATGTGGGTTTCTAATTTATGGGCAAGGTTGTTAATTCCTTAACTAGACTTCACTAAATGAAAACGTGAGTTTAGATGCTTGCATAGATGAAGATGAATAATATAAATCAATTGTGTGAAAAGATATTATAATTTTTCTATATATTTTATTTTTCTATACATGCCTTCATTTGTTGTGTGTGTACAAAAGAGAGAAAAAGTGACAAAAAGGTATTCTATTCTATTCTATTCTATTCGATGTTGATGCTGTTAGTGTTTGTGCACCTGCTGCTGGTATGGTCTGTAGCAGCGTCGGTTCACTGCTCTCAGTTCTTTAACAGCTTCTGCGGGCATTGATTTGGAGAATCCCAGTCCACTCCAGGTGTCCGTGGGGGTCCTGACCTCAGTGACCACTGGCGTCTGTTGCATTGCTGTAGACACACACACATTCGCATGCATAGATAAAACTGACAGCTATTACAAACGCGCGGGTGTATAACTCGCCTCAGGTTTACCCTGGCACACATCAGCAGCAGCTCTAATTAGAAAGTGTGCGTCCAGTGTGTTTGTGTCCTGCATTATTAAACACCTGCCAACTCATTAAACAACTTCATCAAAAGCAGTCATGCAGAGAAATAAACTTCTATCTGCTCTCTCACTCATTCTCTCCCTCAGTCTCTCTCTCCGATCAAGGTACATACTCACATAAAAAGTCACCTAAGAATAGACCTAAGATTACATAATAAATTCTCAGGTGTATTGATAACGTATACCTGGAAATGAGTTGGACGATCTAAATCAAGTCAGTTATGATATTATGTTGGAGGTTTCAATTGATTCATCTGGTTGATAATTTGAGTGGCGAATGGGAAATGGATTTGATGCATACATTTTATTTGATAATAATGCAATAATGTAAAGTTAAAATCTTACTGTTTATTAATTCTTTCTCAGAAGAATCTTGTTTTAAAGAGGTTTATATACTCAGAAAATGTCTGCATTGTGTGCAGAATTCTGCACATTTACACAGTCTGTTTAAAGTGTGTTGTCGTTGTGTTTATGTAAGTGTGTGTGTGTGACTGTCCATCTGTTTGAATATTCTGTGGGCGGGTTGTGTCACTCCATTATAAATCTGGCAGCGTGTTACACTGAAATGGTTCCCCTATATCAACCTCTCTGGCTCACTCGAGCTCCTTAATTCATTTTCAGCCATACGGATGATGAATGTGAAATAGACGGCTGTCACGCAGCCCACGAGCTGTCCTGTCAGATGGGCCTGAATAACAATTTCAACCCGTGGAACTTAAATCGCTTTAAATGATCAAATACGTGATGTTTGAACCTATCAGGATTGTACTTTGAAGATGTGAAATGAGTGTCATTATGATGCACAAAACTGTTCTGAATCCAAAAGACAAACCTTGATTCGCCAGAAGCTTCTTTCTCTCATACTCTTGATCCTGTACAGTAAACAAAGAGGTTGTGATAAACCAGAAGAATATCAATGGTTAGTTTCGATTAATCCTCCTCCTTTCTACCTCATTATTAGAGTCCATAGAGGAGTAAACTCGCAGACTACAGCGTCTGTCTCTGTTCAAGTAAACACCATCCACCTCCGCTCTCACGGACCTAAAACACACAAGATTTACACAGCGTCTTGAATCAGTTCTTGGATTTTTTGATTCAACGTGTAATGAGCGTCATCATCTGACTGTTGTGTCCAGGTGAAGTGGGCGGAGAGATTTTTACCTGTGTGAGCTCTCGGATGTGAGCGATTGCTTTAGATCCCTGGGGTTGTCTGATTGGCTGCCTCTTCTCGATGAGGCGGCTGGCTTGACGACAACTTCTCTAACCTCTGCATGTGGCGTGACACAATTCTCCATCTCGCCGTTTGTAATCTGACCTTCATTCTCTGGAATCTGATGCAATCAAGTTTTCAATTTAAAATATTTATCAAAAGAGCTTCAAAGATGTTAGCCTTGCTGTTTTAGGTTTATTATGTACAGCAGAATCTGTTTGATTGATCGTGGAGAACTGAGACTCATCCTGTTGCGGTAAAAGTCAGATCTGTGGATTTGTTCAAAGTAGTCTTACCATATATGTATACCGGGCACACATGTTGCAAGTATGTTAACATCTGGATGTTAAATGCTTTCTTATTTGTGTTGTGAGATTAAAGTGTTTGCTAAATAAATATATGTAAAGTAAAATGCAAATGATCTGCTACATTTGCCAAAATGTGCAGTATGCAACGGTGTGTGTATGGAATAATACATCCCACAAGGCAATGGGCTTGACTTCATTTTCAATTTCCAGTTTAACAAATCCATAAAAATAAAAGTTTTAATTAAAAAATTTCTGTTATGATTAATACTTCATCCTACAGGTTTATATTTTAACGCATTTTTGGATTTCGTGGTGAAATTGGGTAAGAAACTAAGCGGAATTTATCAGACTTGTATTCAATTGCAATAGCCCTCAAACCTTCTCTAATTTTGAGTCTGTCCCTTTAAGTCCTATCCTCCCATCTTCTGAGGAAACCACCAATCCAGGTGGGGGAGAGGGGCGTGGCTTTCCAGAGAGAGAGCTAACCGCAGCCGCTGGAGAGAATGGCACACTTTTTTTGGTACAATGAACACGCATCAGTGGCATAAATGATTAGATCTCAAGGCACAAACACATAACCACACCTGTCTCTGTGAGACGCAGTTGTTGCATTAGTATGTTTAGCCAGTAGCCCGTCATTCCATTATTGGCCACCAGAGGGTCCACAGGCGGCTTGGTTGTCATGGATACCTCGGAGTCCAGGCCTAGTAGCAGATTTCTGGTCTTGTACAGATTTGCGATGTTTCTCTCCAAACCCTTCAAGACGACTGACTGGAAATGGAAAAATTCAGGGTTAGTACTTCATGGGACGGTTCACTCAAAAACTAAACTTAACTAAAAAATGTATCTTTCTATTTTTACTTGCATGCAACTTCCAATGACTGTTACAACTGGACACTGAAGTCAACAGTGACATTTCCATGACTTTGCCATCAGTAGACATCATTTTGTCATGACAGATGCATTGTGGGTGACATACCTTTGCTGTCTGCTTGACCTTTGGTTTAATGCTGATAAATACCCCCAGATTCTGCATCATCTGGGCGAGTTTCCGAGGGTCAGACTCGCCTTCGTCCTTCATATCAAACATAAGACACACGGGCAGGCAGTCCTGGGATGTGCACAGTCAGACACGAGCAATCAACAAAAATCAACGTTTAACCCAAAGTAATTGAATCTACATTTATGGTAGAATTCTTCCTGATACAGCCTACCAGATGAACTACAAAAACATGCATTATTTATAAACCATTTCCAAATAGAGACATCGTTGAATATCAAACAGGTTTATTTAGATTAATCGTACCATGAGCTGCTGTCGAGCGACACACACTCCGTCGGCCGTGCCCTGGATCATGAGTGAGGGTGTGTGTTGCGGAGCGCTGAGGTCGGGGAGGATGATCTGTGTGTGCGTTTGATGCATCACGGTGAGAAAATTCACACCGTTTTGACCCAACAGGAACAAATGCTGTTGAGAGGTCACGTCAAGCTGTGTGCTCACCACCACCCCCGTTACCCCGGCAACCGCCTCCGGGCCAAGCAGCAATTCCATGAGCGCGCACGTTGCCTTCTGCGGAGGTCAGAGGTCACTGAATAATTTGTAAAACACTGGGAACATGTACGATGTTAAATATGAATGTGTTTGTGTGTGTCATATCTGAAGGCATGTTTGTGTCTGTGTGTGAACGTGTGTAATTGTATTCATCAATGTGTGTGTGTGTGACTGTGTGAGCATGTATTAATGAACGTGTGTGTATGTGTGACCTTCACAACAGCACTGTTCCCGTGGGTTCCTCTCACTACACAGGTGTTGCTGTAGATTTTGGGTTGAGTTCTGAAGCTCACGCTCACTCCAAACGCTTGAGCCACATGCTGTATCACAGGTGACCCCGTATCTGCCACCGCACCCCCCATGAGAGTCACTGGGAGGTCAAAGGTCAGCACCAGGGGCTGCAGGGCCTGCGGGTCGGAATGGTTGTTTAGGTTAATCAACTACACACTGAGCACGTGTGCACAGCTAAACTACTATAACAATCTGAAATAATTGAGGAATGATGTTGCCGACCCGGATATGTGTCCGCGCAGACTCCACCCCCTCCACCGGCCCGGCAATAGATACCTGCAGGAAAAATCCCGATCACATAACCTGTTTAATGTTTACCTTAGTGAGCTTCAGTAATAAAAAATAAGCGTATTTTATATCTTGTAATCCGAATGAAAACTCAGATTACCTGGTTACTCTTTTCGCCCGTCAAACTGTTCCGGTTTGAATCGGGGAAATGAATATGACAGGAAGTTTCCTCCATGACCTTCTTAATGTTCCCGCCCCCTTTACCAATCACATGGGAATGTTCGGTGTGGGTGACATCCAACTTTAGCGTCACCTTATTCACCTGTGCACAAATGCGCTGGGATGAGACCTCCACCGGACACAAACTCAACTATAGAGATAATAAACTCTCACTTTAGTCTCGAGAAGTTCCAGAATCTTCTGTTTCGCCTCAAGCACATTGGCTCTCTTTCCTTCCACTTTAACGTGAGGGTCTAGACATAAACACAGAACATAAAGTTTAACAAAATGTAGATTTTACTGTGTGATATACAGTAGGAGAGAAATCATCTCACCTTTCTTGGACTTAGCTCCGATCTTTAGCTTAGACGGCCATTTCACCTGCGTGCCTGTTTCTCTCATCACCTGAGACAATGAATGTGTAAAAAACTGAACCTCAGGTGTGTGTGAAAGCCATGAGAGAAGAGTCTTTACAAACACACGCCAACACACACATCCTCCACTCAGCCAGAACAATATCTCATTAACATCACAAAGCATCTCATTCTGACCTCATGACATTACGCTGTGTGATTGGGACAAAATCACTGAAGGAAACTCACTTCTGGACCACTGAATGATTCTAAACTAATGCGGTTAGGTTATATGAGACCAGTCTTCTTTTTGATTGCACTTATGCTTTTGTTGTCCTTATGCTGTCCTAATTTCTTCCATTGCTTACCCCATCTGTAAGTTGCTTTGGATAAAAGCGTCTGCTTAATGACTAAATGTGTAATGTGTAATGTAACCGCCCATTATTCTGAGTGTTTACACCCACAGCATGGCCATGGCATGCACTACACCAGTGTTTCCCAACCCCTGGTTTTCCAGACACCTCCCAGGATGTTTGAAATGTCTCCCAAATTAACACACAAACAAGCTGATGAGTTGAATCAGGTGAATCTAAAACATTCTGGGAGGTGTTACCAGAGGACCAGCATTGGGAAACACCACATGTGTGTCAACACCCCAGATGGAAGAGGGGTGGGGTGCACAATAACTCTTTAGCATTGAAGGAGACATACACTAATGTCCGTGAGTACAGCTGTTTTTGACAAGGCAAAAAGGGTGTTGTTTACACAACCATTGAGTGTTTTTAAGTAAAATTTGTTACAAATATTTCACGAAGACCATAATAAATCATGCAAATTATTGTTGAAACTATTCATCCCTTTAAAAAACATAAGTAGATTTGTATAGATGTCACTTTTAGTATCAAATTATGTTAAAGTCAAAAATGAAAATGGAACGTCAAAATTAATGATGGGATGTTGATACGAAGGCTTTCAGTTTCTCACCCGTTCAAAGAATTCATCTCCTGTTTGTCCAGAACCTTCTGCAGGAGCTGGAGACACAGAGAGAAATCGTAAAACAAAACGTCGTATTTAAATATGATTTAAAATAACACACAACATATTTTTTTCCATTTACTAAGCATTCTATATTTTACCTTATT
This sequence comes from Triplophysa bombifrons, assembly GCA_029783895.1. Classification (NCBI taxonomy): domain Eukaryota; kingdom Metazoa; phylum Chordata; class Actinopteri; order Cypriniformes; family Nemacheilidae; genus Triplophysa; species Triplophysa bombifrons. The sequence continues at coordinate 1,453,191 of CM056464.1, forward strand.
GCTGTTAAAAATTGTTGTGCTTTGTGTACATGTTTTGCTTTTGTTTATATTGTCTCTTTCTATACTGTAGGTTCTTCAGCAATATTGTAAATGTTAACACACAACTATCAAAACTAAAGGTTCATTGACAGAAAGAATTAAACACAAATGTGTGTGTTGTTTGCATCTATTTTATTTCAAGAAACACAGCAGTTCAAGTAGAAAAGCTGTGTGTGTGTGTTTGTAATGGGTACATTTAAACACATCTGCCCCACAATGACATTTACATGGCTGGGGTGAACATTGCCCTTTTCATTTAGCTGCTCCTCATCGCCACGGGTTACACAACTCTTCAACGAGGAATGACTGTGTGTGTCTAAGACCCCAGAGTGTTGTTCTGAGAAACGCCGTCACAAAGCAGTTGCGTTGTAGTAAAACACTGCTGACGCAAAACTAATTCAGACCGCGCAAACACTGTGAAGACTGTACTTTAAAACAGATCTGTACAGCAGATCAAACAAAACCTAAATGAGGTCTCAACACTTTCTCCTACATAATGTGAATAATGAGCTATTAGAGAATTTTCATGTTTCAGTGATCCCATTTGTGCTTCCACTGAGGTTTGAGGAGAGATATCAAAAATGTTGTGCTCAGATTTGTCAACATTTAAACATTAAACAATCTATTCAACTTAAACGTAAACGTAAATCACTCATCCGAGAGCATTCGTATTGCTGCAGACAGATAACTCAATCATGTTTTCTTCCTAAAAATATCAAAAAGCCTAAAGACACGTGCATATTTCAGAGACTTTGCGTTTAGTTGAACACTACAACAAGACCATAAGCATTCCTGACATTAAGATGGGTTTAACTATTTAATTTTGATTATATGGCTACACCCCTTCCCTAGCAACCAACTACAAGTTCTCTAGCAACCGCATAGCAATTCCCTGGCAACCACTCCCAACATTTGTTTTGCACAGATAACCACCAGAACAGTTTTTGCACTTACGTACAAATCTAGTTTGTTTTCTTTTTTTTACAAGTCCTAGAAAATTTCAGGAGAAATGATAAATGACGAATGAATCGAGAAACTCTTAAAAAGCCTTTTGAGAAATAAAGGAGCAATACTACCCTGCTCTGGGAAGAACCCAAACACCGTCAACATGCTCCCGTTTTAAACGTCTCCCGTCTGATGAGCTCAATATGTCATTCTGTCTGTTTCTGAGGGATTTGAATGTCAACGTTTAGCTGGTGGTGATGAATCGCAGGCTGCTCGCGGAGCTAAATTCCAAAAGATTCCTGGACAGCTCATGATAACAGACCATTATACCTGTTCATCACATCAGAAGAGCCGCAGATATGCTTCCGGACACCCTACATTCATCTAAAAGTCAGCGTAATGCATTCAGAGGTAATTTTCTATAAAAAAACACTGGCAGGTGACTGTCTGAACGGGTTTCTTTAAAATGAATAAAAAGCTTTTTGATTAATGATGGTTCTGAAACGATTCAACAGGAAACTGTGGCAGAACATGAGCGATTACAGTTATCAATATGCAACACATGAGAGGAGAAATCACAGCGTTGTTAGAAGAAACACACACCGTACAGCATGAGCTCAAGTTTCTTGCGGTCTATGCGGAAGCTCTCCTCCACCCACTCCGAGTCCAAATGTTCCTCGTTCTGAAGTTCAGGTTCCGCCCCGGAACTGACACCTTCATCCTCCTCCTCATCTTCATCTCTCCCGTTCTGGTTTTGAAGGGCCGGATCTTGATCTTGGTCTGGGTTTTGATCTTGGTCTGGGTTTTGAGCTGGTTCTTGTTTTGGAGACTCAGACTGGAGGGTTTCCACAATGCTGCACGTCTCTGGTGAGGCCATGGTGAATGTGTGTCCTGCAGCGTGGCCACGGAAACAAGGAAAAGAGGGGCCAGGAGACACCCCCCATCCCTAAAAACACTCCCTCTCTCTCTCTCTCACACACACACATACACAAACAGAAAAGAATAGGGCAATATACCACATCACACCTCTCTCACACATGCCCAGAGGAAAGAGTTCCTGCTCAGAGGCTTCTCAGATGATTGCTGAAGAAGTTTCAGATCACAGCTGATGAATTCAGACTTTCTCAGATGTTACGCTCAAATTCTTTAAGAGAAATTAAAAAGTTCATTGTTGATGCAGTAAAAGTAAAGAGATGCATTTCTGTAAACTGCATAGCTCGGATCTTTAGAAATTGGAAAAATCGGATGAGATTCAACACGTAAGATCTTAGCTTAAGTCATTGTCAAGATCACTTCTGTAAATTGTTTGGAGGATGACATTCTTGTTTGTTCTCCCTTGAATCTTTTAGCTGTTTAAGAGGAACAATTGATCTGTTTAAATCATTAGATTTTTTTTCGGCTGCTAGACAGACAGACAAAAATGATGAAAACTGAATGTCATTTAAACAGGTACTTATCAAACATCTCTCATTGGTCAAATACATCTATAGTCAATCTTAAAGGATATTATTGAAAGTTTCATTATAATTAGTAATCAATCCTAATGAAAACTATTTCTGATGAAATTCTTTAAGAAAATTAACAAACACGACTTTTGGAACACAACTGTTGATGACAAAGTCTCTCAATGGGATAAAACATCCCTGTTGGACAAAGGAATTTCAATGACAATCTTCAATTTATATCTTATTTTATTCTTACTGGATTCATATTTGAGCACAGCAGAACTGACTCTATATTATGATAAAAATGACAGCATTGCTGTAGGGTGTTTTATTAAATATGAATGTGATGTTTTTGTGAGGGTCTCCTACACCGGAGACGACAGTTTTAGACTCTTGCTCTATTGTGGGAGGAGGGTTGAGGAACAATACCGTCCCAGATCTCCTGTTAACAACCCGCCGCTGGAACGCCTGTATGGGCCTGTTGCCAGGCAACAGAATGGTTTACGAACAGTCAGTTAGAAAGAGTGAGAAAAGTCATGATTAATAGATAAAAATAGAAACCATTTACCACTAATTATTTCCAAATTATTTTAAGTTGTCTTAAATCTTTGCATATAACCTTCAAATCTCTTTCAATGGTGAATTCAGCTTCAAACTGATTTCTAACATTTTGAAAGTTGAAGACTAAAATACTTTAAGTATAGAACTATACTTAACTTTAAACAGTTGGTCAAGTCAACACACTTTTTTTAGTTCCGTATCAAATCTGTAACTCATGTTCCACCAGTCACACAAAAAAATGGTGTTGGTAACTACTCAAATAAATGTTGATTTAAATGTTTTGATGTGTTCTATACCCTGAACTTGAAATGTGACCCTCCAAAATGAATCAAAGCATGATTTTTTCTTTTCAATGAACATTCACGTCAAATAACTCGATCTCCAATCTCTTACCTACTAAAATAAATACTAGGAAAATGAGCTTTGAACCTTGTAAAACGTATAACCCTCAAATATGATGGGCATGTTTCTCAATAATCAGTAAAGATGTTGAACCCAAAATGTGAAACATTATAAATACATTGATGAAGCAAAACACCAGAATGTTTCAAAACTCAGTCTAAATGTGAAAAAAAAACACCACATGTAGTTCTGGTGATTTCAGTCAGAACTTCAAAACTACTCACAGATGTATCCAGAAGGCTATGCAGCTAGTGTACTGTCAAACAATTATTGTAACAAATAAACCATGACCAAAAAAACCCAGCGTCAAGTTAACTTACCAGTGTGAGTCCACAGAAAAACCTCATCCTTTGTTCCATCTTGAACATAAGAGAAATAGCTGTTGTCATTATGTATTTATATTAATGTCTTCAGATTTCAAAGGTATAAAACATGTGCTGTGAAATATCTCCACTTGTTTTGGTGGTCCAAAATGAACAACTAAGAGGTGAGGACCTGTGTGGGGCTAAAAGCTCATCTCAGACCAACAAGAAACTAGTTACAATGTTCCAAAACCACAAGTCAACATGAGTCTAATTTTAAAAGAATCACTGCTCATGTCAGCTAGTTTCTGCTGCCGCCTTGTGCTCAACAAAAGTACTGCAGCATCTCATGAGTCACTCATGTGTCAATCCATGCTCCAGGTCAAAGATAATCATTTTGAACAGGTTCCAATGGGAACATTTCTAATAATTTGGATTACATGAGAAACTCACGCCGGGCCGAATACTACAGTGGAACAAAATGGGAATGTGATTAAACTAATTTCAGGGCAGAGTTAGGAGAGGAAAAAGTGTAGGCTAACCACAGCAACACAAAATCATAAGATATCTGAAGAATCTCACGAACACAGACAGACAGATACATGAATGATCTCCACTCCTATAGGAGGCAATGTTTTATAAAGACTTTGCTTAAAAAAGGTCCATTTGAGAAGAATAGTCTACTGTTTGAACAAGACACAAAAGCACTGTATGCACGCCCTGCTGCTTATGTATTTCCGCCCATTTCTCAGTTTTTTACAAGGGCTTCCCGTATAGGTTTCACCCATAGCAAAACGAGGTCCTAGCGTGGACTTTTTTTGCATATTTGCATATTATGATAAACTAGCACTTTCATTTAATTATATTATATACAGTATATATTAACTTCTGTTGCATACTTGTTTTATATATTTTATCAATACATCGTCGTAATGAGTTCAAGAAGCTTTAAATACCTTCTTCGTAAGGTTGGTAAGCTCTCCGGAAGCTAGATAACAACTGAACCTATACGCAGAAGAGGCCGTCCATAACATAGAGTGAATTAGGAAGGTAGACAGAACGGTTTCCAGAAGACCAAAGATTTGGGAAAGAAGCTGATGGGAGAGATGTTGTTGTATGATGAAAGTAATGTAACCACAAGCATGGTCAAAACTAGCTCTGAATGTTTAAGTGATATTAATAAACTGTGCATATGTGTCAAGGTGATAAAGACGAACAAGCAAGAGTTCAGATTCCTTCATTACCTTATGTATGGTCCATTATTTATAGGCCATATATCATTAGTTTAACTGTATATGCCATTTTTTGACTTCACCTTAATAATCTATATTTATGAGGTTCACTTTAACTACCATTGTGGAGCTTTATTGGCACATACGGGTAAATAGATCTACTGCTTTATCAATTATTGATTGTTTTATAAAATCATCAAATAACAAATGCTCCCTCCCACTAACATCCAAAGTAAGTCATAACCTCTCATTTTAATGCAATCTATTGTTTATTTGAACACCAGGAAGATCAAAAACAACAGACGACAGACAGATGTCAGTAAGCACACACTGCCAGACGACGGAGTGAAAGTGAGGATGCCTCCACAAAAATGTTGTTCCAGGCAACAGCAGGTCTGCAGAAACTCAGGACACCAATTAAGTGTGAAAACTGGGGCGGAAATAAAACCACTGATTAAACACATCCCCCAAAACAATGGACAGATAATATATGATCTATAGATATAGGGCTGCGCAAATGTTCATATCACAATATTCAGATTGCTATTTTTTCAATAACTGAATTGTTTTACAAATTCAAAAAGTTAGATATAGACCACTTTGGATGACGTAAACAACGCTGATCCAAAAGAACTTCATGTTTCAGTTTTTAACACTACGCAAGGGTTAAACAAAGTGCAACTAACAAAACATTTTAAAGCGCATTAAAATGTTAAACTAATATCGTAACTTTTTTAATTATATATGTGAGATTTAAAAAAAAAATAACTAAAACCGGAAGTGCTTTTGGACCAGTGTTTACATCTTGCAAAGTGGTCTTTAGTCTATAAGTTTTAGGTTGATGCATATAAGAGAGGCTTGTCTGGAAGATGATCAATATTCAGAAATAATCTTAAATATGCATTTTGGTTGTATCATTTTCAGTTTTTAAATATGTATTTTACCAACTTGAACCAATATTCTATCGCACATCGCATTATTTAGCTAATTATTTACATTTTTATTTACTATTGTGCATCCAAAAGGTAATATCATTTTTCACTTTATTTTCAAACAATTTCAATTGATTATAGGAAAAGAAATATTGTATCGCATATCAAATATCGCATTATTTATCATGCTATCGTATATTTCATCTCTCTTTAATATCGCACAGCCTTCCCTTGATGTGTCCTTTACATAAGAAAATGTCAAAGTACTTTCGAGTACTTGCCATCTGCACAGTTAAAGGTTATGAAGCCAAGAATACCCACGTTGGGTAAAATTGCAAAGGCAGTTGAGGGTGTGAATGACCATTACACATTCCAAGAAAATCACGCTCTGAAGACATTCTAGCTAACATCTCTAGATGTACAAAACCAATCTCATATTAATCTTGTGTTCCCATACAGTAGTATTGCATACTTTGTATCATATTATAATATATATAGTATTTAGTGTGATCAAATTTCTAAAATGATGGAGCTGATGCTAACACAAAATTATGAAGGACTAACTCTGAGACTGCAGGTCTTAGGTATGCCGATCTTGTCTAAACATCTTAAAACATACCCCCCAGTAACTGGATGCCACTGGTGGTGTTGGTTCATTCATTCCCGGCCAGCACCAGAGCCATAGAGCTGGATATCCTCTTGTACTGCCAGAAAAAAACAAGCCACGCTTGCATCACTAAAAAGATAAACAGTTTGTTCAGAATCCAAATCATTAGGCATATGGACTGTCCCCAAAGAGATGATAAAACACACACTTGTTTGTGTGCGGGTGTACAATTTCTGCGCATGCGCAAAGCTTCGCAACAAATGTCTGCGTCGATAGAGAATGTTATCTTTGTTATCGATTATCTTTGATATTAGCCAGCTTGTATACTTGCATTTTCGGAATGCCTTGTTATTGTCAGATGGGCTGTTCGCCATTGATTTGAGTTTGTGCTCTAAATCTCCAAATTTTTAAGATTATCGGTGCTTGCAAATAACATATGTGGGGATCTTTCCCGTGACTCACGCGAAACAAGAGCTCTAATGAGTTTAGGCTTAAGCGACAAACATTCAGATTTTTTCTTGACAAACATTAATAATATCTGCCATCTGAATGAAAGTACGCGTTCTTTCATCTTAAATTGAGCGCTTGACCCGTAGCTGGAATACGCCAACGGCGCCGCCATATTGTGGAGGTAAAGCCCGCCGGTGAAGGGCTATCATTGGTTCATTGTCCTTTATTCTTAGTATGTCGTTGGACTACACATATGTAATGAATATGCCACTGTCAGAGGTGGCATAGGTGACAATGACGTCAGAAGTCCATATATTTAAACAGAAATACGTCTACGAATGATTCTGCATACAGGCTATAATAGCACACGTTCATCTGCAGGTGGCACTTTGGTTTTACAAATGAACCCATTCACACACACACACACACACACACACATGCAGAATGCCTGAATTCCAGAAATGTCTCATTTATATTTTATGGCATGCAGTAGCTCATGCTGGTTTGGGAATGTCAAACACAAAGACTCATTAAACGATTGTTAATCAGTGTTAAATTATAAATTCAGCTTGTAATATGGTTAAGACTGCAGAAAGCAAGAGGCCTCCTAAGTGATCAAAACCCATTGAGAGTTAATCTATTCTAAGTGGCATGTGTTAATGCATCGAATTAAAAGCAATAGATAAAAACATTTAAATGTATCCATTGTGGTTATTGCATTTATAAATTAACTAATATATTTGTTTGGCTGATGGTTGCCTTTTGCGTGCATTGTTTAGTTACATATGTATTCTCATGTTTGATTTAAACGGCCCTGTAAATCTTTAATAAAGACTACAATAACCCACACAATGACTCTTTCACTGTCCGCAGCTCCTGCATTAGATGCTCAGATGGTAACCCAAATGAAGATAAATGAGAGAGAGAGCTAGTCTGCACAGCCATTACTGCTTTTGTTGGAGTAATAGCTCTATTGTGGTCAAACATTTGTGTTGAAATTAAACCGTTGTCAGTTTGAGTAACCTATATTTTATGATCATTATTTCACACAGCGAAAGCACACATCAGTATGTGCCTGTGGAAAGGAAATGCACTGGCTGAGATAAAAATGTTACCGTTCAGATTTCCTGCTGTTGAAAACATGTTATTTAAGAGTGATGTGAAGAAACAAATACTGTACGTCATACATGGTAGTTTTTGGTGTTATTTATTGCCAACATTTTTCAAACAGGTTTCCTGAACATTCCATCCTGGCTGCTATTGGCTGTAGAGATGGTCCTGGCCCCATGCCACTGGATTTTAAGATCAGTACATGTAAGTAAGCATCCCCTACCCGTCCCCCCCCCCCCCCCCCCCCGGACCACTGGAGAGTCAATTCAAAATGCATTCTAACGTGGATCTTTCATCTGTGAACAGCACGAAAAATAACATTAGACTGAAATAACACAATAAAATCATCAGAAATGTTCAGATCCCAATGAGACAGTGAGAGGGTTCAGACTAAAACATATCTTTCGCCTTACTGTTAAACAACACTCCTGTTGACAGTCAATTGTTTAGACTTCTTTTATCACCTTAAATTAGCCATTAGGATTACTTTGACTGTTCATCAAACATTAATTGATCATAGTGTGCTGAGTGAGATGTTTGTTATTGTAGTAATGTAATTCGCTTTGTACTGTAATGTTCTCACACCAGTGAACCGATCCTCATGTGTTTAGGAAAAGACGTGGCTTTGTATGATGATTTGCCAGAGGAGGAATCATACAATCACACCGCTAGCAGGCAGACGTTAGCACTACCCAAGTGATCTACTCGTATTCACGTTTATGAGCAGGATTCGAAACAATGAGTTCCTCGGCCAAATGCCACTTATTCACATCATAGCACCGCTGTGAGCAGGATTCGAACCTGCGCGGGGAAACCCCATTGGATTTCGAGTCCAACGCCTTAACCTCTCGGCCATCACAGCTGATTAATCGTCACTTTCACGGCTATAGTCGCGCAGTCATTTGAGTCAAATGCAGTACGTATGTAAGTAAAGCAAATAAATATATTGGAAAACTTTGAGACAGACGTGCGTTTTGTATGTTAGTGCCAAAAAACTCATTTATCGTGACTGAATTATGCTCACGTATAGGTTGTTGTTAAAACGTCACAGGTCAAATAGCATACATAAAACATGGCGGACGCAGTATGTCCAAAATGTATGAATACTACACCTACTCACACTATATAGAGAGTGCTGTTTTAACGGCCGAAAGATAGGTACTTATTTAAATTTAGTACGTACTTCACAGTATGCGACTTCGGACGCAGCGCAGAAGTGAAGAGAGTTCGTTAAGACAGGGCGGGGAGGGACGTTTTTGATTAAACATTACAAGTGCAAATTAATTGAAAAAGATAATTATGAGCACTATGATAAATACTGCAACACTTTGTCAAACAATTAGAATGATCATTTTTAATTTCATGCCGACTTTAAAACGGTCATTATCTTCAGTAAAAACATCATACATTAAACAATGAATTAAAGATGTCTATTCTTCAGCTTAAAGTGTTTCATAAGAACCCCTATTACAATTGTACATGTCTTATATATCTCATGTAGTGTCTGCTGGTGTGAACATATCAAACACAGATTCATTAAACCATTGTTAATCAGTGGCAAATTATAGGATCAAAACAGAATAGCTTGTCAAATGTTTAAGATTTGTTCCACAGAAAGAAACGAGCCTCCTGAGTGATCAAAACCCCCATAAAGAGTTAATCACAGTTTCAATTAGCATATTTACACAATGCATCATATCAATAGATAGAAAAAGGTATTTGTATCCAATGCATCTATTGCATTATTTTGAGTTACCTACATTTTATTCATTTCATACAATGAAAGCATCTGCACAGTATGTGCCTTTGGAAATAAAATTTCCCATTCAGATTTCCTGCTGTTAAAAACATGATTGATGAATTTAGACAAAAGACACAAATGTGGTACTGAATATTATTATCTCTGCTATTTTTCTTCAAAGTTTGTTAGTATTATAGCTATATTTTAGGTTTAAGAATATGTAAATAAGGACTATCCATACACCTTTAGGATCTGAGGGTGGTTATAGTGAAGAAAAACATTATACACAAATGATTTTAAAGCTAAATAGACCGGATGTCCATCTCAGAGGAATGGCAGTCCACCATACACATCTGAAATTTGAGTGGAGTTATCTCGAAGACGATTCCGTATCTCGGACTCAAACATGACTAGAAATCGATAATTTTCAATTAATGTTAAATGGACGCTCGCTGTGAGCAGGGTTCGAACCTGCGCGGGGAAACCCCATTGGATTTCGAGTCCAACGCCTTAACCTCTCGGCCATCACAGCTGATAGAACAGGCCACGCCCCCGCAGGTATACTCCAACAAAGTGATGGATGTGAAAATTTCCTTTCTAGCTTTAACACGATGTAAGACATATTGAGCTGCAGGTGGCAGTGTGGTTTCACAAATGAATATATTCCTCCACCTCACACATGCAGAATGCCTGAAATCCAGAAAATCTATTTTTTATGTCTTTTGGTTGGCTATGCAGGAGCTCAAATATCATTCACACATTAATAAATTAGCATTCACATTAGTGAACATTGTAAGGCATAATTTAAAGCCAGCAGGTTGTTATCACAGAGATAAGCTCCGCTTCGCATGGGTCCCAATCACACTGAAGGGGCTTATTTATTATTACAAGTTACTGATTCAATATTAATGAAAAATAGGGGAGCTTATTAGCTGTGATTAGTTTGCTCTTGTACATTATCCCGCTAATTACACGGCTACTTGCCACATGAGAAAAAGAACTGGACATGAAATGTGAATTTGAAATATTTTATAGCTCATTTTTACACAAAAACAGACCATTTACTTTCTCAGATAAGAAGCGACGTTCAAATGTCACAAACAGGCAATTTGGTGTAATCATTTGTAAATATGATGTCATGTATGTAATTAGAAATATTTATAATTAATTTATTATGTCAAAATGATTTGATGCATCAGGGTTATCGTGTGTTATTTGTTTCGAGCGTTTGTTATCTGGGAATAAACGAACCTGCCAATGTCGACTGGCCAATCAGAATCAAGACTTCAAACGAGCCGTGTAATAAGTTCAGATAACTTGTTTCATATAACAACTCGTTTTCCATTTTAAATATGAAATGTTCTTAAACAGTTAAAGCTGTAAAGCATGTGTTCATGTGGAGAGGAAATGTAGCGGTTTCCTGATGTTGAAAACATGGCTAATTACGTATAGTCAACTTTTGACATTTTCAGTCAGGTTTCCTGTCTGCCATTGGCTCTAGAGATGGTCCAGACCACCTTCATTCCATTGGTTAAACAAAGCATTAGGTTTTCTAATACTGTGACAGTGGATTTGTCCAAACGTTCATTTCTGTTTTTCTTACATATTCGAAAAACAGAATCAATAAAACAATAGTGGGATGCCATTCTCATTTTTTACGGGTGGTAACTACAAACTGTGATGGCCGAGAGGTTAAGGCGTTGGACTCGAAATCCAATGGGGTTTACCCGTGCAGGTTGGAATCCTGTTCAAATTGTCACATTGTAATTATGATGTGAATAAGTGGCATTTGGCCTAGGAACTCATTGTTTCGAATCCTGCTCATAAATGTGAAAACTCAAGTAGATCACTTGGAAAGTGCTTCTGCCTGCTAGCCACGTCTTTTCCGAAGCACGCGGACAGACCAGCACAGCTGTTGGATCGGTTCACTGGTGTGAAAACATTACAGTACAAAGCAAATTACATTACTACAATAACAAACATCTCTGTCCGCCACACTCCCGCTGCCTGCACATGACCGCGCTGATGACGTATGATACTATGACAGAAAATGTACACTCAACGTATCATGCCAGTAAATGATCCAACAATTTTTTAACACCACACCTTTCACAGAAGATATGTAATTATACAAATACCAACGTTTCGCTTTACTTATTGTTTGCGATCAGGATGTTAGGAGACCTCCAACCAGCATGACAAAAACGTTTCTGGTCAGGATTGCCTACTCAGCCTTTAAGTATCATAAAGGATACAACATAGTGGAACACTGACCTCAGATATACCCATTAGTAATAAAGTGGAATAGCCAATAAACAAATCACCAATCACTCAGAATGAATTATGGGACAACACTTTCATCTGTGATATCCCATTTGTCCTTCCGGTTGCCATGACAGTAGTTGTCAGTTCATTCTCCAATCCAGTAATATTTCTACCTGCAGCTATTGCATTAAAAGACATCACACAACAAATCAATGCAGAAGTCTACCTCGCATTTTAAAACCGAGAGTCTTATTGAGTTACTAATGATGCCAGAAGGAGCACCTGTGCAAAGAGTAACATCAGGAAAAGCAGATGTAGTCAGTTTAATCACATAGAGGCACTTTATACTCCAGCTTATTAATATTCATAAATGAAACGTGACAGATGTAATTATTGACTGTATACGTCTCATTACTCTGTAAAACCTCAATTTAGAATGTACAGGTTGAGCTAAATACATGTCACCTACCTGCCTGGATTTAGCCTCAGTCTCGGACTGTGATGATGGATAATATTTATAAATGGCCACACATTGAGGTTTTGGTCAAATCTGATAGATATGAGTTTATTTATTGCAACCTACTAAGGGACCAAACATGTTGTAAACTATAAAACGCATAATAACATATCATCCCTTATCAAACCCCAGATGGTATGTTGTGGAAACTGAGCTTAATAGACGTAGACTGCAAACTCTAGCTTGGAATAGAAAAGACGTAAAAGATGTAAAATAAGGGCACTGAAGAGGGTGTCTTGTGTCCGAGGGCACAGGGTTAATTCAAGAGTGAGGGAAGTTCAAAGATGAGAGCCATGAGATAGAAGCTAAATATAGCATCAATCTGATGAGAGTCGAGAGCACGGTTTTCTTCTCTCCAAGAGAGAGACATGAACAAGACACAGAATATCAGGGTTTAAAGATATGAAAGGGAGGAGAAAAGATATAAAAGATTGTAATCTGTTTTGATTCATTTCAATTGTTTGCATTGATAAAACAGCAGAATCATGCTGCAGAGTTTAAAACGGGTTTAAGACATGTATCAGATAACAGAGGACCCGGTCAGGGTATAGCTGGTCATTAAGCTCCTGCTAGTAAATGTCATAACTACTTCATCCGGTTCCAAAAATATTTTTCTTTAATAAAAATGTTATGACTTATGACATGTTTTAAGTTTCATGCAATCAGAGTCAATGCTGGACATTGTTTTATTTTGTTCCGATAGATCTTCTCTGCGTAAGTCATAGTGTTCATGAAGGACTCAATCGTGTCCGCATGATAGAAGATCTATTCATCAATGAAAGAGACTAAAGAGAAACCATGACAGAAACACATGTTGAATGTCATAACTACCCCAACTGGATCCAAAAATATTTTTCTTTTATGACAGCATTTGTTGCATTCTGTGTGACTACACTAAATGTGATTGAGTCAGATCCGTGTACATGGCTTATTGGTTTTGACTAAGTTCTTGGTGTTTCAAGTCTCACGAAACCTTTACCCTAACCTAGCTAAAACCATCTAAACTACCGATTGTTACATTTGCCAAAAACCAGGGTTGCGTGATGACGTCAGACTCGAAACACCAAGGATTTAGTGAGAGCCTGCAAAACAAAATGAGTTTAAATGCTGGTTGATCAGGAAGTAATTGATGTGGGTTGGGCTTGTTAGTGATAGCAGGTGTTACAAGTTACTGAGTGGTTTTAAAAACATTGTGTTTGCAATGCTGCAGAGGAAAGTTGTGAATATTTGAGAATGAAACTTTATGTAGATGAATGTATGGTTTAAGGAACGTGAGAGCTGTGAGAGAAGCGAGGGGAGTTAAGACGAAATGGTAGAAAGACAGTATGTAATGTGCGTCCTGATTGAGTCATCAGTGATGAAGGTTAATATTATTATAGATGAATCTAATCTACAGTTTAGGATTTTTAAGTGTTTGCTGTAGCAGCCCATATTTTGTAGTTTGAAGATGGCTTTGTGAAATCAGCAAAACTTAATTTTGCTGTTTACATTTTTGTGCGGTAGAAAGATTACGGTGTCATGATGTATTCAATGTCACTTAAAGTAAAAGACACACAAAAGTCACTTAACATGCAAACTGTGATTAAAACAATATTTAGCTCATCTGGTTCGTTCTTGCTCCTCTGCTGAGATCTCCGATAGTTCTTCTTGGGTGGTTCTTTTTAGGCTTCAGCAGTTCTGTCTCTCTGTGAAATTCCATCTCTCTCAAACTGAATTGAAAGCGCATCTGTTTACGCAGAATTATTGAGATGTTTATGCACAGGCTCTTTTCTTCTGATTACAATCAATCTGTGCACATTTGGCTGCACTTTTATCGTTGGTTATTCATCTTTTGCAATTTTTGTAGTTTGTCTTTGATTGTCTTTTATTTTAAGTTTCATGCAATCATGAAAGAGCCAATGCTGAACGTTTTTTTCTATTTTGTTTAGGTAGATCTGCTCTGTGTAAATCACGGCGTTCACAAAGGACTCAATCGTGGCCGCATGACAGAAAGATCTATTCATCAATGAAAGAGAAACCATGACAGAATCACATGTATTGAGTTCAATAATAATGAATGATTAAATTAGCATAAATCAATTATTTTAACTTCTTTTGACAGTCATGGCCAGATGAATCTTACATCTGTATTTATTACTTGTAGCCAAAGATGTAGCGCTGAACATTGTTTGTTGACATCTTTCCTGTAGCTCAGTGGTAAGAGCATTGCAAGGTTGTGGGTTCGATCCCAGGGTATTGCAGATACCTATGTAAAATGTATCAGATAAAGCAATGTAAGGCACTTTTGATAAAAGCGTCTGCCAAATGCCTAAATGTAAATGTAAATGTAAACATTTGCAGAAAATTTTAAGAGATTTCTGCTTAAGAACTGGAAGTCATCCTCGCCCCTTTCCTTTCGGATGTGGATTACAGACATGATCTCTGTCATACAGATGGAAAGACTCAGATTCTTCAGAACTAATGCAATTGAAACATTTTCAGCTATTTGGAGCTTATTTTTTGATCATTTGGACAAACTAGCCGCTCAACAGTCCCCTAGTGACTGACTGTTGCTCATGTGTTGTTATAAAACTTTTGTTTAGGCTACTGAACTAAATATTTTTCTTTTCTTATTATTTTAATATTATTTACTAGTCATTTATTTTATGTTTGTTTGTGCCCGTGTATGTTGTATAAAGCATAAAAAAACGTTTAGCAGACTGTTTGTCTTTGTTCCTTTTATTGAAAAATAAAGCTCATCATGCTTGGTTCAATATTTTTTGAATTTGTGAAGCATAAATCTGGAAAATATTTAAAAGCGTAGAATATCAGCCCACATAAAAATACGGTACTATACTTCAAATGTTACTGTACTTTTTGGTAAAGTATATTAAATGTTCTATTTTTTATTTGTTGGGGAAAAACGGAACCACTTGTAGACCAGATCAGGACCGATAGTACTGACAGTCAACACCTGGGGTCACTGCTGTGCCAGTTTTAATCACCTTTGCTTTTTATTAAAATCTCATTTAGCAGTTGCACTGTGTGAGTGTGATCACTTTTTAAGCTCGGCTTTGTTTGAGGGATAAAACGGTCAAGACATTTCCATCAGGAATCATTTAAGCCTGACTTGCATCGAGCTATTGGCTCTCCCAGACCCCGCAGCAGCTCTCCTGAAACCATCAGACACTGTGCGACTCCTTTGTTGTTTGCACAGTAAAATAACAATGTCCAATCACACAGGTGCTTCAGTTCTATGAAAAAAAGAATCTTCAAAAAAGCAATCAGGATTATATAATGAAGGGAAGAGTGAACGATTCGTACTGGTTTCCCTGAGATCTCGATGGGTGGTCGGGCCATGCAGCCGTGGAGTGCTCTGAGGGAGGATTGTGTTACGCTGTCTCTCCGGAGAGCTTCATGCGCTATTCAGCTCCTTATCAGAGCATCTGATGTTTACAGTCTTATATTTCATGCAGCCATTTGGCTCGTCTTGCTGCTCACGGCAGAAAGATAAAGATTATAGCCCGAGCGGAGAGATTGGGAACTAAATGAGAAAATGCAGGAGGAGACGGTCTGGAACAGTGCGACAAGACACCAGCAAAACAATAATACAGATAGGCCAACTTAAGATCGGAAAGATGTGTAGTGAAGTCTACACTTCGACCACAATTCTATCAGTAAATTAAACGTTATACATTATATTTTAACTACCCGGTGCAATTTCCTTCCAGAGCAACAGTTTTGTCTCAGATGCTTGTTGGATGTCATGCTGACATGTCGACACCTGTTGTGTCCAAAATTGTGCCACCTACTACACACTATGCTCTTAAACTAAGCACTAGGTGCTCCAGCATCTGAAATGATTGGTAGAAGGGTAGTACTGCCTCAAATTAAACACTTTACAGGTTTTTAATAACTGGCAGTAATGAATAGTGTCTCAGATGTTGGCAAAAAGACAACAAAACTATTTGTTATATTTTAGTGAATATTTAATGTGAACATACAACTATACTAACAAATAGTTAAGAGCAGTGCACAAGTGTGCAATTTGGTAAATAGTGTCTTAAATAGATGCAATAACGGTGCGACATGATCCCATAGAAGAACCATTGTTATACCTCTGACATTCACAGAATCGTTTTGTTTCACAAAAATGGTTTTATAGTGAAAAAAGAATATACTGTACAGACAGAAATTGTTCTTTGAAGGTTCTTTGAAGAACCAAAAATGCTCCTTCATACCACCTCTGTGAAGAACCTTTAATAACCTTTATTTTAAAGAGTGTACAGTTAATGACACTTATTTAATGTTGAAGTTAGTATAAAAGTATACAACAAGTCAAAGGTCCTTTATAATAAAAGCAAAAACCCAAATACATCACACACCATCATTTCTCCACATCTTGCTATTCTGAACAAGTTGTTGTTGCTGTATCTATTCTAGAGCACCAGAAATATCAACATGCAGACTGTTTTCCTGAGAGGAAAACACTGACGCATAGTTTTATTAAATAATGGCTTGTCTTCTGACAACCTTGTCATATATAAGCAACGTCCAGTTAGACAAGTTATTATAGTCCTTCTGCTTTATGTATCTCTCTCTCTCTCTCTCTCTCTCTCTCTCTCTCTCTCTCTCTCTCTCGCTCCTTCTCTGCCACACACACACTAACAGAATCCTGACAGCTATCTATGCTCACTAATGCCACTTTATCCTTTAAAAGCAACAGGCGAGGAGCAGAGACACAAACATCCTCTCCAGAGTGATGAATTAATAACAGAGTTTAAACCTCTCGCCTGGAGACAATGAGACACATAGCGTCAGGATTTAGACCTGTTCTGATAACACACATCTCTGATTGGAGACCCTGCAGACAGACTTGATCTCTGGACAATAACATGTGCTGTCAAACACAGCTGTGTGTATGTGTGTGTGTGGGTAAATAAAAACACAACAGCTATTGTTCTCTTGGAAAAAAATATTATATCAAATGCTTAAGGTCAGTCACTTAAAGGTGATGTGTGTCATTTTTTGACAGAAATACAATATTACATACACAGGTCTTTATACGGGGGGGGGGGGGGGGGGGGTGGAGAGAGCCGTTGATTGCAGTTCGCAACCTCGCCTCTAGATGATGCTAAATGTCATACTCTGCACCCTTAAAAGAGGGATCAGTATTTACACATATAAAAGTATTTCAAAATATCTATTTTGTTTGAAGAAAACAACACTTGCCAAGGAGCATGTGAGATTGTTTTCATTTCATGAGATTTGTGTCAGTCATGCAGGTTGTGTCATTCAGCAATGTTCTTACATCATCTTGTCTTAAGCTTTCTTGCATACAGTTAAGTGCAACTATTGTCTTAGTAAATCTCCCAAAGAATGCAAGATCAAAAATGAAGAAATCCTTCTGTAGAGGTTTTAAAACATCTTACAATGAGTGAACAAATGTCGTCATTGCAGATGAGAGGCAAAGCTTCAGAAATTATTGCTCATGCAGAGACTCGGATGGAAATTAAATATTAATGGACAAATACAGAGAAAGTCTTCAGAACACATCTTCATTCTCTCTCTCTCTCTCTCTCTCTCTCTCTCTCTCTCTCTCTCTCTTTCTGTAGCAACCGCTTCATTAGCTGAGGCAAACATCACAATGATTATCCTTCATAGGTTGGCAATTGAAACAAATTATTCACATTTTCATAAACAGAAGCTGGTCTTTTTGACTTTGCATTCTAAATACCTTCAAAAACACCATAGCAAAAAGCAAAATTCAATTCAACTTTATTTCCATAATATTTCCAAATGTGCATTGTTAAAAAGGATCTTTACAGAAAGCAAGTCTAATTTGGAAATGTTTTTAAAGACAATGTTAACATGCATAACAATGATAAAGCATCCCACATCCCCATTATGTTCAGGTAAGTGTTCAAACCACTGACCAGATTTCTCTCTTCGCTTTTTCCTCTGGCCACACAGCAGCACAGGTCCTTCTCGTGTATCAACCTATGTTTTGACATGCAGGTAGGATTCTCTTCTCACCTCTAAAACCCAACACACTCCTGCACGCTGTACTTAAGCCTTCACAAAAGATCTTGTTGTGTGTCAGAATGCAGCTCAAAGGAAAATGCCTGCAGGAGAGACAAGTCTGCTAGACATGCCAAGGAGTGAAAAGACAAAAGTGAAATCTCTGGATATCATATTAACACATGACTTAAAGACACACAAATCTCCCCTTGAGCTTTTCTTAAAATAGATTTAAGTTTCATAAATGTTGCATGTCAGAATGTAATTTGAGTGACATTTTGTGTCACTGATATCTCTGTTTTCCTGAATATAATATGATATAAATATTTTCTACTTAAAAATAAAAAAAAACGTAAACTTCCATACTGTTTCTGAGTCTGAACGCTCAATAACATGCTATGGGTGAACAACAAAAAATGCTTATATAGGCTCATGGAGAGCTGTAAAACTATCGTAAAATCATGATCTTAACCTTTATCTTCATTTCATGGCCAGTTAGTGATTCATTTTTCATAATTTATTCGAACATTGATGTCGGAGATTCCGTAAACCAGGTGACTGTAGTGTATACTGTGAGTTAATAAATGCTCTGCTTAAATATGCGATGCGAGTAAACGTGCTCATAAACAGCTGTTTAAGCTGTAGCCCTGCTTGAAATGAATGGATGCTTCGACCCGGAAACAACCGAATAATAATCGAATGCACCCTGGAGTGTCTGGATGTGTCTGACAAATGGACAAAAGGAAACTTTTGCTTGAGTCTCATGTGTGTTTCAAATATTTCTCCTGAAAAAGACTCAGAAATGTCACAGATGTCTCTATCATTAGAGTTTCAGAAGAGATGTCAACACTGTCTCAACCTGAGCTCAGGTTTGTCAAGTTTGCAATCAAAGGTCAATTAAAGATCTCAATATGAACTCAAACATTTCTCACCGAATATAACCAAATCTGCATCATAAGAAAGGTAAAACAATCTGGATTTGGTTATATTCGATGATAAATGTTTGATTCGATTTACATCTCCACACTTCTAGTGTACTTTAACAACTGTGCAATTTGTCTCTTTATTTATTTCCTCCATAATTTTAGTAAAAACATCTGAGACTTAGGTTGATTCTTAAAAGAAACACACTTAAGAACTCCGTCAAATCTCCTGAGATATGAAAGAGCTGAATAGTGCAGCTTGTGTACTCCACTTGCTTTTTTATGATTTTGCAGCCCTGATGTACCGTAAACTGAATCACACAGGATTGAATTGAAGCAGACAAAATAAATATCACAGCTCAGCTCCAGTAATAATACAGTAGATGAGTTGCAGGTAGGAAGAGAGATGTTTTAATATTATTCCAAAAATCCTCTCAAAATTCATGTTTCTGCAGTTCTGTCATCATAATTTTCCTTTATGGGCTTCAGCAGGGTGTGTTTCACCATAAGAGGTAATATAAAGAGGATTATACAGAGACCACCGCCTCAAACCATCGTCTCTCACCTGAGAGCAGTGGACCAGAGCTCATTCAGTACTGAGATCACATCAGTGCTGCATCTGCTGACTCTGTGTGCTGACTCTCCAAACCTTCATCTCTTCAATAGAAAACTGATATCTGTGTATCTGCTAAACTGCAGAATGCACATTTTTGAATGGCTTTTTTTGACCAAGAAGTCAAAGTCTGCTGATTGTTTTTTCTGGGCTCTGCTGTCGGGTAAAGACATCACTGCAACACAACTTTCCTAAATACATGAATGGTTTATGGCATAATATCACATAAAAGTATAGTAGACATCAAAAGTGTTGTCAAGAGGGAGTATTTGTACCAGATTTGATTGAACCATAATGAAAAAAGAATTGATTGGGAAGGATTTCATGTCCGGAAATATGCGTTTTATTAATATACCATAAATGCATGGGGGAAAGCTCACATGAATACACATAAATAAACACATTGCGTACAATTTTAACAGTAATTTATATTTTGTTGATCTTTAATATTTTGTAGTCATTCATGGGTCTTGATTTAAGCTTTGCAATTTTTGCTGCATTATTTGACACAGCAAAACAATTCTTGAAGCTGAGATTCAGTGTACATTTCAAACACAACTATGCAACATGCATACAAAATGTCATGCATTAAATAAAAAAGCAAAGATTTTCCAAAATTGAACAATATTTTTAACCACTACTGCAGGTTTTTGACCTCACAGCAGTGTGTTGCATTATGACATCACTGAAACACAAATGCTTTGTGGAATCCAGCACATCACAAAAACTGCAGCTTTATGACAATGAAGAAAATTTGGAAGGTGCTCTAAAATTAAGTCAAACACACTGTACTTTATGTAGTAATGTGTGACAATTCATCTCCAAGCCCTAAAATGCTGACTTTTTACAGCTGATCTAGCATATACTGCACTAAAACAGAAAAGCCAGAAAACCCCCGATTTGGATAAAAATATGAGGCAAGTAGTTTCACAAGAAAAAAAACATTGTGAAACACTGAAGCTAAGATCAGACTCTTCATTCTGATGTGGTCTGTGGATGTGAATTCTCGATGTCCCCGGAGGTTCAACTCACAGGAGAAACAAAATCTTTAAACTCTCTCAAAGAAACCGGCCTAATCATCACAGGCAGATTAAAACACAAATCCCATCCTTCTAGTCTTTAACATTGTGTATGTGTGTGTTTTCCCTCTCTTTTAAAGTAAACCGCTGTGGGAATTTGACGTTGCTGTTTTACTTTCCCAATAAAGAGAAACAAAGAGGTTTTCACTGCGCTGTGCCTCTTGCTGTTCGTCTTCTGTTCACCGCAGTGTCCCGAGGCCGCACAAACCCCCCGAAAACTTCATATCAGGCAAATTATGTAATGGGAGCACAACACCGCCAGAGGAAAGTTCTATAAGAGACCAGCTTCTTCCCTCCCTTGAGAATTTCCATACAAGCGAACAATCGCCTCTTGTTTTCGCCCCTGGCCTGTGGTAATTATTCGTGGAGTTTCAGTTCTGGTGTCCTGGGGGCTTGGAGCCAAAAAGTTTGGCATACTGAGATAGCGAGCAGAGAACATCGCAACTGAACGTTCCAAATTAGTCTTCGCAATGAGCCAGAAAAATACACAATTTGCCCGAGTGCCGCAGCCATTTGGGACTGACCACATGGGTACATCTAGCTACCCGCCGAATTGAATCTAACGGCACATATTTTAATAAATCTGTACCCAAGCGTGATGATTTATTTCCACTTGTTCATGGGCGTTTGTGCTGTCTGTTCATTCTCGCTCGCGCTAAATAACAGAATAAATCTTTAAGAGAAGAGCGACTCATTATATGATGGTGGTAATGGGCCGTGCTCCTGCATTTCTTCTCTGGTGATGGAGGAATCGAAGGGAACCGCTACATAATTGGCTGTGTTGCTTCGTTAGCCATTTTTTAATTAGCATAAACAAGTCTTATTCATCAAACGTTCAGCCTCATTACTGGCCCGTCTCTGCTAATTGTTCGATGCCAGAGTGAAACTGTGAGTCTGAGGCGTACGGTGGAGGGTACAACACCTCTAGGTCCCTGCATGATGATGATGATAGAGGGGATTTTGTCCACCCCTTCCCCTCGGCCTCCGACCCCCCCGCTGGACGTGATCTCTGGACCTCTCATTGGACACGAGATGACTAAATGGCTTGTATGTTTATCACAAGACAAGAAAAGAGAAAAGGGAGGGATTGGCAAACCCACTAGAGAGTAGCAAACGAGAGGTCTTTAACATCTCCATTGTTTCTGCTGAATATTAAATAAAGACCAAGTAAAGTTTTTGTGCCTAAAAAAATGTTCTGTGTAATACTGGACTACCTATAAGACAAATCTTCGGTTACTATTTCTCTTAGATGACCGGAAGGGAGCCAATAAAAAATTAGCTTCGGTCTCCTGTGTCAAAAGAGCCAACAATATCACAAATGTCTCTGTGATAAGAGATTCAGAAGAGATGTCGTCAATGTCTCAAACTAAGCTTAGATTTGTCAAGTCTACAATCAAAAGTCAATATTATTGAAGATCTCAATATGAACTCAAACATTTCTCTTAAACATTTTACCAAATACAGATTAACCATTCATTTACACCTCCATCCTCAAAATGTATTTTACGGTTGTCTCGTTTGTTTCTTCTTTTTTCAAGCAATTTTAGGAGAAACATCTAACAACAAGTTCATAATTCAATGGAAGAAACAACTGAGAAATCCATCATATCTCCTGAGCTATGAAAGAGCAACATTATCCCTAAATGATCTGGCACCTTCTTATTTGTCTTATTATTAAAAAGGTATTAAAAGAAAATAAGCCAACAAGATGTTCTAGATCTACAAAGAACTGCTCTCTTGTTTTTCTTCTAAATTGTATAAATAGACTGTCAGCTGTCAAATCATATTTTTTTGTGTATTTTTCAGCAGAAAACTGAATTTAAATTGAGCGGTGAAAGACATTTCTCAATGGCAAAACATGAACATTAATTATTTGGAGGAAACGTGAAGAGTTTGGCAAACTCTGCTCTGAGCAACAAAACAACAGAAATACATGTTATTATGGCGCACACACTATCAGATATTTATAAAAGCATCTTTTAAATAGGAATCCCTCTAATGCTGTGATTTCTTGTGTTTATGACAAGCACACCATGTTATTATCTTTGTCGACGTGAGCTGAATGAAAACACTCGACCCCTCCGTCTCTCTGTAAACTGGAGTCTGTATATTCAAAAGAGAATCTAATTACATTCAGAAATCAGAAAGACACCAGAGGTCTCTGACCCCGCCTTTCATTCCTCGGCCCCGCCCACACATTAGCATGAGACTCAGATTTCAGTGCTGATGGGGAACACACACACGTGAGATTTATAGCCGTTTGGTCAGAGAGAGCAGAGTCTGTCCCCTGGTGTCAGGAGAAAATTTATATAGCAAATGAAATGCTATTACTTGTCCCGTTATGGGGTTGGGGGGGTCTTCCTCGAGCCCTAAATTGGGATTAATTGTCAGAGTGAAAGATGGGCGCACGTTGTTTTGTTGCTTCCGAATCTCCATAATGAGTAAAAATGCATCCGAACCATTAGCAGATTGATCTCTCTTTTTATTTAAATCACTAAAATGGGTCGGAGGGAGATTAATTTATGGAGTTAATGTGTTTTTCTGTCACATGATCTCATGTTTTGTTCTCCGCCTGCTATTACTCTCGTTAATAAAATTAATTTTTGAAGGTAAGCACATCAAGATAAGTGATAGCGCTGACTTTATAAAAGTGACCTCTTACAACCTGAGGATTATGTTCCTTTACAAAAAAATAAGTATACCTCATAAATGTATTTTATTTAGAAAGCATGTCAATGTACCAGCAGTACACTTATATTATTGTGCACAATAGTTCTATTATACTTGTAACTAAACTGGCCCACTTTTTAGTTTATTTAAGTATACATTTTAATATACTTTAACACTATCTATAGTTTACAACTAGATTTCTATTTGTACTCCAACAATACTACAAATGAATTTAAAAGTATACTGATTTTGTAGGTAAATACTAAATACTTTTAATTTATTTATGAAACTAAAATGTATACTCTTAGTTAACAAGTGAGAGTTGTGAGAACTTTGGGAAAAGTATTTAGCCAACTACAAGCCAGGCATCCTAGAATACTTAATCGTTTGATTCAAATGTTATTTTAAGTGTATTTCTGAATAGTACATCAAGTAGCCAGAAAGTATGCTTTCTTATTTTTAGTTTACAAGAAGTATATAAATATCACACCCAACTTAATAAACTTCTTTTTAATGGTGATCTTTATAATACAAAGTTACAAATTTAGTCTGTCAAACTGTGTTTGTCTCTTTTAAATACAGTACTATACAGAGCAGACATAAATCAACATGTTCATTCACAAACTGTATCTTCAACACTGTATTTCACTTCTAACTCGAGTGGCCGACGTAAACATCTCTTCAGTTTTCCCCGACGGCCCTTTGTCACACCTTCTGTTTCGTCTGCTCTAATCTTGAAGGCATTCAACGGTAAAAGTCCTGCATATCAAACTTACTTCAGGTCTCAGGACAGCTCTGTTATTGCATACGCCACAAGTGTGCGCGCGGACCGTGACACATGTCAAGAAAACAATATCTCCCGTGTCGTTTTCAACCAATCAAAAGTAAAAGAGTCTCGGGAGCGGAGGAAGTTGTCGGATCAGGCGCCAGGTGGTGTCTTCCTCCTCAGAGGAGCGGAAGCCTTCAGCCATTGAACGTTGAGATCTCAAAGGACAGAATGGAGAGTTTCTATGAGTGATCGATGGTGAGTGTGTGTGTGTGTGTTTTTGTTTTAATTGTGCCGCTGTAGCAGTCACCCCGCTGTCTCTCTAACCTTTTCTCTCCTCTCGCCGTCACTCACCGCGTGTAATTAGAGCGAGATCTTCCCGGCACAAAGCCTGACTGACACGGGCCTCCTGAGCCGACTCTGTCTTCCACTTTTAATAAATACAGCAAAAGGTCCGTGTGCCGAGGCCACATGAGTCCTCAGATTGCGTTCCCATGTTGAAAAGTTCCTCGACCCACATCTCCTTCGAGCTTCAAAGTTTTCTTCAGCCAAAAACTGCCATTATTTGCCCTCAAATGTGTATGACACAAAGCTTGATAACCTTTTCATGAAGGGAGAATAATTGAAAATGAACGACAGGTTAAATGAAATAAAGCAGATTGAGGGATAGGTGTGTGGAGTGCAGGTGAGGAGCGTGATGTCACTCACAGATACAGCAGGATTTGGTGAAGGTGAGCGATGAGCAGGTGGGACATTTTTCTACATTCAGGGGTCAAACCACCTAAAACACCAGAACCCTGTGAAGTTCAACGGAAGTCTAATCGGTCTCATCAATCCTTGAAATTATAGAGCTCACAAAAGCAGATATTGAGTGTTCTTTCCTATACAATGAAAGTGACCACAGACCGTCGAGTTCAGAGAATAACACTGTCAAAGTTGTTAAACGTGTAGGAGTGAAGGTAACCAAATATCACCACACACACAAAAAACCCAGTAAGACCAGTCATTTTTCCATTCCATTCCATTCTCTACCGCTTATCCGAACTACCTCGGGTCACGGGGAGCCTGCGCCTATCTCAGGAATCATTGGGCATCAAGGCACCAGTCATTTTGCTTTTACAAAATAAAAGTGTCTAAAAGGTGTTTGTGTGTGTGTTCCAAGACCTTGACAGTCTGTGATTTACAGTTTTCTAAAAATGTCTTCTGTCTTTCATAGATGATAAAAAAAAACTGATTTCCAAAAATGTGACCCTGCCTGTGAAACCCCAGCTGAAGTATTTTTTTGTGGTCTACGTTTACAAAACATCCTACAAAATGATTTTTTGTATGAATAATTGAATAAAGGAATAATTAATTTGTATTTAAAATCTTTTAAAAAAATTGAGTACTGTATCTCAAAATCATAGTATCTATAATTTACAGCAATAAACACATATTACATATTTTTGTAGTTTTATAGCTATATGATTACTTTGATCTCATGTATAGATTTTGAGACCTAAGTCTGGTTTTTACACACACGGTCATTTGTGTACAAATGTGTTATTATTTGTCACACATTTGCAATCGATTTAATTTGTGAAAACATAATATCAACTAATACCCTCTACCATTGCTTCCAAATTTTTTCCAACTCTGCTCTCTCTGTTACCTCTGGATAGTATCACATTCAATGAAATTCAGTGAAAAGGTCCCCCATTCTGCTGTAAAGTCCCACCAGCACACAGCATGCATATGGAAGCTGGTTCCTGTCTTCGGTCCTCTGTTCTCAAAGGGAAAAGCCCGGCTCCAGGTATTTTCCTGCTCTCTGCATCCCAGGGGAGGACAGAAAGGAACGCTGGGAAGAAAGAATTCACATGTCCGTCGTGAGCGGGCGGCTTTGTTTGTCTCGTGAGGAGAGGGGACAAAGAGGTCCGAGATAATGAATTGGATTAAATGGGAAAAAGTTGAAAGATGGAAAAAGCCACACAAAGGCAGAGCGGAGAAAAAAACAACAGCGGCACAAAAGGAGCGCTGAAAACACAGCCGTCCTGATCAGACTGGTTATTATTTTAGCCTTACCAAAGCAATTATAGCCATTATACACAATGAATGGAGGTATTAATACACATATTATGAATGCAATGAAAATGTTTTACCACTTTTTCCCTTCTGTGTCTAAGAATATATAGCACACACCTGCATATACATGCACTTCTTTATATTATATTAGTGACATTTTATAGACTTCTATTGTTTATAGACTAATGATGGTTTCTGTACGAAGATATCGAAAGAGAATACAGCTGATCTATGAGCAATTCGTGGGAACACCGGGTACGTCCCCACAAGTAACACGTTTCAAAGTAAACTTGTAAATGAACATACACACACGTACACACACACACTTTCTCAGCTGACTTCAATTTTTTTTCATTTTAAAGGTCACCGCCATTTTCCCATCAGTGAGCGAGAGGTATTAGCCTAAAGCCTGTGGGGAATAACTGTTTTCTATCTTCGCTCCCCTCAGGTGTGATTCAGACATTCAGTGACACGGGTCTCCAAAGCGTCTCCCACAGCGTGTTAAAACACACAACACACACACAGCTCTTAAAGCCTCCGGTAAGGTTTGATACACAAGCCACATGTTATGATATTCATGCTCATTTGCATCAGGACCAAAGGATTGTGGGTGCCATCAGTTAAGCTGATACTATTGTGCTGTCGGTGACAGATGAGGGTGAGCGAAACTTTCTTTTGACCTTATGCAAAAGACAATGAGAACACTCTGCGTAATCTCAAATTTTGTAATTTATCCCAAAAGACAGCTTAGTAAGATCTCTCTCTCTCTCTCTCTCTCTCTCTCTCCCTCTCTCTCGAGCTGTCATGCCGCTCTCTGTGCTGTACCCCCATTGTTCAGACGAGTTATAAATGTTATCTTGATGTACTGTGACACACTTGTGTCCAAGAACAGCAGACAAAGCAGAGACAGCCAATGACAGTTGACCTCTGAGCCACTGCGAGACAGGGAGAACCGGTTGCCATGGCGCCCGGCTGACATCCAAGACAGTTCTAAAATCCCCATTGAAGCGCTTCTATTGTTTCATATTTTAATCATCATAATTATGCAGTCACCATGGAAACAAGTTCATGTTTATGTAGCTTATCTTAGCTTTAAGAAAAATCTATTATTTGTTTTATCCCAATGTTGTTCAAATTTGTATGTGTTTCATTCCTAGATTTGTCAATACTGTATCTTGGGGTGCTAGATAGTGTGTCAGTAACCATATGTGACCCTTGACAACAAACCCAGTATTATGGGTCATTTTTTTACGGAATTGAGACTTTTATATAATCCGCAAGCTGATTAAATGAGATTTCTATTGACGTGTGAGTTGTTAGAATAAGACGATATCTGGCTGAGATACAACCGTTTAAATCTCAGGAATCTGAGTGTTCAAATTGCCTTTGAAGTTGTTAATCAGGAGCACTGTGGCAGACCATCCACTCACAAAAATAAAGTTTTAATATATTAAAGGTAGGACATTTACAAAATATCTTCATGGAACATGATCTTTCCTTAATATCCTAATGATTTTTGGCATGATAGAAAAAATTATAATATTGACACATACAATATATTTTTGTCTTTTACTAAAAATGTTCCTGTGCTACTTAAGACTTAAATTTTGTGATCCAGGGTCACATATCGTAACCATTCAGAACACCCTAGCAACACATTAACCACTCACAACACGCTAGCAACCTGAGGGCAACACCGTGATAACCAATCACAATAGCCATTGTGGTTAAAAAAGTTTGCACACACAAAATAGAGAAGAATCAAAGAAGAGATCTTTGTAATATTTCATCAACGAGATTAAATGTGTTGTAAACTTTTGCTCAAATTTCATCTGTGTCTCAGATATTTCACCTGAGGAAGAGGCAGAAATCTCGCAGATGTCTCCATTGGAGTTTCAGAAGAGATGTCAACAATGTCTGAGATTTGAGCGATCAAAAGTCAACATTAATAAAGATCTCAATGTGAACTCAAACATTTCTCATCAAATTGACCTAATTCCAGATTATTTTTCCTCTACAATCTACATTCATTTTGCACCTCCATATTCTTCAAGAATTTCAATAAATGTCTTATTTGTTTGTGTTTATATGGTTTTAAAACATAATGTTTAAAAAAGGTTGTTGAACGCTCCAGCTGCATTTACAGAGACCTTGTGGCTTTTGTGCTGTTTTCCTCAAAATTCATCTTCCTCGCTGGTTTTCAGTTAATATGCAATTCACTTGCAAATTTCAAATAAATGAATGTTGAGCAAAACATTTTAACAAAGGAAATTTAATGCAATTAGAGAACATAGTGATTGCTTTCTCTTGTGAGCGAGGGCAGCACGCTGCTCTGTTTTGTTCCTGGAAAATGAGCAGTAATTGCTTCTCACCGTTTTACACAAAAGCCATATTGGGGGGTGAAGGAATTGCTTTGGTGCTCACGGTAAACATGTAATAATGACTGGATGTTTCATAAGCGTTTGCAAAAGAGTTTTACAACCCAACACTGGGGTGAACAATAAGGAAGCTGCATAGATTTTCTCTGTGAAATACAAAAGATGCTGCGGACGTTAAACCACAGGAACATGTGGTCCATTTCTCCTCAGAGAGCTCTAAAACATCTCCTCCCATCGTTTCGACTCCGCTACAGAGACGTGTGGCAGAACACTGGGGAATTTCAGGCCGAAAACTGAAGCTGAAATCTCCTGATAATAAAATCCTCTTTGGTTTTACGGCCTGCTACACGGACCCTGGAATGGAAAGTGGCGTCTGGATGTGGTCCGTTAGCACGATTCCTCGTGCCAAAAGTCGAAAGCGTCCCCGCGGGCGTGCCACCAAAACAAACAAGACAAGAGATGAACGATTCCCAGAGCATCATACTGTGGGCAGATACCTGACAGCACAAAAGAAAAACACGAGTGCATAGGGAGCAGAATGCAAATGATGTTTTTGTGGTTATTCTTTTATTTCAAAAATTACAAGAGAGAGAGCTATAAAAGCACAGAGGGCGTGAGAGAGAAAGAGAGGGTGTGTGCGAGCTAGAAAAGCGAGAGTGAGAGAGAAGGGTAATCTGTCTCTTACCATGATATCTCCGAGTGCAGTTATGTCACTTCACCTTTAAATATTCAGTATTCGCCCATTGTATCCTGAAGGGCGTGGGATTGAAATCATATCCCCCATCCATTTAATTGCCAGACCTTCACTCAAGTGCTGCATTTAAAATATGTTTGTTTGATTACTATTGAGACCCAATTTGTGTAAGAAACTTTGTGTAAGTTTTGACAATGACAGAAATAGAAGAATATGAGTGAGAAAATACGTTTGGGTAGACTGTCCCCTTAATGTAAAAATCCCTTTTGAAATAGAGGATAATTTAAGTTATCTATTAGGCTAATATACTGTACCTCATATACATTTGAAAACATGCTGGTTTATATTAACCCATTGTGTCAAAAATGGACAATCCCAACCATTGGGCTATAACTTAACCTTGACCCAATAATGAGTAAAAATAAACTGCATCTTTTGGAGTGTTTGCACTACTTTTTAAAACGTGTAAACCATTTGTGGTCAAAACATACTTTTATAATTGATTTTGCCAATTTAGTCCCAAGTAAATACAAAACGTTTGGTTTTAATGTAAACTATTGGGTAGTTTCAACCCATTCTTGGGACAGTTACAAACCCTTTTCTTTGTTAATTTTACTCAACAGTTGGGTTTGTCCATTTTTGAGCCGATGCTGGGTTGAAATAACCCAACCATTTTTAAAGGGTACTTACTACATAGAGTACACCTAAAATATACTTGCACCATGTCTACACCGGTGGCGGCCGAGCGAGGTGAGAAAAGATAAAAAATCATCCCTTCCTTAGGTACACTTAATAAAATGAACTGAAAGTAGCCTTTGCTTGCTTTTTGTAAGGGATGATTTAAATGAACAGATAAAGTAAAACCATCTCCTGTGTCTGTTTGTACTTTGAATTGGAGAGAGGAACAGATGAGGAACGTCGGGAGATGCAAAGAAAGAAAGTGATAGGAAACAGAGGGAATGAGATGCACTGACAGGCTGTCAGAGAAGAGTTCAGTGAGTTGACCCTTTCCCAGTCTCAAAAATAAAACCCCACCGCCTGATAACCAACACGTATAACAGTCAGACATGAACATGATGTGTTTACAATGTCATCTCATTCTCCGCTGCCTTTTCTGGAGTTGTTTGCATTTAAAGACGGAAAAACATTCCTCCAGCTTCCAAAGCGGAATATCTAATAAAGCTGAAGAGAAAAAGGGCTTTTTGATCTTTGGAGAAAGATTGTGGTGTTGTCCAATTTTGGACAGGTCTCCTGGAGGTCCGTGTCCATGACTGTGGAGATGATTCATGCATTCTGGATTTTATTTTTCATTATTATAAGATTCTAATCTTCAAGCGATGGAATATTAGAGCAACTAAACAGACAAACCCTGTGTGACGTTCTGGATGAGCTGGAAGATTGTATATGTACTATGTTTTCTTCTACACAGAACTATAATGCACTATATTGTGGCGTTTATATCTCCTGCAATGGATTGTGTTTGGTGTTTAGGGCGTTGCATTCAGTCTTAAAGGAGTAGTTCACTTTCAAAATAAATTTTCATGATAATTTACTCATCCCCATGTCATCTCAGATGTTTATGTGTTTGTTTCTTTAGTCGAAAAGAAATACAAATTTTTGATGAAAACATTCCAGGATTTTCCTCCACGTAGTGGACTTCAATGGACTCCAAACGGTTGAAGGTCAAAAGTACATTTTTAATGCAGCTTCAAAGGGCTTTAAACGATTCCAGACGATGGATAAAGGTCTTATCTAGTTAAACGATCGGTCATTTAAAAAAAACAAAAAGTTTATGCTTTAAAAACAGAAATGCTCACCTTGCTCTGTTTTGCAATGCGCTTTCATGACTTCACAAAATACGTAATTAAATTTAAAAAGGTCACGCTTGATGTAGGGGGACGAACCGTTTACAAGTTGACCATGCAAGTTTTTAACGTAATAATATATTACGTGAAGTCATGAACGCGCATCGCAGAACAGAGCAAGGCGAGCATTTGTGTTTATAAAGCATATACATTTTTTTCAGAAAATGACCGATCGTTTCGCTAGATCAGACATGACCAGTGATGCAGCACTGAAACTGTAATTTTCACCTTCAACCGTTTGGATTCCATTGAAGTCCACTATATGGAGTAAAATCCTGGAATGTTTTCATCAAAAACCTTTTCAAAAGAAAAAAAAACATCTTGAATGACACGGGGGCGAGTAAATTGTCATGAAAAATTTATTTGAAAGTTAACTACTCCTTTAAAGTCAACATGAGTTTTCTTAAATTTTCTTAATGTATGTGCATGCTTGTGCATGATTCATCAGTGTATGATGGTTATCTCTTGACGTCACCTGGTTCACACCACAAGCAGTTTTATCATCGTTTTAACCAACCATGAGATCCAATGTGGGACTACGTATTTAAGTTTTAAATACTAACAGCAAGTGTATGTAAAAATGCTCTTATAGGTTCACTTATTTGCTATGAGTTCTGAATTTGCTAAAAGTTCTTTGGATCTCAGTGTTCTTGATGTTACTTTACGGACTCATCACTGGAGCTATAGAAGTACTTATGACATCACACTGTACGACCCTTTTTGGTTCTAATTGGAAACGTTATTTTAAGCGTGAGATGGTGAGAGGTGATTCAGCAGCCTTGTTTCCAGCAGAAAGTGGGTCATTGAGGATGAAGTGTCTGGACCTCAGCTCTTCTGGTCTGCCGGTTCATTCAGTTCTTCGCTCTGGGAGCGCTCGCTGGCCATTAAAGGATTTCATTTTCCATCATAGAAATAATAGTGCAAACGGCAAAAGGTCTGACTTATGAATGAAAGAGGTTACGGTGTTTTCGCTCACCTCACGTAACCATAACATGGATGTTTTTAGCACACAGAGGAGTTGAGTGACCAGTGATAGAGAGAGATTCAAAGTGTTATTTTTAGATTTGCGAGAGACTTAAAAATTTCAGAACTTTAACAAAATGTTATTGTTGAAAGTATACATTCAAACGCCTAATAGTTCTTAAAGTGGTACATTTATATTCTAGGGTATAAAAATTGTTTTAACGCCTGGTTGGGTCAAATTTAGAAATATGAAAATCTTGTTAAAATCTAAAATTTTACACAACTATGGGTATGAACCACCAAGCATTTTAAAGAATGTACTTAATCAAACAAACAATACTTCATATTTCATGTAAAAATAAACTGTATTGACAACTTTTAGGATGCATGTTTTTTTTTAGTTCACAGCCCCCAGTCACTATGAACAATTTGTAAATTGATTGCCATTTCATTTTAAAGAGAAATTTCATGAATACCGTTGGTTTTAAAAGCCTGAGATTGCATTTAAGTACTGCAATAATCGACTTAAAATATCGCAACATTATTTTGGAGGGCTCTGTTACAATTGTTATCATAAACATGAGCACCTGGACCACATCAGCGTACTAAATGGATTCTGGTCTTTTCTATAAACAACAGATTTAAGCCGAGCGGCCTATTCCAGGCACCAAATCCTGTAGGAGATAAATGTATTAAAGGACTGGCCCAGGGTTTTTCGGAAGAGGAATTAAGTAAACCCCGATCCTCTCAAACCACATTTACAGATCTAAATCACGCACAAATCCATCAAATTATATCATAGGCTTTTAAAGGCCAGGATTATGTGTGTAGTTAAATTTCTCCTTGACCTCTAAAGGTCAGACAAGCCAGAGGAGTCATCACATCAGGACCGCTGCAGTTTCAGCGAGATTGATCATCCAATTAGCATTCAGCCATACAGAGTGTGTCATTGTGTGATTCTCATACCGTACTAACAAACTGTAAATGTATCTAAAGCTCTGTCATTAACTCTTTATTAGTAAACATTACACAGTAGAATAGAGGTGAACAATGGCAAGAAACATTTTACAAAACGCACAGTAGCAGTACCATGGTACAGTGATAAAATACCATGGTACTCATTTGATGTACCCAGTGATATCGAATGCTTATAGTATTTGTGTATTGCGGTAAGGTACTTTAAGAATATCATGATAATACCATGATGCACATCCAAGATAAACGTTTTGGAGCAAACAATGAGTTTGCAAAATCGGTAAGTTAAAATCTGCTTTGCTTGGTTAGAACTGCACAACACCTATTGCACATTCATAAGGGAACCGAGATACAAATAAAAAAAAACATGTTAGAAAAATTAGATGTGAAATTGTCATGCGGTTTAATTTCGCAGTGTTTACGATGTATGTTTGGAAAGATCACAGTGAATTTACCCCACGCTGTGATTCTCTAATAGCAACAGATCTGTGTCAATTCAGCCATGCTTAAATTACATTTATTTTAATTAACGGCAATGTGCTCTCATTTACAGTGTTTATGTGCTGTTACTGAAACACAATTACATTCTTCATGCACATCTGGGTACTTTTAATGCAAGTGGATTTTTCAGCCTTGTGAGTTCTTGGCCTGCTTTTGTGTCTCAAACTCTGTTCAGACTGAATGTATACACATTAAACATGTGAAGGGTCCATTAGGACACCTGGGGTCACCGGGGGTCACAGGTGTGCAGTGAGTGGGTCCACTCATCTTCTGCTGTGGGTCTCTCCATCACTCTTTGGGAAGCATAAAATCCAGTCATTGAAAGCGCAGCTCTTGGTGAAGCCATCAGTGGAGGGCGGCACATCAAAGGCCAAACTCCTCAAAGCAGAGAAACGGCCCTCAAAACTCCAGCCGGCACAGAGAGAGCCCTGTTTCTATGAGTCGGTAAGGACGGGGAAGGAGTGAGCCTTTAATGAAAGGACCCACTAACACGCAGGAAAATCTCCACGGGATTAAAAACTTCCATTCAGAGTGCTGAGGGATGGCAAGGGGAAGATTTGCTAGATCAAAATGTTTGGAACAAGGAGAGTTTCCGACACGTTGCCCAACCGTTGTGTTTTTTGTCTTTAAGGACCGAAGAACATGTGTGTTTCTTGTGCCATTGACTGTGGACTTGGTACGCAGCCAGAGGTTTTCTCCTTTGTGAAGCCGAGCTTTGTTCTCTGGTGTGGACCATTAAATCCCATCATCCTCTCTGCTTTTTCATAGCAAGACCGCTGAAAGACTTTGAGCACCTGTTTAAGGAGAAAAGGAAACACAATTAGAGTCCATCGGAAGCATTTAAAACCCAGATTAGAGAATAGGGTACAAATGGGAAGTATTGGGATTTTCTTTTTAAACTTTGTTATTAGTGGACCTACATGCAGCCGTTTCAGTACAAAGAGGCCTGTGGTCCCCCGGTGACAAACTGTAGGGTTCAGTCATTAACCACACAGCAGGGAGTCGAAATGCAATAATCCATAAAATTAAAAAAAATTCAATCCAGAGATCATTTAAGTGAATTATATTAACTGTAAACTATTCATTAAGATTGTAAATATACATTATGCAATGATACTTTTTAAATAACAATCTTATATAATAACTTCATATTTTTACTTCATGAATACTTTTACTTTATTATTGTTCTTTTTTGTCTAATAATTATTAGTAATATTTAATATTTTGTATGCTTTTCTAGTACCTAAAGAGTTCAAAATTGTGTTTAACAGTATTACATTATATTATATTATATTACATTATATTATATTATTATAATGACAAAACAAATTAACAAAATTATAAATAACAAAATATCAATGTGATATATTTGCAATATAATACTTTAATCTTTATAATTAATTTATTTGTATAATCATAAGCAGTTGTGCTTATGGAATATCATGAATTCAAGTTTAAAGTCTTATGCTGTACCTGTGGAAACTAAACATCAGAACGGAAGCTATTTTGTGTCCACCACAGATTATACACCTAAAAAAACACAGTCGTATCAACATGTCTGTATAAACACTGTATATTTACTGCTGTGCTCAGTATTGACCTCCAGGTATCAGCTGAGATGTTTGCAGGGAGCAGGTTGACTTCCCGTGCTGGTTATTTGTAAAGTTTGACCGCTCCGTCCTCCTGCTGTGACCTCAGCACATGTTTTTGTCACTTCAGAGATGCACCCCCTCTGATTAGGGTAATTACAAACCATCTCTACTCTCCCTGCTTCTCAAAGCCCACTTTACCTCAAATTCATTCATTTGTCTTAAAGTAATGAAATCCCCGGGGGGAGGGTGGGGAGGATCGGCCTGGCGGGGTGCCTCATTTCAGGAGCTATTAAGTAGCGAAGGCGCTACTCGCTTACACTTTTATCACCCCACTCGTTAATCTCAAAGCCCTTCCGCTCCACGGCACGGATGCCATGAAGGTAATCACAATAAATCACACCGACAACTGCTGTGGACCGACCGCCGTCGAGCGGAAGACAACAAGAGAACACGAAAAACACTTGAGCTCTCTCCAACATGGACGACAAGAGTCTTACCAGAAACACATGCTTGGGTTCAGAAGTAAACAAGCCATTCATAATGATTCAAACTACAGTATTAAAGAAACGTAATGTTACAAAATCTATCTGTAGTGAAGCTATTTTAAGATGCATTTATATCCCTTTAAAGTATATAGATCTTTTGCTATAATTTTCTTCCAATGAGCAGCACTTTCAGGCTCAACACAACAAAAGGAGATATCATTAAACGACATATGAACAGATATTTTGCCACACAAAGATGTAAAAGTCCATAGGGACTTTGTGAATCCTATTCATTTACATAAACTCTTTGTACAAAAACTATGCATTAAAATAAGTCTGATTTCCCAGATTTAGTACACTGTGCTTCTGTATATTAGTTTGCTGGATGCGTCAAAAAATTGAATTAGTACGGTTGGGCTGTTTTCTACTGACTTCAACCTTTAGTTTTTTCAGTCTTATTCTTTTAGAGTCATTCATTTAAAGTCATATTTTTTTCTTCTTTTTCACTTTTTTTTAAATCATGTGACTTTTATTATTTGAAATAATTGCCCTTTTTTACCTAGATACATTTTTGAATCACTGTACAAAATTAACAAAACTTTAACTATGTGGGCATCATATCACCACACATTTCCAATGTGATCACGTGATTTTGCACATGTGAAATGAATGTTATTCGTCTCTATGAGGTTGTAAAGGTGTTTATTGTAATATTCGTTATGTTGACATTGTGCAGCATAACACAAATGTGCAGCTCTTTAAAGGTCCAGCGTGTATTTTTTGGAGGATCTATTGACAGAAATATTATATACATAACTGCACTGTCAAACATTTCTGTAGTTTTACTGCAGGTTTGCCAGTAACTTACTGTAGATTTATTTCGATTTATTTTAATTTATAGACTTATTTCGCTTTAAACATAGAATTACATATTTCTTATATTTTCTTTCATGAAACGAGACTAAATATCTTAGGTCGCTTTTCTTGTTATGTAAAAGTATCGTTATTTAAGAAGTTTTATATATGTTTCCTAGAAAAATATTAAATATAAAATCTACAGCAAGTTACTGTCAAACTTGCTGCAAAACAGCAAACCTTTACAATGAATGTCTTCAGAGGTGTATAAAGAAACACCCTACAATTGTATTACCTTAGAATGAGCGATTTCTATCTACAGACACCGCGGGTCCCCTCGCACGGAATTTTCCATGTTGTTTCTACAGTATTCCTAAATGGACAAACTGCACTACAGGGGTGCGTTTCCCAAAAGCATCGTTGGACAACTTCGGTCGCAATTTCTTACTTTTCAGCATAGTTCAACGATTTAAGTGTTTCCCAAAACCATCGTTCCAACGATCAATCGCAGGCAGCATCGCAAAGTTGCGTGGTTGGAGGTCTAAAGCTGTTGTTACAAGAATCGTTCCTTGTTATTATGACATCTAGACTTATATGCATCAATATTTTGATCAAGTTAAGCAAGCGACATGCAGTGCATTCCATATCATCATTCGAAATATATACAAATTTAATTGGACATCTTTTAGTTTGTCAAAGAAATAAAAGCACTGTTTTTTAAAAGTGAGTGCATGCGCTAGGACCCGGGGGAATCCCTGGGCAGATTGACGTAGAAGCGTGTTTCGTATATGTCATCTCTTTTTCGGCAAAGAAAAGAAAACTTTGCCCCATGACAGCCACCGTAGTGCTTTGAAAGAGAGCGGGGAGGGGTGAAGTGAGCTGTTGGCTGCAGTTTGCAACCTCACCACTAAATGCCGCTAAAATCTCCACATCTCCTTTAAATAAACTTTCCTTTGCAAGTGTTAAAATGCAGTGTGAAACAAGCAGGAAAACTACCTCTCAGAGCTACTGTAAACTTACTGATACACCCAGCCACGCTTCAAACAGGCATCTAAATAAATGCTCAAGTTCTTCCATTAAACTATAAAATGAGGGATGCCATCTACCGAAGCTCCTCAACGTTCCTTTGTCTCTTGAGAACAATATCTGCTTATGTAAGCATCAGAAAATGTCTTCGTGAAAACATCTTTAAGTTTCCTGCCTCACACAGACCTCCAGTGAGAGATAATAATCATTTATCTTCCACAGAAAGTTGCCGGTGCGTACTACAGTCCATCCAGGCTGACATAAATAGCACCATCTGCAGTAATACTCATTCCAGCCCAATGGCCCTAATTAAGTTCATCTTGTTTAACTCCAGGTGTGATACGGCACAGCTTCTTTTCTAAGCTGCTATTAACACATCGGTAGGATGATGTACGAGCCCTTATGGAAGAGCATCACGGCAGAGTGACTGTAAGCAGAAATAAAGCTGGCTCAGGTCCTCTGCTAATGAACTGGAGTTAATCTCTCAAACGCAGCATTGGAATTACACCGACACTTAATTAAAAATTAAAAAAAAGCGTTTGGTTCCTGTTCACGTATGCATGCCTACGTGCGTATCACGGGAGGGTTACGGACCCCTTAGATGGGGTGACCGACGTAGCGCTGATTGATGTTTGGGGAAGCCAGTGGTCAAGAAGTGTTTATTTCACAAGCAGTGGGTTCTCTGACAGGCCTTTCATATGAGCGTGTGATATACGGCCGAGAGCGAATTTAGAGCAGCCGCTCGTCGCACACTGGAGCCCTTTGAAACACTGTAACCCAACAAGTGCAGGCGCCGAGGGCCTCGAGAGCGATACGGTCGGCTTTTGTTCTGCTCGAGCAGGGCTTGACGTGCCATTAGTCACCAGCAGGTCAACGGAGACACACCGGGCAAAAGGGACACATTTTCCCAACACATTAGAACAATGACTGTTGGAGAGTGAAGCGAGAATGAGTAGAAGGGAGAGAGAGACTTTTACATACAGTCGATACTGTACAGAGAAAAAAATAGATCGAATATTATTGTTTGCTTCTGCAAGTTGCGGGTGGTTGTCAATATTGCCCAAATTGTATATAAATAGAGGTATTATTCAACATACTGTAATACAACCATGGAAAAAATTAAGTGACCATTTTAAAAGTAATTTCATTTTTCCTGCATTTACTATTTCTGGGTCTGTGCTTGGATGAAATTATCATTATTGTGTCATTCTGTGAAGTACTAACAACATTCCTCCCATCTTTCAAATAAAAAGTTTGTTTGTATATGCATTTATTTGCAGAAAATAAAAACTGGGGAAACAGGTGAAAAGAATGCCCTGTATTTTTTCAGACCTCAAATAAAACAAATTCATGTTCACTTTTAAGCCACACAACAGTAATATTTGCAGTAGATGTAGGAAAAGTTTTTCCTTAGTTATTTTTTGATAACTTGCTGTCATGCTGTCAGTCATTCACAATGCGGTTGGATGACTTTGTCACGTCTGAGAATTTATTTTATTGAAATTCAACCAACACTGGACTGGAATGACCACAAAACATCTAGAAATGATGAAGAAATGAAAATTTGTATTGGTCTCTTAATTTTTCCTGCAGCTGTATATTAACAATGTGTTATTTTATGAATTTTTAAACATTTAGTAAATCATTCAATTTAATCAGCTATATACTGTAGGAAAAATTTAATTTTTCTGCATAAGGGTAAATTGCAGTGTCTTAAAGAAACTCTTTGAACAAATGCTAGACAATGAATCCACAAAACATCTTATGTTGATTTATATTTAATTTACACAAACAAACAAGCGTAAGAATCATAACAGGATTGATGTGTTTGTCCGTAAACTTTCTCCAAAGTGAAACTTAAAGGGATACTCATAAAATTCTGTCATGAATTGCTCCACCCAAGTTGTTCCAAATCTATATGAATTTCTTTGTTCCGTTGAAAACAAAGACAGAAAAATGTTAGCAACTAACATTTATGGGACACCATTGACTAACATAGAAATTAGCCAAAGGCGCTCGAGAATTGTCATTTTTGGATGAACTATCCCTTAAAGCAAATGTACACCACTTGTCCTGGCAATGTGTTTGCCCTTCATATAAACCCTTCCAGATGGCAGAAGTGTGTGTATTGCTTGGGAATCTTTGTCCAACATCTGTTCTTTGGCTTCTGGTACATAACTGTAATACAGATAGTCACAGACTGAGCTCCATTGACGCTCTGTGTGGTCCAAAAACCCAGGGGGCAGGACGCTCTTAATAAAACTTGACCCATCTGAACTGAGATCTTATTAAAGCACATGACAGTAATCTCAACCTTCACATGACACGCACTGCTGTTGTGGAGGGAAAATGATGTATCGACTCATTGATGGAGCTTCATTTGATTCTGCGTTGGTATCAGAAACCCCAGAGAAATTATTTTTGGCAGCTGAGGTTCATTTAGACAATTGCTTTCAATAAACCACAATCTAATCGAGCTTTACCGTGTCTGATGTCTTTCTCAGCAGATGTGTTGCCAAACCAAATTTGTTTTGATGTTTTATCTTGGTGATGAAATCTACCATGAATATGTCAAATTACATCTCACCAGATATTTCTTACGTAAGCAAACAATTGACCACAAAAGATCTGTTGATTTATTGTACTTCATGAAGACTAACCATGTTTTACTGTTTACCCTAATATTCAAAGAAACTAAATAGTTAAAGTTGCTTAAACTTGATTTCATAAAAAATGGTACTAACTTAAATATTTTGAGTTCCTGTAAATAATTCTTACTTTTGAGTTAGTTTAACTTAATTTAAACAAGTTAATTCAAGACATTTGGTTGAAAATGAATTTTTGTTCCCAGCATACCAGTAAATTTTGAAATAAAGTGTAATTTTATGAGTTTTTAGACAGGGAAAAGCCTTGTTAATCATGAATGTTCATTTATCTTTTATTTTTGTGGTAACAATCATTCAGAAGGGTTGTGCTTATATAGGTTTCTGGGAGGTTTTATTGCAGTCGTGTGTTACATCACTCTCTGTGAAGGATATTTATTACACGTTGATGCAGCTGAAATGTTAAGGTTGTCTTAAGACCTAAAAAAGTTACCTTACTTATTGTTCAAAATAAACAGGAATTAACATGCATGAGTACAACAAACTCAAAACTTGATAGTTCTGATTACTTATAATTAGGAACATCGTTGTACAACAGTGTACAGTAAATTGCATTTGCATTACCATAGTTTTTCCACAAATACTACGGTTAAATCTAAAACTTGCAGTGTAAGTAAAAAAAAAACATTTATGTTTTGATCTGTGTCAGCAGAGCAGACGCTTGTTTTCCGGCCCCACGGGTACATTAGAAACCTCCTCACCGCTCTACAAATGAGCTGTCGACCCACACGCTTGTGTGTCTCCGTGTATTATAACCGCTTTTTTTGAGTCTTTGTATCACAGAGACGCTCTTTGAAACGCCGTGCACATATACTTCAAAGTGAGACAGTTCTTGTGCGTTAAAGTCTCTTTAGCTGCGCCATTAAGCATATAATCAGTCTGAAATGGCTTCAGTGTGCAGATGAGGAGCCTTTGGAAATATTGCCATTTAAATTTAAATTGCCTTTTTAATGTATTCCGTTTCAGATGCATCACATTTGCTTTAACTTATTTCCATAATATTCTTTTTTCCACCCTGTCTTTATTTCCTGTACGTGTTGGTTTCTAAAGGTGATCGCTTTAGTTATGCCATGACTTTATGCAGGAAGTACAGAAAATAGAAAACAGGCCAGATGAGATCTTGACTGCCCGGATCTGTTACAATCCGGAATAAAATAAATAAATTTAACAATACACATTGACATTTAGGTATTTGGCAGACGCTTTTATTCTACAAGAGTAAGGAAAATAAGCGAACCCAGCATTCAATTGTCCTTCCCAACAAAAACCAGGAATATCCCAGAAGAAAAAAGTGGACTCCTCAGAGTTTTGTTCAGGAGAGTAATTGAGTTCTCTGACCTGAAACGTCCATATTTGCCGTCCGTGTCATGGCATTGCTGTCTAGGAGAAAGAATTAGGATGTCAAAGAGATTTCATTCGTGCTATTTCTTTCCTCTCTCCTGTGGGTTGTCTTGAATAGATTCTCTCTACAGCTACACAATTGTTCAAGGTAACCATCTTGAATATTGAATCAATATAACTAAAACGGATGGATTTTTTATGGAAAATCGGTGTACCCGACAACAAAAACATCCCAGATGGGCCCAAAGCGAGTGTGTTTTTACCTTGAACTTTAAATGTTTTGATTCTATCTCCTCGTGTCCTGGTGTAGCACACACAAATCTGAGAGGAGGTACAGAAGTCATTCTGTTATGTATCTCTGCTCCAGTCTGGTGTTAAAGTGATTTATCTCTTTTCATTTCGACTTGCTTTATTGTGATCTGCTGTCTTGTTGCATTTGACAGAAAAATGACCAAAACCGCTTTGGTTTAGAAAATTGACAGCTGTTATTGTGTTCTTAACAGCTTCACTTTATTGAGATATTTTTGTGTTATATATGTTTTGACGAAGATTAAAGACATCAAAGACTCAAAATTAATTCCTCATATATCACAGTAAACTTTTAAAGCTTAGACTTATACACCCACAAATCTGGATAAAGATCACTCTAAACTGGTAAAACTAAGCTTCAGTTAGCAAGAATTCAGATATTTCTCATGAGAATAAGAGACAAAATTCTCACAAATGTCTCAGAGTTTCAGAAGAGAAGTCAATCTGAGCACAGATTTGCCAAGTCTGCAATCAAAAGTCGACATTGCTGAACATTTCTCATCAAATTTGCCCAAATCCAGATGATTTTACTTCTACAATCTACATTCATTTTACACCTCAATACAGAATGTATCTTTTCATCCCAGCCAAAGATACCTCAATGAAACAGAGCACAGTTTGAGAATGAATGAAATATCTTCTGTTTCATGGGAGAGATTGAGATTTAGACTATTGTTTAATCAGGAAAAGCAGGATTTAAGTATCATTCTCTTCTCATTGGTGTCTGAAACAGATATTAAAGCGATCTCATCAGCTATGTTTCTTTTCACTGGTTTGTATTGTTGGCTTTTCACCCCCAGTGGTTTCAGATAAGCGGAAGTCAAGGTTTATTCTGACGGTTCGTGTCACACAATGAAACTCCACATGCATGTTTGCTTTATAATTAATCACTTCTGCCAGCAAGCTGTGACTTCATGTTTACTCACCAGCTTTATTTATCAAGATAGATCGCTGATGAATGAAAAACTAGATTAACATTTTGCATTTTGCATGCAGCATTAAGTTTGTGTCAAATTTATATGTAAATGAATATTTGCACATTTACAAGCAATTCATCATAATTGATTTTTTCTGACAGGGCGATTTGGAGTCGTTTCAACATGGCTTTCGCCGGAGCGAAAGAGCGTAGCGAACAAACCAACTGAAACAAATACTCTCAATGCAGAAACACAGCAAGACTAAACAGATTGAGCTTATGAATCTATAACACAGAAAATACTCCGCCATTATTTTTAAATAAACATGTTATGACATGCAACCGTTGCTATTTATGCAGATCAGGTCCTGACTTTACACAAATGAAAAAAAAAAGTCTTTCTTTAAAAAGAAATAATCTAAGATAGTCTTGTTGATAATGTATTAGGCTGAGAATGGAAGCAGCCTCCAGCTCGCTGTATAATGAAAGGTCAGGAAGGAAAGCGTGTGGATCTGTTCCTGTCCTGTGGCTGTTTTAATTTCACCTT
This sequence comes from Triplophysa bombifrons, assembly GCA_029783895.1. NCBI lineage: Eukaryota > Metazoa > Chordata > Actinopteri > Cypriniformes > Nemacheilidae > Triplophysa > Triplophysa bombifrons. The sequence continues at coordinate 1,496,961 of CM056464.1, forward strand.
TTACGGTTTAAAGAGTCAGACTTTTCCACTGGACCTGTTGTTAGCACTTGTGTCTTATTTACCGTAACTTATTATAAATGTCGAGCTCGCCGAGACCATTACAGCATATTACATCAGATAACAGAATCAGATCTGGGTTGCGTTTTCCTAAACCTTCTTATCGCTACGTCGTCCTTGAGTATATTTTGCTACAACTCAGGTAAGAATGATGTAGAGTTAAGAAGGTTTTGGGAAACGCAACCCTGGAGGCTTTTGAAAGATACACATGGATAATACTTGTTTATCAAAAACCAAACCTATTCCTTTGTTAGTAATATAAATGATGAGGCTGTGCAAGTATAAAAGTCCAGTGTTTCTACTACAATGTCGCAATTAAACAAACATAAATGCAAATCATTTTCACAAAACATTTTCGTGCAAATCTCCCTTACACGAAAATGGGCAATTCCGTGAAAATGTCAACCTTGTGTAACGTTCCTGTCTGCCCCTTTGTGTTCCCCTGTCAGCTTTCCCTGTGTTCTCACTCCATGGACTTGTATACACCGCTCCTTTTAGTTATGGACTCCATTACCCAGAACTCTTTGCACTCACTCATTATCTCTGATTACAGTCACACCTGCACCCCATCATCTACACCACATATATTCACCATGCTCCAATTCCATATTGTCAGGTATTGTTGTTTCAAGTATCCGACATACTTACCGCCACTCCCTTGGATGTTACAAGTTATACACGTGGATGTTATTCTGTTTCATCTTCCCTGGGGATGTTTTAAGTTTAACGTGGATGTTCCCTAAGTTTCCTTATAAAGTGAATTTGATTTAAGTTGGTGGTGATTGTGTGGTGATGAAATAATGTTTTTACCAACTGTTTTACCTATTTTAACAACACAGATGTCAACATATGGTGGTTCAAATAACCATGTGAGGTCTCTTATTAAGCATTTATTTTATTTGTAGTGCTTGATTCTTCATAATAAATGCCTTTTTCAGTATCGTCACATCCATAACTGCACATATTCTTCATAAATGGACACATGAAAATAAAGTAACAATTTTATGTTCTATCAAAAGCCATTTGTTGGGTATAATTGCTTAAGGGTTGGGCATTTAATTCATTAAAATCTTACAACGTTTGTCGTCTACAGAAAACCGTGTCCTTTTTTGTCAGACACATCCATAATGCAGGTATATTTCTCTTTTATAACATAGATAACTTGTGCTTTGACGGGTTTAGTAAAATATAAACAGATGGTTTGATATATTCGTAACAAAAACGTTCATTTTCATATTCATATCCATAATGAAAAATGTCACGTCCATAATGCTGGAATTGCCCAAATGCCAATCATAAATGAACACAAGTAGGTTTACAATAGCTGAGCTGACATTAAAAAATATATAAAGAACGGAAGACCCAGATATTTTTAGCCGTTTATTATAATGAGTTATAAATGCGTTTTTCTCACTCAACTGGCACTCGGTGGAGCTCACCCTAACAACAGAAATGAGACAAACAAATTCACACACATTCATTCTTTCCTTTACATGACGAACCTGTTTCCTTTTCTCTCTCGCCCTTCACGCGTCGCTGACCTCTAATCTGCTTCCCATGGAAACATCTTCCGGAGTCTAATGTGATCTCCCTGAAATTGGCTCCCGGGCTGAAGATGGCATGATAACTTGAACAAAACATAGACAGAACACAAAGGAATTAGTATTAGAGACCTCATGACTGAAAGGGCACATCACATGATTAAGATGTTTTCACGAAGAGGCTTCCCTTCTCTGTTCTGGTTAATGTATATATCTAAACATCAAAAATGAAGTGGATTATTCGGGAAGATGGGAAATACATCAATGTACATTAAAATTATTATTAAAATAAAGTTATCGCAGAGATTTGGACTAGTTGTCACAGGGATGTATCTTGAGGTTTTGAGTCAAATAAAATCTTATCAAAGGGATAGTTTATTCGAAAACGAAAAAGTTGCCATTTATTCACCTTCATTTCAACCTGTGTATGACTCTTTGTTCTGTGAAACACCAACAATATTTTGAGAAATGTCTCAGTGGTTTTGTGTTCATACAATGGAAGTCACAATATTTTATTTGTGATCTGCAGAACAAAGAAAGTCCCACAGGTTTGAAATGACAACTGATGAAAAACTTTCATTTTTGGCTGAACTATCCCTTTAATATCTCCGCAGCTGGACTGAAAACACCCTTAATAAAAACCACCATTAAAATAAAGGACAGGATTGGGAAACGGTTTCTATAATTTCTCCCATGTCTTCTCAATGTTTACATTTTTTCCAGGAAGGCGCACCAAGACCCGTATCCATGGAAACAACCAGAAACCAATCAGCGGTCCTTTTAAGCACATCATGTGACTCAGAGCCTGTTGAGAGATGTATTGAAGTTGGCAGTCAAGCTGTCTGCTGACTGTGTTTTATTAAAAGAAAAATACAAACCATTGAGATGGAAAAGCTTCTTAGAGCACAAGGGAGTTAGAGAGAGGAGCGGGGGGGAGCGCTTTTACAGGTTGAAAGGGAAAATATGTTGTTCTTTCATATTGAGGATGCATTTCACAGCTCGGAGAAAACGAATGAGTTGTGAACGAAGAGGTGGATGTTTGCTTAGTCGAGAGATTCACTTATTCTGCCACATGCCAGCGACTTCCTTCACAGTATTGTGCTTGAACTATACGATTTAAAGAAGAAACATTCTGAGAGTTCTGATGTTAGACAGTGTGATAGAAAACACACACATGCGCACACACACACACACACACATACACCTAGACACACACACACACACACACACACGCACAGAGAGAGACAGACTGACATGGTTAAATAATACAGTTATACTTTTTTAAAGAAACGTTTTGTGCCACCTTTTAATGCTTTGCAGGATTTAAAAAAAATATATATATTTCTTCTTGTTTATGAAAGAAAATATAAGAAATAAGTAAGTTTATATTTAAAACAAAAGAATCTGCCAGTGGTGTAAGAAAAATCGAATTGGACACGGAAAAGATACAAATTAACTCAAGATTTTTGCATATTTTAAACAAAATTATAATTTTTTCTTTAATAAAACAAGGCTAAATATCTTGGGTCACTTTCCTTGTCAAGTATCTTGATGTATGATGTTTTTGTGTTTTTCTTTTATAAAACAAGACAAAAATGCTTAGTAAGAAGTTCACTTTTTGGAGTGTGGAATGAAATGAAAGTACATGTATATTTATGCGACTTTTCCCCCCATCTCATTTGTCATCTTAGGTTTGTCTTTTACTGAGCATGCTACAGTGCATTGTGGGATTGTCTGATACAAAACGGTTATGTGCCTACAATCTAAAAAAAGCCTGAGGTCGTCCGATAGACTTATTTCTTCAAATAGTTGATATAGACAAGCCAAAAATAAGGTTTCCATCACCAAGATCTCCTGCTTTCTTACAACACCAAGACTTTGCTGCGTTCTTTTAAAATGCTGTCAAGCAAGCTTGAAACTATATATACTTATATATATTTACTTATGGATCTTAAACACACACAAGTTTCCATGTTTTAGACATAGTGACTTTCTGAACACCTTAACTTACTCCTAAACTCCTTACTCTAAAAACATTTTTACATAAAAAAACAGTGCAGTTCAAACCAGTTTGGGGAAAGTTACTCTTAAAAAGTAATGAATTGCTAGTCACTTATGACATATTCAATAGTGTAATTAGATTACTGTCCAAATGACTCTCTTCAGAAAGTATTTAATAACTCTCTATATCCTATATCAACCATGATGAGTAGTGATTCAACAATAGACATTAAACGGCTCTTTTAACTCATTCAAATAAATAAATAAAAACTTTTATTATTAACTGACCAACATATTACAAATGTGAGAATTATACATCAAAACACAGATTTTAAATTAAGACTTTGAGTTTTGATGTCATTCACTTTTGCACACACATATATTACACACAGTATTCCCTTTAATTACTTCAGAAATAACTGTAATTAAATTACAGTTACTAATGATTTAGTAACTAGTTACACCCAACACATGGTTCCCATAAGGTCATATTCCTGGTATTTCAATCTTTTTCGGGTCCCCATAGAGTATGGGTGTGCCAGCACCTCACACACACTTGCTATTTTTAACTTGCAGGAACACAGTTTCTTCTCAGAGGCCTTGAAACTACCTGTCCACTTCAATCAGCCCGCTCGGCTTTCAGTATTGAGTCTCATGTGCTTTAGTTATTAGAGCATAAGATCCGTCTCTCTCTCTCTCTCTCTCTCTCTCTCTCTGTCTGTTAGTGAGAGAGCCCGATTCCTGTCTCTTAACAGAGCGGCATGACCTGCATGTAGAAACACCATCCTTGATCCCAGTTTCTCGCCGAGCGGGGATTTTTCATGGTGTGCTCCATCAAAGGTTTCACACTCAGTGTATAAACTACATGTTTTGGCCTGTGGGATGTTTGGAAGTAAAGACTGTTTATCAAGAGGCTTGAAAATTGAATTCCAGTGGTCATAATGAACTGTAGCTGACATACAGGCTTAATAACCATAAACGCTCTCTTTCTTTAAGAAATAGTCCTGTTATCACTTACTCGCCATTTTTGTCCCGGTGCCCGTTCACTTTTTATTGTAAGAAGACTGGTTGGGACCGGCAGGGTATTTCTCAAAACATCTGTGATGAAAGAAGAAAAGAGAGTTATGTGGGTTTGGAAAAACATGTGGGTTACTAAATGATAACAATTTTCATTTTTGGCTGAACTGTTTCTACAGGTTAAACTTTCAAAACACAAATAAACTCAGAATCACTTCATTCATTTGGTAAATTTCCATCTCGGGGATGCAAAAAGCGACCAACAGATGGAGACAGAACAGCAAGGCGAGACGGTGAGAGATGCACAAGGCAAGTTTATTTAAATAACCAACATTTAAAAAAGTATGTCAGTAATGGACTGTGATATTAAAACAACATTTGTTTAAGCATTACTCTCGAGGGACGGCGGTTCTGTTCTTGAACCAGCAGTATTAATGTGTGCTGAGAAAACAAAGTTTGTTTCTTCTTTAACACTTCTGAGATCAAAGCGGTCCACAGAACTCGACCTCCGCTGAAGTATCCCGACCCTCCGCTCACAAACAGATAAGTGATATCTTTCAGAAAAACAAATACAGACCACCTCCATTCACCCAATACAAATCCTCTCTTTGCATTAGAGAGCTGTTGAAAGACTTCTTTACGTGTAACCTGTTCCCAGCATGCTCTCTGTTCACCTAGTGACACCAACAAAAAGAGCGCATTTTCTTGAAGCCACAGCGCAGCGGTGAACTCCGCTAAGTGGCCGGGCTTTGTCGGTTCTCCTCTTTCTCATCGCTTTCTCTTTTTCTTTCCGACTATCCAGGCAGCAGCGGTGGGGAATCAATCCTTTTGAGAACCGCAGCAGGTTGAGTCTCTCTCGGGCTCCCTGTTGCTCTGCATTCATCAGGCACATCAAAGGCCAGCTCAGGATGCTGCTGTGTCCCCGGTTCTCCGACCCCTCCCGGTTGATCCCGTCGCCCATCGGGAAACAGTCTCCCCTCCGCCGCACAGAGTCATGCGATCAATGCTGAGGTTTATGGCTATAGGGGTCTCAACGGCGGGCGCGAGGAGTTAAAGGCCTGGAAGTGAGAAAGAATGATGCCAATCTGAGACTCCTGAGAGACTTCCATGGAGTTTCCTGCATTTAGAAAAGACAAAGTCATAAATCAGATTCCAGAAGGGCTTGGATATCTACAGCGATCTGTCAATCATAAAGCAAGATTGTAGCATTAAGAATCTCTGGCAAGCGTCTGTCCTCTGCAAGGAGAACCTCCAAGACAAAGTTGATGCTTAATGGAAACATTTGAAGGCTCCTTCCGAGGTTAATCTTTTATAAGATTTATTTCTGAGCAAATTCTGTACATCTCAAATCTTTTAAACTCTTCTACGAGCTTAAAAAATTGGATCTCTTTAATATCTCAAATGGGTTTTTGTCAACACAAATGAGATCGAACGGGGGACCCATTGACATTTAGTCTAATTCTCCTAAAAAGAGACGCAAAACTAAGAAAGAAACTCAACAACGTTAAGCTTTCCTCAAACATCTGAGAACATGACGATACTTCAAGAACATAAATTAGGACTCCAATAAATCTACTGAGATTTAAAAGAGCAATCTTTCAGCTTTTCTCACCAAGACACCATAAAATCTTTTTAGTATCCCAGTTGTTTTTTTCTAAACATCAATGAGACTTAATTAAGAACAGATTGAGACTTATCCAAAACTTCTAAAAAGTTTGAGCTTTATAAACATTATCTTAACAATGTCTTAACCCGTGCTCAACCCTTGACTCTTTTTTTTCTCGTCCTCACTTTTGGAGAAAATGCAAATGCTTGATTATAAAATTGGGATTGCAAGTCTCCTGAGCAATGAAAGAGCCACCTCTGAGCGATACGTGACCTTTTGTCGCAGGGTTTGGAGAGGGTAACAGGTGTGTTGTGTAACAGAAGGTTGCGTAAGAGATCTGACCGTGTTTGCACACCTCACAACTCTTTGATCAGAGAGCAGCCAGGACAGAATGAAGCTTGAGAGGCAGATTATGTTCAGCTCAAGACAAATGAGATGAAACATCTGAACTCCATCAGCAGAGACGAACAAAAGAAATGAAGGAATAGAGCAGTCAAGCAGTCCCGGAGTCTCTCGCCCTCTCTCTCTCTCTCTCTAACCTTCATATTATTCAAAGCGATCACGAACACAGGTGAAGAGATGTGCACACACACACACATATGCAAACATATGCACATACACACATTTAGCACAGAAAAAAACAAACATACTTTCTCACACACGAGTACATCATATTCAATACACATACATAAATGCAAACACACACGTATGCATGTACACGTACAGAAAACACACTTTGCACAGAACTTAACTCTGTTCCTTAAGGATTTGATGGTGTGTGATTTGTGTAAGGAACATTTACTGCACAGTGATGTGTTTGAGAAGTGTGTGTGTGAGTGTGCATAACAAATACTTTTATTTATGAAAAAAGATTCATTTGATTTTTTGTTGCATATGAAAGGTATTTCTATGCTCTTGCTAGGTGTTCTACAGTATGTTTTGTACTATGTTGCTATTCGGTCTCTAGGGTGTTCTGGGTGTTCAATTGTCTCTTAAAATGACATGGAACCCTCCTTAAAAGTGTGAGCAATAATTAACAGTGATGCTTCCCTTAGCAAACACTGTTAAACTAATAAATTAATGCCCTTTCTTTAAGTGATAGAAAGGTGAATTTTTGTTCCACATATCTCTTTTCATCTATCATTTTCTATACAGTGCTGCAGCTTCTCATCCATATTACAAAAGCCAGCAATCTCTAAAGAAACCGCTGCTTATTTCCAGTCTGCAGACAGTGGAAAAATACTGAACCTTGAGCTCCTGCTCAGCCATGTGTTTTTTTATCAGCGTGTTCAAACGATCCGGTGTGGAATTCACGATTGGGCCCAGCGTGATCAATAATGCAACGGCGCTGCATTACTGCCACCTTACAAATCAATTAAAACCCATTACAGATGGCGTGTTCATTCCCCAGCATCCAGCCAGGAGAGCTGTGTGTTTATTCAGGGCGGGAGAGGCAGATCTGGCTGCAGTTTGTGCAGGTGAGACTAAAACAGGATGAATGAAAAGCAGTCATTGTGCAGGCAGGATGGTATGAGCTCAGATATTCCATGAATGTGCGCTTCATCCAGAGCTCACAATCCGCTCGCTGTTTCGGCAGAGTTTGGTTTGGCCGGGTGTTCACCGGCAGCCGTGACACCTTCAAACAGGAGCTGTGATGGAGACCAGGCCTTCCTCTGCCTCTCGAGCTCTTTCATGAGCTCTTACTCTCGCAGGGGAAGATGATGTGAGGCTTGGCACTGTGAAAAAGCAAAAAACGTTCCTTTCGAAGTGAACTTTCAACCTTTTTTTGAACATTTTTCACCTTGTCATTTTACACACGTTGACTTTCTAAAGTATTCCAATTTTAATTGATAATAACTCCAACCCCTTCTGCATTTTTACCAAAAAAATAACTTTATAGAATATTTTATGGTGTTTTACAATGACCATCTCAAAAGGCGGTTTTGTGCACTATGAATTGTTTTTAATTGTTTCAACCCAAATATTGGTAATTTAAACTGGTTGGTAAATGGTTGGGATTGTCCACATCTTCCTTAACCATGGGATGAAATGACAAATCCTCCTTTTGTGCTTCTCCCACTTTTGGAAAAAAAATCCCAAACATATGGTTAAATAGAAACATGCACATACACATTATGTGGATATTTAAAGTGATAGTTCACCCAAAAACAAAAATTCTGTCATGCTTTACTCGTGCTCCTGTCATTTCAAATCTTTATGAGTTTCTTTCTTCCATAGAACACAAAAAAAGAAATTTTGAAGAATGTTGTTAACCGGCAACCATCACTTCTATTGTATGGACACAAAATCATTGCAAGTAAATGGGTGCTGGCGGTGTACCAACTTTCTTTCAACATCCCTTTAATGTTTCAAACTGCAAATGATACTGCATACATGAAATACTTTGCTGTTTGTCAGAATGTGGTAGACTATGAGGAAGACTTTTTCTAAAAATATAAATTCAACATATTTTTGATGCATTACTAGATTATTTGAACCGCAATACAGAACTTAATGGTGAAATGAAAATGTATTTTCTAGCTGTAATCTTGCAACTTCTGGAATTTGCATTCTTGAACGGTTGTTATTGTTTAGTAAATATTTAATTCAGTGCTGTTTTACAGGTGCAGGGCTTTTGACACTCTAGATTTGTGTTTTTGACCTTTTTCTGAGCACAAAGTATCCAGGCTAATTGTCTTTCCACAGCCAAGCAGACCAGTCAAACGAGCTGAACGATATTGACATTGTAAAAAACAGGAAATTCCTCCCTTGAATTATGTTAGAAGTCACTTAAATCTAGGATGTTGTATTTCGTAGCTGTCTCTCTCCCTCTCTCTCTCTCACACACACACACACACACACACACACAGTCATGTGAGTCCTTTCCCCCCTCAGGATCTGAACATTGTGCTGGACCCTCATGATTGACTGGCTGTCCATGTAACTCTGAGAGAGATTGCCATAAATATTTCATCTCCAAAATGGCTCCATGCCGTAAATAAGCAGCTGTGTGTGACAAAGGAGGGAGAGAAAGAGAACACACTTCCTCCTTATCACCTCAGACACCAAGACAATTAACACAGCACCTCATACATCATTCTACAGACATTAACACAGACTCTTAGCACACAAACACACACACTGCAGAAAACAAAACCAGCTTTTGTGTCTTGTTTAACTATACAAAAATACCTACATTAAAACACTCTTAAAATACAACTTCCATTGTATGGATTCAACACCACTGAGACTTTTCTTTAAATATCTTCTTTTGTGTTTCACTGAAGAAACAGTCAGATGTAGATATTGAACAACATGAGGGTGAATAAATGACAGAATGTATATTTTGGATATTTAAACATGCTTGAATGTATGAAACATATTAAAAAATACTCATGCACATTTCACTGTTTCTAAACAATTTAGGTCCCTCTTTAACACTTGATAGATTTAGTAGCGTACCTCTGTGTGCTGTAGGAAGCGGATTTCCGTCTGTTCTTAATGGCCACTTGACTTAAGAATAGAATTCAACCTTGTGCAGGTTACACACATGTCTTCTCTTCACGGTTCCCCTGGGAACATATACAGTCCTCATGTGCTTATGAAACACATCACAACTAAAAATCATAAAGGAAAACTATACATGTTCAATTCAATGATCCAATGTTATTCTACATTTTATTATTTGTTGCTACATGAAAAGGTCTTAAAATGGAGAAGTGAAACAAATACTCCAATGTTAAAATAATCTTTCATCAAGACTTTCTTTAAAATATAAGACACAGTACCATAGAAACATCCCTTAAGGATACTGCATGAAGAAAGGTAAAGATAACTTATTGCGATACATGATAAAGTGAATTAATTTTTTTTTATATATATAATGCGTTGACAGGTCATTTAAACATGAAAATCTTTATTAGAAAATAAAAAAATATATATTTTTGGGAAGATATTTACTTATTGGGCAATTTAGTGAAAATGTCAACCTTACAACGAAAGAAAATAGTTTTTACCAGATTTTAACATTTGGTGGTTCAAGTACCTATGTGAGATCTCTCTTCTAATTTGTAAAGCATTTGTTTTACTTCTAGTGCTCGATTTTTCATAGTCAGGTAGTGTCATTTTCAGGATTGTCACATCCATAACGCTACATATTCCTCATAAATGGACACATGAAAATGACTTAAAGTAACTATTTTATGCTCTATAAAGAGGCATCAACAAGGGTTCAGAAATATATAAACAGATGGTTTAAAATAATCATAACAAATTCATTCTATGAAAAATTTTATGTCATCTCCAAAAAGCAAAATGTCACGTCCATAACACTGGAATTGCCCTACAATTGTAAATACATTTTCAGTTTTTTAGGTATTTTTTTAAATACGGACAAAATACACAAAATTCCAGAAAGAGCAAGAAAAAATTGGGAAAATGCCGTTATTTTACTGTTTATTTTTAGTGCCACAGGAGCGGCCAGTTGCCAGAAAATTCCAGTTTTTTTAAACTGATTATTTTTGGAAATACGGTCAAAAACTATAAAATTTCAGAACAAGACAACTCATTTAAAAGAAAAATTGGGGAAAACATATATCCTATATTTTTACTGATTTTCTTTTTTACAGTGCTGCCGGAGCTCTATTTATATAGATACATTGCCTATAATCCATTTGGCAATATGTTTACCACATTTACCCCAAATCATTCTGTGTTTCAACATTTTAACACTAAGTAAACGATACAACAAATTTTAAACAAACAAATGTGGCGACAAACCAACTAAATGAAACCATTAGACATGTATAACAAAGAAAGTCCTCATTGCTTACATCTTGCTTACCGGTTTACGCCAGCCCTGATCAGTTATAGTTGAACAGGTGCTCTTTTGAAGTGAATTAAACCAGCACACGTGGACAAAGTGTTTAGTGTTGGGTGTTTGAACAGCCTATCGCAGCACTCACCACAGGAGCATAAACAATCATTTTGATCAGATCAGTAACCAGGCAAACAGTTACCACACACACAAATTAATCTTAAATCGATTTTCTATCCCCTAAACCCTCAAACAATCATGAGGGCATCAGAAGATTTGAAACACTTCCCGGCGAGAACCACTGAAATATCCTCATATAACATATAATATTTGAGGCCTTGAACAAAAATGTTCCCGTTCTCACCATGACAGCCAAACCTGTACACAGACACTATCAGCAGTCAAGCGCTTATGAAGTAATGAGAGCTTTATAAAGGATTGAAAACAGGTGTGAATGTAATTCAGGAGCACAGAGGAGTGTTGATTAAGAAAACCAGATCTGATGCCAGCGAAGAGAGATAAACTCATTTCTCTCTGTCTGTCTCTCTGCTGGTGAACCACACAGACGTCGGATACAAGATGACTTCATTACAGGTGAGAAAAGAAAGAGTGAGCGAGCAGGCTGGTCTTTCACTGTGAGAACATTACATATAGTCAACGTTTTTCAGCCTTGTCATTTTTGAGTGCAATACGTGCCAGACGGTTGTTCAACAAAATGTGTCTGGGAAGCTTTAAATGTTCATGCAAACTCAAAGATGTTTCTGAAAGATGACCTTGCTAACTCCTGACATTCTGCAAGTGAACATTTCTGCTCCGATCTTTGTTGAAACCGGCGAAGTTCAGAGTTCACTTTTAATGGTGCTTCTTCCTTTGAGTTAAAAAGCCGGGAAAATACCATTACTCAACACTTTACAGAGCTTCAGAGAACAAACCCGCCTCTTTGAATGTCGACGACTTTGCCTTTTACATCAGCTAACCGCCGTGACCTTGAGTTCATTATTTACGAGCCAAAGTGCAGCCGTCACCGTTAATTACTTCTTTTCATTAGTGTGAGGACGGAAACGTACGCTTCACACTCACCTTGTCTTTAATCCTCCATCCTCTGGTGGTCTAATGAGACTCAGACAGCAGAGAGATCTTCAGTGTTGTACAGTATTTACACATGTAAGTAATGTCCGGAGCTCTTTCAGGACGCGGCTGTAATGATTTCAGAATTAAAAAAAAATATTTAAAACCAGAATTGCACCCGGAGACTGGCAACCTATTTAAAATTATTCTCGGGAAATGATTTCATTTCTTTTCAAGTAAAATATTCTTACTTGATCTTCACAACTCTTATAATTGGTTAATTATGCTTCATTTAGATAATAACTTGGTTGCCATGATTTGACCAAGTATGGCATGTTGATGGATCAACTCGGTCTCAGATGTTTCTCCTAAAATTGCTTAAAACAGACAATTGTACAAATCCATGAAGAGTGTGGAGATGTAAAATAAATGTAGATTGTCAAGGTAAAATAATCTGGATTTGTGAAATTTGATGAGGAATGTTTGAGTTCATATTGAAATCTTCAATAATATTTTGATAATTTAATCGCAGACTTGACAAATCTGAGCTCAGTTTGAGACATCGTTGACATCTCTTTTGAAACTCTGAGACATTTGTCCAATTTCTGACTCTCAGGAGAAATATCCGAGATGCTCGAGACTTCCTTTTAATCTCACTGATGTCTAGGAAAAATAATTGAGATATCAATCTGACCCCATCTATGATTTTTCTTTCCTCCGGTTGGCTTCCCCTCCAGGCGGTGTCATTTATGAGTTGTTAGTTAGGACCCACCGCTCCATTAACCGAAACAAAGCATTATGGGTAAAGCACAGCGGCTCATATATTCTCGTAAGGGAAACGGCTGCTGTTTTTATGGCATACATCTCCCAATGGTGAACCATAACTCAAACACGCACGCTAATAGACAAGCGCACACACGCAATATCTCATATTATTTACACCTCTGTTTTATTGGGCCAATTCCGACACCGGTGCGCATGATGGATGGTTGTGTTTTCTTTCCTTTTCTGGGCTCTAGCGGGTGTGTAAAGTGGAGCAGCCATGACCATCATCAACATGCACCTGTTCCCTTCACACAGGAACCGGAAGTGACTCGACAGAGCGCTTCTCTGGTGTGAGACTGATAAGAGAAGCGTGAAGGTGCTCTTGAAGAGAAACATTTATCACAGAAAGCCACAAACCTCACAGCGGTTCAGTCTGACAGCGGAGACAGAACCAGAGTCTGCTCTTTCTAATTGGCTTGACCCGCGTGTCAGCGTTAAGTGCATTTATTGCGGTTTTAATTGCATGTGGAGTGAGTCTGATACTGGATCGTAAAACCTGATTCCGGAGGAATCATTAGCATGAATATCTATAGGGGCGTAAAACAAAAATAAAGGAAAATGGAGTTGAACGGATGTGTATACTATGGTTGTATGTTGCTGTCCTTCTGAAACCTTGGCTGTCCAAAATCGTTTTTTGGTACATGGAAAAAACACTGTACATTTTAATACAATCGAATGTAGTGTTGTAAGTGGAAAAGCACTTTTCAAAGCAACACTAGAGAACTGTTGCTCACGGCTCCCCCATGTGGTTGATAAGTGGAATTGTCTATTATCAGTGTTGTAAAATGTCGCTGTATAAGCTTCGCTGTTGGCAGTGCAAATCATGTGAATGTGTTTATTAAGCTGATGGAGCCGTGTAACGTTGTTTGGAAACCATGTGGCACTCTTCCACAGGCAGGGGATGGGTGGGGCTGTGTGTAACGACCCCAACACAAAACTTACAGAGTGTGGTTGTAGCCGCTATGAGGCTGCTCAGGTCATTTGTCTGGTAAAGGGGAAGGTATGCTTGACCATCCATGTACATCTTGCGCACGTCCGTACAGCTTCTTGAGCAAACTCAATCCCAGACAAGCGCAGATAGATGACTTCGACACATACGAAGTACGTCTACAGGACTCCACCGATTCAACATTTTTTTTGCACATGATCTGTTGTACGCATTCCATCTACGCGGTCTCAAAATTTTTGCTGGTGCAGGCGAGGCAAACGCGGATGGCTGGACTATACTTTGGGCTTAAGAGTAGTTCTGACATTATTTTAAGGTACTTTTATGCTTTTTATTAGTTAGATATTTGCAAAACCCAGTGGCAAGGGTGACCAATAAGAATGATTTATGGCAGAAAATTTAATCACAAAATATGGAGATATAAGGTTTCAAAAGGACAGCATCGATATATGTGAACCTCACAAAAACACGTCTAGTTAACATTTCACCCTAAAATCGGAATATTTAAAAACGGTATTAAATAACATCTTGAAAGTAAAAAAAAGACATGATTGTGGTTTTAATTGCATAAGCATATCTTCTGGTAACATATACAGACATAAAAATCTGTATCTATTCCAAGTATTACATTACCTACCACATACTACCCACTTTATCATTTAAATAATATCTTTATTATTATACTACATATTATTCAAATATACTTATGATTTATAAGCTGTATCATCATGCGGACCAAAAAGAATCATTGTCCCACCTACTTCTATTGTTTTAACACTGGCCTAATGGTATTATTTATTTTGTTATACCAAACCCTAAACACTAAGACCCGTTTTCACTGACACAGTTTAGCTTGAGCCAGGACTATCCCTAAACTGAATTTAGATATTTATGTCACTTTTTTAAAAATGGCATAGAAAAAAACATTACTGGTGTGCATCTCGAAACAAAACAATGGCACAGAAATATTTTAAGACATTTCTGGGCAAGTTATATTCAGTTAAGACAGGTAACATATTCATTTTAGTCTGGGACTAGCCTCAAGCCTGGTCTGTGAAACTGGCCTTTAAAGCATCGTTTAGTTTGTTTGATAATCACTTTCTCTTGTGGGGACCTCGGGCAATGCATATGCATCTCAGGTTTTCTCCACAAGGATACACAAAAAAACACCACACTTTGGCTTTGAAGCCACAATTATAAATTCAAATGCCGACTTGCAGAGAAACAAAACATTAACATAATTTATATTTGTTTTATGATACACATGAAAATCTCTCAGACGTTATTACAATCTGATCTCATTAGTCATCCCTCTCTAGACACTCTCATGTTAAATCTAATAAATCTAATCAGACTTCACTGCATATCATTAGAAAGTTAAACAGCACAAAGCCTTCGAGAGCACGATTCAATCCTCAACGTCATTGTTTTTCTTCCAAATCACCCATATGCCGTGTGAAATACAACAACTACCCTTGTATTTTTCTAAAATGTTTGTTATTCCAAATCTGTGTAAACATCACACAATCAAAGACCTGCAGCTATTTCAAATGTTCAGAGAGTTGAATATTTATCCCTAAAATCTCTTCCATATGGGGGTCTGAGATTGGATGCAGAACTCCAGCTGTGAAATAACAAAGACACGTCGTCAGGCAGGCCAGAACAACATCAAGAAAGTTGATATTATACGACGCATTTAAATAATACTGGGCCTGTGAAACACTGAATAATAAGAACTTAATTTACAGTTTCTCAAACAGGTGCATTGAGACAAACACGTTGATCTCCCGACACATTTTTCTCTCAGTCTGAACCCGTTGGGACCCTCGGTCGGCTTGTTGACATGTCATGCTCTCACGTGCAGGACGTAACGATCGAGGATTTGCAAAAAAAATCTCTTTAAGGCGGATTCTGGTGAATATTTATGACCTCCTTTACTTTTTCTCGTTCATGCGGTCGACTCATTCAACTCCGCATGAAAACATTTGAATTAGAGGAGGAAGTTGTGCCCACGAGGTCACAGAACCCTGCGAAGTATGCTTTTGATTTGTATGCTTTGCTAGATGGGTTTTGCATTTAAACATTACAGCAACGTTTTTCTTTGAAAGCTGAAGACGTCTGTCATTTCTTAAATGAAAGCCTACTTTTAAATTATAGTCTGAGTAATTGTAAAGGCTGAAGCTACAAGTTAAAATGCAGACATCACAAGAAAAATGATGCATTTGGGTCACAAAGGGTCGGTGTGTTGTTTATGCACTAAAGCTGTGACACAGCTGTGAGGTCAAAGGTCATCTAAAGTAAGCCTTACCCCTGCAGGTTGTTTATTTTATTTTTAAGATTGATTATTGATGTTTTAAGTAAAATCCTGTTACAAATCTACCAACACGATATTCCATTCATAAAGAAAAAAGAATAAACAAAGATCAGTTATCTCAGTTGTTGCTCCTAGACGTTAATGAGATTTAAAGGAGAAGTTCACTTCAAAATTTGCCCCCAATCCTTTTCCATAGTAATTTTTTTATTCCTACTATGGTAAGTCAAAGGGGGATTTTTTTTAAGTGAGCTGTTCTTTAATGGAGAGCAAACAGAAACTTTTAAACCTTCGTCTCTTATTTCTTACAAAGGTCTCCATTAGTTTCAGTAGAGATCTTGACAATGTCTCAAACTGAGCTCAGATTTGTAAAGTCTGCAATCAAACGTCAACATTATAACTCAAAGGTTTCTCATCTTATACACATGTGCAATAGCTACATGTGAGAAAGAATTTTTATTTTGAGTCGAAACGTTCGTTTAAAAAAGGTGGCTTGGAGTGTGTGTCTCTATAGGCGCAAAAGATTTTATTCTCTACTGCCCCAAAGCCTCTTTCATTTTGTTTATTAAGTTGGTCTTGACAGCTGATGGCTCACGTCTATCTCTGAATCCCCGGGGACTTCTTTTCTTTTCAGCCTAAATGCGAACACTAAAACCCAAAAGCTATCCAGCGCTCAGTGTTGTGCGCTCCTTCGGCAGAGCGGCCGGCGGCCATGAGCTACGGTCAGCTGACAGCTGTGATTCGGTTTTGCAACTGCAGGCGGGAAAGAAATCTAATTAATGAAATAAGATCCGTCTGGAGTGGGTGAATCTGAATTATTCACCGTGATCTCCGTAACCCCTGTATCCTTCCCCCGGCTCTCATATCTGTCACGAAACGAAATGTGCCAACACGTCTCGAAAATTCTGGGCTGGATGACAACTAATAAAATATTAAGTGTCGTGCAGTTGTTGCAGTTACATTTTTCAGTCTCTTTTGATTTTTGACTCGCTTGGTTCCGATTTATCCAAACAGTGTCCGGGCACATCAAAGGACAGACAGTGGAGATCAAAGATGGCCGGCCTTCCCCGTCAATAACTTTGTCTGCTTGCCTTGGATTTTCGTTCCCGGAATAAACAAAACCCTGATGAAAGGCACTTTTAAACCGGGCTTTAAGAGCGAGCGAGCCAGAGAGAGAGAAACTCAATAATGAACATGTTTCTGTGAGCGCTACCCTTGATATAATGAGTGTCTTGGATGCTTTGTGAGAGTCGAGTGCTTTTTGCAGAGGAACAAAAGGGGATTGCTCTGTGCCGTGATGTTGTATCGCTCCTGACGTCCTCTGCAGGAGAAGTGGAAAACGGCAGAACTTCTGGTCTCATTCTCACGCAGAGCTGCTGAATGTAAACAACTGCGATCCCCGTAGAGTTTTGAATCGTCTTGACAGTTCAAATCCAAACTTTGACTTCACGGCGTGATTCAATGAGTTCTTGATGGTAATTCATACAGCACACCCCTACTGCTCAAACGCCACTGCAGATACACGTCAAAGCTACTGTCAAGATTTCAAAAGTTCAAGACATATCAAGATAAGGGATGAGAAAGACTTTTTGCATTACTAGAACGTTCTAACAAAATCGAAATAGGATTTAACAAGCTGGATAAAAAGATTAGACACCTACCAACATAAACCAGTTTGGATTCACACTAAGGTTTCATAAAAAAACGCAAATCGCAGAAGAAACATTTTGCTCAGATGTTGCTCATTCATGTCTCAGGAGATATGATGTGGTTCTCAAAGACGTTACTCCTAAAATGTGTTGGCAAAATTAAAACTGATATTAATCAGACAATTGATATCCATGAAGAGTTTGGAGGTGTAAAATGAATGTAGATTGTAGAGGTAAATTAATCTGGATTCGGGTAAATTTAATGTTTGAGTTCAAATTGAGATTGTAGAATGATTCAAGTAGGGAAGGAAAGAGTCGGGAACCGGAAGACATTTTCAAACATTTAATAAAGTAATATAACAGCCGACGGCCCCTCACGGACGACTGCCGGCGAACAAAACATAAACATAAATATAAATACAAATACAAACGTAACACAAGTTCGGGCCCGGTCCTCTCTCCTCAACGGTCCGGTCGCTCGTTCCTTTTATATGCTCCCAATCTCCTACGTGATTCGAGCCCGGTGTGCGCACAGCTGGCACTCATTCACAATTACTCACCGGACTCGAACAACGGTTTCGCCTCGACTACTCTACTACAGAGATCTTTAATAATGATGACTTTTAGTTGAAGACTTGACAAATCTGAGTTTGTTTGTAGACATTTTTGACATCTCTTCTTAAACCGGCGTAGAGATATTTGTGATATATCTGTGTCTTTCTCTCATGAGAACTATCTGAGACACACATGAGAGTTGAGCAAGTTTTCATTTGCTCTCCATTTAATCTCTGGGAGAAATAACTGAGACCTAAACTCACATGTTCTTTCTTCTGGTAAAAATGTAGCCTTCTCTGTTTAACCATCTTTCTTTAACTTTGAAAAACTTTTTTATTACTCTCTTTAAAATTTAATTCTCCCTTTATAACATAAGACATTCTTTTATTGATCCGCCCTCAAGGCTAATCTGCTGATTTCGGCTGTCGCATTAAAAAACAACAGACACAGCAAAGACATCACCACACAATGTTTGTTTATGATGTGCATCTCCCCGGGGGAGACAAGAAGCAACTTTTGGAAACCTATTTAGCAAAGCGCTCTGTTTGCAGTAGCAACTCCCAGCAGACTCAGCAGTGAGTGACGTTACTGCTGAACGCCTGGAGCACAATCACAGCTAAAAACCCACCAGACGCCAACACCTGCTGTCCATTCCCCCCGGGAGAGAAACACGGCGCTCTGTGCCAGTCTACATTATCAAAGATAAACAAGAACTGTGATCAAGTGAACCCAGAGGATAGTGGATCTCTCTCACTCGCCCGCTTCTATAATCACCCAAATGAAACAGTACGTAAAAAAAGTATTGAGTACTGAATATATGATTACATTAAAAAAATTAATTAAAATATACTCATACACTTATAATAAACTTACTGTATATAAAATACAACTTTTTTTTAATTAAGGAAACATTAAACTCACACATTACATTTTATAAAGTTAGAAACCTTCCGTTTTATAGACGGTTTCATCAAACACACGCACCTTCCCTGAAGTTAACTTCCGGTCTGGGTAGTGGTTAGAGAAACCATTATATTTTAGGTTTCATTTATATAAACATTTACTGTATATTAATTGTATTAAACTGAATTAAAACTTCTCAAAAGCGCAACTCTGCTTCAGGCAACCCAAGTTCGAGTCCTGGTCTTCTCTGCCCATCGCTTCCTGTCTAACTCAACTGTACTATCCAAAAATGTAAAATCGATCAAAAAAACAGTTATGGATTCATTGCAGAGGTCTACCAGAAGTTAAGTTGTAAATCGCTTTGATAAAAGCGTCTGCCAAATGAATAACTGAAAATAAATGTAAGTTTGGGCCACAAAACGTTTGTTTATGTTATTGCCGCTAAGAACTGTCTATACGTTGCATGATTAAAAGGAAACTAAATCATTTGACAATGGTCAATAAACACCAAAACCATCAACACATTTATTTGAACTAGAATGCATATCTAATGTGTTTAAAGTGTTTGTTTTTAGCAGTATATAAAAAGTCATAATGAAACCGCATTTTGATAACCAGTCCATAACATTTTAACAACTAAAACACTTGTTTTTTTCCACACAATCCAATGGCAATCGCTAACTATTTTACGAGGTGGCTAATCTGTAAACGTTTTTTTTATGTATTTGTATGATCTCATTTTTACATTTTAGCACTTTCACCTTATTGATGTTATGTTTAGGGGTGGGGTTTCATTCTTGTTTTTTCTAACCGTTTAAAGATTTTGTAAACTTTTAATTAATTCATGGATTCGTGCATTTTTGTTATTTCTGCAAATCTCTCCTCAAAGTGTGGCTTTGACTATGTAAACTATCGTCACAGAAATCAGACTCATAAAGTGGTAAAATACATACTTTTTATCTCTAAACAGGCTGTAAAAATCCGTTATCTTTAAATAGAAGGTAAACGATGAAATAAAGCATGAGTGTGTTTCTCTTCAGGTGTTCTTGTCTCAGTTGTCGGCAGGAGATCTCAGCAGGACTCTGAGGGTGATAATTGTGTCCTCAGAGGAAAATAAACACTCCCCCAACAAAATACTTCACTGACACATCCTTCTCTACAGGTCTCCATGGTTTCAGAAGAGAACTACAAAGAGATTTTCCGTCACATGATTCAAAGCTATATTGCATTACTTGTGTGCACAGATATGAAACGAGGACCTGGAATATTATGGGAAGGAATATAAAGATCCAGCAGACATTGCAGGACAAATGTGTCCGAGCATCTGAGCAAAGGATACGCCACGACTCCAACAATCTCTTTCCAACAAAGACCATAGGTCTTCATATAAAACCAAACTGAAAAAGAAATAAAAACCAGATGATACTATTAAAAACTTTTAAAAGTGCTCTCAAACCACACAAAGTGACGGGTGAAATTGAGATAGTGTTTTTGGAAGCTTTAAATTCGTACGCTTGTGTCTGGTACATTTTGGGCCTTAAAAAAAATACAAGTTTTGCAAAACAAGCACTTACGATGTCATAAAGTGTTGCGCACAACACTAATACTCGCTTTGAACATAAAAGCAGGACATAAAAACATGCTGGTGGGAGCGATATCAGCGCTTTCCATATTTCTGTGGCTGTGTCTCAGGGTCTTGATTAAAGCCGCAGACAAAGATTTCCTCGGCCTGTCTGATGGCACAGATGAGCATTGTTAAAGTCAGAGAACTCACCTCGGCTGTGCCATAAACGCGGAGGAGATCATTATCAAGATTCAGATAAATCTGAGAATATGTGGAGAGAGAAAGAGAGGAAATGGTAAAGACGGTGATTTTGTAGAGATTATCTGAGATGAGGCTGAATTGCAGGAGAGAAGCTATTGGATGTAATAAGCTCCACATGTGGAACGGGTGCAGACAGCCTTACAGCCGAATCCACTTTTTTTGTGTTCTCTCTCTCGCTTTTTCTTCTTTCTGATGCATCCGCAAATCATTCCTGGCATGTACAGAACTGCAGTGAATTCCTGATCTGAGCCGTATAGGGAAATGAAGTCATGTGCTGTGAGCTGAATAAAAGTCTGTAGGTGTTTGTCATCTCACTTTCTGTCCTTCACAGATTTATCAATGAACCGGTAACAAAGCATTTTGACGGGGGCTAAACTTGCAGGATGGTCTGCGAAAACACACATCGCAACAAATAAACATCACTATTTCATTCCTTTATGTAAATATATATCACATGTTAATTTTCACGGTTCATTCAGATGTCAGAAACAAAAAATCATACCTAAACAGTTAAAACAAATGATTTAGGTTAAGTAGAGTCAATAAATCGCTGCTAATAGGCTCTCCCTAATCATAAAAATAAGTATTTTACTCCCTTTTATCATAAACATTTCCTCAATAGCTTTTACTCTAAAGTCACTGAATGCACTCCCAGCTGAGACTGGTTTCTCACAAGGTTTTATCTCCATTTATTCACCCTTGGTTCCTTTCCATCGTTGCCATGTGGCTTTCTCACCCGCTGACTGCTAATATTAGATTAACTTCTGCGAACACAATTATCATTGCTTTTATTAGGTTCATCGTCTCTGTACTTCTCACACCTCATTTTTCTTCTTTTGCTTGTAAAGCTGCTTTGACACAATCTAACATCGTAAAAAGCACTATACTAATGAAATTAATGGAATTGTTTTGCATAATCATCATTAGTTGTACTTGCAGTGGTTTTATTTATAAAATTTGTCACTTTGGATCCGAAATATTAAATTAATAAAATTTAGCAACCAGTCTAAAAATTCTCAAACAAACAGGCTTACATTTATTTAAACGATACATTGTTGGAGGATTCAACCGATATTGCAGTGTTTCAACTTGTTGTTGCAAGCATAATCTTTGACAAATGCAAAAAATGCATTTAAAAGTGCGTGTGTCTGTGTGTTTAACTTGCACACTCAATCTTTAAACATAGCAATGCAAAGACATGTAGAGAAAGCCGCCCTTGGCAATTTCCTGTGTTGGCCTGCTAATGGATAGAAAAGAGAAAAAGAGACCACACACACTCACATGCACACAAACATGCACACAAACACACACGCATACACACACACACATGCACACACACGCACACACACATAAACACAAACATGCACACAAACACACACGCATACTCACACACATGCACACACACACACACACACACACACACACACACACACACACACAGATGACAGTTTCAATTAAAGGAGCATTTGATGTCCTTACAATGTTTTAAATATCTAAGTTTCCTTCTTTCCTAGTTTCATCCCAGAATGTTGTTGGATCTAACACACACACACAGACACATACACACATACATTTGCTACACAAGACAGTCTTCCCAGATGTTTGGATGAACAGGACTGAGTTACAGAGATGGGGGGGGAGCCGTGGCGGGGCAGAGGTTGAAAGAGTGACAGGAAAAATGATGAAGTGAAAATGAAAGTGGGAGGAAGAGGAACAAAGGAAAGGAGAGAGAGGTAGACGTGTTAAAGAGAGAGAGAGAACTGTAGGAGGGCTGAGGAAGCCATTAAGCCTCTCTGCTCTGGACGACACGAAGGAAAGAAGTGTGCGGGGTGGCCAATCATGTGCTTCCCCTCCTGAGGTGTCTTCTCAAGCAGGGGTCATGACCTCCTGGTCAGAAGATTGAATTCAGCTGACTTCACTTTTCTCTCTCTTCCCCCGACACAGACTCCACATCACCTGAACCTCCGGGATGGCCCAGCACTCCTAAACGGAAAGCATGCTCTTGAAAGTAAATGTATTTGGGGAACAATGATGTTTTGACAAAATGGTCTCACAGAGTTTGACATAAGCTGAAAGACAAGCTCGGGCCAGCATGAGTGTTTTGGTCTGGTGCTGGTCTAGCTGGCAGGAGGGTTTCCTTTTGAAATCCGATCAGTGGTCACACAAGACACAGTTGACAAGCATGTTAAAAACCAGGTGTACGCAATGATCTCAGAAGACCTTCTGTAATCAGATCGCCCCGGACAGGTATAAACATGGCCAGACAGAGAGTTTCATTCAGTGAGAATGAGTTTGCACAAATGTTCATTCACGGAAAATTACTCAAGGCAAGATATGAAAAACTTCCTTCATCTGTGATTGTGCAGCAGTCATATTTTCTAAAATAACTGCCTTGTCCTCTCCCAGAATGCACTTGAGATTATTTCCCACTCATTACCTCTCCCTTTATTTTTTCAGTGGCTGACACCATCCTCTCTCTCTCTCTCTCTCTCTCTCTCTCTCGACCATTTAGTCTGCAACTGACTGCACTTCAAATCAACCGCAAAAACCGTGTGTGTGTGTGTCGACTCTCACCTCTGCACGGCCAGGAAATCCTGAAGCTGCAGGAATATCTCAATGCCATCGACACCGTATCCTCAAGCCAGTGTGTGGCTTTTATTCTAACCTGGAAAAGTATTCGCTAGGTCAGCACTTCTCCGAGCTCTTAGCACGGTGTTTGTCTAGGCTGGTCAACAGGCAGAAAGGCTCTGATAAATATCCACAGGCCCCCGGAGGCTTGGACCATCAGGGCCTGTCACAACGTGTAAAAGAGCCAGTGGTGCAGAGGGGCTCGTATCCAATCCGCTGGCCCACCGCGGAGTCTTGTCAGCTCACGGATCAACAGATTTCCAATGGATTCATGACGGGTTTGGATTTGAGCAACATCGCCTCATGAAGGGTCAAAACTCAAAGAATTGAGCAGAACATATCCTTGGTAAAGATTATAACAACACAACGATAAGAAAATCTTGCTTACCTGTGTAAAAGTCGAGTCCAAAATGCTGTAGTGCTCCACGTTTTCTGTTTCCTCATCCTGAAAACAGCGTTAAGTCTCTGTATTCTGTAAAATTAAAGAAATACTTCAACCAAAAATGAAACTTCTATCATCATTTACTCCCCTTAGAGTTGTTCCAAATGTGAATAGATTTATTTTTTCTGATGACCAAACAGATTTCAACATCCATTGACTCCCTTTGTGAAAAAAATACTATCTTTTTTTACTGTTGAACTCAAAAGAACACATTTTGAAGAATGTAGTATAGCATACAGTTCTGGGGCACTTTTGAATACCATTGTATATTTCCTACTATTGTAGTCAATGAGTGCTGAGATCTGTCTGGTTATAAGCATTTATTCAAATATCTGTCTCTGTGTTCATCAGAACAAATAAATGTAACCTCATTTTGATCAACTCGAAGGGGATTATATGATGAGAGAGTTTTGGGGTGAACTATCCCTTCAGCATTGATTTTTTATCAGTTTTTCCATCTGCCATTATAAACAAGACATGGAAATTGTTTCCTGAAAGGACGAGTCAGGTTATATCCAGAAATCTCGCACTCTTCAAATGATTTTCTTAAAATCTTCTTAGCAAACATCTCATCCTCTGCAGAAAAGAAAAGTGTAATTCTGAGTAAAAGTAGTTGATGAATTGCACTTATTGGTACTTCCTGAAGAGGCGCGTTGACGTGTAATGATTGCTTACAAACGTCTCTGATGACTCACTGATGAAAACCTCAACTTACTTGAGAATAAATAACCATTCTGTTATCAAGATGTTCTTCATATGACCAAAACAGCAAATCGTTTTAAAAGAAAAGAAAATTACAAGCAGTTTGTTCACGGTTGCACTTGGCTAATGTTTACTATTTGAACAAGTACACTAAAAACTTGGGGTTATTGTCATTGGGTCAAAAATAGACAAACCAGGCTGATTGCTTATAAATGAGACAATGCTGGGTTGTTTAAGCTGCTGGTGGGTCAAATATGGAGATTCTCTGGGTTATTTTAACCCAACAGTTTGTCTTTTCCCGTTTATAACATTAAACATTAAAATAAGCATTGCAAACGGCCACTTTACATTACCCCGAATTACACCGGTAAGTTTACTATAATGTTCTATAAGTTGAGGTGTCGGGTCAAATTTTGAGAGACATCAGTTTGACATCATGTGACTTCAGGTCATGTAAAAGTATGTAGGTAAAACCTGCAATTTTATGTTGAAAACAGAGATGGCGATAGAAAGGCAAAGGTTACAAATCACAGTTTATCGTAAATACTTCAAAGTGCCTTAAAGATTGTGTAATGTCTATGCCACATATCTGAATAATTGTAATTAAAATATAGGAAGAAGAAAAGAGCTCGTAATGACTTATAAACCCCCCTCCGGCCCTCTGTCAGCCCAATGAGATTTAAAGTGAGTGCTGAATTCTTCTGTGGTTTTATCTGGTGATAATCCATCAGATCTGCATTAGTGTCTACAGGCACCTTTGATCTTTCTAAGACTCGCTGTGCGTGTGTGAATGCGCCCGCTCTTTCCCAGGATGCAGTGCCAGGCCGGGGAGGTGCCGGGGTTCATTTTGTAGGGGCTAGCTTGCCGAATCATTCAGACGTCAAAACGATCAAGCATTTCTCTCAGGTGGCTGAGCTTTCTTGCAAAGGCTTACAGCTTTTTCCGCTTGATGCAACACTGGATGACATGAACAGCTGGAGTTCAGCGAGTTTAACACAGGTGTTGCTTTACTGGGCTTAAAACAAATCGGGCATTGGTTAAAACTGCAAAATGCATTGAGAATGAAACCTGTTCCTCCTATTCGACTTATTAATATTTACCACACAACACAGGGATAAAATTGTCTGATCTCAGAGAAGATCGTTTTGTAAATTTGTTATGTACAGTAAATGGTTTGAAACTTTCCTTCTTGCTTTTCTAAATTTTATTGCTGATGCATTTTTGTGTTTATTGCACTATGCATTACAGTGATTTGACCATATTTGTCCGGCCATCACAAACTAACAACACACTCAACCTGTGGTAAACTCGAACCTGATTTCTTTGTTGTTGATCATGATACAAAGGCAGTTTTTTGGTGTGTCCCAGCATGCATAAAGAATGAGCTCTCCAGACACCTTGAGCTCCGGCAGTCTAATGACCCACTGATGAAAGCGCCTGCAAGAGGAATCTCACTTGCTTTTATTTGCCCTTATAAGCAGAAACGTCGTCTTGCGTTTGCTGAATCATCAGTCTGATTTCATGGGCAGCTGGACTCTGATCCCCGACCAGCCCATCTGCTGTGTGTGTGTGTGTGTGTCCGTCTGTCTGTCCAGTCTGCTGGGAAAAATGAAGAAAAACTGTTCTGGGACTAAGAGACTTCTGTGTGGTGTGTGTGCTCATGGTGAAGATACAGCTGCTGCCCTCAAAACACAATTTCTGTACACACACACACACGCACGCACACACACCCCCCCCCCCCCCCCCACACACACACACACACACAACCACACGCACTCTACTGCTTATTGTGTTCTGGTCATGTGTTTTCTCATCTGTTTGTGGGAAAATATAATCACTCTCACAGATCTAATCCAAATTCAAACAGAAGGCTGGAGATATAAATATTTCAGCTCATTTATATTCAAGATGAAATATATTTTAGTTTAAGGGTCGTATCTATTTTTTCTATAACTATACTAGGGAGGTAACAATATGAAAAATCTCACCGTACGATAATACCTTGGTGTGACGACCAATGTACGGTATTTTTTGCAATATTTGAAATGACAAATGACTTGGAAATGTGCCATAAGCATCCTCTGTTCTTTTTTCTCTACTCATAACTGTTGCATAGAGGTATAAGTTATAGCATGAGATGGGTCAAATGACCTAGAAATCCCTTTTATAAAAATAAAATAATTGCACCAGATGGACCTTGACAAAGGTAACATCTATTATTTTTTCTAGCATTCTGTTAGTCCGCAAGACCTATCGTTTCATGCAGTCATGTGACCACAATAATATTTAGAAATTGATATATTGAGAATATTGAAAATAAAAGTCTGTCATCATTAACTCGCCCTGTTGTCATTTCAAACCTGTGTGTGTTTCTTTCTTCCGCAAAACACAAAATAAGATATTTTGAAAAATGTTGTTAACTGGCCCCCATTCTCTTGCATTGGTTCTGCGTCTATAGAATAGAAGTGAATGGGGGCCAGTGCTGTTCGGCTACCAACTTTCTTCAAAATATCCTCTTTTGTGTTTTACATTTACATTTATGCATTTGGCAGACGCTTTTTTCCAAAGCGATTTATATTGCTTTATCCTATACATAGGTAGTTGCAATTTCCCTGGGATCGAACCCACAACCTTGCGTTGTTGACGCAATGCTCTTACCACTGAGCTACAGGAAAGCGCAGTGCTTTTGTGGAAGAACAAAGTCATAAAAATTTGAAATGATAAGAGGATGAGTAAATGATGACAGAATTTTTGGGTGAAGTCCGACACAGAACTTTATTGTATTTCTGTAAATACGGGTACTTTTAAAAACCCATACAGCAATTTGCTGTGCTGAACCACAAAAAAAATCTTATAGCCAAAACCATTGTAATACATTGTAGATAAGAAGCGTTTAAGTAAAAAATGCATTTTGATTTTTTTAAAAGCTGCATCGCTTTAACTTTATTATTGCTTTTTTATAGTTGCGGATCCATTTCAGGTTAGCTCTTTTGATTTTGATACGCCCCCTGGCAACCAATAATACATCATATTTTACCAAGCAACCACCTAGCCGTGTCCTTTTAACTTTCAAGAACACCTTTGCACCATATTTTGTCCAGGAAAACCTAAAAAAGCAAATTTAGAGAAGGATTGTTTTGCCTGCGGTCTTTGTATCACAATGAAGGCTGAATGAGAAAGCTAAATCCATTTCCAGAGTGTTTCTGCTGGTTTTGTAAAGCTGAGCAATGCCAACATATTTCCCTGAAGAAAAGCAGAGCGTGACCTGTTTGATTTTCTCATCTGTGAAGATCAACATATCTTTAAACTTCTCTTTGTCTATTCATATATCTTCATCTGTCTTGCTGAAACTTTACACACTGAACACCTGTTGGGTTGATCTTTCAAGCATTTTCCTGCGATTAACCATAAGTGCTTCTTCATCAACGAACAACACAGGCTCTTTAAACCTTTTTTTACTAACTTTAGATGATGGATTTGCACATTTTTCTATAAAGAAGTCAGACGTCTATAGGGGCATTTGAACAGTAGCCAACAATTTGCGATGAAGGCATTTCTAAAACAGTTTTAATGTGACCTTCATATTGTTTTATGGTCTCTTTCCCCCTCACACATCTCAATGTCTCTTGATCATCTCCCTTTGTTCTCCTCTCGTTCTCTTTGAAAGAAGGGCTTTGTTTCTGTGTCATGGGTTCAGTTCTGCCCCTTTTCATCAGGAGATATTTGTAATCTAACTGACTCTATTCATGCTCTACCAGTCCGGCCTGCTCTCATGGCACACAACGCCGCCGATCCGGTGCGGGAATCTCTGGAATTCTGTCCAGGCGGCAGACAGCTGCTTCCAACACTATATTCTACCTCACCGCACGGCAACATCACACCGACCACCAGCCGCGGCGGACCGGCACCATCTGTACACCTATCACATTCTCGAAAGATCTGACCATCTCAGACTTTCCCAGGTTTAGCGTTTCAACCTCTGTGGAATCTTTCTGTGGGAGATGCAACGTGGGCAAATTAAGGTCATGGTTCTGATATCAACACATCGTATTATTCTGTGTACAAATGTTTGATCAAGGATCAGAAGGGTGCCTGTTAACTTAATGAACAGATTGGGAAGGGCAAGGCAGATGCTGGTAGACGCTAAAATGTGATTTTTTATGCATTCGGCAGAAATCTTTCAAGTGTAGGAAAGTTGAAAATATCTCGCCAACTACCCATAGTTTACAGTTTAAAAAAGCAACTCCTTTCAATAAAGTAGCAATTTGTTCTTCAAAGTCATTTGAATGAAGTGGATTCAAGCCTGTCGAAAATCCTGCTTTTTTACAAGGCCACTAAATTGCACGATGTGTGGAAGGTTATTTTTGTTTACTAAAATCGAAACTATAAAAACATTTCTGTTTGTTGAAATCAGATAAAATATTGGCCTCAACATTATTTGAAAAACTTGAATTAAACAAAAATGTGAAATGTTCCCTTTAAACAGAAAGGCACTAAAATTACAACTATAAACAAAAACTAAAATAAGAATAAGAATAAGAATAAATCCAGCTTAAATGTCTCTAAAATGGAAATAAAAAAATACCAAAAGCATCAAAGCGACAAAACTGCAAAAAGATTTACCTAAAATTAAGATAAAAATAAAAAGAATAGAAGCAAATTTAAAATATGAAAAATACTACAATAAAACTAAAATAACATGTGATTCATACAAAAACCTACAGTTATTAGAAAAAAGCTATAGAAAAGACACTCTTTAAAAAAATACTTTTGCACATTTTGACAAAACGACCCTTACAGTTGACGTACACAGAGCATTTCTCATGTTTTATAGATGACCGGCAGGAGTTATAAAGTGAACATCTGTGTGAGGTTTAATGGTCGCCTGCGGGAGCCAAATGGACACACTTTGGGCCAAAACTTTAGAGCGTCAGCAGTGAAGAGCAAACAAACAGAGCTGCCATCCGTGTTGGGCTGTCCATTTGCCAGCTGGAGACAAAGAACCATTTAGAAAATGGGAAAATTTGTCCCGCCCTTGAGACGTTATAAAGTTGTTTTTTTCTGTGAATGGAGACGCCCTGAAACTGCCGGGGGATCGGAAGTCACTTTGCCTACAGGATACAGATGAAATTGCACAGGAGATTCTGAGT